>ML681989.1:46406618-46471312 GCA_007922195.1 Podocnemis expansa
AGCAGGTTCACAGTGTGAACCTGCTATTTCATTTCCCGCTTTTTTTCTTATTTTGAAATAACATTTTTTAATTCGAATTGTTATTTCGAAATAAGGCGTTATTTCGAAACAACTTGTTTCGACACAACTTGTTTCGAAATAACCGTGTGTGTGTTAACACAGCCTAGGAGTCTGGCAGGAACTAAAGGCAGGGTGGGGGGAACACTGCAGGAGCCTTCTCTGCCTTGTTTTCAGTTCACTTTGTTGTCCTCTCTGGCTATGTGCAGGAGAGGCAGAAGGCAGGTAGCCTGGCTGGCTGGCTGAGTCTGCCAGTTTTGTGTGACCCTGCTCACAGCACTGCACTGGCAGCCCCAGCCAGCCTGCCTGCTTGCCTCATGAGTTCCCCAACTTCCCCTACCTGGGTTGCATTTTAAATCTCCTGCCCTGTGGCATGAGCAGCCAAGCATGGGAAAGTAGCGCTGCTGTGTTGCCACCTCTCCTCTCCCCTGCTCCACAGTCTCATGCTGCCACTTGAAGTGGAGGGCAAGCATTACAGCAAAGCTCAGAGGAACAATGTGGGATCTATTTTAAAAGCTTGAGACCTGCAGCAGTAGGTGTCTTCAGTGTGGGTCAGCAGGCTGATCTCTCAGCTGGGCACCCAGATGCCAACCACTTCTTCAGTACATGGAGAACCTAAACAAGTTTGCTGGAAGTCCCAGGGATGGTCTGATCTACCTCCCTCCCTCCCACTCCTATTTTCTGAGCTCCATAACTCCTACTGTTCAGCAACAGAAACCTGTAGGAGCTAGAGAGTGATATGCCTTGTCAGAGGGGAGAAGAATTTTTATATGTCTTCCTAACATGGTTTGTGACCTTTTAAGAGGAAATTGACAGTACCCTAGTTCATTTTCAGGGAACACTGGAAGTGAATTATTGCTCATTTTACAGGTTTGATGAAGATGGGTGTGAAGGAGTTGTTGTATCACAACATGGAATGGAGAGGAACATGGGGCCTCTGTGTTGGGGGGAGTGGTGTGGAGGCTAAACACTCTGGACCAGGATAATCCATGGTAATCTACATGGCCAGACTGCACTTGTAGACAACTATTTACTTCAATTTTAGTCATCAGCTGGCATGGCCCCAGGGAGCATATTTCCTTTCAGAAACATCACATCTCCATGTTTCCAAAATTTCCATTTCATGTGAAATTTCCCCACTTCAAAATTTTTCATGTGAATTTCAGCTTCAAGCGGGGCCTGTGATAAGGGTAGGGCCTGTTGCGGCATGGTATGGGGTCTGTTGTGGGTGTGGCCTATTGGAGGTGGATCCTATGCCAGGGGTGTGGTCTAGCATGGGTGGAGCCTGGGATCCTGTGCCCCAGGTCTTTTTGCTATCCAGCAACACACCTGCCCCCAGGCGAGGTCCTGGAGGAGCATCCCTCAGCGGAGAGTTTGAGTGAGCCCAGCCAGTGGGATGCCCACAAGGACCTGGAAGAACTCCTTTCTGTAGAGGAAGCCAGCGAGCAGACAGTGCCAAGTCCCTGTGATCTAGAGGAGCTGCCACTGGTGGGTGGACTGGAGGGATTACCAGCCCTGCCTCCCATCGATAGTGAGGGCCTGACCGGGATCCCATTGGGCACCTATCTGGAAGACCTAGAAGACTGTGGGCTTCAAGTAACGCGCTGGGAGAATATAAGGCAATAGCTCAGGGGCAGTGGGTGAACGCTCAGCTGGTTGTGGGGTCAGCATTTCGGCTGGAGTCCACTGACCTGGTGGCACTGCTTTGCCACTGACATGGCCCTGAGCTGGAATGCAATGGAGTGGGCAGTCCTGTGTTCCCCTCCCAACCCTGCCTCTTTGCCTTACCCTGCCTGAGGGGTTGAAGGCTATAGACTTTTGCTATGCTCTGCCTTATCCTCCCTGATGGGCGTGAAGGGTACAGACTCCACAGACTTTTGGGGCTTGGGCTAACTCTAATTGAAGGCTTGAAGGCTGTGGAATGAGGGGTGGGTTCTGCTGGGTCAGTAGTGTACCAGGCAAACCCACACCAGAGGGCGGCTCGGCTGAATATGAGCTGATTACCAGATGACATATAGTAAAAAGCAGACAACACTGGCAAATTGTGGGGTTTCTTTCTTTCTTTCTTTCTTTCTTTCTTTCTTTCTTTCTTTCTTTCTTTTTAAATATAATTGTGTGCTGTTTTTCTTTCTGTGGCACACCTGGAGTACTGATTATAAGTATGATACTGAATTGCATAATGACAGTCTTTTTTTGTTGTTGTTTTAATTTAGGTTCAGCAACTGTATGGGATAAATTTACCATTTTAAAGGATGTATGTGTGGACTTCTCTCTTTTATTTAATGTGTTTCAGTGCCACAGTCTTTCTATTCCTAAAGTAGATCTTTGTGTCATACAGTACATGCTGATGGGCCACTTTTGGATAATAACAACTTTTTTTTTTCTGGAAAACTAGAAGTTGCTAATAACTGTCAATTACTGTATTTCATTAGAAAATAGAAGATAGGAAGAATTTATACATATGGCTGTTCTTTGTATGGATACCCACATTTGTATACACATACAAGTAGTCATTTATTAATGAGTGTATTTGCCATTTGTTATTTACCTGTCTGAAAAGCTTCAGTCATCTATTCAGAGTGAAGAAAACTTGCCATTTAACTTAATAATACACTATAAATAAACTAATAATTTACCATTTGCAAACAAATCAGCCCCACAGTTGTCAAAAGTATCTGAAAAGTTATATCTCTAATGTATTAGTAAAAATCAAAGATGTTTGCTAATCATTCTTTAATCAAAAAAGCTGATTCACTTTATTCACAATGAATAATTCAATTAAGTTTTCCAAAACCACCTTCCCTCACAGAATTTTGCTTGTATTTGAGTACCCTCTGTTTATTCTGTGCCTTTGTAGTGAGATAGGCAAGTATTTAAATGGCACACAATAAATTATATTTTTTCAGCAATTTTCAGCAATCATTGCTTAAAATGTTTAGAGTGTTAAATTCGATCCTTTTGTTTTATATTTGGCTACCATAGAATGTCTTACTATTCCATTTGGGGGGAGGGGGATAATTTTCCAGGCAGCAAAAACAGGCTTTGCTGAAGTTTCAGTGGGCAATGACTCAAATCTCTTAATATATGTTTGGTTAGTAACAGAATTTTGAAAATAGAATATTCAAAGTGCCCTTAAAAAGGAATTGATTTCCCTTATGCATACGAAAGGTCCTGATTGCTGTATTTGGCTGAACTCTACACAATGATGATTAGTCTGTTCCCTTATGTGCCCAGACTTGTGATAATCACATGTGAACTATACAAAGGGAACAAGTGTAAAATAAAATAAAAATTTTACAGAGAAAGCCAGACTGAGACACCATTCAGTGTGAAAGGTGCTTACTTGGTAGAATCTCTCAGAACACAAGCAGGATTGTTGCAGAATGAGGTGGTTTAGCTGCAGAGAATTTGTGAACATGAGGAATTCATTGAAAAGAGCACCTGCAGACCTCCAAGGCTGAGGAAGCAATCCAGCTGGAAAAGACTGCAGGAGGAAGAAAAGACCGAGGAGGAAGAAAAAGGAAGCTGGCTGCTGGTTACTTTTGGCAACTTGCAGTTCTCCACCCTTGCTCACAATCCACCACCCACAGCAATAAAAAATAAAAAAAAACTCTGCATGCTGCCTTGGCAATGAGGGATGAGGAATTTTTCGCACAAGTGGGAAAGGAGAAGCAATGGAGAGGAGAAGCAAGGATCACAACTATCACTCCCAAGGGGTAATGAATGGTAAAGGTGGTGGTTGGCAACACCCTTCTAAGGGGAATGGAAGCAGTTATCTCTTGACCTAATATGGCATCCTATTCCACATGCCAGAGGGCCATATCTGAGACATTACAGAAGGAATAAAGACAATCATGTAACAAACCTCCATGCTGCTCATCCACGTGAGCATTAATGATACTGCAAAGTATGCATCTAAGCAGATCAGAAGTGACTACAGGGATCTGGGTATGAAGAGAAAGGTGATGGTTGCACAGGTGGTAGTCTCAAACAATGTTCCCTTTAAGGGCCCAACATAGCTGAGCAACATATGTTGATTGCTGCATGGCCCTGCCCATGCGGGCCCAATCCTGCTCCTGTGGCATGATCCTGCCCCTCCCACTCAAGCTGCCTGATCAACCTCCTGTCAGCGGGGCGGAGCAGCCAGCCTAGACTATCCTTGGTCAGCTGCACTGCCCCGTGAGTGGAGGGGGCCACGCTGATTTCCAGGGTGCAGGGTCAGGGCCCTGGAGTGGCCCGCTCCCAAAGAGTTTTGGCTGCTTTGTCCCTGCTTCCCCCCAGCCTGAACAGGCTTGATCCATGGAGTGAAGCGGCCCAAACTCTTTGGGAGTGGGCCACTCCAGGGCCCTGACCCTGCACGCTGGAGCTCAGTGTTGGTTCCCTCCACTGCCTGGAGAGGCGCAGCTGGCTGAGGGTAGACTGGGCTGGCTGCTCCGCCCCCACTGCGGTGAGACCGGGTGAGCAGGCAGGCAGAGCAGCTTCTGGCCCTGACAGCCCATGTCCCCCCCTTGTTCCCCACACCCTGGGAGTTGGAAGGGGGGCAGTTAGAGCCCCCTTACCTGGCCGCCAGAGCAGCGTGGCCTGGCCCCCATAGCCACTCCTCTGGCCAGACTAGCTCTCTCACTGGCTGTGTTCACACACACAGGGTTATTTCGAAACAAGTTGTGTCGAAACAACTTGTTTCGAAATAACACCTTATTTCGAAATAACATACTTCGAATTAACAAAATGTTATTTCGAAATAAGAAAAAAAGCCGGAAACAAAATAGCAGGTTCACACTGTGAACCTGCCATTTCGCTTCCTCAGGGGGCTGCAGGCACCAGCGGGCTGCAGCGCTGCTCCCCGCCGGCGCCTGCTGCAGGGCGAGGCTGCGGGCACCGGCGGGCTTCAGCGCAGCCCAGCGCTGCTCCCTGCCGGCTTAACAGTGCTGAACCCTGCCGGTGCCTGCAGCCCGGCTTTGCAGGCGCTGGTCAGGGGACACCCCTCAGCACCCTAGCCAGGGTGCTGAGTGTTCCCTGGCCAGGGTGCTGAGGGGGCAGCCCTTGACCTGTTGTTTCAGAACGTCTTGTTCTGAAACAACATGTTCACATGAGTTGTTTCGAAACAAGTGTTTTGAAACAAGGTTGTTTCGACCCCAAGTGGGGTTTAACTTGTTTTGAAACAACTGTGCGTCGTGTGAACATGTTTTTTTTTTGTTTCGAAACAACGAGGTTGTTTCAAAACAAAAGTGCTGTGTGAACACAGCCACTGAGTTTTAAAACTCCCAGCTCAGAGTTGCTCTCCAGGCAGGGACTGCAGCTGCCGGCCTTGTGCAGCCAGCAGTGTTTCCTGCACCAGGCTGCGTGGCCATG
Organism: Podocnemis expansa; assembly: GCA_007922195.1. NCBI lineage: Eukaryota > Metazoa > Chordata > Testudines > Podocnemididae > Podocnemis > Podocnemis expansa. Next base: position 46,412,028 of record ML681989.1, read on the forward strand.
CAGCTTAGAGGAAACACTGGTCTTAACCATCCTTCCTATCAACGGTAGTGGTTTAGGTGGCCATGACCCAAGGCTGAATTCATGGCTGGCATTGTGAGGAGGGTTTCAGCTTCCTTGATCATAGGGTGCTGGTCTGAGAAGAGGGACTGCTGAGCCAGAGGGGGTCCACCCAAAGATATCACTCCCACTGAGCCCTCAGGCCCAGCCCTGACTGATTTTAATCTAGCAGGCACAGGAACAGTGAGTCTGCCTGCCTGAGTTCAGTTGCAGCCCTGCCCTGGAGCATGCAGCTGAGTCACGTAGGTCAGGGCTGCGGAAGAGAGGGAATTTTAAATCCCTCTGCAGGCAGATGCTTCCAGGAAATGACTACTGACTCTGGATCAGCAATGGGTAAGTACTTGGGGCTGGGGAAGAAAGAAGAGGGGAGCTGCAGGGCCCAGGGGACATCATCCCTCCAGGAGGAGGTTGGTGGGAGGCCTGGAGAGGGATTGGCCCCTCTGGGCCCAGGGTTAGGCCAGTGGGGTTATTGGGCCCGAAGTAGGGCCAGGTGGCAAGGCCAGGCAGAGGTTCAGTCCCTGTAGGTCCAGACTCAGGCCAGGTGAGGGATAATTCCTCTGGACCCAGGGTTTGGCTGCTATAGGGGAGTCAGCTGAGGCATTGGCCCCTCCAGTCCAGGAGTTAGGCTGGGTGGTGAGGCCAGATGGGGGATCGGTCCCTCCTGTGGTCAGGCTGGTGGGGGCTGCAGGCAGGCCCAAGGAGCTGCAGGTGGCCCCCCTGCAAGCTAGCAAGAGCTGGGGCTGGATCAGGTTGAGGCTGCCTGCCTCTGGCCAGTAACAGCAGGGGCTGGATCCAGGTCAGGCTTCTAGTGAGAGGAGCCCAATCCAGCTTCCAGACTGGGCCCAGGGGGTGGGGCTGCACACCCTTTTTTCAGGTCAGTGACAGCCTTGGGTCCAGCTATTAAAAAAAGAGGAAGAATATCTTCAGATGCAGATTGACTAACTTAACGAAGTAGCTGTAGAGTTTTAAGGGAGATTATAATCCAATAAGGAGGACAGCATATTCAGAGCTATATAGAAGTCTTTACTGAAAGAGAACTGAGAGAGAGAGAGGAGACAGACAGGTTTTCCTAGCACCTAAACGACTCTCCTATTTATCACTATGGCAACCCCAATGACCCTAGGTAGTCCAAAACACCACATATTCCTCCCCCTCTAATGAACACCCCCCCAGAATAAAGCCCTCCCCCCCCCCCGAAAGAATAAGAACTAAACTAGGAGATGAGGGTAGACTGCCCCATCTCCGGCGAACCCCCCAGGGAATTATTCTGTCCCATGAAGAGGGGGTCACCACTAGCTAAAGATCCAGCCGATTAGGAGGCCTTCTGTTGTGAGGTGGATTATGGGGAACTTCTGGTGTGCCCACCCCACAAGGTGGTGGTGGTGGTGGTGGGATCAAAGGCACTGGGGAAGTAGCCGGAACCGAAGAGGATGTTGTGTCTGGTTGGTCCAGGGAGGCTGAAGGCATTGAAGGGGTGGCTGGAGCAGGAGAGACAGAAATAGTAGTTTCATGCTCTGGTGTTGTATCATCAGTAAGTGTGAAGTCAGATATGTCTGCTGGAGATGCATCTTCTGGGTGGATATGATGGCGAAGCAGCTGATCTACATGCCGTCGTCAAACTAGGCCACTCGCTGTCTGGACAGAGTAGGAAACAGGTCCTGTCTGGGCAATGACCGTTGCTGGGACCCATTTAGCTCCTGAAGCATAGTTTCGTGCAAGAACTGGCTGTCCAATAGGGAAGGTGCGGCCCTTTGTTCTTGGTGAATGTCTGCTGACCTGGTCCTGCTGTTGGCGTTGAACCACTTGCCGTGTGTCTCGTGGTTTCAACAAATCAAAGCAAGAGCGCAACTGCCGTCCCATCATAAGAAAAGCTGGAGATGCCTTAGTTGTAGCCTGTGAAGTGTTTCTGTAGGACAACAAGAAGTTGTCCAGACGCTTATGAAGAGGTGAACGTCCCTTTGCAGATTTTATAGCTTGCTTCATAGTCAGTACAAACCTTTCAGCAAATCCATTGGTGGAAGGATGATACAGTGCTGAGCTGATGTGATGTATTCCATTGGCCTTCATAAAAGTTTCAAAATCCTGAGAAATGAATTGTGGTCCATTGTCACTCACCAGCTGTTCTGGAAGACTGTAACGACTAAAAAAGCCACGCAGGGTCTGAATAGTGGCTTCCGTCGTAGTGGACTGCATTACCGAGACTTCTGGCCATTTTGAATGGGCATCCACAGCAATTAAAAACATACATCCTTCAAATGAGCCAGTAAAATCAACATGGATACATTGCCATGGCCTTTCGGGCCAATCCCATGGGTGAAGAGGTGCCAGCTGAGGTGCATTCCGGACACTCTGGCATGAGGTACAAGCTCTAGTCGTTTCTTCAATGGCCTTGTCTAAGCCTGGCCACCAGAAATAGCTCCGTGCAATTTCTTTCATGCACACTATGCCACAGTGACTTGAATGGAGCTGTTCCAACAAACGTGGTCTTAATGAAGGTGGGATAACGACACGCATACCCCACAACAAACACCTGGATTGGGTTGATAACTCTGTCCTCCTAGACACATAGGGGCGGAGGTCAGGAGAGACCTGAGAGTCAGGTAAGAACGTTCCATGCATCACAAAATCCATAACTCATGAGAGTACTGGGTCAACCCATGTTACTTTCTTCACTTGAGAAGCCGTGACGGGTGTGTTTTCCACCTGTTCAAAGTAAAAGATTCCTTCCTGGCCCTGATCCTGATGGTGTGCCGGTAAGGGTAGCCTTGAAAGGCCATCAGCATTGCAATGCAAAGAGGATTGCCTGTACTTGATTTCATATGTGTATCCAGAAAGTATCAATGCCCATCATTGCATCCGACTAGCAGCCAAATGTGGGATGCCTGTGTGTGGCCCCAAAATTGATGTCAGGGGGTCGATGGTCAGTGAGAAGTGTGAACTTCTTTCCCCACAGGTACTGGTGAAATTTCCGAACGCCAAAAACAATGCCCAGTGCTTCACGTTCAATTTGGGCATAGTTAGTTTCTGCCTTAGTCAAAGAGCGTGAAGCAAAAGCAATAGGCCTCTCTTCACCAGAAGGCATAATATGTGACAATACAGCCCCAACTCCATAAGGGGAGGCATCACAAGCCAACTGGAGGGGCAAGGATGGGTCAAAATGTGTCAGAACCTTAGAGTTTACCAGTGAGTGTTTAGCTTCATTAAATGCAACATCACAGGCTTCAGTCCAGTTCCAGGCCTTTTTCAGCCCCAGAAGCTCATGTAGGGGTTTCAGGAGCGTCGCTAATTGTGGAATAAACTTGCCATAATAGTTTAATAAGCCTAAAAAAGAGCAAAGTTGGCTTACGTTCTGAGGTAGCGGAGCATCCACAATAGCCTTAACCTTGGCTGGAGACTTATGGAGACCATCAGCATCAATTATATGTCCTAAATATTCAACTGAGGGCTGGAAAAACTTACATTTGTCTCTGTGAACACATAGACCATACTCTTCCAGTCTTTGCAGAGTAGCTTCCAAGTTCGTAAGGTGTTCCTCCTCATTTTTGCCCGTGACCAGGATGTCATCCAGCTAGCACTGTACTCCTGATAAAGCACTCAAAATCTGATCCATTGCCCTTTGGAACAAAGCTGGGGCTGAAGTAATGCCAAAAGGTAAACGACAGTATCTGTACAACCCCTTATGTGTTACGATTGTCGTCAATTCTTGAGATTCTTCTTCAGCATGCATCTGTAAGTATGCTTGACTCAAATCAGTCTTGCTAAATTTTTGTCCTCCAGCAAACCTGCAAAGATGTCCTCAATGTGGGGAAGAGGATATTGTTCTGCACATAACACTGGGTTGACAGTGACCTTGAAATCTCCACAAATCTGAATGGAGCCATCCTTCTTCACTATTGGGACAACAGGTGTTGCCCACTGGCTGTGAGTAACTGGCACCAAGACTCCCTCTTTGACTAACCGCTCCAAGTTTTCTTCCACCTTCGGTCTGATGGCAAATAGCACCATCCTGGCCTTCAAACATTTTGGTTGGCAATCAGGCTTTATATTTAATTTCACAGTGATTCCCTTCATACTGCCTAAGTCTTCACCGAAAACAGCAGCATGTTTCGTTAGTACCGCTGCTAGATTCATTTCTTCTTTAGTCAATTGGTGCACTTGTGACCAATCAAGTTGGATTTTCCTCATCCAAGATCTTCCCATCAGGGCTGGGTAATTGCCCTTTACCACAAACAGTGGTAGCTTTATGGTCTGTCCATTGAGTTCTACTTTCACATCAATAGTACCCAACAGGGGAACAGTCTCTCCAGTATATGTCTTCAAAACGACTACTGTCGGCTTAAGTGGCAGATGTCTAAAGTCCTTCTCATACGCAATGTTAGAACCTAATGAAACTGCTGCGCCAGTGTCCAGTTCCATGCGTGTAGGTTTGCCTTCCAACACAGGTGTTACCCAGAATTTACATGGGCCAACTGTTATAGACAAAACATGGAGGGAATCTTCATGTTCCAGTTGGGTGTCACTATGATCACCTGTATTCTGCTCTACTACATGCAGAATTTCCCTCTTAGTCCGCCAAACCAACAGCCCATTTTTCTCAGGTCTCCCTCTTCAGTTTGGCTCACCCTTCCTTTGTTTGCAGGCATGTTCAATGTGCCCTCTCTTACCACATTGTTGACACAGTAGTCCCTTAAACCGGCACTCAGATGCGAGGTGGTCCTGCTTCCCACACCGGTAACATTCTTGTCTCCCCGGTGCCCTGGGGGCAGGTTGTAGGGATACTTTATGGACACTGACCCCGATCTGTTGCATGTCTTCGATGACGCGTTCCATGGAGACTGCAATTTCCACAGCCTTCTGCAAGGTGAGTTGATCTTCAGTCAATAGGCGTTTTCGTGTTGATTCACTGTGCAGGCCACACACCAGCCTGTCACACAGCAGTTCCTCTAACATGTTCTTGAAGTCACAGTGTGCTGCTATCTTCCGCAGAGCTGCTACAAATTGTACAACTGATTCACCTTCCTCTTGGTTCCTTTGGTAGAACCTATACCTCTCAGCAGTTACTAGTGGCTTTGGGGAAAAATGCGCTCCCAGAACTTCCACTAGGTCCCCATAAGGTTTCTGCTCTGGCTTCTCCGGATAAAGCAAATCACATAGCAAATTATAAGTCTTAACGCCAATGACCCTAGGTAGTCCAAAACACCACAGTACCCTTTAAACTCATTTAGGTAGAGGCAGGAGAGGAAAGCTTATGGGCAAACCCAAAATCACTGAGAGCAGACTCACTATCTTGGGGGGACCATGGGCAATCCTAGCAGGGGCAAAACAGAGTTGACAGATGATTCACAGCGGAAATCTAATGACCGTCTTAGGCTACGTCCAGACATAAGGCGTCGTTTCAAAATAAGTTATTTCGAAACAAGTCATTTCTAAATAAAGCCCTTATTTCAAAATGACTTAATTCGAAATAACCAAAAACCAAATCAAAATAAGGAAAAGCGGGAATCGAAATAACATGTCCAGACAGTGGAATTACTATTTTGCTTTAGGGGAAGGGCACCATGGGAAGTGTGGCAACATGGCTGCCTCCCTAGGCTATGCTGGCAGCCATGTTGCCAGCCAATCCTATAAAAGCTGGCCCCGACCTCACTTCCCTGTCCATTCTGGCTAGCAGGACTCTGCAAGTGACAGACATGGACACTGCCCGGCTGCCCAGCCAGCGCCGTGCAATGAACAGACCCTCTGCCCACCTGAAGAGTGTCCTGCTGATGTGGGACACATTGCTTGCAGACACAGATGGTGCTCAGCCTGTGCCCAAGTCTGTCATCCAGCTGGGCTGCAGAGCAGAGCTACTTCCCCTGCCCCCTCCTGTGCCTTGCCAGGTCTGGGCCCAGGAGACCAGCCCAGACTGGTGGGAGTGGGTAGTGCTGCGAACCTGGGGGGGATGACCAGTGGCAGAGGAACGTCTGCCTGAGCAAGGCCAGCTTCAACCTCTTGGTCGCAGAACTCACCTCGCTGCTGTGCCGAAGGGATGCCACCGTGAGGTCTGCCATCTCTGTTGACAAAACATCAGCATCGGGAGGTCCACCACTGACAACATTCTGTTGGAGGTCACCTGGGCCATCAACTGGATCCTGCTGCGACGCCTGGTCACTCAAGGGGAGCTGCAGGACACCATTCCCAGTATGGTGACACTGGGCTTTCCCAATTGTGCGGGGATCCTGGACGCAATGCACATCCCCATGTGAGCCCCGGAGCACAGAGCCGCGGAGTACAGAAACCACAAAGGGTACCATTCTATCAGCCTGCAGGCCCTTGTGGACCACCAGGGCCTTTTTCAAAACTGTTATGTGGGATGACCAGGGAGGGCCCATGATGCCAGGGTCCTCTGTAACTCTGCCCTGTACCACGACATGGAGGCAGGCACCTTCTTCCCCCCTCCTAACATCAATGTTGGGGGAGTAGAGGCGCCCGTCCTCATTGTGGCAGACACGGACTATCCCCTATGCCCATGGCTCATGCGGCTGTATGCAGGGCCCCTCCCGATGGCAAATTTTCAACTGCCGCCTGAGCCGCTGCCACCAGATGGTCTAGCGGGCATTTGGCCGCCTCAAGGCATGCTGGAGGCGCCTCCTTACACGCCTCCACCTTGTGGATAGGACAATGTGGCAGGTCATCAGTGCGTGCGTGGCCCTGCAGAACTTCTGTGAACAGTGGGGTGCACCCATTGCAGCTGCCTGGGAAGCTGAGGCACAACTCCTTGCCGGGGACTATGAGGAACCCATACCTGTACCCCCACGGGAGCAGCCGTACCAGAGAGACGTGACAGTGTGGGACGCATGCATGAACACCTTTGCCCTGGAGGAACTCTGAGGGCCAGGCCTGCCCTGCCCCACACCACCCTCTCCCCTGTTCGCCCACAGCCAGCCCCCACCCATCCACCCGCACTGTGAACTAACCCAAATAAAACAATGCACAAACAAGAATAAGTTTCAAACATTTATTAACAAAACAGGGGTTGGGGCAGGGAAGGGCTGAGGAGGGTTATGGGATGGGGCAATGTGGGGGTGGCCTGGGGGGGCAGCAACTTGGAAGGGGGAGATTGGGGGCAGGGGGTTGGGGAGTCTGGATGGCAGGGGAGAACTTAGGCAGGGCTTGGGGGGGGGTCCGGGGGGGTGTTCCTCGCCCCCTGCCCACGGCCGCCCTGGGTCTGGGGTCGCCTCCAGGGAAGGCCAGGCGGCGGACCTCCTGCAACTGCTGGAGGGGCTGTCTGTTCCACCAGGTGGTGGATGCTGCTGGCAATTGCCTTGACTGTGGTGGGCAGGCAGTCGCAGAGGCGCTCGCTGGCCTACGCCTGGTGCTCCAGGGCAGCAACCACCGGGTCGTCTGCAGCTGCCACCTGCTGCAGCAGGCAGAGGGCCGAGTCCTGCCGCCTGGCTTGGTCCTGGTGCCAGGCCTGAATAGACACCTCAGTCCGCTGCCCCAGCTCCTGCAGGGTCTCCAGGATCTCACCTTGCATCCAGGCGGCCCTTCTCCTCTGCCGTGGTGGCCTTGGGCTGAGGCGTTGGGCAGGTGGTGCGGCACGATGGGCGGCTGGCCAACCTGCTGGAGGGCAGCAGAAAACACAGTTGGCCCCTGCTGCCGGCTGCCCTTGTCTGTGTGCAGCCTGTCTGCAGCACACACCTCTGCCCTGACTGTCAGCAGGACTCAGGATCCTGTGGGACATTGCCCTGGGGTAGTGCTACTGGATCCCAAAGCGTCGAAAGGAGGCCAGGAAAGTACAAAACGGAGGACATTGGAGGACACATGGGAGAAAATGTAGTATGGATGTGATATTCTTCGGTGTTTAGGGGGCCCTGGAACACTTTCCCATACAAATAAGTATTCTATGGCATTCCAGGATACTTCAACCCAAACAGTAAAAAGCCTGACAAAATCATGTATTTTAAACCACCTGCCAGATAGAGAATGTGAGGATAAAAAGAACAGGAAGGTAAAAAGGGGACCATGTTCTCCTTTTGCCTGACATCTGGTAACCGTACCCTGGAGGCACACATGCTAGTGGTGCCCACAATGGTGAGCTGGATTCACCCACGCCTTGCTCTAGGGGTCTCCCAACACCACCTGCCAGTGGCGAGGCTGCATGCTCTCCACCCCACCCAAGATGCGGCTACATCTTTGACACCCAGCCCCTGTTAACCACCCCCAGGCACACAGGGGCCTGTGACACTGGTGCCACCTGTCTCTCAGGTACCCATGGCCATGGGAGGGCTGCTGCACTTGCCAACCCTATGCCCTACCTGCCCCAGTGCCCAGCCCTGTACCCACTTGCTGCCCATGACCTGGACAGGCCCAGCCCTGCGTGCCTCTGCTGGAGGGGAATACTCACCCACGGGGGTTCCAGAGGTCTGGCACGATGTCCCCGCATCCATGTCAGACTCTGCAGGGGCCAGGATGGTGTCAGGCCCCTGCTCCTCCATGCTGCTCCCTCCGTCGGGGCCAGGGAACAGCTCTGGGGTTCCGGGTGTGGCCTCCGCCACTGGTGGCGGTGCGGCGGGAGGCTCCCCGACGGACACTTCGGACCCCGTGTCTGCAGCCTCTGGGCCGGAGGATGGGCTATAGCAGCCCCGGTGTCCAGATGGGGGCATGGCACCCCCCCCCGGGACATTGCTGGCACGTGCTGCCACGCTTTGACAGGCCTCTGGCCACGCTGGCAGGCACGCGCAGGAAGGGACTTCCTGCTTCCCTTGGGTGCTGTGCAGCCTGGGAAGAAGGCTAGGACTGTTATTTCAAAACAACGTGTAACCCCCCCTGGGGTTTTAAGGAGCGTGGTTCCTTTAAATTTTTGCCCTATGGGAAAGGTGATGGAGCTGAGGAGGGGGCTGCAGCTGCAGGAGAGGCTGGGAAGGAGGAAGAGAGAGGGAGGCCCTGCCTGGAGCCAGGGAAGACAGAGCACCTGAAACTGGGATGCCTGGCCAGCCCCACACAGAAGGACGCTGTGCTGGGGAGAGTCGCCCAAGGACAGAGCAGCATCCAGTGACTGGCCATCTGGAGCTGTGGGGCCGTGAGTACAGCACCTGGATTCAGTGGGGAGGTTGTAGTTAGTTAAGTGGGGAGAGGGTCGCTCTGGGTTCGCAGAGAGCGGCAGAAGAGGCATCAGAGGGTTTTCTTTTGCTGGGAAAGTGCTGGTGCCGAAGACTAGGAGTTGCTGGACTGAACTCTGGACTGGAACTGTGCTGGGACTCCTGAACTCATGGTGCAGATACAGAGCTCACGTCTGCCTCCAGCCTGCTGCATTGTTGGGCCTTGCAGGGCCCTGTGTTAGCTGTTACTCTGTGCTACTGCTGCCCCATCTCCCCTGTGGTTTCCCCTTTGCACCTCTGTAAATAAACCTTCCCCATTCCCATAATCCCTGTGCTATCCCAGTGTGTGTGTGGTCACTCTGGGGGTTTGGAACAGGTGCCCCTAGGGCAAAGGGGCTCTCTTTGCTGTGTTCCCGTGCACACCTTTTTCTCTGGTCAGAGCTGCCTGCAAGGCAGAGTCAGTCTGGCCACATGGGTGTTACAAACGTTTGTTTTGAAATAACATGTCTGAACGATGGTTATTTCGAAACGACTCATTTCGGAATAACTGCAGTTTTGAAATGGAAGGGGTTTAAGCCATTTCGAAATGATGGCTCTTGTTTCGAAACAACAGAGCCTGTCATTTCGAAACAAGAGAACGTCGTGTGGACATGCAGGTTTTTATTTCGAAACAACCAGTGTTGTTTCAAAATAAAAACCTTGTGTGGACATACCCTTAGATCTCTGTATACTAATGTAAAAAGTATATGGAAAAACAGAAATTAAAACAAGTGAACAATCACCATTATGACATAACTGGCATTACAGAGACTTAGTAGGATAATTTACATGACTAGAATTTTGGTATAAAAAGGTAGAGCTTGTTTGGCGCTTAGGAAGGACAGTCAGAGAAAAAATGAAACCTTCTTTGACAGGGACAACAAGCCTTGCAGGATGGAGGGATGCAGTAAATGTGATGTATCTTGATTTTAATAAGGCTGTCTTACATGACTGTCTCATAAGCAAACTAGGGATATATAGCCTAGATGAACCTGCCATAAAATGAGTGAATAACGGGTTGGGAGAAACTACTGAGGGAGTACAATTACATAGAAAAGACCGAAGAGGCAACTGCAGAACTTGTTTTAAGCATTTCCCCCACCAGCCGATGGAACTCCACACTTTGTGTTTCTTGTGTAAATCACTAGGGCTCAGTGCTTGGACACAAGTTTGATCAAACATTTGTTAAGCAGTTCTTGGTGAGCAGCTCTTGCTAGGGAACGTCAAATCTTCAGCCTTTCAGAGACTATAGCAAGTGTGATGAGCTCACAGTTGGGCACTTCTTTGCACAGTTTATCATAAGTAAGCTTGTCAAACAATACAAGCTTGTCTCTTACTTTCGTATATAGAAAACGCTGGGGTCAGTCATCCTGGTGCTGGAAGAACACTAAAAAAGTGGTGATCCCTAGATAATAAGATTACCATCATTAATTGATAGTTCCATGAGGGCATGGATCAAACAAATCTGCTCTACTGAAATGCCTAACCTTTAAATCGATAGTATTAAGATACAATTTGTTATCAACTCTATTATTATTTTAGTAGTGTTTGCAACAGCTTATATTTACCTTTCTTACAAAAACTCAATTATTTGCTTTTGAAGACTCTAAGTATTATCTAAATAATTATCTTAGTCCCACATCTCAAAAACCAGTTCTGCATATTCCTATCTGAATGATAATATTTGGAAGTGAAGGATGGTTACCTACCAGTAATGGCTGTTCTTCGAGATGCACTGCTTGCTTCCATTCCACTCTTGGTGTGCATGCACCTCCATGCACAGTCACTGGAAAGTTTTTGCCCTTCATTAGCCCTGTAGTGACAGCTGTGATGCCCCCTGGCATGGTGCCTCTATGCCATGGTATAATAACTGCTGCTGACCCCACTGCGATCTGGTCCCTTCTTTCCTCTAATTCTGAAAAGCAGGGATGGAGGGTGGGTGTGGAAAGGAACTGAGCTGTGCATCTTGAAGAATGGCCATTACTGGTAAGTAACTGTCCTTTCTTCTTTGAGCAGCTGCTCACATACATTCCACTCTTGGTGAATTACAAACCTTACCTTGGACAGTGAGCAGGATTACGATCCACTTGTGTTAAACACTACCCTGCCAAAGGCTGCATCATCCCTTGCTTGCTGGATGATGGCATAATGGGACGTAAACATGTGGACCAATGGCCTGGTCACTTGTCTGCAAATCTCTTGAACTGAAACTTGGACTGGGAAGGCAGCCAATGAGCCCTGCACTCTGGCTGAATGTGCTTTCAACGGTCCAGGTAAGGGCACCTTAGCTCCTTTGTAACAAGTCCTGATACATGAGGTGATGCAAGAGGAAATCCTCTACAAGGACACGGATTGTCCTTTCATTCAATCTGCGATGGCCATAAAGAGTTGTGTTGACACATGCAATGACCTAGTTCTGGCTATGTAAAGACCCAATGCTCTCCTGACATCCAAGGAGTGCCATTTCCGTTGATCTTCTGTTGTATGAGGTTTTGGACAAACGACAGGAAAGAAAATGTCCTGGTTGACAGGGGCGACGCTGGCCTGGGGAGGGACCCGGGGCATGGGCCCAGGCCCTGCCCCCGGCCGGGAACAGGGCCAGAAGCCGCCGTGCTTCTGCGGGTGGCTAGGCCCCACATCCCTGGCCAGGGACGGGGCTGCTGCCGGCGTGGGCAACCGGGCCCTGGACTCCCCTCCACGGCTGTGGGTGGCCAGGGCCTGGATCCCTGGCTGGGGACCGGGCCACCACAGCCACCGGCGGCTAGGCCCCAGATCTCTGGCCCAATTGGGCCCAAGATCCGGGGCACCGGCGCTGGGATTCGGGGCATGTGCCCCAGGTGCCCAGCACCAGCGACGCCTCTGCTGGTTGATTTGAAAGATGGAGACCACCTTTGGTAAAAACAATGGGGATGGTCTTAGCTGCACCTTGTTCTTATAAAAAACAGTATACAGGGGCTCTGAAGACAAAGCCCTTAACTCAGACACACGCCTAGCTGATGTGATGGCCACAAGAAAGGCCACTTTCCATGACAGTAATGATAGTGGGCATGATGCCAAAGGCTCAAAGGGAGGCCCTGTCAGTTTATGCTAGGTTCAGGTCCCATGGCAGTATCAGACTATGGACCTACGGGAACAATCTCTCCACTCCTTGGAGAGACCTAGAGGCTATAGGGTGAGAGAAGACCAATGTACCCCTGATGGCTGCCAGATGAACCTTCAGCGATGCCAGAGCTAAATTTTGTGACTTCAAGTGTAGAAGGTATTCTAGGATCTCCTGGATGGGAGAAGACCATGCAGTTAGGCCCAGAGAATGAGCCCAGACTGAAAAATGCTTCCAGTTTGCTAAGTATGTGGCTTGGGTAGATGGTTTTCTGCTGCCTATGAGGATGCGCTGGACCTCTGCTGAGCAGCATTGCTCTTCTGTGGTCAACCACGCAGCTCCTACGCCAAAAGGTGCAACAATTTCAGGTTTGGATGTAGGAGGTGACCCGTCTTGTGTGAGGAGCTCTTGTCTCAAGGAAGTTCTAATAGCGATTTTTCCAAAAGGTCTGTCAGCAAACTGTACCAATGCTGGCAAGGCCATGCTGGAGCAATGAGAATAATGCTTGCCTTGTCCCTTTTGATCTTCAGAAGTACTCTGAGCAGGGGAAGAAATGGGGGGGACACATACATGAGGGGACCCCACCAATTAAACAGAAACATATCTGTCATGGACCCCTTGTCCCACCCAGTAACAAGCAGAAAAGATGACATTTTTTGTTTCCCAGAGAAGTGAGGAGATTGACTCAGGGACACACCCACCTGCGGAAGACTGAATTTGGGAGTGACCAGTTGGGTTGGGAGACGAAGCTCCTGCTGAGCTGCTCCACTTCATTGTTCCTCACTCCCAGCAAATGAGCTGCTATCAAATGGAAGTCGTGTTTTACCAGTTGGTCCCAGAGAAGGGTAGCTTCCTGACACAGGACTGGAGAACAAGCCCCCCTCCCGGCAATTTATATAATACATTGCTGTAGCATTGTCCATCAAAACTTGCATGATTGAGCCCCATAATGCTCGAAGGAAGACTTAGCATGCCAGTCAAACTGCCCTGAGCCTCTTTGCACTCTTTCTTCTTTTGACCACTTTCCTCGGGTATTGAGAATGATGTCAAGGTGTGCATCTCAACCTACATCTGAAGCATCTGAAATCAGAGTGAGGACATGAAAAGATACACCAAAGGGGACTCTCTGAAGCACTGATTGTCATCTCTGCTACCACTGGAGCTGCACAAGAATGCTTGGTGGAATTTTTACCACCCTCTGCAGTAAGTATCTTTGAGGTTGGTAGACTGACCTTGGCCAGGCCTGTAAGAGACAAAGGTGGAGATGGGCCAGCCTCGAGACATCGGTAGATGCTGACATGTGGCCCAATAGTTGACGCATGTTCTTGCAGATGTGGTAGGATATTTGTGGAGATCCATGATAATGCGCAATATTGCTTTGACCCTGGACTGTGGCAGAAATGCATGACTTTGATTTGAGCCCAAAACTGCACCTATAAATTCTATTCGTTCAACCGGAACCAGTTGAGATTTCTGTTAATTTAGCATCAACCCAAGGCTGCTACAGGTATGTATGGTTACTCTGACACTGGCCTCTACTTGCTCCCTGGATCAGCCCCCGAGAAGCCAGTCGTCCAGGTGTGGAAAAATGTGTACATCTCTTCTCCTTAAGTGCACTGCCATATACGTGGTGAAAACTGGGTGCTAAAGCAAGGCTAAAGGGCTGTGCTCACACACAGATGGTTGTTTCAAGACAAGTTGTATCGAAACAACTTGTTTTGAAACAACACCTTATTTCGAAATGACTTATTTCAAATTAGCAAAAAGTCATTTTGAAATAGGGAAAAAAGCGGGAAATGAAATAGCATGTTCACAGTGTGAACATGCTATTTCATTACCTGCTGCAGGGGGCTGCAGCCCCCTGGGGGTTAGCCGCTGCTGCGGCTCACCCTGCAGCCCAGAAAAGGGGCTGCAGCCCCAGAAAGGGGGCTGCAGCCACTGGCGGGGGGGTGAGCCTCTGCGAGGTGGCTCAGCCCCCCACCAGAGCTGCCCCCCAACACCGCCAGTGGGTCAAGGGCGCCAGGCTCAGCCCTCCGCCAGAGCAGCCCCCCAACACTGCCAGAGGGTCGGGGGCACGGGCTCAGCCCACTGCTGCAGCGGCAGGCTGAGCCTGGTGCACCTGTACCACTGGCGGTGTCAGGGGGGGCAGCCCAGGCTGCGGGCTGAGCCTGGTGCCCCCGAACCACTGGCGGTGTCCGGGGAGCAGCCAGGGCTGTGGGCTGAGCCCGGCACCCTGACCTGCTGGCGGTGTCGGTGGGCAGCCCAGGTTGCAGGCTGAGCCACCCCGCAGCGGCTCACCCCCCCGCCAGGGGCTGCAGCCCCCTTTCTGGGGCTGAGGGACAGCCCTCAGCACCCTGGCTAGGCTGTCTAGATGAGTTATTTCGAAATAACTGTTATTTCGAAATAACACACTCTCACCTTCTTCCCAGGGTGCACAGCACCCACAGGAAGAGGGAAGTGCCCAGCCCTGGCAGCGTGCTGACACACCTCCACAGGCATGTCAGCACGTGGGGCAGAAGCTGTGGAGCACAGATGACCTGGTCCTGTGTGGACCAATGACGAGGTCCACCGGCTCCTCATCATCTGGTGCAGGCCTGAGATCCTGGCCAGGTTCCAGGCCAGCCAGAGGAACCGGGCAGTGTACGCCGCCATAGCGGCGGAGCTCTCTGCCCAGGGCCAGGAGCGCAGCACCGAGCGGGTGCGCTGTAAGCTCAAGGCTCTGCGGCAGGACACGCATGCACCAGGGATGCGCGTGAGCTCCAGGGGGAAGGTAGCACCACTACCTGCCCCTTTTTTGAGGAGCTGGACACCCTCCTGGGGCGTGAGCGCAGTGGCCTGCCTGCCCAGGCGGTGGACACCAGGCCCCCCCCCCCCAGCACCTCCTTGGGCGCAGAGGGACCACTCAGCAGTCTGGACGCCTCCCTGGATGTCGGGGGTCCTGCAGACCAGCCACCACCACCACCAGAGGCGGAGGCAGGGACCCCAGAAATGATCCCCCCTGGCCAGGGCGGTGCCAGCGAGGAGGAGGGGGAGCAGGAGCCGGCAGCGGTGACAACCCCAGGGGACTCTGAGGAGATGGAGGAGGGGACGTCCCAGCGGACATCCGGAGCCCCTGTCAGTGAGTCACCATGCCCCACAGGAGGATACAGGGCCAGGCCCACCCAGGGCATGGGCAGTAACAGGGTCTGGCACGGGGATGGGCAGGGCACTGGGCTAGGGCAGGGGGCGTCCCTGGACATGGGTCCCCAGGGGACGTGTCGCACCAGGGTGACGGGCCCCTGTGTGCCTGAGTTTGGTGAACACAGGTGGGTGTGACGGATGCAGCTGCACCTTGGGCAGGGTACACAGCCTGCAGAGCAGACCACTGGGATGTGGCCCTCGGAGATGCCGCAGAGCAACCCATCCGGGTGGGTCCAGCGCACATGTGGGTCCCAAGAGGCCCTGTGTCCCCCTGGGGAAATGTCCCACAGGACCCCAGCTTAGCTTCCTGCTGACAGTGTGGGCGGAGCTGTGTGCTGTACACAAGCTGCACACAGGCAGGGCCAGCAGGCAGCAGCCTCTAACCCTGTGTGGTGCTTCCTCCCCGCAGCTCGTGCCACTGGTAGCCAGCAGGCACAGAGCCCAACTGGCAGCCCTGGGCCACGGAGGAGGCGGAGGGGGTGTGGACCCTGCACACGCAGTGAGATCCTTGCCAGCCTAGAGGACCTGGGGGAGTGGGCCGAGTCATCCACCCAGGAGTGGCGGCGGGAGCAGGCCAGCCAGCAGGACGCGGCCATACAACTCCTACGCCAGGGAGCCACCACTGACGACCGGCTGGTGGCTGCCTTGGAGAGACAGGCCGTGGCCATGGAGCGGCAGGCTGTGGCCATGGGGCCGCAAGCCATGGCCATGGAGAGGCTGAGGATGGTGGTGGACGACGCAGCCGCCAGTCTGCGCCGTATTGCTGATGACATGGGGCCCCCGGCGCCTGGCGGAGCACCACCCCAGCGTGGGGCCCCATGCCGACCCTGGACCGGGAGTGGGCCTGGGCAGGGCCGTGCCACACCCGCCTCCCCATGACCCCCATCTGCCAGTTGCAGCCCCGAGCCCCACTGACCCCCACCCCAACCCTGTCTGCCAGTTGCAGCCCCCAGCCCCACTGACCCCCACCCCTCTGTTCATTATAAATAAAAATGTTAACATGTGTCATTGGTGTGTGCAGTGTATTTTATTGGTGGTGCTGCAACAGTGTGGGTGGATGTGTGGGGGCTGTCTGTGCTAGAAAGAGGAAGAGGGTGGTGTGTGGTGGGGCAGGCCTGGCCTTCAGGGGTCCTCTGCAGCTGCAAAGCTGTCCGTCAGTGCCTCATTGATGGTGAGGGCCCTCGTGGAGGCCCGCTCCCATGGGGGCCCAGGTGTGGGCTGCTCATACTGGCACCCGATGAGCTGGGCCTCGGCCTCCCAGGTAGCTGCGAGGGGCTCACCCCGCGTTTCATAGAAGTTATGCAGGCCCAGGCAGGCGCTGATGACCTGGGTTGCTGTCTCCTCTCCAAGGTGGAGGTGGGTCAGGAGGCACCTCCAGCGGGCCTTCAGCGTCCAAAGGCCTGCTCAATAACTTGGTGGCAGCGGTTCAGCCGGTGGTTAAACAGCTGGTGGCGAGGGTCGAGGGGCCCTGTGTAGAGGTGCATCAGCCACAGGTGGAGGGTATAGGCCGCATCTGCCATGAGGAGGACAGGCACCTCTACCCCCCCAACACAGATGTTCTGCGGGGGGAAGAAGGTGCCCGCCTCCATGCCCCAGTAGCGGGATGAGTTCCTGAGGATGCGGGCATCATGTGCCCTCCCTGTCCAACCCACATTGCAGTTTTGGAAGAGCCCCCGGTGGTCCACGAAGGCCTGCACCACAATTGAGTGGTAGCCTTTCCTGTTGCGGTACTCTGCCGCTCAGTGGTCCGGGGCCCTCACGGGAATGTGGGTGGTATCCAGGATCCCCATGCAGTTCGGGAATTCCAGCGCTGTCATACCATCCATGGTGGCGTGCAGCTCCCCCTGCGTGACAAGGCGCCGCAGCAGGCCTCTGTTAATGGCCCTGGTGACTTGGCCGAGGCTGACCCCAATGGTGGCCCTGCCAACCCCGAACAGGTGGGCCACGGACCTGTAGGACTTTTGTCCACAGGGATGGCCAGATGCATGGCAGCGTCCCTGCGATGCAGCAGTGGGGTCAGTTCAGATACCAGCTGCTCGAAGCTGGCCCTGGCCATCCTGAAGGTGCGCTGCCACTGGTCGTCGTCCCAGGTTTGGAGCAATACCCGCTCCCACCAATCAGTGCTCGTCTCCTGGGCCCAGACTCGGTGAGGCACTGACAGGGGCAGGGGCACTAGGGCAGCCCAGAGGCCCCGGGTGCTGGCAACCTGGGGCACACCCTGGTCAGCATTGGGGTCTCTGAACAGCGTGTCCCCCACCAGGAGCATGCTGTGCAGACGTGCAGCGTGCCTAGTGGTCAGCCGTCGAAGGCTAGGCAGCCAGGCACCGTCCATCTGTGTTGCTGGCAGAGTCCTGCTAGCCAGAATGGACAGGGAAGTGAGGTTGGGGATGGCCTTGTATAGGATTGGCTGCCGACATGGCCCGGGGCGGCAGCCATGTTGCCACACCTCCCATGGTGCCCTGCCCCTGAAGTGAAATAGCAAGCCCACTGTGTGGACATGCTATTTAGTTTCCAGCTTTTCCCCTTATTTCACCTAGTTTTGTCCTTATTTCACTTCTGCTTGTTTCACAGTAACATTCTTATTTCACAATAACTTGTTTCGGAATAGGTTATTTTGAAATAACAGGCTGCGTGTAGACATAGCCAATGGTGTGGTTTAGAGACACAAGCCAGAAGTTTATCTTCTTTAGGAACTTGTTTAGGTGTCTTAGATCCAGAATGGGTCAAAGAGCCATTTGCCGTGGGAATCAGAAAATATCTGGAATAGACTAGAAACATAGGGTTGGAAGGGACCTCATGAGATCACCAAGTCTAACGCCCTGGGAACTGAACCCACAACTTTCTGTATATTAAGCAGAGGTGCTAGGAGTTAGTAACTCTGACCCTTTACTGTCTTCCCTTGAGGAAGCCTCTTGATAACACCCACATCTAGAAGGTTTTTTTACTTCCTGATCCAGCAGTTGCTCATGAAGGGGGTCCCTGAAAAGGGAGTGGGAGATGGGTGGAAAATTGGGGGGCTGTGAAGAAAACTGTATGGCATAATCCCTTGAAACAGTGTCAAGAGCCCAGCAGTCCATATTAATACATACCCAGTGGGGGCTGAAGGCCATCATTCTGTTCTGAAAGAAGAAAGAATCCTGAGGGAGTGGTAAGCTGACCTCGACAAAAACGTCAAAAGTGACATCTTTGAGTAGCTGATGGTTGACTGGTGCTACAGACAGAGCCAGACAAGGAGTTTGTACATCTTGCCCTCATAGATCTAACTGTGTCTCTGTCTCTTT
The DNA here is from genome assembly GCA_007922195.1 of Podocnemis expansa. Taxonomy (NCBI): domain Eukaryota; kingdom Metazoa; phylum Chordata; order Testudines; family Podocnemididae; genus Podocnemis; species Podocnemis expansa. Next base: position 46,430,765 of record ML681989.1, read on the forward strand.
GTCTTGGAGGTCTAAGGCCAGGAGGTTGTCTTTGTTGAAGTTGCTGGGGAATCTGCAGGCGGAACGGTCATTACAGCTGCTGGGGATTGTAGAGACCTGATGACCTCAGTGTCATCCTAGAGTCCTTTAACCCATGAAGCTTGTTGTCCATCTGGTCAGAGAAGAGAAACGACTCATCAAATGGAAGGTCTTGAATTTATTGCTGGGCCAGAAGTGTGAGGCACAAGACGTACAGCCAAGCCACTGTCCTCATGCTGACTGCCAATGCAATGGCCCTGCCTGATGAGTCCACTGTATTCCACGAGGCTTGTAGAGATGTTCTTGTGACCAGTAAGCTCTCTTCAAGGAGGGTGTTAAAATTCAAATGCTGGTCGCTCAGGAGGGAGTCTCCAAACCATTTATAGAATGCCACAGGTTAAAGTTATACCTGCTTAGTAAAGCCTGGTGATTGAAAATTCTAAACTGCATTGTAGCAGAAGAATATTTTTCTTTTTTTGCCAAAGAGATCTAGAGTCTTTGCTTCCTTATTTTTTGGTGTGGCAACCAGTTGACCCTGACACTCTTTCTGGTTTACCACATCCACAACTAAGGATGACAGGGTTGCGTGAGAGTAGAGGTATTGAAAGTCTTTGTAGGGGACACAATACTTATTTTCTGTTGGTTTTGATGTCAGGGGTATGGAATCTTTAAAACACCCTCATGCACTGGTAGTGCTTGTCTCATTGGGGCTGCCATTCACAACATCAAAGAGAGAATCTGAATTTCCTGACATTTCCTCAGCTTCCAAGCCCAGGTTGGATGCCATTGCTTTGAGTAGGTCCCGGTGGGTTTTAAAATCATCCAGCAGAATTGATATAACCTCCACTATAGCCTCCTTGTAAGAAGGGGAAGAGTAGGGCTGGGAGGGGACTGGCAGGCCTGTTGATGGGCCCTCCTCAGTGTCCGAGGAGTCTCCAGACTCAAACAGCTGGGCTGTAGCAGACTTGCAGGCCCTCTGGGAGGTTGATGTCTGGGATGGGAGAGGTCTTGTCAATGGGTAAATCCAAGGTCCCCAGTACCGCCAGTTAGAGGGCCAGCCAGGAGAGGGCTGTGTGGCCATAGGCAAAGTGTCCATGCCTGGTTCTACAGGTCTGCGGATTGTCCAAAAAACAAGAGGAGGAAGAAGGAGGAGGGTCTCCTGCTCCCCTTCCTGTACTTGAGTTCATTAGTCGAGTGAGCTTGAGCTTGAGGGAGAGCTGCAGTGCCAGTGATGATGTCATGATGCTGAAGAGACACCCAACAATGAGCTAGAATGTCTCCTCTTGGTCCTCAGCACCAAGGACTTCTGGTGCCTCTTGCCTCTCGGTGGGTCCCAGTGGGGGAGCCATGGAGTTTGGCCTCCACAGATCCTTTGATGACCGGTGAACAGTCTAGGTGCCACGGAGAATTGGCCAACTCTGAAGAACTCTCTGGGGATCCTGGACACCAGCTGGGTGTGGTGATGTACAGCATGAAGTTGGGTCCCTCAGAGGAGAAGTGGAAGGCTGTTCAGTGGGGCTCTGTTGATTTGGAGCCTTTCAGTTCCAACCTGGGGACCCCATAAGAGGCTTGCCACCCAAGGGTGGTTGGGGTCTCAGTTCCCACATGGTGGGAGTCAGAGGTGTAGGCAAAGCCAGTAAGGCTCTTGCTGCCTTGTACATCTCCAGTGTTGACAGTGCGGGTAGTAAGCCCAACTATACGCCTCTCAAAGTCAATGTAGAGTCTTCGTGGGACACACTCTGGATTTCTTGCGGCAAGTCCTCTTCCCCTGGTACTGGGGTTGGAGTTGGCTGGAGCCCTCTGTATGTGCACGGTTTCCTCTGCAGGGACCTCTGATGCAGCGGTGCTGTTTGAGCACTTGAAGTAGATGAGCTCGGTGCGGATGCCGAGTGTGGTCATTCTGATGCTGACCTTATTGCCGCTTCCATCAAGACAGTTTTTAATCTGATGTCCTGGTCTTTCTTTGTAGTAGGTTTGAAGGACTTGCAAAACTTGCACTCATCAGCACAGTGAACTTCCCCTAGGCACTTTAAGCATTTGTCATGGGGATCACTCTGTGGGAAAGCCTTCCCACAAGTGAAGCAGGGCTTAAACCCTGGAGATTGCAGCACTGTGCAGAGAACAACAACAGAGCCCTTAATGGGTGATACTTAAGCACAACTACTAACCATCAACAACAAAAACTAACTACTAAGAAAAAAAACCTAACTAAATAACAGCTAAGGGCACTATTCTGAAGATAGCCATTCCAGTGACCACCACTTAAGGTGGAAAGAAGGACCTGAAGGGCAGTAGGGTCAGCAGTAGTTATTATACCGCTGCATATAAGTGCCATTCCAGGGGGTACCGCTGCTGTCCCTATAGGGCTAGCTAGGAGCAAAAAGCTTTCTGGTGACTTTGCACAGAGGTGTGTGCACACCAAGAGTGGAATGTATGTGAGCAGCTGCTCAAAGAATATGACACTGCTTCTTTGCAAAAATTCAAAGTATAAAGTGCAGCACTGCTTTTGGTCTCTCTGTAAAGAGTCTGCGTGATGGTCTCAGCAGTCTACAGGGGATGCTGATGACAATGCATCTCAGATAGCCTAATCATACTCTACAAATGGATGAGACACATGTGGCAGCAACTGATCAGTAGTCAACTGGCTGATGAAAAATAGACAAAGACAAAAGGAATTTACAAAGTATTTATAGCAAGGTAATATTGACAGAGATCACTGGGAAACTAAACCCGTCACAGTAATTGGGCTTAGCAGTAAATAATAGATTGCAGAGGTGTGAAAATAATCACTTGGGTGCATGTAAAATGAAATGCCTGCCACATTTACAAACAGCAGTCACAACTTGTGTATCAGCCTAATAATTGTACCCCCCCCCCCCCGCTGGAAAGTGTTAGCTACAAATTGGACTCTATAGGCAAGAATGGCATCATAAACTATATAAAGCCCAGAGGTCTTATCCTGAAGAAATTTACCTGTCTGACATAACTTTGGTAAAAAGCTTCCAAAATTGTTAGAATCAAAATTTGGTTTGCTGCAACTACTTGTTCTTATCACATATACAGGATCACAGATGTCTATTAATTGCAAAAGCATGTTAATGAATGCTCTGACAAGAAAAAAAATCTTGTTTTTCTAACAACTTGGCACTTTTATGTTAACATGAAAAATACTTCATCACAGTTTCATGTATTCTAACTGTGTTCAGAGCATAGGAATGTCATAGCTACTCTGAGGAAACTGATTTTGCTTATAAATGATAGTATTCAAATTTTTCTATGGTTACCTTGGTACAACATATATAACATTTTATAATTAATAACTAATAAAGATATAATAAATTAATTATAGCTAATTAATTCTCATTGTACCCCTTCATTCTTATGTATTCTCTCTGCTATAAATGTAGTAAAGTGGTCATCATGGGGTTATCTGGGTTATCCAGAATTTTATGGGTTGAAGTCATGCTCCTTCTGTCCCTTACTTTCTGTTTTATAAGAGGAAGTCATTCTTCTGACCCTCATGCACTCTGTTGATGCAGATCACTAAAATAGCAAGTTCCCAGCCTGTAGACTGTGAGCAGAGAGATTTTTGTTTGTTGTTTTGGTTTTAAAATTGCACAATAGTTCCTTTAAAAAATAAAGATTAATAATTCAAATAATGAGGAATAAATTAATTTTTTTCCCTCCTAAGGAAAAAAAGTAGTTCTATGCTAGTTACACAGTTGGGATTACAAGAAATGAGTTTTGGCTCTTTGTGTGGAAATCCCTAAACTGCTTTTGCAATGCCCTTTCAAGACTCTACGATTATCATAGACAGTCTTATACAGCATCCTAAAGAATGATTAGCTCTATGTACTTCCAATATCTTTGGCTAATTTAATTTGTAAGAGCTTTTGTTCCAACAATAGGCCATAACTTTTGACAACATAGGAAGAAGGCTCCTTACAGCATGATCTACTCTAATTAATCTAGTGGAATTAGAGCTCAGGAATTCCAAATATTCATTTCCTTAGCTCTGGGAATCTAGGTTTGCACACAGTTAATATTTCCTTGATTCTGCATTCTACTGTGAATGAAGCTTTCCAAATGGCTGGCAGAACACTGAGACATTCACTCAACTGTCCTATCCAGTAATGTTTATGAATAAAAATGTTGTATCTTATTGGGAAATCTTGAAACTCAACTTTCATGCTTCTGCAGAGAATTCAATACAATGCATTTTAACAAAATGAAAGAGTTTCTTCGTAACTGTTACATAAGCAATAGCAACTGAAGGTTGCAGAACGTATTATTCTTTATTACCATTATACTTCTTTGTATATTATCCTTGACAGTATACTTAGGTAGCTGTTGCTATGTGTCTGTTGTATTTTACCCCCAGAGATAAAATCAAAGGAATTGTGTACCTTAACACATAGTCAGGGAAAATAAGATAGATGTAGCTATAGAAACACATATATTTGTTGTCAGACTAGACATTTATATTCAATTGTTTCCCCTGGCACTTTAAACAAACAAACCCACCAACCAACCAACCAACCCTCCCAGCCACACCCCATATCTATTGTCAGGTACTTCTGAGTAATGCTAATTTGGAATTTGCTATATTGCTTTGAGCTTGTAAAACAACAGCATCTTAAATGATGCTACTGTGAGCAAGGTCATACATCTAGCAAGAAAAATTGATTTTAAGGTGGATACACTATTCACACATTGCAATTTATACAGTAGCTACTGAACAGTTCACCAATAGACAAAAAAAGAAGTCCTGGAAGGAAGGGGGAAAAAATAGTCTAGCCATCACTGCTGAATTTAGTTCTTTGTGGTGCTGTATCAGGAGTAATGGCTGCACTGCTGACACCTGAATTATTAGCTGTGGTCAGACTTATAGTTCTCATCAAGATTTGAAAGTGGTAGTGATATCCCCTGCTTCAGGAAGGTCTGGCTGGTCCATGGGCTGTTTCGTTATCACAACTACGCACAATATTCATCTATATTGCATAAAGTCTCAGTTGTCACAAGCTGCAAAAGCATCCTGTTATGAATACGGGAATTTTCTGTAATGTCTTTATTACATATCTTTTATGCTCCCCATCTGATTTTGCTTTAGATGCAAAGGGTTTAAAATACTCCGCCCAGCAGAAAAAGGCCTGAGGAGTTTCAGTCATGTAGATGCCTGCAATGGCAGGACCGCACCATCAAGAGGTGGCTGGATTGCATATGTTGCAATCGAGAATGCAGAAAAGACAATGGCAACCCTAATGGCCAAACATTAACATTAACAGGAGGCTGCAGAACCAGCATAGCTGTGTCTAGAGGATAGAGGCAAAAGAAGTCAGGGAACTTTCACGGGACTGAGAGACAAAATGAGACAGAGAGAAGTGATGGAGTTCAGGGTAGGTAGGCATGGTGAAGCCTTGGCTCCCATCTACAGAGTCATAAGCATGTTTCTTTCATTCTATCCCACAGACTTTCAGACACTGTATTCCATTCTGAACCTATTCTCTTTGCAAGTGCAGTCAGACACATCGAATGTCTCCAGCCAAAGGTCAATTTTGTGGAAAGTTTCAGTTTAGTTGGACACTTCTCTTAGGGGCATGGGTGCTGGGTATTAAAAGCAGGGAAGGCTCAGACTTCCCAAATAGCCAGGTGCGGTCCCATCCATGCTCCACTCTGAGGCTCCTCCTACTCCTCCCACATCTGCCAGGTGTTGCAGCAGCTTCCTGCCTAAGCTCAGCCTTCCCCAAACAACGTGGGATTGGACGACGGTGAACCAGCCATTGGTCCCAGCTACTTGGTGCTTGGACCACTTGGCCAATGCTTCAGGGTGGCTGGGACTTCCTGGCACTGGGGCCACTGGCTGGGACTTGGGTCCACTGGGACAATCCAATAGGGATTTGGGGAGGTTGGAGCCACAGAATGCGAGGGTGGCCTGGCAGGGATTCAGGGTGGCTGGGGCCACTCCTTTGGTACTCCAGGATGTTTGGGGCTGCTGGAAGGTATGGTTGGGGCCACAGACAGCTGGTACAACCAGGGCCATTTGTGCCTCTGGTTGTCTGGGTGCAGCTGGGGATGCAGGCTGGGACTATCTGCAGCTAGGAATGCTGGAGCTGCCCTGTCAGGACTTTGATTAGCCCAAGTCCAGAGTGGGGAGTCCTTCACCTGTAGTAGGCAGACAGTCCTGGACAGAGGTGAGTGATGCGGTGGAAGGGGTATGCCTTCACGTGTAAGGGGCAGAGCTATGGATTAGACTTCCCTAATGAGCACTTAACCTGGCATCCACGGATAGGAGACTTTAGGGGGAGAAGAGTCATTGTGAGGTTAAGAGTATTATTGGGTAGTTAACAGAGGCAGAACAGATGGGAATGGGGGAGAAAAAAAAACTATATCTTATATTATCAGTCAGAATGCATTTAAATGGGTTCTAGAGCAATTGTGTCAGTGATATTGCTCTGACCATGATGCATGCAATCAGTTTTTAGACACTTGGGTTAGAATTGTAGAAGATACTGACAAAAGACCAAATCCTGCCATCATACTCATTCCTTACTCAAGCAGAGTCCTATTTAAATCACTTAAATTTGATTATATAAGGATTAAGTGATTCTATGAGGCACATTGCCCTTGTAGCAAAGTGCTGAATACCCTCATTTTTCTTCTAAGTTCATGGCAGATAAGAGTTTTCAATATTTTGCAACATGAGGCCCTTACCAATGACCTCAGAAGTTAATTCATGTTGTTTTTGGTTGTGTGTTCTATACAGCACAGTAGTCTACTGAACTCTGCGCACCAGAACCACTCATTCCTTGCAATGCTTTAACTGGATCCAGCTTACAATGAATCAATGGTGCTCCATTGTGCTCTGTTAGTGTAAAAGTTCACAGGAATGCTGCCATCTTCTAGGCTAAGGAGCTACTCTATAAAGTCCAGATTCAAATCACCTGCAACTCCATAAACAATTTCGCTGTTCTTGTAATGTTAGTTCAGTCAAGGTTGAACCATTTAAAAAACAGTTTGAATTTTTATTATATTACAAATGGATGAAAACTCCAAAACCAATAACAACAAATCCAATGAGAACAATTACAGTACTCTACTTAAGAAGTTCTGTTTTATTGTTTATTGTTTGTTTACTGTTTATTGTCATACAATTAGTAATACAACTATATTACAAGAAAAAGTATTGCTAGCAAAATACCATTTGCACTTTAAATCATCTTCCAGAAGAAGCAACACAATCCAGTGCTGATCATGTGTTCTGTATTCTGGCTATTATATTTAAATAGAGCACAGAATCATAGAAGAGTAGGGTTGGAAGGGACAGACTTCTGGAGGTCATCTACTCCAACCCCCTGCTCAAAGTAGGATCAACCCCAATTGAATCTTCCAGGCCAGGGCTTTGTCAAGCTAAAACCCTCTAAGAAGTGAGATTCCACAACCTCCATAGGTAAACCATTTCAATGCTTCACCACTGTCCCAGTGAAAAATAATTTCCTAATATCCAACCTAGACCTTTCCCCCTGCAACTTGAGATCATTGCTCCTTGTTCTGTCATCTGCCACCACTACTAACAGCTGAACTCCAGCCTCCCTTGAACCCTTTTTCAGGTATTTGAAGGCTGCTGTCACATCTCCCAACATTCTTCTCTTCTGCAGACTAAACAAGCCTAAGTCCCTCAAATTCTCCTCATAAGTCATGTACTCCAGCCCCCTAATCATTTTCATTGCCATCCTCTTGACTCACTCCACTTTGTCCACATCATTTCTGTGATAGGAATGCTCAAAACTGAACCCAATGGTCCAAATGTGACTTCACCAGTGCTGAAAATAGGGGAATAATCAGTTAGCAGTGTTCCAATTAATGTAGCCAAATATACCATTAACCTTCTTGGCAATAATGGCACACTGCTGTCCAGCTTTCTGTCCACTATAGAATAGAATCATAGGGTTGGAAGGGACCTCATGAAATCATCAAGTCTAACTGTTTTGGGCTTGAACCCAGGACCTTCTGCATATTAAACAGATACACTAGCCACTACACTATTACCTCAGGCCCTTTTTCCCCACACTGCTGCCTTACCAGTTGGTTCCCTGATTTGTAGCAGTAGCTGGGATTCTTCCATCCTAAGTGCCAGAGTCTTCACTTGTTCTTGTTGAACCTCATCAGAGTTCTTAGGCTCAATCCTCTATTTGTCTATTCCTGCCCTCCAGTGTATCTACCACTCTCCCCAGCTTAGTGCAATCTGCAAACTTGCTGGGGGCACAATCCATTCCAGGGCAATGCTGACCCAGGAAAAGACCTGGGCTCTGGGCCCAGTCTGGTCCCAGGGGCCCCAAGAAGGTCCTGGACTGGACTCCTGCCACTGCTAGCCAACAACCTGGCCCCAGATCCCTGGCTGGGGCTAGGACTGGGACCAAGGCAAAGTAGGGTGGCAGCTGGCTTCAGATTCCTGGCCAGGGCCAGGTAAAGAGGCTGCCACCACGGGCAGCCTAGCAGTGGATCCCCAGCATGAGCCAGGGCCAGATTGGGCTACTGCCACTCAAGACACTGGTGCTGGGACTCAGGGCACATACTTCCCTTTGCCCAGCACCGGCGGCACCCCTGATCTAGTCCACGTTACAAATAATTAGTGAAGATTTTAAACCAAACTATCCACAGCACCATGCTGCACTTTGTTTCTAACTGCCAACCAGACACCAAATCACTGATCATTACTTGGCCTCCCCATGGGCCCTGCCCCAAGCAGCAGTCCCCACCCACTGGCCCTGATCCATCCTCAACCACCACCCCTGCTGGCCTTTCAGGGTATGATCCAGGCATCCTTGTCTCCAGCCAGTTCTTTACCCCCCACTGCCAGCTCTTTGCTCTAAGCTTCCACGTGGCTGAGGTGAGGAGGAAGAGATTTAAATTTCCCTCTTCTCCTGCCCTGCACCATGTGTCTCAGTGACGTTGTGCAGGATGGGACACCCTCTATTGGCTCCAGCTCAGCTCTCTTCCCTGGCAGGCAAAGAACTCAGGCAGGCTGTCTGCACCTGCACCAGTGTCCCCCTGTGCACAGTATCCTTGACACCCATTATATTGTATGATTCTGTGGTTCCTGCCAGTAAAAAAAAAAATTAGTCTAACTTCTCACTTTTAGAGATGATACATCTGATGCTGTATAAAAAGGAAAGTCTGTAAAAGATTACATTGCCACTGCCCTGTTGTGCTTAGTCTTTGCCAAAGAGATGACTAAGTCTCCCAATGTGTCTGACATAGTAGCTGAAGAAATTTTGCTTTTAAAAAGTTTTATTTCTTTAAAAAAATTATCTATTGTAAACTTTTCCTGAAATTTAGTATTTTATATCATCTTTTACAAAGTTTCTGCCAACTGTAGAAGACAGCAAAAAAATTACCTGTATGTAATTTTAGATCTTTACTTGGTTTGACAGCTCCATACTTCAGGAGTCAAAGCATTTTCTGTTACAGACAGAAGACTCTTTCTGTAAATTCACCGGGTCGTTCTGGATCTGACACATTCACCATATTGCTTTTCTGCAATTATATGCTCAGCAATTGCTCACACTGAGCATTGGAAATGGAAGCATGTATATGAGAAAGAATAAATGTAGACTAGAAAACCAAAGTTATCATTTATACCTTTAAAAATGTGCTATGGAATCTTTATCTTTCACCTGGGCAGACTCTAAAGCTTAACATCTTGTTCAAAGGATGACAATTCATTTCATGTCATTCTTTTCCCCTCTTCTGCCATTTCCTATAATCCTTTTATGTGAAAATTTCCTTTTAGAGAATTATCCACAATGTATAACAGGACAAGAATCAAGAATCTGAAGTTGGTTTTATACATGAGATTAGATGGTGAAAGCTTTACTTACATTGTTGAGCAGTTTCTCACATCTGTAACTCAATAACACAACTAAATATAGTGTAACTACTCATGAATATTGTTTACATATGGGTTCAAAATCTGGTCTGTAATGCAGAATTGCAAGCAAACACTGTATAGCATTTAAATCCATATGATACCTATTTGTGTTGCAGCAGCTGCTATAACTAAAAGCACAATGAAAGCCAAGATGGAAAACATGAATAGAAATTTACTTGCCACTTCCTTACACAAGTGATTAGTGAACAGAGATACCCCAGACACTTAACTTGAGCAAATCCAGGTATTTTTCTGACATTGAGATGGTAAAAGGCTCCTCCCTGATTCAAAGGCAGCTCTGTGCCAAATTTCAATACCCTGCTTCAAAGCATGGTGTGTTGCATTTATATGTTTGCACTGAAACCATTGTAAAAATATTTTAACAAAGGAAACAATAACATGTTTTCCCCTTAACCTGACTCTTTGAAATGGCTGAAGGATACATGCAACATGGAAAGTTTCAGCCTATATAGTTAAACTATAGCAAAATTATAAGCAATGGAACACTAAATCTTATAAGGGAAAAAAAAACTGGGCACTCTTAAGAATAAGAGACACCACCTATAGTAAGACAGTTCTGTTTGTAAAAGAGTAATATGACATTGTGACATCATGAGAGTGTATTAATGTTTTGGGTATCCCTAAACCTCTGACTGCCAGATGCTATAACAGGATGAGAGGGGATGAGTCACCTGATCTGTTCATTCCATTTGGTCACTTCTGGGAGAGACAGTATGCTAGGCTAGATGGACCACTGATCTGACCCAATATAAACATTCCTATGTTCTCATGTTTATCCTTCCAATCCCTTTTTATTAGGTCTAAGCAGTAAAGTTATTGGAGTAGGGGGAAGACATATACATTTGTCTATAAAGTACCATGCATTCATACTGTATTACAGATAAAATAAATTAACTAATTTTAATCAATAGACCAACTAGTAGAGGTGCCGATATAGAAAAAGTAATGAATTGGATGAAAATGAATAAGCATTGAATTGGCAGAAAAATACATAAGGCTTGATGCCCTGCATTAATGACACAATTGATTTGTCAAAGGCAGGGAAAACTATGTTACTACTGTAGCAAGAAGTTAGAGTATAAAGAGAAAGAACAAGTAGAAATGCCCAGGTGCTAGCCCACAGTCTAGCAAAATAATCTAGAACAATAAGCAAATAAATAGTCAAGCTGGCAGGAGTGAAGTTGTGAAAGTTGTAAAGTTGTGTTAAATGGGCAAGAAACAAGCTGAAACTGCAATAATAATTATAAACAGTGGGAAAGTACCTTGAGGAAGGAGATGCTGGGTCAATAGCATCAAAGAGATAAGGAGAAATTTCTTGCCCAGACTATCCCATGATGGGGATCCTTTGTTCAAACCATGACATCTTGATGAATGGAAACGTTTAGTGGTATGCGGACCAAATAAGGTAATGGATGACATCAGGGAGGGTGTGTGGACCAGTCAGGATGTTTTTGGATACCAAAGAAAGTAGCTGCTGGTGCCAAAGGGCCTGAGCAAATGGTCCAAAGAGTGTATAGAAGTATGAATCTGAGAGACTGGATTTTGTACAGCTGAAGGCAGTGACTGAGAGTCCTACCATCAGTTGAACTGTTGTTCAAGTGCTGCACACCTGTTGGGTACGTCTACACTATGTGTTTAAGTCAACTTAAGGGCCCTTAAGTCGACTTAAACAGAGCCCTGTCTACACTGCAGGGCAATAAAGTCGACTTTAGGGTCCAGTAAACTCGACTTTATAAGGTCCACTTATAAAGTCGACTTTACTGTTAAGTCTACTTTATTAAGTCGACTTAAGGCATGTGGACTGACTAAGTCGACTTAATAAAGTCTATTTAAAGTCGACTTTAAGTAGACTTTATTAAGTCAACTTAATAAAATCAACTTAGCTTTCCCAATGTAGACATAGCCGTTGACACAGGTCATTTACCACTGCGCTATGCTGCAATAAAGCCTAGCCTGGCACCTTGGTTTCTACAAAGATCCATGGGCATGTTGGTTTCTTCAGTCATGAGTCTTACCTACACTGGGATACATGCATGCAGCCAAATAAACACCCATGCCAGCCATAGAGCAATACAGATAAAAATACCTCTTGCCCGGCATAATACAACAACAACAAATCAACATGAAAAGTATAGGGAAAAGCTATGTATTTAACATTATATAGGATGCCATCAATAGCAACTACAGAGCTATGGTTGTGTTGAATTTTTCAGTTAAAACAAGGCTAAGATATGAGCTGAGCAAAATTCACCATTTTCATCTCAACATTTCAGCATTTCTTTTCATCCTAAAATGGGATGAAAAGTTTAAATTTAAAATTACCTTTTTTTTTAAAAAAAAATGTAAAGAAATGTCAAAATAAAACACTGACATTTTTATCAAAACAAAGCATTTAAATATTTCTGAAATGGAAATGTTTTTTTCCATGTTGTTGAATTGACTGGAAATACTTTGTGTTGAGTCAGACCACCATTAAACTTAATTTCTTTGGCCTCTGAGGAATTGTGGTTCCAGTCCCAATTGTATCCTATGGATTGAGTACCTGGAAAATCAGATTTCCAAAAATGTAATGTGAACCCAGCTGAAAGAGCTGCACAGGTTATCAAGGGAGTCATATGAGTGAGTGCATCGTGGGAGAGTTAGTACATCAAGGAGCCTGGTCCAGAGGACAAAATGGGGTCCACATTAGAACTACCACAACCAATGCACCAGGAAAGTGCACTTTAATGATTTTTTAACTAATTCAAGCCAAAACATTTATTGTCATTTCAAGAAAACAAAATATTGTAACTCAGATCAAATCAACACACACACAAAATATTTAAAGATTGTCTAAAGGAAAAATTAAAAAGAAAAGAAAAGAAAAGAAAAGAAAAGAAAAGAAAAGAAAAGAAAAGAAAAAAATTGAATATTTCCCATGGAACAGTTGCAAAATAATACCAAAGGAAAATTCCCAACCAGCTCTAGTTTAAATCACTTTGTCAGACACAAAGGAAAACTCTTCTTCTTCCCAAAATTATATTGTTCAGTTTTAAGGTAATACACAAAATGTGTGAACAGCTCTCAGTAATAACTGTGCAGTAGATGTACACTATTTAGTCTTGACTTGGTGGAAGCAGTCATTAACTTGGATGAACTTTAGGAGCAGCGGTGTTCACTCTTTAGGAATATTTTAATCTAATGAGGTATGTCTACACTGGAGTCTTAGGAGGACTTAACCTCCCTTAAGTTGACCTAAGGAATGCCGTGGCCAAATTGGCCTTTTAATAAGTTGACTAAGCTCTTGCTTAAGTAGACTTAATAACACCTGGTCCTAAGGTTGACTTAAGCTTGGAGTTGACCTAGGAGCAGAGGTCTGGGCCTGGGACCCAACCCTGCCCTGATCTGGCTGCTGAGGTCCAATGTGGCCCCAGCTGCTGTGAGCAGGTGGCTGGGAGCTGGATCCACCACAAGTCCCTTGCTAAACCTGGCTCCTGCCCCCCTCGGCAAGGGGCGCAGAGCCTGATCTGTCTCCAAGCCTCTTGCAGCAAGGTGCTTAGGGCCGGATTGGGCCCCAAGCCACTTGCCTGGAGGCATGAGGCTCGGTACTCAGTCTGGCCCCAAGCCGCTTACTGCTGCGGGCAGGTGGCTCGGGGCCCAGTCCAGCCCCACACCCCTTGCTGCAAGAGGTTTGGAAATAGATTAGTCTCTGCGCCCCTTGCCATGGGGGGGCAGAAGCCAGCTCCTAGCCCCTGCAGCCGACAGCAAAGGGCTGGGGGCCAGATCAGGCTCCTTGCTCCTTGCCGCGGGGGGCAGGAGTCAGCTGCAAGCCCCTGCCACCTGCAGAGAGGGGCTTGGAGTCTGATTGGTCTCCTAGCCCCTTGGTCCCAACCCATGCCACCTGTCACAAGGGTCTGGGAGTCAGATTGGACTCCCAGCCTCTCTCTGCAGGTGGCATGAGCCAGCTCCTAGGTCCTCACTTCACGGCAGGAGCTGGAACGGTCCCCAGGGCTGGATCAAGGCCCCAAGGGCAGATCATGCCCCAGGGTGGAAAAGTGGGTGGGGCCTGAGCCTGGGCCTGGGGTATGTCTACTAATGTAGACATCCCTAAGTTGACCTTGTGAAGTTGACTTACAGTAGCCACCTAGTGTAGGTATAGCCATTCATACTACTGATTACATTAAATCATTATAATTCATATGGAAAATTCTTATTTGACACTAAATTAATGATATCACCTTTCATATAGACTATACATTGCACCTTTTTATTAGGTTTGTTTAATTGTTATATATAGATATTTGCTTTCATAGCATCCTTGAAGCAATTTCAGTAATTTCTCCTTCTAAACCACACTAAAACTAACAACAAAATAGATTATTTCATACTAAATTTTAGCTTTGATCTTTTCTTAAATTCCTGTGGGTGTCATTTGTTCATTTTCACATATTTTGTTTATACTAGTATCTGCAGTGATTTGTTTTGACCAACAAGCTTTTCTTTCATGCTCTTTATTTTACACGGGCAACCACTTCCACCTTGTTGTTCATTAACAGATGTATCATCTTTTCAATTTATGCTTTCCTTTGCTCTGGATAAATGTTTTCTAAGACAGCTCTATTCCCCTATCTTTGAAAGGATGAACTTTGCAACTCAGAGGAAAATTAACATCAGGTGAAAGATCATTTTTAATGATATTGAGGCCAAGTTTTTATTTAACTTAATAATAGGAACAATTTCTTTCCCAATAGCCTTTAATTCTTCATAAATGATATAGTTTGAAATCTTGCTTCTCTGAAAGAGTTTACCCTTGGTCTGTCCAACAATAAATCATTACTGATTATTTATCAGTAATCAAAAATGTATTCACTCTTTAATTTTTTCCCCTCCAATGATTACAGTGAACCTATTACCAAGGCATCCTAGAATCTCCATAGTTAAGAATGGATGGGTTTGAACTAAAGGAAAGGATTAAATCTCTTTAAAACCAGAAAATATGACACTAATCACTAGACAAATAACACTATTTGAGAAAGAAGAACAAATATTTGTCTTCTCCTTCAAAAATTTGAGCAACCCTTAAAATAACTTGGATTTGAATTTGTTTCCTAAAACTCCCCTCCCCCCCAGTATTTAGATACTTCAGAGTGAACAGAGCACTTGTGACTTCATTAGTAATAAGATTAGTTTATTTGGAGAAAAAATGCAAGAATTACCAAGAAAATAATGACTATTATTTATCACCGCTGATTTGATTATTGCCTTTTATCTTGACAAAAAGCTACTTGACATCTGGGAGCAACACCAGAAGGGGACCATTACTGGTGTGTTCATAGAGGAAAATAAAGTTAGGTAGGGAGCCAAGAAGCAGTTTGTTGCTATGAAAGTCAAAACCCAATTGCCTATCAGTAGTTCCTAAAGGCCCCATCTGAGTTCATTGCTCCAATGTGCAAAGCACTGTACAAACTAATATTGAGACACAGTTCTTGAGCTGAAAAACTTGTCCTCTAACTAGTCAAAAGGTTGAAGGGGAATAGAAGTACAGAGATATGAAGCAACTTGCCCAAAGTAACACATAAGATCAGTGGCAATCAAAAATAGAGCTCAAATTTCCTAACTTCTAGTCCCCATCCCATCCTTGTGACTCTAGTGCCTTGTATTTGTTGTAGTCCTCAACCAACCAGATGTCATCAACAATTTCAGAAGAGACGTGAAGAATGAGCCCCACCAGGTTAGGGAAGGTCAATCCCTGACCTTTATATGCAGGATGTTGTGAAGCACAACTGCATGAAGGGCACCCCATAAACACGGAGTGGGTATTCTAGTTAATAGGTAAATCCTGGGGGACCTCTACCAAACGTAATTAGATAGCCTCCCAGTACAGGGTTACCCTCACTCCATAACCTAATAAACTAGTTTCCTTTGTTAGGTTCAGCTTACCACACATTGGGGTACAGAGACCACAAAGTCAGATTTGGTCTGGATTTTAAAATTGCCTTAAATGGTGATATCCTGGTTTTTCATTTAGGAAGCACACTTGAACTACCTTAACTCCAAGTAAATAAAACCTATTTTATGGGAAATTTTAAATCATTAGCATTTACCATAAATGGAAAGATTTAGATGCCTTCTTAGATTTAATACTTGGGATGTTTCAAAGCTGAATCCCATCTTTGCAAGAATATCACTTTTATTATGGGTGGAAAAGCTGAGTGTCTTAGTATCCTGATTTTCTTTTAAGTTTCAACCAAAACTATTTAGCTGGTCAGAAGAGGAGGCAAAATATATTTTTGAGAGGAATGAGGGAATGGGGGTACATGATGGAGACATGTTTCTAACAAGGCAACTGGCTGAGAGGGAGACTTGGGACCAATAGGGCAAAGATCCTCGGAAAAAAAGTGCAAACATAAAACAAGTTACAAAGGAGCAGCCATGTTAGTCTAATTCAGTAAAACAAACAAGGAGTCCTGTGGCACTTAAAGACTAAAATTTATTTATTGTATGAGCTTTTGTGGGAGAAAATCCCACTTCATCTGGGATTTTCTCCCACAAAAGCTCATGCAATAAATACATTTGTTAGTTTTAAGTGCCACAGGACTCCTTGTTTGTTTGTTTTTTTAAAAAAACACAAGAAAACTCAAAACAATGGTACATCAAGCTCTTTCTGTTTTCCAACAATGGCCACTGCCAGACTGTTCATTGGAAATAAACAGAGGAGGGCAACTATTAAGTGATCCAGTTCCTATTGTCCAGTCCCAGCTTCTGGCAATCAAAGGTGTAGTGACAGCTAGAGCATGAAGTTGCATCTTAGCTAAAATCCATTGATAGATCTGTCCTCCATGAATATATCTAATTCATTTTGAACACAGTTATACTTTTTGCCTTCTCCAAATCTTCTGGCAATAAGTTCCACTGGTTTACTATATGTTGTGTGAAGTTCTTCTGTTTGTTTTAAACCAGTTCCCCATTAATTTCAAGATGTGAACCTTTTTTCTTCTGTTTATGTGGATGCACAAATAACACTTCCTCAGTTACTTTCTCAACATCATCCTTGATTTTATAAACCTCTATCATACACCCCCTTAGTTCTCTTTTTTCTAAGATGAACAATCCGTCTTTTAAATCTCTCCAAATATGGGAGCTGATCCATACTCCTAATCATTTTGCCCTTCTTTGTATCTTTTTCAATTCTAATATCTTTTTTTGAGATGTGGCTACCAGAACTCCATTCAGCATTCAAGTTGTTGGTGTACCAGGGGTTTAATATAGTGGCATTATGATATTTGCTGTCTTACTATATACCCCTTTCCTAACATTCCTTTTTTGGCTGCTGCTACACCCTGAGCAGATGTTTTCAGTATATAAGAGAAATCCAAGATATCTTTCTCGTGGGGTGACAGCCAATTTGTATTCTGAACTTTTGTACATACAAGTTTTATACCTATTACATTTTTCAACACACTTTTATCAACATTGAATTTCATCTGCCATTTTGTAGCCCAACCATTCAGTTTTCTGAGATCCCTCATAGCTGTTTGTCATTGTATTTGCATATGTAAACTTTGCCACTTCACTGTTCACGCCTTTTTCCACGTCCTTTATGACTATCTTGAACGACACAAATCACAGAACAGATTCTTGGGGATCCTGTTATTTTTTTCTCTGCACTGGGAAAACTGACCATTTATTCCTACTCTTTGTTTCCTGTCTTTTAATCAGTTTCTGCTCCATGAGAAGACCTTCCCCCTGTTACCCCAGAAAATGAATTTTGGGACATTGCTATGATAGACTGCCATTGTTCCCTAACTCTGTTCTTCTTGATGTAAAAGTTTTCGGTGTTGTTAAGAAAACAATAAAGGATACAGATATAACCTTCTGATAATATAACTGACACAGGTAGTATTCTTTCCACAACAATTTGTCTTTTACTGACATAACTAATAATTCCTGATATAATGTGATCTAAAAATCCAAAACAAGGCACAAAATCCCTGAGACACAAATCCTTTATTTCAACTTCAATGGCACTTAAGCTACAATAGCATATAGTTTAAATCAGAGCTTCCCAAACTCAGTCTGAGGAAAAGTCATAGTTATGTAGCACAGCAGTGGCTGCTTCCCACTCCTAGCCTCACCCTTCTCTCACAACGTGGGCCCAGCAACACCCTGACTGGAGCCACTTGAAGCCCCAAGCAGTGCAGCATGGCAATTAGTCCCCTGAACAGCCCCACCTCCCCCACAACCCCATAGATGCCACAGCACCCAGGCTGGAGCTGCTTCCAACCCCAAGCAGTATTGCATGTTGGCTGCTCTCCTGCTCCAGCCTTGCACCTTCCCCCACCCATTTCCCAAATGATGTGGGCCCATTTGAGGAAAGATCATAAAATGGTCTTCTGAGACCCTCAGCAATTTTCAAGTTCCAAAGGGGCAGCCCTGTTACTCTAGTAAAGCAAAAAAAGCAAAGAGTCTTGTGGCACTTAAAGACTAACAGATTTATTTATCACATGAGCTTTCGTGGGAGAAAATCCCACTTCGTCTGCTGAAAGCTCATGCGATAAATAAATCTGTTTAGTCTTTAAGTGCAGCAATTTTCAAGTGGTCCATGAAAAAACAGTTTGAGAACCAATCTTTCAAATAATTCTAAACCTACCAATTCGTTGCAAGTGGACAATTTGCAACAAATTGCTGACAGCAGATCTTGAAGTGCTTTAAAGTTTACACTGATATATTGCAATTAAGAACAGAACTGTATGCATTCTTTCCAACACACAGACACACACCCATATGCTATTCTATATGATACTTGCAGTGAACTAATTAAAAGAATATGAAGGTTACTCTATGAATTCATGCATGTTTTCTTGTAAAAATTACAGCTGCAGCTATACAGTTCTTGGTTAGTCAGCTCTACTCAGCTCCAATTTTTTCTCCTTCTCTGCAGCAGCTTTTCTGATTTCTTTATGACACGTTTTTCTTTGCTGGCTTCCAGTTCCCTGTCATCTTATGACCAAATCTCTCTCCAGTGCATATCTTCTTCTCTTTCCATTTGTACTGAGATAATTTTGTACTGGGCTACTGGGACTTCCTTACATAATCTTAAGCAACTATGTTATTTGCATATCTCAGTACCAACTGTTACCTCACAATTATCATTGACAGCTCTAACTTTTAGAACAAGATGTGATCAGTATGAGCAGGCTATGACCAGGTAGCTGCTTAGCTAACTAACCTCTCTGTCACTCATTACTGCGAATGCTCAGTAGCCACCAATCTTGCATGTATTCATTGTGGTTATTTACCTTGGAGCTGTGATTTTGCAGATCCACATGCATGTACTTAGCTCTTTGCTAGAGAACAATTTTAGGAATCCTAAGTTCTCCCTGAGCATGCTCAGGGCCTGCAGAGTTCATTTCTAAGTGGACTGACTTGTGCTTGTTCATAATATATATTTAGAAAAGCAAAATGGAAACTGGAAAATCTCTCTGGTACCCTTATTCCATGACTACTTACGTTGCTTAAGAGACTTAAAGTGGGATCATCAAAGATCTTCTGAATGTCCAAGTACACAAATTCCACTTGATCACACTTATCTATATTTGTTGACTCCCCTTAGAGAATTCTAATAGGTTGATGAGGTGTGGTTTCTCTTTATAAAAAGCCTTGTTGACTCTTCCCCAACAAATCATGTTGATCTATGTATCTGATCACTCTATTCTTTCCTGTAGTTTCAATTAATTTGCCAGGTACTGTGATTACCAGCCTGAAATTTCCAGAATTGACTCTGGAGCCTGATTTCAAAATCAGCATCATATTAGCTATCCTTCAGTTATCTGGTATCAAAGCTGATTTCAGTGATAGGTTATATTTCTCTGTCAGCAGTTTCATAGTTGTGTTCCTTCAGAGCTCTTGGGTGAATAGCATCTGCTCCTGGTGACTTATTACTGTTCTCTCTATCAATTTGTTCCAAATCCTCCTCTAGTGACACCTCAGACTGAGATAGTTCCTCATCTGCTTTTTGTTTCTTAAAAAGCTTTTAGATTTGTTACTTAAAAAATGTCTCAGGTGTGGGAATCTCTCACATCAACTGCAGTGAAGATGAATGCAAAGAATTCATTTATCTTCTCTGTAACAGCCTTGTCTTATTTGAGTGCTCAATTATCCAGTGGCCCCATGATTGTTTGACAGACTTCATGCTTTTGATGTACTTCACTTTTTTTTTGCCAGTTAGTTTCTGCACCTTTTGCTAGTTGCTCTTCAAATTCTTTTTTGGCTTGCCTAATTATACTTTTATACTTGACTTCCCAGAGTTTATATTCCTTTCTGCTTTTCTCTGGTAGGATTTGACTTTCAACCTTAATTCGTTCCCTTTTGATACAGTCTTTCATCATATGATTACACACTACTTTTTCCATAGGACCACTCTTTCATTTGTTGCACAGGCTGAACTTGCTCTGGGGCTGAGTCAATGTCATCAAGGAGATTTGTCTGTAGACTTTCTGCACCATTTGTTGTAGAATTTGGGAAATGGATAGGAAGTGAAACAGGAAAGCAAAGGAAAGGAAATAGCCATCTCTTGGTTAAGGCAACTGACTTCTGCTTTAGAGAACTAGAATCCAGTCGTGTTTGTGCCCCAGATTTCAGTCACTTTTTGCAAGTTGTCACTAATTGTGTGTTCCGTATTTCCTGAATGCCTTATCTTGGGGCCTGATTTTCAGAAGGGCCAAGCATTCATGGGTGCAACTGAAATCGATGCAACCTGCACTATGAAAATATGAAGTACTTCACAACGCTAAATTCAGAAGTGAAAAATCAAAGCCCAAGAAAGCATCTCATATTGGGCACCCAAAATTAATGACTCTTTTTTCATTTTAATCTGCAAGTGATTCAGCTCTCCCCCTATAAAATGGGTATAATATCACTCCCTTATCTCAACAGGCATCATGAAAATACATTTATTATTTTTCATGTAGTAGTCCAATACTGTAGCAATGTAAGCCAGAGAAAAGTACATGAAGAAATTACTAATTCATCTTCAGTGTAGGATGTGAATGGTATACAGTAATGAAGGCATGGGGTCACACACTGAACACAAAGGATAAAACAAAATATTGAGTAATTGCTTATTAAGTGAGCACTGTCAAACAAGTGTGCTCAATGAAGCAGGAATTCTATAGAAAACATACTATGTAATCTGGTAATGAAATTCTTTATTGTGAGGCATATGATGAGAAAATTGAATTAAGGTTCCACAGACAGTCTTAATGCTAGCATTTCCTATCTATTGAGTACTTGACTGCTACCTTAATCGTCTTTTAACACACAGTTTTGCATATTATGTGCATATTAGTGTAAAAATGATGACCAAAGTTCTTCTGACCTAACTCTTAATTAATCATGGATTATTACCCTAAATAAATAACTAAATAAATAAAATAAATCTTGTCCTTTTGAGTTCTCTGTTTGCTTCCTTTTGATTGTCAATATTTTGCTATCATTTCTGGTAATATGGCTTTGTCATTGACTTTAATAATGGAATCTTTCTGTTCAAAGCATGTTTAACACAATAATTAAAACATCTGCAAACTAACTTTGCAACAGAATTTGCAAAGTAGTCTGCTGGCAATGGTGAACAAAGAAATATCAACTTAGGCTTTGATGCTCCAAAGCCTCTCATGACACAAATTCTTGCACCATATAGAACCCCATGGAAATGCATAAAATATGCCTTAAATATGATTGAAACAATTAAGAATTTAATGAATATCCTATCACTTAACTTGTTGAAGAATCTGATTCTCATGTAGCACAGAAACTACTCCTGACTCAAAGTGCAGCCCCCATACCTTTCCCATTCCTATCTCCCCCAACCAAAAAAAGTAAGATACATTATTCCTCTTCTGCCCTGGACAGCAGAAGTCTGGCAGCCCTTCTATTACTTATGTCAACAGCGACAAAAATGAAATTTACCTCAGCAATGGCAAACACATGAGGCTGAGATGCATTTCCCATTTTGGAAGTTTCATTTCATTTTATTTGTTGCCCTTATGTCTCCACTCAGAGTAATTTCAGAAGCACCAAGTCCTTAACATTTTTCATTACTTGTTATTCTCCTTTAATCTGACATAAAAGTTGGCTGGTGAAAAGACAAGCTCAAAATAACCCTTTAAAACATGAAAAACAGCTTAGCACTACATAATATTTGGCAACATAATAGTCATCAGTCTTTATGTTCAATATGGAACTTCTGTCCACTAGGATTCTGACAATAAACAGTACTGTGTCTTGTTTTTCACAAATCCCAAATATCCCAGGCATATTAAACATCACCGGAGTATGAGGAAATTCAAGCTGAGACTTGGCATGACTTGTATCAATGTCATGAGAGTCAACGCCACAGATAATCTCATTAAGAATTGAGACTAAATTAAGAGCAATGTTCATAAAATGCAAAGAAATTCGGCTCAAGCTAAAAATGCCTGACTAATGCATCCTGTAATCCACACCCTCTAGCTGCCTGGTGTCATTACTGGAACACAGATGATGAAACCATGCACTGTTCATAGTAACTGTGTCTATTCATAACAGTAAATGTATGGCCACACACACTTCTTATTCAAAACAACAGAGGTTGTTTCGAAATAAGAAGTGCCATGGCCACACGACGCATGGCCATTTTGAAACAAGCAAACAGCTTGTTTCGAAATGGCCGTGCTCCTTCTGAAACAACTTAAACCTCATTTTGTTTCGAAACAGGGTTGTTTCGAAACAGAGGTTTTGAAACAGCCCTGTTCGGACATGTTTCGGAACAAAGTGTTCCGAAACAACATGTCACCATCCTCCCAGGGTGCTTAGCACCCTGGGAGGAAGGGTAGCCCCCCTTCAGCACCCTGGCCAGGGTGCTGAGGGGTGTCCACGGGGGCGGGGGGGGGGCTGCACCGCACGCTGTCGGTGCCTGCAGGGGACTGCAGGCACCGGTGGAGTGCCGCACAGCCCCGCGCCTCACCTGGCCGGTGCCTGCAGCCCCTGCAGGCACCCGCGGGGTAAAGCGCCCAGCCGCGCTTTACCCTGCCAGTGCCTGCAATCCCCTCCCCAGGCGGAATAGCATGTCTACACTGTGGACATGCTATTTTGCTGCCTTATTTCGAGGACAAAGTTTTTTGTCCTCGAAATAAGGTGTTTCGAAATAATATGTTATTTCGAAACAGCTTGTTTCAAAACGTCTTCTTTCGAAACAAGCATACCCTGTGTGAACATAGCCTAAGAGTGAAGAAAACAGTGTTAGCCTGAATCTTATAGCTTTTTTTATGTTGTGTTTCACTACATTTTTAGTGCTAGAAATAAATTAAGAGAAGCTATAAATTCAGTTTCTAAAATGTTTATTACAGTGTCTAATAATGTATGGTACATAATGGGTGCTTTAGAGGCATTATGGTCTATCATGTAGCAAGGTAATTACGAACCTTGTAAAGCACGTTATTTACTCAGTGGTCTATAACACCTTTCCAGTCATTATACTGTTATGTAACTCTGTTATTATGGTGTTAATAGACAGGTGATCTTTACTTAATAATCTGAAAGCACTATTGCAGTGCCACTCAGGTCTGCTATGGGAAGATTAATGGAAGGAACCTATTTGAGATGAGACAAAATAAAATTCCTTTGGGAGTGGGGGGATGCAAACTATGAAAATTGACCCAGGAGAAAAAACTAAACAAAATGTGCACAATATGATTTTAAGAATGGCTAATAGGAAAACAGACAATAAACAACTGGCTTCCAAAATTCACAGAAGCCTATGACCTGTCTCTAACTTTTGCTAAATATAATTATGACAAAATGGGGCTTACTTGGGGAATAAGAGCAGATGGGTAGTGTCCGGCATGCTGCAGCTGACTGCTTCAGGCCCTCTGCTTTCCAAGGTGACTCAGAGCTGAGGGGCCAGAGTTGGGATCTCTGGATCTGTGTGCTCTCCATTACCTTGTTTGGCTGGAGCCTTGGAGCTCCATAGTTCCAGGATTCCCTATGATAGCTTGTAAGCAAGCTGCCCACCCACCCAAGGAGGGGTGGATGATTCAGGTCCCCAGTCCCTTGTGGGGTGGGACCGTCAAGTCTTTAGCCCCTTGGCAGGGCAACAGTTTCACGGTCACAGGCCCCCTACGGGGCTAAATACCCAGTCTCTAGCCCCTTGGTAGGGCAAAAGGTTTCAAAGTCTCAATCTCAGTCTCTAAAGTGAGGGGAAAGTACAATGTTGCCTCTCAGTGTTATGACCCGAGACAGGGCGTAGGGGCACGGATAGGAATCAATGAAGGCATCGGGTCGCATAACTCCACTGTGTCCCAACGTAGGTCCCCAATAGGGACTGAGGCCTCTGTGCAGGAGTCAGAGGGGTCCTGACTGCAACATGCCGACCCTGAAGTGGGGCCTATGGGGCCTGAGGCCTTGATGCAGGGGTCAGCGGGGTCCTGGCTGCAACACGCTGCTCCTAGGATGTGGCTCCCTGCCAAAGGTTGAGTCCCACGCTCCCCTGGGTCACCCCTGCTCCCATGCTCTAGCTGTACCTCCTCCGCCAGTTCCTCAGGGTAATCAGCCAGGGATAAATTGTAGAACCCCTCCATCTCATCAGGTGGTGGCAAGTCAGGGAGTCTCTCAAGTTCCTCTGCCAAAGGTAATTCCTCTAGGTCACATGAGGTGGGTAGCAGCTGGGGGTTCTCAGCAGCCAAAGGTAGCTCCTTCAAGTCACAGGGGGGATGCAGCGCTTCGGGATCCCCAGCAGGGGATGGCTTGAGGGTACTCAAATACCTCTTTGCCAGTGACTCCCTCTGTGGGCCTGTGGTAGCCCAGGGCCCAGGTATTAGCTCCCAGTCCCCAGCTGCACGCAGCCCCCACCAAACGCCTGGGCCTGGGTCCAGAGGCCAGAGCCCGGCTTCCCCACAGGGCAGCCCAGGGTCAGAAGTGAGTGGAGAGACATCCTTCCCCTTCAGTGACTTGTCCTGGACTGAGCTGGCTGCCTTCCTTTTTATACTCCCTGCCCTGCCCCTCTGCTCTCAGCCTGATTGACAGGCCAGGTCTGGCTCCACCCCCCCGGCAGACAGGCAGAACCCTCTGGCCTATCTCCGAGGGGGGGCCGTGCCTTTCTGCTACACAGCTCATTGCTGCAGAAGCTACCTGCAGCAGCTGGGAGCTGCTGGAGGCCCACCATCTACTTCAATGGTTTTGAGCTCTGAATTCTTCACCACCCGCCACAGCTGGAAATGCCAGTGTTGGTGGCAGAGAGTCAGAGTGGTCCCTGCTAGCTTATGCCTCCAGACTTGCCACCCTAGGGCTAAAGCAGAAACTGTCATGAAGGCCTACAGAAGTGAGAGGATCCCTGACTTCTGTGATATAACCTTATCTTTAACTCTCGGCAAAATTTAACACTGCCTTTGGAGTCTTTGAGATGCCAGAAGCCCACTGTAGCTGGGAGGTGTGACTTCCCTTGGAGATTGACCCTCAGGGAAAGACAACCAGGCCCTGGTGGGCAGAACCTGGAAGTCCATACCCACCAGATCAGAAGCACACAAGCAGCACAGGAACCTAAAGTCTAAGAGGTGGGCCCATTCCCTCAGTTGGGGGCAGACACTGAGACAGACACTTCCTACCTGCTGCTGACTCCTGAGTCCACCAGAAAAACCTGCCAGTCCAGTGACAGCCCTGAAATGTCAATGTACTGGAGATGCCCTATGCTGAAGAACTGCTGAGCTTACTAGAAGCTGGGTAACCTGATGAGGCAGAGGATGAATCTGGGTCATAACTATACCTTGGGAATGGGAAGTAGCCAAAGAATAGCTGACCACTAGTCACTATGCTTGGGCTAGAGCCCTGCCATTTCAGCCAGAGTCCCTCCAACCAGTAGTGAAGTACCCCACAACTGTTAGGACCTTGGGCTGGGATGCAGTGGAGTTGGGTGGTCCTACATTCCCCCTCTGCCATGACACCCCTGAAGCTGCAAACCTTCCCAATGAGTCAACAGCTCTGGTTCCTTGCTCAACCCCTATGGTCGAGGCACTAAACTGTTTACTTGCCCATGCCCTGTCTGAGGGCAAGGGGGCTACAGACTGCTTTGCCTGTTCCACCCTGACTGAGAACCAGAGCTAAAAACTGCTTGCTCTAACCATCATCCTTGAGGGCAGAAGGGCTAGAGACTATTCATTTGACCCCTCCTCCTCAGGGTCCCATGGCGTTTTGGGATTGCCCAGCTTGGCTGAAGAGGCCCAGAAACTGCTAATTTCCCCTCTAGCCAAAGTTTTCCCACTGGATGTAGCAGCCAATATATGGGCTCCATCCAAGAGAGACATTGAGGGAGGACTGCCACCCCCTGCACACACCTGATATTGCCTAACTGCTTCTTTTTTCTCACCGGGGCTGCCCCTGCTTTTGTCTTTGATGTGTCATTGGTGGTTCTCATGATCTCTACTGCTTCTTTAGTATATATTTTTTAATTTTATCTGACATTCTTTTCAATGTAGCTGATTCTCTACTGTTTCAAAATGTCTCATATGCTTTTTGTCTCATCAAAATCATGTGACAGCCTTTCTCAAGCTCAAATCCTTTTTTTTTTTTTCCCATTTATGGACAGCCCAATATGAATGGGAGCTACTTTTGGAATAGTTGTTTCTGTAATAATATAGACAATAGATGATACAAGCTACTTTCCAAGCTTCTTTTTCCACTGCTTTCCTCTTTAAGTTCATGAAAAGTCCTGTAGCCATCAGGCTGCTTTCTATTGTGGTTTTGTGGGTCTGCTTTCTTGTATTTATTTTTACACACTCTTCGAATGTGCCCTGTCAAATCACAAATGTGATATTTCTCATTTTTAAATGTGCAGCTCATTGGAGGATGGTGGTGCAAGTTGATTGGATCAGCTGATAGTGAATTACTTTCCTTGAAATTTCACTGTACCTTATTTCATATGTACTATTTCCAGCTCCCCAAACTCATGTGTTCTGTGTTGGTATATCTTGTACATTTTTATTTGGAGACTCCATAGCCTAAGCCAATTTCAGACCTGTTTCAAACATTAACTGTGGTTCTGAGAGTAATATCCTTTGCATTTTGTCATCATTAATGCCAGAAACTGCTCTGTCTCTCAGCATTAATATCAAGGTCACACTATAATTTACAGTCCTGAGAAAGCTTCCTCAGTTCTGTCACAAATTCCCCTACTGTCTATCCTGCTTTCCTTCATCAAGCTTTAAACTTAAATCAGTCTACTATTTCAGTGGCTGTTGGATTGAAATGATTTTTATCAGATTTACTAGCTCATAAAAAGTTTTATCTGCAGGCTTTTCAGGGGTTAACAGGTTTCTCTTTAAACTGTAAATCATGGCACCTGTGCTGCTGAGCATGCTACCTTTCATCTTACCTTCATCTGTAATATTGTGAGCAGTGAAAAAATAGGATATTTCACACTATTCTTTTCAAGTTTGCTGTTACAGATTTAATGGTGAAATAGTCCCAAAGGTTGCAGATATTTCCCCTACGTTTATAAGAGTCTGTAATGGTTACTTACAGATGACTTCCTAGACCTATTTCTTTCTCCCTCTTTTTCATTCTTGTAAGTTCAGCTCCACCTTATCGTCATGTATTGTATCATAAATCACAGATATAACAGCTTTTTTAGGTACAAGAAGGACAGAGTAGGTAGAGCTGATGAGGGGAATGGTACTATATGTGAAAGAAAAGAGTCAAATATAGCCATAATAGGCATCCTAGAAACTTGGCAGAACAACACTAGTGAATGGAACATGAGAATGCAGGCATATAAAATATATAGAAAGAACAGAAGAGATTGCACTGGTAGAAGAAAGACACTATTTTGAAAAGAAAATCGTAGAGTCTAACACAAACAAAATCTTAAATGAATCAAACCATACCATAGAATCTATGGATTAAAATTCCATGCATGAAAAATAAGAATACAAGCCCTAGTCTACACTTGGGCAGCTTTTCAGCGGCAGTTGACAGTCATTTATGCAAGACACATAAAATGTCTTGCACAAATGACGGCGACTTCCTAAGCTGCTCCTACATGCTGGGGAAAGCTGACTGAAAATCCCTTGTGGTTGGCTTTTCCCTATTCCTCCTGGCCCCCAGGACTTCCAGGAGCACTGCAGCAAGTTCAGACTCACTGCTTAGTGCTCCTGGAATGCTGGGCTGATGGCAGCAATTTTGGTTAGGAGGTGGGAAAGCTGGGCTCCAGCTGGCTGCCAGGACCTGAAATGCAGGACCCACAGTGACTGGGCTTCCCCAGTTTATCACAAATTTTAGGAAGCAGTGTCCATTCAGCCTGCACATATGTGAACCCCTATCGGTTCCTGTTCTACCACTGAGCCTCATATAGAGAACTCAGAAAATTAAAGAGGAAGAGGGAAAGTTGTAGAGCTCCAGCTCCAGGAATGATCTGGAGTCAGCATGAAATCACATGGTGGCTGAAGTGCCTTTTCCTAAGAGGAGTTTTAACTTCAGTTTCCAGTTTTTATGAGACCTCAGCTCTAGCTGGTGGCAGAGCGAGCACTTCTGATGGATATGGGACTCCCAGGCATCAGACTCAGAGAGAATGTCTGTCAGTTACTGGAAATGACTCACTGCAGGAGAGGCACTTTTGGAATCTGAGAAAGTTGGACATCTCTCTGGGTGGTGGGGGCTATTGCTCTCTATCAATGAAGAATACAAAATAGAGATTTTCTTTCCTCTTCTCCCTCTTTCTTTTTCATTTTTTTCTTTAATTAACAGGGTAATGGAACACTATCTATTCAGAACAGCAACAAAAAAAGCTAAAAACTGCAAATGCTAGTGATGTAGGCACTTGCTCTGTTTGAGGTCAAAGGTGGTGAAGAAGGAACTGAAGGGGGGTGTCCATGCAAAACTAGATAGCCTCAAGGTAGACCAATAAGCAGAGACAGTGAACATGTGCAGGTTGAATGGAAACTGCTACCTAAAATCTCTGATTGGTGGCACATGAACGCAGATACACCTACTTTGGAGCACTCACAGGAATATTATTTGAAGAAAGAAAGATTTCAAACACCCCCCATGTTGATTGACCATGTCACCATAGGACAGGATACAGACATAAAATTTCAAGGCGCCATTAATAACTGTTCTATGGAACAGCTAATCCTGGAACCCAAAGGGGAAGAGAGTATTCTGATTTAGTCCTAATCAAAGTACAATATCTGGTTCATGAGATGAATAGACCCAAACCACCTGGTAGTAGTGACTATAATGCAATTAAATTTGACATCCTTGGAGAGAGGAAAATATCAAAGAAACCCAGCACATTAGTATTTATCTTCAAAATTGGGAACTATACAAACATAAGAAAGCTGGTTAATGGGAAAGCAAGTGTGAAATGCCTGCAAGCTGCATGGAAACCATTTTAAAAACATCATAATAGATAATCAGAGTAAATGTATCCTGTTCCTCCCCTCAAAAAGGGCCCACAATAAGAAGATGGGAAAAAAGCCACCATGGCTGAACAACTGAGTAAAATAATAGGCAAAAGGTATTCTTTAAGAATTGAAGGACAAATCTTATAGGCTATGTCTACACGGCACTTTTATTGTGAAATAACACTCATTATTTTGAAATAAAAGAAATTAGGTGTACACGACATTTTCTTATTTCGAAAGGACAGATCTCGTCCTTTCAAAATAAGAATCGTTATTTTGAAAGACTTAAACCTCAATGTTTGTGAAACAGCTGTTATTTTGAAATGGTTGTTTCGAAATAACACCATTTAGACGTGTTATTTCGAAATAGCAGGTATTTTGAAATAACGCGCTCTGAACTTCTTCCTGTGGGTGCACAGCACCCACAGGAAGAAGGAAGTGCCCAGCCCTGGCAGCGTGCTGGCACACCTCCACAGGCATGTCAGCACGTGGGGCAGGAGCTGCAGAGGGCAGATGGCGTGGTCCTGTGTGGACCAATGAGGAGGTCCACCAGCTCCTCTCCATCTGGAGCAGGCCTGAGATACTGTCGAGGTTCCAGGCCAGCCAGATGAACCAGGCAGTGTATGCCACCATAGCGGTGGAGCTGTCTGCCTGGGGCCAGGAGTGCAGCACCGAACAGGTGCACTCTAAAATCAAGGCTCTGCGGCAGGACCACGCGCGCACCAGGAACGCGCGTGAGCTCCAGGGGGAAGGTAGCACTGCTACCTGCCCCTTTTTTGAAGAGCTGCACGCGTTCTTGGGGCATGAGCCCAGTGGCCTGCCTGCCCAGGCCGTGGACACCGGGCCCCCTCCAGCACCTCCTCAGGCACAGAGAGACCGCCCAGCAGTCCGGACACCACCCTGGATGTCGGGGGTCCTGCATACCAGCCACCACTACCACCAGAGGCTGACACAGGGACCCTGGAGATGATCCTCCCTGGCCAGGGCGGTGCCAGTGAGGAGGAGGAGGAGGAGGAAGAGCAGGAGCCGGCTGCGGTGACAACCCCAGGGGACGCGAAGGAGGCAGAGGGGATGTCCCGGCGGATGTCCAGAGCCCCTGTTGGTGAGTCTCCATGCCCCATATGAGGAAGCAGGGCTAGGATGCGCAGCGAGATCCTCGCCAGCCTGGAGGACTTGGGGGAGCGGGCCGAGGCATCTGCCCAGGCCTAGCGGCGAGAGCAGGCCACCCGGCAGGACACGGCAATCCAATTGCTGCGCCAGGGAGCCACCACCGATGACCGTCTGGTGGCTGCCTTCGAGCGCCAGGCTGTGGCCATGGAGCGCCAGGCTGTGGCCATGGAGTGGCTTGGGATGGTGGTGGATGATACAGCTGCCAGTCTTTGCCGCATCGCCAACGGCATGGGGCCACCAGCAGCTGGTGGAGCACCAGCTCAGTGTGGGGCTCCAAGCTGACCCTGGACCCAGGGTGGCCCTGGGCAGGGCCATGCCAGACCCTCCTCCCAGTGACCACCGTCTCCCAGTTGCCGCCCCAAGCCCCAGTGACCCCTACCGCCCTGTTCTTTGAAAATACAAACATTGACCCATGTCATTGATGTGTGAGATGTTTTTTATTGCTGGTGCTGCAACAGTGTGGGTGGATGGGTGGGGGCTGTCTGTGGTAGAAGGGGGGAGGAGGATGGTGTGTGGTGGGGCAGGCCTGGCCTTCAGAGGTCCTCCTCAGCTACAAAGCTGCCCGTGAGTGCCTCACGGATGGTGACGGCCCTCGTGGAGGCCTGCTCTTGTGGGGGCAAGGGTGTGGGCTGCTCGTACCGGTGCCCGATGAGCTGGGCCTCAGCCTCCCAGGCAGCTGCAATGGGCTCATCCTGCCTTTCACAGAAATTATGCAGGGCCAGGCAGGCACTGATGACCTGGGTTGCTGTCTCCTCTCCAAGGTGGAGGAAGGTCAGGAGGCACCACCAGCGGGCCTTCAGCCATCCAAAGGGCCGCTCAATCGCTTGGCGGCAGCAGTTCAGACGCCCGTTATAAAGCTGGCAGCGAGGGTCGAGGGGCCCTGTGTAGGGGCGCATCAGCCATAGGTGGAGGGGATAGGCCGCGTCTGCCACGAAGCGGACAGGCACTTCTACTCTCCCAACATTGATGTTATGCAGGGGGAAGAGTGTGCCCGCTTCCATGCCCCGGTACAGGGACGAGTTCCGGAGGACGTGGGCCTCGTGCGCCCTCCCTGGCCAACCCACACTGCAGTTTTGGAAGACCCCCCCAGTGGGCCACAAGGCCCTGCACAATGATTGAGTGGTAGCCCTTCCTATTGTGGTACTCTGCCACTCGGTGGTCTGGGGCCCTCACAGGGATGTGGGTGGCATCCAGGATCCCCATGCAGTTTGGGAATCCCAGCACCTCCATACCATCCATGGTGGCCTGCAGCTCCCCCTGTGTGACAAGGCGCCGCAGCAGGCCTCTGTTAATGGCCCTGGTGACTTGGCTGAGGATGACACCGATGGTGGCCCTGCCAACCCCGAACAGGTGGGCCACAGACCTGTAGGACTCCGGGGTGGCCATCTTCCATATGGCTATGGCCACTCTTTTGTCCACAGGGATGGCTGGACGCATGGCGGCGTCCTTGCGATGCAGCAGTGGGGTCAATTCTGATACCAGCTGCTCGAAGCTGGCCCTGGCCATCCGGAAATTGCGCCGCCACTGGTCGTCGTCCCAGGTTTGGAGCAATACCCGCTCCCACCAATCAGTGCTCGTCTCCTGGGCCCAGATTCGGCGAGGCACTGAAAGGGGCAGGGGAACTAGGGCAGCTCTGAGGCCCAGGGTGGGCAGCCTGGGGCACACCCTGGTCAGCATCGGGGTCCCTGAACAGCATGTCCCCCACCAGGAGCACGCTCTGCAGACATGCAGTGTGCCTACTAGTCAACCGACAAAGGCTAGGCAGCCGGGCAGTGTCCATCTGTGTTGCTGGCAGAGTCCTGCTAGCCAGAATGGACAGGGAAGTGAGGTCGGGGCCAGCCTTTTATAGGATTGGCTACCAACATGGCCGCCAACATGGCCCAGGGAGGCGGCCATGTTGCCACACCTCCCATGGTGCCCTACCCCTGAAGCGAAATAGCAAGTCCACTGTGTGGACATGCTATTTCATTTCCAGCTTTACCCCTTATTTCGCCTAGGTCTGTCATTATTTCGCTTCTGGTTATTTTGAAATAACATTCTTATTTCAACATAAGTTATTTTGAAATAAGTTATTTCAAAATGACGGGCTAAGTGTAGACATAGCCATAGAGAAAAACAGAAAGAAGTATGATCAAAGTACAAAAGAGCATTCAAAGAGGAGAAAGATATTGCCAAAAAGCTAAACTGATTTCTTGCATTGGTCTTCACTTCGGAGAATGTAAGGGAGATTTCCACACCTGATTCATCCTTCTTAGGGGACAAAATTGAGGAACTATCCAAGATTGAGCTGACAATTGAGGATGTTTTGGTACAAATTGATAAATTAAACAGTAATAAGTTAGCAGAACCAGATACCATTCACTGAAGAATTCTGAAGGAAGTCGAACAGGATATTGCAAAATTACTAACTGTAGTATATAATCTTTCACTGAAACCAGCTTCTGTACCAGATGATTGGAGGATATGATGATGATTTTTTAAAAAATGTCTCCATAGGAAATCCTGGAATTTAAAAACAGGAAACCTAACTCCAGTAGCAAGCAAATTGGTTGAAATCATAATACTTATCAGATGCATATGTTGGAGAAGAGTCAACATGACTTTTGTAAAGGGAGATCATGCTTCAACCATCTATTAGAATTATCTGAGGGAGTCAGTAAGTATGTGGGTAAAGGTGACTTAGATGATATAATGTATTTGAACTTTCAGCAAACCTTTGATAAAATTTTCGCACCAAATTTTGTTCTTATACAAATTAAGCAGTCATGGGATAAGAAGGAAGGTCTTCCAATAGATCGGGAACATGTTGAAAGATACGAAACAAAAAGTAAGAATAAATAGTCGATTTTCACAATCAAGAGACGTAAATAGAGGGACTCCCCAATGATCTGTGACCTACACTGTTCAACATATTCTTAAATGATCTGGGAACAGGGCTGAAGAGTGAGGTGGCAAAGTTTGCAAACTATAAAAAAATATTCAGGATAGTTAAGTCCAAAGCATATTCAGTGCTGATAAATGAAAAGCAATGCACATTGGAGAACATAATTTTAATTATACATATGAAATGATGAGGTCTAGATTATCTGCTACCAATCAAGAAAAAAGATCTTGGAATCACCATGGACAGTTCTTTTAAAACATGTAGTTATGTTCAGTGACTGTCAAAAAAAAAAACTGAAAAGACACAAAGAAGAGCAACAAAAATGATTAAGGGTATGGAAAAACATCTATATGTGGAGAGATTAAAAAGACCAGGATTGCTCAGTTTGGAAAAGGGACAACTATAGGAGGATGCCATAGAGGTCTGTCATGGAAAAAGGGTGGAGGAAATTATTTACTCCTTCACATAACACAAGAACCAGGAGGTCACCCAATGAAATCAAAAGGCAGCAGGTTTAAAACAGATTGAGGTACTTCTTCACACAACGCACAGTCAACCTGTGGAACTCATTGCCAGGGCATTTTGTGAAGTCCAAATGTATGACTGATGTTAAAGAAAAAAGGATTAGATATATTCATGGCAATAAACAATCTCTTTAAATAGGATTCTTCTAATGACCTGCAATGCCTCTGCGATCAACTCCAAACTATGTCACCTACTGTTGTGGAGTATTCATTGACTCATTTCAATGATGTACTATCAGCCTTCCATCTGGCTCATGATGAGACCATTAAATGACTGGGCACATTGCTGACAGATAGAATGGATGGATGCCTCAGTGGTTATTGGTCAAGATGGTCGTCAACACTCTCAAATGCTTTGGGTATCCCTAAATCTTTGACTTCCAGAAGCTGGGACTGGATGATGAGTTGAATCACTTGATATTACCCTTTTCTCTTCATTTCTTTTGAAGCATCTGACACAGACCCCTAGTGGAAGACAGGATAACAAGCTAGATGGACCATTGGTCTGACCCATTATGGCTGTTCTTATGCTCAGAAACTATCTGCTTAGTAAGATGATTTTCATGGATCACTTGTCAGGGACCTCTCTCTCCCCAGGCATTGTTTAGAGAGCTTATGCACATAAATCAAGTTATGTGGATCTCCTTGTTCCAATGATTTGCTAGGCAACTGAAAATTAGCCATTACACCATCTGTGTTCCTTTGAGCATCAGGTCCATGTTCCCTTAGATCTCAGTTAGACATTGCTTACCACAGTAAGAACAGAGTGTGTTCATAGTTGCCTGATCTACAGCTTATGTAGTAATTATATTGATTACTTAAGAATTCCCAGTTATCACTCTGAGACCTGACTGATTTTTATCTCAAAATCAGGCCAAGTACTATTTAAATTATTACACAGGTGGGAACTGCAATATGCTCAGTTACAACACTCACAATATAGGAACTCCTCTATAATTACAAATAGTTTATTAATGCATTTTACACACACACACACACACAATGCCCCAACTCAATGAGACGGATATTGATACGACCGGATGTGCACCTGCAGCTCCATATATTCATCTGTCCCCTTGCAGAACAACCTGAAATATTAGCCATGATTTTTCTCATCACTTTCCTCATCATCATCAGTGGCCATCATTCTAGCACATCTCTTTCTCCAACTTCCCCTAGACTGGGATGCAACTTTTATAACATGATATGATGATGCTATTATGATCCATGTTCAGTAGGGATTTTCCCCTTTTCTAGTTCCTCACCTTTTCCTGCAGATTTGTGTATCAATTATATCAACCTCTTATTATAGACGTCAATTAGTTACTATGACCATCTTGCCAACTTCCAAAGGGGCAACTGTGTTAGTCTAGTAAAGCAAAAAAAGCAAGGAGTCTTGTGGCCCTTAAAGACTAACAGATTTATTTATTGCACGAGCTTTTGTGGGAAAGAATCCCACTTTGTCAGACACTTTGAAGAGGGGGAATTAACAGAATGGGATGAAAATAAATGCAGAGGAGTGTAAGGCATGGGATCTGGTCATACTGCAACTGCAAATCAAAGCATCTGTAAACCTTCAAATTCTGGGAAACAGCACATAGAGGAAGGTGAAGTCAAATTACCTGTTATAATGGAAAAAGAAATCATAGTCACGATTCAGTCCTGCTTTCACACAATCTAATCTGCATATAAATTCAATTTCAGCTGTTTCTCTTTGAAGTCTTGATGTCCCATTCTTGAGGACCATTGTTAACAAATCATCAATGGAATGATTAGGAAGATGGAAGCGTCCAGCAACTGTTTGTTTGGTTTTTTTGGTGTTGTGATTTCTGATGTCAGTTTTGTGCCCATGTATTCTTCTGCATAGGGACTATTGTGTTTGTCCACTGTATAAGGTGTGGGGCCATTTCTGGCACATGATGCCAGTCACTCACGTGCTCATCCACTAATGTGATTTATGCCATCATGTGCCGGAAGTGCCCCCTTACCTTATATGTTGGACAAACAGGACAGTCCCTACACAGAAGAATAAATGGGTGCAAAATTGACATTAGAAATCACAACACAAAAAAACAGTTGCTGAGCACTTCCATCTTCCTAATCACTCCATTGATGATTTGTTAACAATGGTCCTCAAGAATGGGACATCAAGACTTCAAAGAGAAACAGCTGAAATTGAATTTATATGCAGATTAGATGGTGTGAAAGCAGGACTGAATCATGTCTATGGCTTCTTTTCCCATTATAACAGGTAATTTGACTTCATCCTCCTCTATGTGCTGTTTCCCGGAGTTTGAATCTGTATAAATGCTCTGATTTGCTGTTGCAGTATGACCTGATCCCATGTCTCACACTCTCTTGCATTTATTTTCATTCCATTCTGTAAGGTCCCCCTCTTCAAAGCATCTGACAAAGTGGGATTTTTCCCACAAAAGCTCATGTGATAAATAAATCTGTTTATCTTTAAGCCTATGTCCACACGAACATTGTTATTTGAAAATAAGTTATTTCAAAATGAGTTTTTTGAAATAAAAACATTATTTTGAAATAACCTAAATTGAATTAACCAAATATTAAATAGAAGGGAAAACCTCAAAGCAAAATAGCTTGTCCGGACACAGGACTTGCTATTTCGCTTTAGGAGAGGGGAAGCATGGGAGGTGTGGCAACATGGCCCCCTCACTGGGACATGTTGGCAGCCATGCTGCCAGCCAATCCTATAAAAGCAGGTACCGACCTCACTTCCCGGTCCATTCTGGCTAGCAGAAGACTGCAAGACACAGACATGGATGCTACCCAGCTTCCTAGCCATCGCCATGCTGTCAATAGACCCTCTGCTCGCCTGTAGCGTGTCCTCCTTCTGTGGGACACTCTGCTCACAAACCCTGATGGTGCTCAGGCTGTGCCGCAGGCTATCATCACACTGGGCCTCAGAGCAGCCCAAGTTCTTCTCCCCCCTTTTGTGCCTCATCAGATCTGGGCCTGGGACCCCAGCACAGAGTGGTGGGAGCGGGTAGTGCTCAGAACCTGAGGTGACGAGCAGGGGGAACTTCAACCAGCTGGTAGCAGAACTTGCCCCGCTCCTGCACCGAAGGGCCACCAGCATGAGACCAGCTATCCCTGTTGACAAAAGAGTGGCCATCGCTCTTTGGAAGATGGCCACTCCCGAGTCATACAGGTCTGTGGCATACCTCTTCAGCATAGGGAGGTCCACCATTGGGAACATGTTGCTAGAGGTCACAGGGCCATCAACAGGATCCTGCTGCCATACCTGGTCAATCAAGGGGAGCTGCAGAATACCATTGCCGGCATGGCTACCCTGGGATTTCCCAATTTTGCTGGGATACTGGACGCCATGCACATCCCTGTGAGAGCCCCAGAGCACCGAGCCGCCAAGTACTGGGATCGGAAGGGGTACTACTTGGTTATCCTGCAGGCCCTTGTGGACCACTGGGGCATCTTTCAGAACTGTTATGTGGGATGGTCAGGGAGAGTGCACTATGCAAGGGTCCTCTGTAACTCTACCCTGTACTGGGGCATGGAGGTGGGCACCTTCTCCCCCCCCCTGCCCATAACATAAATGTCGGGGGAGTAGAGGTGCTCATCCTCATTGTCGCCGATGCAGCCTATCCCCTCCACCCATGGCTTATGTACCCATCCACAGGGCCCCTCAATCACCGCTGGCAGCTTTTCAACCACTGTGTGAGCTGCTGCCACCAGGTGGTCGAACGGGCATTTGGCCAGCTGAAGGCACGATGGAGGTGCCTCCACCTTGCGGAGGAGATGACCATGGAGGTCATCAGTGCGTGCGTGGCACTGCATAACTTCTGTGAGCTGCGGGGTGAGACTGTTGCTGCCGCCTGGGAGGCTGAGGCACAGCTCATTGGCAGTCACTAAGATCAACCCGCACCCGTGCCCCCCACAGAAGCGGGTGTCACAAAGGGCTGTCACAGTTCATGACACACTCATGAACAGTTTTGCCACAGAGGAACTCTGAAGGCTGGGCCTGCCCTGCCACACACCACCCTCTCCCCTGTTCTACCACAGCCAGCCCCCACCCATCCACCCACACTGTGAACCACACCCAATAAAAACATACACACATACTAATATGTGTCACAAACTATTTATTTAACAGAACATGGGGTTGGGGCAAGGAAAGGCTTGGGAGAATGTGTAGGGGGAGACTGGGGGGAGGGCCTGCAACTTGGAGATTGGACTCAGGTGGAGGTTGGGCAGTCTGGGTGAGAGGGGGAGTCCTTATGTGGGGCCTGTGTGGGGGTCATGGGGTGGTGTCCCACCCCCCTGCCAATGGCCACTCCAGGTCCGGGGCTGCCTCCAATGTAGGGCATGAGGGGGACATCCACTGGCCGCTGGAGGGGGCATGTGCTCAGCGATGTGCCGGACCCTGGTGGCCACGTCCTCCACCACAGTGCTCAGGTGCTCCGCCGCCGAGGCCTGCTGCTCAAGTGCGGTGACCACGCGGTCATCTGCGGTTGCCACCTGTTGCAGAAGGCAGAAGGCAGCATCTTGGTGACAGGCCTGCTGTTGTCGCCACACCTGGGCAGACTCTTCTGCTTGGTGGCCCAAGTCTGCAAGGCTGGCCAGGATTTCCCCCTTCATCCAGTGGCCCCTCCTCTTCCTCCTTGGTCTGGGGGTGCTTTGTGGGCTCCGTGCAGCAGCACGCAGGTGGCTGGGTGAACTGCTGAAGGGAAACACAAAACAGGGTTGGCCCCTGCTGCCTGCTGGCCTTGTCTGTGTGCAGCCTGTCTGCAGCACACACCTCTGCCCTGACTGTCAGCAGGAATCTGGATCTGGGTCCTGTAGGACATTGCCCCGGAGGCACATATGGCCTAGTGGTGCCCACAGTGGTGAGCTGGACTCACCCAAGACATGCTCTGGGGAGTCTCCCAAGGCCACTTGCCAGTGGCATGGCCTATATGCTCTCCACCCTGCCCAAGATGCAGCTGCATCTTTGTACTTCCACCCCCTGTTAACCGACCCCAGGCATGCAGGGGCCTGTGACGCTGGTGCCACATGTCCCCCGGGCACCCATGCCCATGGGAGGGCCTATGCACCCCCCGGCCCTGTGCCCAACCTGTCCCTGTGCTGTACCTCCTCATTGACCATGACCTGGGCAGGCTCAGCCCTGCCTGCATTTATGGGAGAGGAAAACTCACCAACAAGGGCTCCAGGGGTATGGCCACACACACTTCTTATTTCGAAACAACAGAGGTTGTTTCGAAATAAGAAGTGCCATTGCCACACGACGCATGGCCATTTCGAAACAAGCAAACAGCTTGTTTCGAAATGGCCGTGCTCCTCCCAAAACAGCTTAAACCTCATTTACTGTCAAAACAGGGTTCTTTCGAAACAGAGGTTTTGAAACAGCCCTGTTCGGACATGTTGTTTCGGAACAAAGCGTTCCGAGACAACATGTGCCCCTCCTCCCAGGGTGCTAAGCACCCTGGGAGGAAGGGCTGACCCCTCAGCACCCTGGCCAGGGTGCTGAGGGGTGTCCACGGGCTGGGGGGAGGGGCGCAGGGCTGCACCGCACGCCGCCGACTGCAGGCACCGGCGGAGTGCCGTGCAGCCCCGCGCCTCACCTGGCCGGTGCCTGCAGCCCCTGCAGGCACTGGCCAGTAGAGGGGCAGTGGGGCACCTCACCTGGGCGGCTATAAAGCCCCCAAACCTGGGGGTGCATCCCCGGCGCGCGTCCCCGGCGTGCAGCTGGAGCCCGCTGCTGCCGGGGCCGGAGGGAGCCCCGCCTCCGGGATCCCCGGCGGCGCCGATGCGCCTGGCAGGGGCGGGGCCTGGGGCAGCCCCCGCAGCCCCGACCCGGGATCCCCCGCGGCCCTGCCCCCGGGATTCCCCCGTGGGCCGCACGCTGCCTGGCATGGGTAGAGGACAGCACTTCCTACTTCCTCTGGTGCTGTGCACCCTGGGAGGAAGGTCAAAATGCGTTATTTTGAAATAATGGTTATTTTGAAATAACACATCTGAACGGTGTTATTTTGAAATAATTGTTTGGAAATAATGGTTGTTTTGAAACAAGCCCTCCCCGTGTGAACATAGCCCAGATGTCTGTCTGGATGTCCCTTCCTCTGCCTTGGACTCCACAGGGGTTGGCATGTTGGCAGGCCCCTGTTCCTCCTTGGCGCGGCCAATCTCCTCTTCTGGGACTGGAAAGAGCTCCGGAGTCCCCGGCACAGCCTCTGGTGGTGGCGGGGTGTGCCAGGAGACTGCCCAATGTCAAGGAACGCCTCTGAGTCACTGTGCCCTCCCTCCAGGATTGAGGCTGTGCTGGAGTGCTACCCAGTGTTGATGGCCCAAGCTGGAAAGCCAGTGGGCTCAGCCCCCAGGAATTCATGGAGTTCTTCACAGAACAGGCAGGAGGCATTGCTACCTGCCCCCTGGGGCAGCCGTGCCTCCATTGTGCAGGCATGGTCTTGCTGCGGGGCCTTGATCTTGGAGTGCACCTGCTCCGTAGTGCGCTCGTGGCCCTAGGCAGACAGCTCTGTGGCGATGTCTGCATACACATCCTGGTTCCTGTGGCTGGCACAGAACCGGGCAAGGATGTCCTGCCTTCTCCAT
>ML681989.1:46471322-46525019 GCA_007922195.1 Podocnemis expansa
CTGAACGGTGTTATTTTGAAATAATTGTTTGGAAATAATGGTTGTTTCGGGTTAAAGTGGGTTTAAGCTATTTCAAAATGATGGCTCTTATTTTGAAATGATGGAGCCCGTCATTTCGAAATAGCATTACGTCGTGTGGACCTAATCTCTTTTAAATTGAAATAAATAGTGTTATTTCGATTTAAAACAGACATGTGGACATACCCTAAGTGCCATAAGACTCCTTGCTTTTTATGGCCATCTTGTGTTTGGATTCATGTTCCTGTGGTTAGAAATTCCCTTTAAAACACTATATTTTCAGATCCACATTGCCTGCTGTTTTCTGTTGGGCCATTTATGTGTTCAAAGTTCATAGGCCTGAAGTCATATGCTAACGTGCTGAAGCTAATGTCTTAGAGAACACAGGACTAGAGGTTGCTTGCATTACTGCTGAATATAATAAAAGCTGAGTAGAATGAAGTCAAGGCAGTGAATATAATAAACGCAAGCTAGCCTCATGGACACAAAATTTAGAGATGCTACAAATAAGTAGAATGTACCTACCTATGCCAGCTCTGAATTCAGCTTATCATATACATAAAACATATATTGTAGCTTAATTCTTAAACAGTAATGTTTTAGAAGACGATACTTTGAATTGCAGGAAGGGAATGAACACCAGAAACATCTACCACCTACATTTTTCCCATCCTAAACTCAGAAGCTACAAGCTTCACACTACATATTTCATACTTTTGCAACTGAGTTAGACATGTCTGAAAAGAGGTATTCAGAATGTCGAGCATATGAGAAGTGCAAACTAGGTTAGCTGAAGTAGGAGGGATGGGGGGGGTAATTTAGTACACGAGTCAATCTGTTGAAAAGTTAGCAGGCACTCAGGGACCATTTTTACAATGGAATTCAAATTCACCTGTGTTCCCAGCACAACTGGTGTTGCCATAATTATGATCATAAATACTGCACAGTAGAAAT
Organism: Podocnemis expansa; assembly: GCA_007922195.1. NCBI lineage: Eukaryota > Metazoa > Chordata > Testudines > Podocnemididae > Podocnemis > Podocnemis expansa. Next base: position 46,472,295 of record ML681989.1, read on the forward strand.
GTTGAGACACAAACTGAGAGTTACAGATATTATTACTTATGCTAACGTAACCAAACCCATATTGTTTACACTTTCCTGTTTTATTATATATATACTGCCTCTTACTTTGAGGATTAATGGCATGCTACATTTCCCCATTTAGGCCTCACTACATCAAGAAGGAGATCCAGCTGGACCCTGCAAAATTCTGTTGTTTTCTCTTCAGTTCCACTACATTTTGCAACTGACATGAGGCTCTGGTATTTAAATAACCCTGCAGAGTGTTGTTTTTGATAAACCACAGCTTTGTTCTATATTGTTTGTGGCTTGTGCCCTTCCTCTCTCAGTCTCAGGAGCAGCAGCTCAGGGAAAAGAGGTCATGAAGTCCCTCAATTATAGCAGCCGAAACTGCAGCACTTTAATATTCCCAAAATAGCGGAGCTTACATAAAAACATTAGCAGCGTGAAATTACAGAATATTGGAAACAGCTAGTATGACAAAGATTCAGTAAAGGTAAACAAAAGTGTTTGACAGGTATAGATGAAGAAAGCACTAAGTTAGATTGCAGATAACTCTGGAAATTAACAGCAAAGATAATATAAATTATTTGGCTGATATCTGCTCTTCTCTTGCACAAAGACTGAAAAATATTTGGCCAAGCCATTTAAAAACAAAAATATATATTATCAAGTTGCTCCTTGGTAGAATTCCTTGTGTAGCACAATTTACTGCTAGCTCCCAACCTGACAATGAAAGGTAAAAAACCTCTTTTGATATCTAAATAAAGCAAACCTTTCAAAGTTTCTAAAGCAGTCTGCTTTACTCATAGCAGTGATTATCTATTCTTAATATTCTTTAGGAAAGTGGATGACTTCCATTTCAAAGCACAGCAGTTGAGCACATCACACACACATCATGAAAATGATACAGCTAGATGGTTATGGTATTAAAATAAATGTACATGTCAATGTTAATTTAAGTTCCAAAGTAGCTGTGTTACTCTAATTCAGCAAAACAAACAAGGAGTCCTGTGGCACTCTTAAAGACTAACAAATTTATTGCATGAGCTATTGTGGGAGAAAATCCCACTTCATCAGGTGCTTTGAGGATGGGGAACTTACCATTCTGTAAGCTCCCCTTCTTCAAAGCACCTGATGAAGTGGGCTTTTCTCCTAAGAAAGCTTCATGTGATAAATAAATGTTAGTCTTTAAAAGTGCCACAGGACTCCTTCTTTGTTAATATGAATTTAGTAATAAATCAAAATAAATGCACCTTGGAAGGAAAACAGCTCTGTATGGCTAGAAAGCTTATCTCTCTCACCAAAAGAACTTGGTCTGATAAAGGATATCACCTCACCCATGTTGTACATTTGGTAGTCAAATAAATATTGCTCACAAGCTGTGGGGGAGAAAAAAAGAAAAAAAAAAGGCAGTGTTATGCCTGCCCAGAATTTGAATGGTACTCTTGGAAAACTCATGTGTGGGGGCATGGTCTAGTGAGATGCTTCTCCTCTGATTAACTTTTGAGCAGTTGTTCCAGCATAGTGCTAGGAAACAAGGCACTATATTTATATGAAACCAAGTGGAGCGCATGAACACTTTTGGCAATTACAAATCTTATGAAACTTATTTTAGAGGTAGAAGCCTTTATATCAAAGTTCTTTTCAAATTCCTATTGAGAAGATTGTATTTAACTCAACTCAACTTCTCATAGATTCATTTAGGCATGTTATTCTTCACTTTCCATCCTAGACTAATGCATTGTTGTTATGTTCTAGCTATTTTTCAGTCATGGATGAAATTTGAGTTATGTAAAGCTTGTAAAATCCAGTGTTATCTTTTAGGAGGAAATGTATGATTATACTAAAAAGTTTAACTTTCCAAAAATTCTCTTTGAAAGCCCATTTGCTTGTTTCAGTCTGTTAGGAAAATAATCTGCCACTGAACTAAATTCAGAAAAGCTGAATGAAGTTAAAAGTAGATCTAAATAAGCTAATAAAACTATTGCTTGGGTGTATGAACCCAATGTAAGAGGGTAAATTTCAACACAGACCAAGTAGTTTAGTGTTTCATGCTTCCACTGTCTAAAAATGGCATCTGCTTTGAGCTGTACCAGTCTACAAAATCAGTAAAGCGCATGTGCTCTGTGTGTCACAGCTATAGCAATAAATCAAGCAAGTAAAGGACATATTCAACAGTACTGCAAACCGCCAGGGTACATTGTATTTATATGACTTTTTGTCACAATGCAACATGCTCAGCTTTTACCATCTATCAGAACAAAAGAAATAATCCAAAATAAACACCACCACATTTAAAGGGAACACATACTTTCACAGAGATAGAAGGAAGGCTTTCATTTTGAAACGTCCTTCAGTTATTGTAATACATTGAATGTGAAGGTACCAAAGGTCACATTTTAACCTTGGATATGCAACTTGCACTACCAAATCTTGAAACAGAAACAACCCCTCCTCCCAGTTACTATGCATCAATCAACTAGCTGGACATCTGAAAGAGACAGTAATTGGCACCGTCACACAGGAGGATTTAGAATCTGGTTCAGAGATTTTATTTATATATATTAGAAGGCAAGTCCTCACATATACAACTAGAAATCCTGCAGGATTCAGTCGTTATCACCAGGAAACAAAACAAAATAAAACAAAACAAAACCTAAAATGGAATAAGAAAAATTAAAATGTAGTGGATGAGACAAAACAGGTAATTCATCAATGATCTAATTACACAAAGAATACTTATTTTAATCAGTCATGAATGGACTTCAGGAGCAAACTAGAAAGACTTGTAGGGATCCCACACCATTCAGATAAGTCCACTATAGAGCAGAGTTCATTGTCAGCAGCCAGACTACTTCTGTGCCTTTCTCTGTTTTGGAAGTCAAATTACTGGTACCTCAAAAGGCATAGTCTTGGAAAATTTGGGTCTATGATTTGACAAAAGTCAGACATGGATCCAAAACACAAACAGTCATTGACTTTCTAGGGTAGCCTGTCCTTGGCTATGTCTACACTGACAAATTAGTCAGACTAAGGAAGCTTAGTCTGGACTAATTTAGCTCTTGGCTACACTAGGCTTTGCCTAGTCCAAATTAAGAAATTTCTTAGCTCAGACTAGGCAAAGCTTAGTCTGAACTAATAAGTACCAATGTTAGTTCATACTTACTCACTGTGTTCGAACTTACTTTGAACTAAACACATGCAATACACAAACTAACAGTTTAAATTTAAAAAGTTTGAACTAAGCCATTAGTTTGAACTACATGCGTGTTCTAGTTGGACTTACAACTTTAGTTCCAACTAGAACATGTGGTTAGTTCGAACTAGCCCAACATTAGTTCGGACTAACCTTGGACTTCTTTAGTTCAGACTAGTAAGTCTGAACTAAAATTGCTGATGTAGACATAGCCCTTGTAGCCAGGAGTCATTTGGGCTGGCCACCAGTTCCCCTGTTTCAAGTCTCACTCCTCCTTTTCAATAAGCCTTTTTACGTTAGAACCATCATTTCTTTATGCTTGAACAATGCTTCCAGGGTTTGTGTTTGTGTCAAATTCTACGTTCTTTGGGATTGGGGCTCAAATATGATATATATTGTACTCTATAAGTAAGAATTAAATCAGACTCAGATCCATATTTTCCAGCAAAAATGCTTTCTGTGATTCTTGCTATAAAACTGTATAGTGACTGCAACCACAGATTCTAACCAGAGGAGGGCACGTTTGATACCTATGGGGCTAGAAATAGCATTGGTTTGAGTCACCTCTACATGGGTTATCTAATAACACCAGTTTCTTTTGAGGGCTGTACTGACCTTGCTAATGTGGTGGATTTGAAGGCATCAGGATGTGGAGAATCAAGACTGTATGACTTTTAAACAGATATTCAGTCAAGCTTAAGTTATTGGCGCCAATATAGGTGTGAGAAGGTAAAATTTCATGTCCTGCACTTTACACTACATTAGACTAGATAACATCCCTTCTTATCTTAAAATCTTTGAATATGTCTACTACAGGTCAGCTTCTTTCATCGGCACCTGTATAATTCAGTTAATTCTTTGGACCTCTTACCTAAGACAGATTATACAGTATTAATGGAACTTTTTACTTTTATAACCCCAGGCATGAATCAGGGATTTTATACCATTACCATGTTCTTAAAAATAATTAGGGATTCACCTTAAGAAGTGAGGCCTCTGGTATCTTTCATTGCTTAGTGGCAAAAAACTGACCATTGGTTAACTGAACACACCATGTCTTCCCATTGTTCCACGATATTATAGGTCTCAGAGCTGAAAAATCCTCAAAACTTTTTTGGTCATATTTTATATTACAGGTACTTTTATGCATTCTACATATATATATATGTCCATATAATGTTGTATGTCATGCTTTATCTTTATAAAGTGTTAATACATTAATGTTATCAGCATGTTATTGGACCTATTAAAATAGTTACAAAAAACATTAGCAGTTACTATAGATGGTTATAAGCAATCAACTGCTTATTAAGATACTCATCATTTATTATTTTTAATAAACTATTTATAAAATGTATCCTTAATGTAAAGTGTGAACCAATTTTCCCCACTGTTCTTTACAAGACACAGTACTTGATCTCTATTCTCTTTGTTAATATTATGAACTGAAAAAATGATCTGTGCATATTGTTTAAATAGTGTTATACGGGGTTCGGTAGATATCTGAATGTGTTCAAAGAGATGTAGCTAAATTGCTCCTCATAAAACAAAGTCACCCATAGTTATACATTAGTGATTCAAATGTACCTATACACAAAAGAAACTGATATATCTACAACAGACTGCCTCTTTGATTCAGTAGATGTTACAGTTTAGACAAGTTTTACTGGTAATTAGAAACTTTATGAGCACTCAATTGCAGGATTGTAAAAATGTGTTAAAATCCATTAGCACAGATTGAATACATTCACAGAGCTCTTCTTCGGAATAACAACAAAACCCACTCACTGGTTTTCTTTTTTTGTCTTTCCCTAACAGCATTCTATTGGAAAAATAAAATAAATTAACATAATAATTGTGATTAAAATACTGTGTAAATGAAGATGGTTTGTTTTAAACCCAAAATCATATAATTTCTTTCTTTGTACAGCCCCTTTCATTTCACAGGAACCCATGGTGCTTTATACATTTAGGAACTACTGTTATACTGTAGAAAAGAGAGAGCACTGTCTTAGTAGACTAGATATACCTAATGAAAATATATTATGAAGTTGCATTCAGTGAGGTGGGATCATCATCCCCAGTATGCAATAACTAGCACACAGCTGGGGCAGGACATATGAAGTTGCTGTAGTGACTAAGGCCCCTGGGTTCCCTCCATGCAAAGTTTCGGCCTTGTGGTTCTGTACCTGGCAAACACCTAACCATGCTACACAACAATATATGACAAGCTTCTGTGGTGACCCTTTGCTTTCTACAACCCAAGCCTCTTCCACAGGGAAATTACAGAATTTTCAGACCGTGCATGGATACAAAACTCTCTTAAGAGTTTCCTTCGATGTAATCTGTTGTTATCAGTTTGTAACCTGTCACTTGTAATTAGGATTTTCTGCTAGTGCACGTTAAAGCAAATGAACAAAAGAAATGCTGCACCTTAATGTTGAACTTCAAGTGATGTGGAAATAATTTAAAGTAAAAATCTGATCTAGATATTCTATCTTGGTACATGATATTTTATGTAGATATCAGACATGTTGGTTAATAAATGTTATAGTTCCAGTCTCCTAGACTAAAGAAAGATCAGTTTTTAATTATTTTAAACCAAATGACAACATTAGCTAACACTTGTTGTTTCAACTTATTAAGAAGATCCCTTTACATTTTCAAGTCGGTGTCTTAAGACAGGGGTCAGCAGCCCCCAGGGCATGTGTCAAAGATGGCACATGCGCCCATTCTGAGTAGCATGCAGGGTTCCTGGTCCTGTGGCATCACTCTGCACAGATGCGAGTGCCACAGCTGCTCCCCCATGCTGGCTTTGTCCCCCAGAAGGGCTTGGAGCTGCAGGAGCCATACACCAGGAAGCTCCTCTCTTTTACTGGCCCCATCTCCTTATGTGGTGTTGGAGGGTGCTGCCAGGGTCTGCTGAGGGCTAGGGAGGAGGGGCTGGCACAGAGGTCGACAAAAGCTGCTGACTTCTGGCCTAGGATCTATGATATCCAAACCCTAAATGCCTTATAGTCCTTGGGCCTCCGTACAAATACCCTTCCTAAAGAAACCAAAGTTTTCCTTGGAAATGTCCTATCTAAATAATACCCTACTTTAAATTTGCTTACCTTGTGAGATGTGATAAAGTTACATCCTGAGGTATTATAAGGTTGAAGTTTGAGACATGAAATGTCTATTTAAATACTTATTTTCATTGCATTTGAATAGAGCCAAATTTGTCAGATAAAATAAGAGAAACGCATACTAGCTGAAAGTTCTTGATGTAGCAGTATATTACATATTTCTAGATTTTTTCAATGCTATACTTATATGACTATATGATTCTGGATATCTCGAGATTTATATTGCTCTAGTCTGTGTGTGTGCACATGTGCACACACACACAAACAAGTATATTAGTAAGACAGTAATTTTTGGTAGTAAAATGGGATATAATAATAATAGAAAAATACAGCCCCAGAAAAGATCATCATCATAAAGACACTGTTATACACTCAGCAGTAGGAAAATTCCTCTTCACTTCAACAGCTACAAGATAGCTGGAATTTGTATCAGATACTCTGTATATCGGAACTTTAAAGATACATAAACTTAAGGGACCAAAAGACAATTTCAAAATCTTAAATATCAGCTATTTTGTTTTCCACAGAGCTCAGAATTTTTGTATATAAGAGTTTATAAAACAAAGCTGAAATTGTATTGATCTAGTCTTTTGGAAACCTCCTGTAATTTGCAATGCCATATTTGCTTTTTCATGATGTGTTACACTGGCATTAAAACAAAAATTAACAGCTCAAAGGGCAAACTAATCTATCAAGGTAATTTGGTATATGATATTTGCAGTCAAATGAGATATCAGCACTGACCAACAATGCTATAAATATATTACTATTGTTATGGTCAAGTATAATTAATGTAAAAACCAGATAACTAAAGGAATCATGCCCTTTTTATATGCTAAAGACATGTTTAAAAGCAGATGGCCTTTATTTTTTATTTCTTCACTTCTGCTGAAGTCAATGGACCTTAAGAGCCTAAACACCTTTGAGGATCACGACCTAGGTGGTTATTCCAGTTTTCAGCTCTGGAACATTCAATGTGGCCACTCAGCAGGTGCTGAGTTTGAGGCTAGAAGCAAGAACCTAGTCACTGTGTAGTCAACTCAGTCAGTTTTTATTAGTTTATTTCTCTTGTTATTCTGATCCAATTAGAGACACTGTAATTAATTTTATAGGCTGATGAGCTGATTGATTGTGGAAGCATGATAGTGGGAATGATGAGGCGGCTACACAGCTGTTCAAAACAGTTTAAATTTAATTTGCAGAAAAGAAACACCAAAAATGAATTTTTGCCCTATCATTCTTTGACTCGCGAGCCATAGCTCTTCATTTCTAACAGCATGCATTATGAAATTCAGCTCTTTCTTGATTAGCAAATTATCATGGATCATTCTGATTTGCTTCCTTTATTTTTGTTACTCAGGAATATTTGTTGCATATTTTTGATATGCAGTTTTCAGCTACTGGGTTAGCTGTTCACTTGTTGTATTCCCCATATGCTTTTTGCATTGTTTGGTTTCTCACCTGTGCTGCCCAGTAATACTTTTTTGCTGAGTAACTGGATAATCAATGTATGTCCGGTCTGAATTTTCAGTAACTACACACATGTGATAAAAATGGGACATTCATTTGGGGTTCAACACCCACTGGTTGTCTGAATACACACACATGATTAATATGACACTAATCCATGGCTAACTTGGTGCTCTTACTCATGCAAATATTTGTAAATCTGGTTTGGGACTTCTTTATTTTAGTATTGAACCAGTTCTACTCAGGAGTGTGGAAGTGCTGAAACTTGGTTTACCATTTTAATAAAATTACTTTATTAAAAATGCTCTCAGTTCTTAAAATCAAATTACCATTTGCAGCAGCCATTCTTCTTCTATTGCGTCAGAACCTGACACGGCTATCGGTTTCCTTAGTGTAACTTTTATTTGCCCCCATCATTACATAGTCAAGCGTATAGATAATGCCTTTAAAAATATCTTACTGACTCAGAGCCAATAGAGCTTCTGCAAAGATTTTATTAAAAATATGCTTTGGTATGGTAATACAGAGGTTGCTGTGCAACTTTAATTTACTGTTAAGTGTGTGTAACATGTCCCCCTCTGGGTCAGACCCTCTGCTACAGCTACAGAACCTGACTCTCCAAGTCACATTGAAGAGACTCATTCACGTAGCTGTAGAGCTTTCTGGTTCTGTCTCCAGGGTTGGCCATGACTGTGGCCATCTAATAGGCTCTGCTTATGAGAGCTGGTGAAATGTTGATTGTACCTCAGAGTCCCTTGGAGTGGCAAGTGGAAGCATTTGCAAATCTCACCCATCCTCATAAAGAAGCAAAGCCAGGCTGCAGTTTTTCAACTAACTCAAAATTCGGCAAACCTCTGTCCCCTAGCTGCTGACTCTAAAGAGCTCTTCCCTTATCTGAAGAAACCAACAGGAAGTAGTAGTCCTGTAGTCTGTTAAGAGGTAGTTGGAATAGCAGACAGGATCCTCTGTGGAGGATTGAGCTAGATATGGAAAGGTTACATTCTTGTTGGAGGGTTGATTTCACTTAATTAAAACCGGCAAGTTAATTCACTTCCAGCCTCTAGAACTTTTGCATAGCCTCTCAGAAAAATACACTTTCACCTAGCCATACTGTAAGGCAAAACAATCAAATCTCAATTATCCAAAGGCTAGTTATTTGAAATAGTCACATATCCAAAGCAATATTGCCACTAATTTTTCATGGGCTTTGTGTGCAAAAAAAAATTCTTTGTGTGTGCAAAAAATTTCTTTATGTGCTCTAATATGAGCTCTGTTGAGTTTTTTTTGTGCACTCTTTATTTTGTTACAGGTGAGGGTTTCGCAACCTGTGTGCATGCACACCTTTGCATAGCTTAGAGGGAAACAGTAATCCAAAGTTTTGAGATGTCTAGTGAGACTTGACTGAAGCTCCTCTGGTCCTGTGGCAATTCAGAGCTTCACAGAGCAAGAGTTTCAGACTAATGTTGATATAAACACTGTAAGATAAGAGATCTTATGTAGCTTAGCTCTGCAAAGCTCCTGAATATTGTTGCTAAACAAGCTTCACTCCAGCCCTATGATTGGATTTGGATATGGTAAAATGTTAATAATGATGGATAAAAGCAAGCTATATGTTATGGACATAAGCCTGAAGAGGAAGCTTCCCTCACAGATGCCAGCCAGCTTTATAACCAAGAAAAGGCAGACCTTGAGCAAAGACTAAACTACACCAAGCTGCTGATTTTATCATAATTAATATAATGCAATTAATATAATACTAATATAACGTGTGCTTACTATTTTTGTGATAATAGTCATACCTTGTACTGAACAGTTTCAATTACTGGACAATTTCTGACAAACAAAGAAATATTTCACTGGAAAATTCCCAACCAGCTGCATTTGTAACCCCTTTCTTACTTGAATCCCACTCAGAAGGTGATAATAAACCCAAGAAAATATCTACAATGAATCACGATCATGACCAGGACTCTTGTTGCCATTCACAAAGGAGGGATCAAAGACTGAAGAGTATAGAGATAAAAATTATCTTCCCACACCCTTCATTGTCAGGGTTAAGGTACACTTGCGCAGAAGCTTGCATAGCTACTGCTGACTGTCAGACAGCTATTGGTTACCTGTCTAGCACGTCTCTAGAGCTAGAAGTTTATTTGTGACTGATCAATTTAAAGTGGTGTCCAATACTTTATAGTGTAATTATATTTCATTCTATCATCCTGACATCATGGAAACCAAATCCAGAATCTTGTGCCAGGTGCAGAGTCGAAAGGCCATTTGCTCCCTCACCAGCAGCGGGATTTGGCAGGCAATGAAGGCTGATACATTATTTTCCCCTTTCTAGCAGCAGGACCTTACAAAGGCAGGAGGTGAAGCCCTGTCTGAGGAACTCACAAGGTCTGTTGCAATTTTCGCATCTTTTGACATTGGCTGAGTTAGAATTTGACATAAGAAGAAACCAAAAGATATTGTGGTATGCTAGAGACCTTCAACACACCTTGCTGCTTTTTTTTTTTTTTTTGGTGTGTGGGGGCTACTGGGTGAGTTAACATTAATCCAGTGCCAACAAAAGCAAGGAGTCTTGTGGCACTTTCAGATTAACACATTTATTTATCGCATGAGCTTTTGTGGGAGAAAAATCCAACTTCGTCATCAGCCATTGATATTGACTGATCAAGCCCTGGGGTGTACTGGATTTTTTTTTTTAAGGCATCCTACTAAATTCAGCAGACGTACTTTAGTTCAGTGGGATTTTCTGAGGAAAGTATCACTAAAGGTTTTTGGGAAGTTAGAGGGGAATGGAGGTTATGGAAAAGAAGCTGGAGTGAATGTCCAGAAGAGGTAAGAAATTACCATTTAAGCAAAGGATTTGGAAAGGAAAAGGAAGGGATACATAGAAAAGAATGAAGGAAGAGAAAGCAGACAAAAACTTCAGTCCTTTGAAGACTCATACACGTCTCCGATATGTAGAGTTTGTTACCCAAATAAAAATTACTAAATGGGCAAAAAGTATGCAAAGCTGGATTATAATTATTAATTATTTTGGCACATAATGTTTTTACTTGGGGCCTTTTTCAGGAAAAAAAAAGTTAAAGGACACAGGTTAATATAGATAAAATGACCAATTTTCCAGGGAAAACATACCCATTTTTTAAAAAGTCAATATCAATCATTAAAAGAAAGATGGTTGCCAAAATTAAAATAATTTCATTTAAATAGGGAATGAAACAGATTTTTGGGTGCCTGGCTGTGGATGTGTGAAATTGTAAATATTTCTGTATGAAATTCCATGAATACAGGCTGGATACATAGATGGCATGAAGAAGCATAGTACTTTTACTATAATGGAGCTATACCAAAGTATAGCACTTAAGGATATGGCCCACAAACTTTGTACAGTTCTGCCTTTCACATGTTCAATCATCACAAAATCATAGAAGATTACAACCTTAGGAAGTCATCTAGTCCAAACCCTCCACCCCCGCTCCAAGGAGGGCCATCCCCACCTAAATCATCCATCACTAGATATAAAAACAATAGTGTATGATTGCAAATGATTCTTAGAAAATGGCAGTATTGGTTTTGAAACAATTTTAATGAAAATAGGTGTTACGTTAATTGCTTTAGCATGACCTTTTTATGCCATATTGTATGACTGAACATTCACACAGTCTCTGTTTGGTCAAGACAACCCAACTCACTGTTGCACATATATCTCTCTGAGACTTCTGTAGAATGTGAATGACTTCTGCTAGTTACCATGGGGATGTGATCAAGGACCATGAGATGCATAGCAACCATGTTCCTATTTTCTGCCACTTTTGATTTCATAACAAGCCATGAACAACTGTACAGAGAGCAGAAATTTCTGTCACTTTCCTATTTTTTCTCTTTCATTGGTGAACAAATTTATTATCCATGCCATATCTTAAATAGCTAAATCTGGAATCAGATCAATGCCTTTGTATCTCTAAATGAATTACATTAAATGCTAGTTAATACTTGCTCTTGTCAAAGGCCATTCTCCAGCAAATTTTGAGGAAAGGAAAGTCTACCTTATTACCCTTAAAAAAATAAATAAATAAAGGATCAAGAAAACATATTAAAGCAGAGTAAGATATGTAATAAGAAATATTATTCCCTACATTGAGTGGAAATGAGAGGACAAATCAGAGCATTCCATTTATATTAATTGGTACGTTGGTCATAAAAATAAGCAGCATTCAGCTATATCTCATTTACTATTTATACAGTTAACTTGTGCTCCCTGGGTTCATTTTTCACTCTTTATTTATTTTCTTCTCAGGTCCTTTGTGTATTCATGATAATGAATGTAGGCATTACTACATCTACCATTTTCCAGAGAGATGAGTCATTCAGTAGCAAGACAGAAATCAATGTTGCTTAGTCATATGCAATTTCTTCAGTTTTTTTGCATAATTATGAAGGAACCTTGATTTTATTAGACAATATCATTTTGAGAGGTAGATCTAACTATATTCTCAAAAGGGAAAAGACAATGAAGGCTTGAACTTTGCTACTTATACAATGCAAAGTGAGAGGCTGTCATAGCTTTCTACTTAAGGCTCCTTATGATGTGGCCCTTTGAAAGGTCAATAATGCCAGTCATTACCATTATCTCTTTGTCACTTCCTTCTCTGTCCACTGGCACCTTCTTTCACTGGTATCTAGCTCACATTCCCAACAGTTTAGATAGCTCTGTCTGTTGCATATGAAAGCTATAAATATCAAATCAGGTCAGCAGAAATAAGTAGCAGCTTTTAACTGGCCATACTGCTGTGTTATCATGTATATTTCCAACCTGTACCTGCAGGTTACAGGATAGTGTTAATTGGTTTAATAAATGAAGCAAATTTCTGATTGTATTTTGAGAAGTGCAGAGAAGGTAGAATAGGCACTTGAGATATGGAACAATAATCGGGCACAAGTAGAGAAAGAGATGTTTTAAAAGCAATTTTCTGGAACCAAGGCTGGTAAGGGTCTCCGATCCTTCTGAAAATGCAGAATAGCAAGGGGATTACTTTCACCAAACAAGTAACAATGAGATACAGAACAGTGAGAACCTGAAGGTATTGTGATGATCTGCTGAGAACTCAGGTCAACACAGGACAATGGGAGGAATCTGCATGGGAGTCAGTCAGACATTTCCTTTCTCTCCTAAACTGCAGTTTGATTGATAGGTCAAGGAAGAGGACTTTGGAGTAGACATGCTGGCAGATGCCATTTTCTGAGTGTTTATTGGGACATATCAGGTGCCTAGTACCCAGAGGGTGTAACAGCTGATGAGCTCTTGTAGCTAAAACAAAGCCCAAGCCATGAATTAAGGAAAAAACAATATATCCCTCCCACTATCCTTTTAAAAATATAGTTTGTCATAATCAAATAACAGTCTGAGTACAGTGAAAATTTCGTGCAAAATGACAAGGCAATTAATGAGTTCAATGGGTAACATATTTCCCATACAGTTTTGAAGATATCAACCACTAATAGATTTTATTTTCTATTAGAATTTTTCTTTTCCTTTATCTATCTCTCTTTTTCTCAAGTAGAATACATAGCTTTCTAGCTTTTAAGCGATAAGTGACCTTGATGAATCTCTCTGGATATTTCTTGATGAACCTGTGATTATCGAGCAAATGAACTAAAACAAAAGAAAAAGAGCATGGTATTGTTTAGTCTGACAAATAAATAGCAATGAACTATTCATTTATAGGAGTCCTATATTTAAAACTCTAGAACAAGAAACAAAATTCCCCACCTATTTATTTGAACAGCCACAGACTCATGATATCCTTAAAAAACATAATTACTAGAACCCAATAGGTTTGTACAGGAAGAGTGAAAACATTCCTGCCCTCCACTAGTAATTCAGGTTGCACCTGGGGTAAGTGTGAATAATCCTTAAACCTCCTTGTTATGGTCACCACTACAGTTTTCATTGGTAGGGGATGTGGAAGAACATATATTAATATCAACGGAGAGGGTGATGGTGAAGCCTATGCCATGTGATGGCATATAAAGGCAATTTCCAAAGGGATAGCCGTGTTAGTCTAGTCCACCAAAAAACAAACAAAAACAAATGGAGTTGTGTGGCACTTTAAAACTAACAGATTTATTTTTTTGCATGAGCTTTCTTGGGAGAAAATCAATCTGCATTATATAAGCCGTTATTGACCAGTCATTAAACCCATGGCAGATGAAGCTGTTTAGTTCATGTTAGCAGCTCATCTAGGAGAAGGAATACAAATCATACACTCATGTCAGCTGCCATATTTATGGCATCTCTTTCCCTCTCATGACAACAGCTGCTTGGGCAATGCATATGGGACAAACTATGCAAAATCTTCTCTCACTAACATGCATTATTAGTGCTGGTTGTTCAGTCAACTTACCTCGGGATTTTCTGTGCTGGATGGACCCAGATGGAGAGATTCGTGTCATGATGTCATGTCTGCTTTTGTGAAATGGCGTGTGATATCTCTGCAGAAGAGAGCTCATATGGCTAATGCCTCAAACCCTCTCCCAAACAATGATTACATTTGTAAGGCATGCAACCACATTTTCAAATCTAGGATCAGACTTGCTTCCTATGCGAGAAGCCATAAAAACAAACAAACTCAGAATTGAAGTGTACACTAGCTAAACACTCATCTATTGAACTGGTGGGAGATTTCAGGCCATAAATATTAAATATTCCAGGATCTACAGCTTAATTAAAATACTAGGAAGTAAATTTTCAAAACTGTACAGGGCTTTAGCTGCATGAGATCCATTAATGTCACTACTTTGAAAATTTACTTCCTATATATTTCTTTAAGGGAATGAAAAAAATGTCTGCAGCATAATTTTAAGAAGATGACAAGGAAAAGCTTGTCACCACATCAGCACGCTGGTACTCTAATCACTGAAAAAAATAATTTAAACCACTTCTTCAGAAGTAAGATCCAATTTAGACAGAGTAGCAAATGGTGATGTGCAGTCAAGTGGCTTAGCTGCACATTACAAAAGAATGTTCTAACAATACTTACATCTCCTATAAATATTACTATGGGGCCAAACCCTGCCACCCTTTCAGAGAAGACTTCAGTGGGAGCTGCTGATGCTAGTAGTTCTGAAGATCAAGCCCTGGGTTTAGCTTACAAATTTCCAAAATCACTCAGATTACTGGAGAGAGAGGCTTTGTGTGTGTGTGTGTGTCACCTAAGAGCCTAAATGTCTTTTTCAAATTGTGGCTACATTTCCTTACTTTAGCCATCTATTTTTGAAAAACTTGACCAGTAAGTACTTTTCCTATAAATGACAGCAACATTTTGCCATGAGTATTACCACCAGTGGGCTTTTTCTTCCCTTTGAAATATGCAGTTAAAAATAATCCTATCTTAGTGTTTGATTTTCCTGTTATTTCACAGTAAAATACAGTATTGGAGCAATTATGCCTAAGCTAAATGTGTGTCATGTGACCTAGTCAATACACATGGGGAAGTGTGGCAGTTCAGTAAGCATGCATCATTGTTAATTTTATAGATCAGCAGGGAGGAACAAATAAAGCCAAGAGGAAAGCCAGAAATACTTGCATTTAGATTAATCATTTATGAATTTAAGAAGTGAGTGTACTGATTATATACACATAATTGGACTTTATTGAGCAAGGAACTCAAATCTTCTAATGGACTCTGTAGACCGGATTTCAACATCCAGATAAGCAAACATTTGTTCAAATGCAAACCAGACATCTATGAACAAATCCACTGATAAGCACCACCCGTGAAATTTTTGGGAATATATTTAACTTCACAAATGTTCTACAAACACATTGGAGTAGCAGCAAGGAAAGACCTGGCGGTAGGACAGAGATTACCTATACATAAATGAGCAAATTCTTTGGTGCACCTCCAAGTCATACCTTGAAGAACAAACACTCCATCCCATTAAGAAATCTTATCAGATGGCTCTACAAATAGTGGTGCAATGAAATTACAGTGACTCGTTGCATGGTAGTGTGACAGAAATAGATATCAACCTATATTTGGGAAGAGGAGTGCAGAATGAACTGTTAATGTGAAGGCTTAACCAAAAATAAGCTAAAGTTTGCTTTGACTGAAAGGGGAAAAAATTCACAAGTCAGAAGTAGGTGGGTGCATGTCCTTGGAGATAAAGATAAATGGAACAATTAAGGGTGACATGGATATTGCAGAGAAGCTGAAATGTATTGTTGCAGTCTTAACCATGGAGAAAGAGAGGGAAACACTTATCTCAGGACTGCACTTTTCTAGTTTAAAAAGAAAAAAAAAAGAGGTGCTATCAGAAATGAGGTGTCAGAAGAAGATGTGCTGGAAAAAAGTGATAATTTGAAAAGGTGTAAGGCACGAGGCTCAGATAAGATACACTCTTTCAGAACTTTTTGGTGTAAGTATGAAGTGTTGGAGCTGGTAGCAAAAACATGCAATCTTTAATTAAGAACAACTACTGTAATAGAGAATTGGACTGCAGCGAGTATTGTATCTCTATTTTAATAAGGCTGTTTAAGTGCGCCAGGAAATTACAGACCAGTAAGCCTTACATCCATATTGGGTGCATTTATTGAAACCATAGTTAAAAACAGAATTAAAAAACCCAGGAAGATTGTAATGTGATAGGGTCTAATGAGCAAGTTTTCTGCAAATTGAATATTGTCTCACTGATTTCTTAAATTTCAAGTGTCAATGAAGTTAGTGAATAAGAAAGGACCAACTGACATTTTATTTAGACTTTCAGAAAGTCTTTGAAAGAGGCTACTAAAGAAATTAAGGAGTAATGGGATAAGAGCAAAGTTTATCACAGATCAAAAACAGGCTACAAGATGAATGAATATGATTAACTGGTCAATTTTCATCATGGCTAGAGATTAAAAGCAAGGTGTCAAAAGATTATGCAGTAAAACCTGTGTTGCTTACCACATGAATGATCTGAAAAGGTGACCGAGTAGTGAGGTAGTAAAATTTGCAAATGACACAAAGGCTATGTCCACCCGAGGCTTTTATTTCGAAATAATGACTGTCATTTCAAAATTAAATTTGTCATGTCCGAATGATGTTTCTTTATTTCGAAATGATGGAACCCCATCATTTCGAAATAACGGAACCCCATCATTTCGAAATAACTTCTGTGGTTTTGGAACAATAAAAGCTAGGTTGTAATTGAAATAGCAGTTATTTTGAAATGGTTGTTTGCCCTTCTCCTTCCCAGGGTACCTTCCTTTTTCTATACAGTATACTGGGTGAGGGCATGGCCCACAGAGGGGGCCATGTTGCCACACCACCCATGCTGTCCCTCTCCTGAAGTGAAATAGCACGTCCTGTGTCCAGACATGCTATTTTGCTTTGAGGGTTTCCCTTATTTCAAATTAACATTTTCTTATTCCGAAATAAGTTATTTTGAAATAAGGATTTTATTTTGAAATAACATTTCAAAATAAGAATTTACGTGTGAACACGGCCAACGTTATTTACTTAGTCAGGACAAGAGAGGACTGGGAGAAACTTCAGAGACTTCTTCTGTCAAAACACAGTTACAGCCAGAAAAGTAAACAAAATGTTAAAATTAATAAGGAATGGGATGGAAATAAGACAGAAAAACATAAATCAATGATGTTGCTTCACCCAGAATACTGTCTACAATACTGGTTGCCCCATTTCAAAATGGGCATTGGAGATGACAGCTGGCGAGAATGGATTAGGGACATGGAAAAATCTTATATGGAGTGAGACTGAAATTATTCGGATTGTTTACTTAGAAAGGAGACGAATAAGGGGAGATATTTAAAAGTATACAAAGTAGCAAATGGTCCAAAGAAGATAGATCAGTTGCTTCTGTTTCCCTATCTCATGGAGCAAAATCAAATTGAAAGACATGAAATTTTAAACTGATAAAAGGAAATATTTTGTCATACAATTAATAATTGGATTATGGAACTCACTGCCACCAGAATTTGAGGCTAAGAATTGAGCACTTTCTTAAGTCTGGACGTTTATGTGGGTAACAAGATTTTGCAGTGCTGTAACAAAAATATCTTTGGAAGACAGATGACCTTTATATTTCAGGGTTTAAACCAATCTCTAACTGTTAAGGGTTAGACTAAAGCCTACATGAGGAGCTGGCAGATGTGAGGTAAGCCATCTTGGGGGTTTCTAGAACCTTCCTCTGTAGTATCCGGAGGTGACCTCTGTTGGAGGCAGGAGCTTGGACTAGATGGCAAATGTAGCAATTTTTATTTTCTTGGACTTTAGAGGCAAGTCCCTTTGGAGCTTGATCTTGAAAAAGTGGTGAATGCACCAAAGGAATCACCATAGGGTCACACAGATGCACATATTATGTGTAGGAAGACAAGAAGTAGTACTTTGTGAAAGCTGGAACCTAGAGGCATGGGATTTGAGGAGGCAGTGAGAAGGGAGGCTAGTGACAGTCCAAATAAAGAAAGAATTACGCTAGAGGCAGAATGAAGGCAAGGATAAAACAGTACCATTTCAGAGATGGGGATAGGTAAAGTTATAGACCTATGAGATGGAATGAGGAAGATAAGTTTAGAGTGATAGATGGAGATGCAACCATCAGAGAAGACTTGTAAATAATAATTTGTCTTTATCTGTATTTTTGCAAACTATTTATTTTATTCTTTTTTCTTCCCACTTTGTCATTTGTACTTTTCTGAATCCCTCATTTCCCTGAGCCTTATCTCCTACAATTTCCCTATGATAACAGTAAGCATTGATAGTACCTCAATCTGAGAGAAAGTGAGGCACAAAGCTCTATTTTAACTTTGACCTTGCCTCCCCCTGTGATTCATACATTTCAGTTTTAGGAATCTGGGGAAGATGTTTTAAGTTCATGAAGAAAGTGTCAGAACTGCCCTAGGCAAGCAGTAAAAATTCCCTACCATTAATCTAAACAGCAAAGAAAATTATTTTGCCAGTTTAATTTTAAGTGCAAAATCTTTAAAATACCTCCAGAGAGGCTTTCTACTGGCATTATAGTAATAAGAAGATGTTAACGTGTCAAATCAAAATGTAACTCCTCTCCACCCCCCTTTATGCATGGATTCATTTCCCTCCTGCACTCCAGATGCCTCCTGCATTCAACAACTTTTATCTACAGTTGGACTTCAGATACAATACTTCACAAGCTCTAGGCATGTTCTTAAAGGACTGTGTATAATTATTACCCTGGAAAGATTAATAGTTTATATTGATCTCCTATTTTTTCCACTCTAGCTTAGCAGCATGTATTATTTTTTAAGAAAGGGAAAATTATTTGTTTCTTGTGCAATCTTGATTTACTGTCTATTTGTGCAGCTGCTGGAGTTCATGTCATCCACTAACACCACAAAGTGCATGTCCTATAAATATATGTATAGATCGATTGGTTAGATTTGACAGCATATGGAACAGACTGAGGTTGAGAATGCAAGTCTACTGCAATGTAAACTGGTTTGAAAAAGCAGGGTATTAACTGTGCACAGAGAATGTGGGTCCTGATCCAACAATTGTAATAATAAGGTCAACCATTGTGTCAAAGATTATATCATCATTGACAGGGCAAAACTATTTTTTCCCAGAATTCATAACTTGTTATAGTAATTTTGGATTAGGCAGACTTTTGGTACTCAAATCTCATATATGGAGCCAATTGTTTGTTTGTTTTCTATAGTTGTTCTGGATTGGCTAGAGATGAAAATAATAAATCAATAAAAAGTTTGTAGCCCCTTAATTGCTTCTCTTGCTCAAAAGGAGCTGTACATTTTTTTAAAGTCAAAATAAAACAACATCTTTGCATATTATTTATTTTGTCTAAATCTTACAGGACAATGGAGTTACATCAGGGTTGAATGTAGTCACAAGATTTTTTTTCTTTTTCCTTTTAATTATTGCTCCAATTCCAAGAAATTCTGAATTCTTCAGCTTCTGTTGATTTAAATGAGACTTAAAAGGTCCTCAGGATCTTGAAGGATTTGACTTCTCATTCTTTTTCATCTATGTAGAAAGCAGTTTGTGTGTTAATTGGTAAATATTCCAGTAGTTCCAAAGAATTATCCATGGATCTCATGATTGTCCATAGAAATTGTAAATCATTTGAAAGCCTAAAGCAATCGGGCAAACTTTTTTAAAGACACCGAGTTTCATTAGCATGGTATACACTTAAGAGTCTGATATTAGCAATTCATGAATTAGAGCTTGATGAATCTTCTTCACTAACAAATGTAATCTTGCAAATAAAAGATGGCCACAGTTTGCAATAGCAGCTCAAAACTTTCCAAGTATGTTGAGAGGAAATATTATTTTATTCAAAATTGTTTCTCAAAAAGATTCTGAAAATATTAATATTAAAATGATATTAAGAATTAAAAATGTGTAGCTCTCACAGAATTAAAAATTACAGTGTCTACTCTACCTTTACCTTTCTGTATTTATGGACACAGTGTACTTGTTGGTCTCCAATACCTGGAATAACATTAAACTGTTGAATCTGAGCCATATTAATATAAGTTCATGTTTTAATAAATAACTGATCATAGCAGCTCTTAATTTGCTACTGAACACGACTATATCACATACACCACTGGTTCCCAACCCATGGTCCGAGGGCCAAAATTAGCCTGCTGCCTAAGGACCCAGATGGAGCATATTTCCACAGGGCTAATAGATGAGTGCAGACTCCTTATTGTACACAAGGGGATGGCAGATCAGTGCCACCCCCTCCCTGCTTGTAGCAGGGAGCTGAGCAAAATGCTCTGCCTGGGTCCATAGGCCCTGGGACCAGAGGAAGTAGACCACTGATCTCCTGTCTGCTGGCTACAGAAGGGACCCACTCCTTAGAGGCTCAGGTGGAACATAAAGGACTACAGAAAGCATGCAGTTTCCCTGCTGTAGCCAGGGAGACAGGAGTTCAGTGAGAAGACAGCCTCCGTACTTAACTCTTTTCATCTGGCTGCAGGGATGGGGACCTCCTGGTGGAGACTGGTTGTGCTTCAGAATTGTAAAAATGATATGTGTGCCCCTGAGCCAGAAAGGTTGGGGACCCTGATTACACAGTATCTGTGCATTACTGGGAAGCAATACAGAAATGCAAAGACTATCCAAGGAAGTTTTAAGAGAGCGTTGGAGACAACTTCCTCGTGCAAGCAATGGAGGAACTAAGTAAAGGCCATGATCTTCTTGACCTGCCATTCATAAAAAGGGAAGAACTGGTAGCTGAAGTTGAAGTAACCTGGGCAGCAGTGACCATGAGATGGTTGGAGTTCAGGATTCTGACAAAAGGGAAGAAAGGAAAGCAGCAGAAGATGGACCCTGAACTTCAGGAAAACAGATTGTGATCCTCTCAGAGAAACATAGGCAAGATTCCCTGGTAGCCTAATCTGAGGGGGGGAAGATTCCAGGAAAGCGGGCTGTATTTTAAAGGAACTTTATTGAGAGTGCAGGAACAAAGTAGCCTGGTGTGAAAAAACAATAGCAATATGGCAGATGACCAGTTTAACTCAAAAGAGAAGTCTCCAGTGAGCTTAAATTAAAAAAAAGAAGCTTACGAGAAGTAGAAACTTGGACAGATGACTAAAAAGGAGTATAAGCATATTGCTTGAGCATACAAGAGTGAAATTGGGAAGGCCAATGCACAATCAGGGGTGCAGCTAACAAGGAAAAGGAAGAAAAAGAAGAGTTTCCACATGTATGTTAGCAACATGAAGAAGGTCAGGGAAAGTGTGGGCTCCTTACTGACTGAAGACGACAACCTAGAGATAGATGATATAGAAAAGGCTGAAGTATTCTGTGCTTTTTATTGCCTCTGCCCAGAGGCATCATTAGCATGGGGCTCCGGGGGCATCAGCCCCCCCCCGAAACTCACAGTTAGCCCCTGAGCAGCACACCATCAGTCCCCCATGTAGGGAACCCTGCCTGCACAGCCAGCAGCCACGTCCTCTACCCGGCCAGAAGGCAGAGTCTTCCAGTGAGTAGGGAACTGCCCCAGGCTGGCCCTGGGAGTTTTTAAAACTCCCACCCTGGCCTGATCCTGCTCTGAGTATGCTTAGAGCAGGGTCAGGCTGGGAACCTCAGCCTTTGCTGCAGTTATGCTCTCCTCCAGTGGCCAGGTAAGGAAGCTGGGGGGGGGGAGTCCAGGGGCAGGCACACCGGCCTGGTGGGGAAAGGGCACTGGCGAGGGGGTCGGCTTGGGGCAGCAGGGGACAGAGGCAGGACCAAGGGGTTAGGGAACGGATCAGGGGACCAATGGGGGGGATTAGTGAAGGGCTCGGGGAACCAGCAGGGGGAGAGGAGGGAACGGATTGGGGCCTGGGCCCCACCTAATCTTTATGTGTAGCAGCGCCCCTGCCTCCATCTTCATAGATGAGGTCAGGACTACTTAGAAAGACTAGACATGAACACGTCCCTGGGGCCAGATACAATGCATCTGAGAGTGCTGAGGGGCCAGGAGTCACAAGTTCATGGATGTTCCTTTCCTCTGCTGGTCTCACCCCATAGCTGGGGAGTGGGGCCAGCAGGGGACAGGAGCCACAGCCCATGTGTGGCTCTTGTGGCCCCATGCCCAGTTGGGGGTGGGGCCAGCAGGGGGGAGCAGCTACAGTGCCACAGGCCTGGGAGCCCTTCAAACTGCTATAAATAGGTGCATGTTCCAGATTTGGAATGCAGGCCAGGGGATGCCAACCTCTGCTGTTGAGAGTCAGCATAAGTGACATTACATTGACTTGTGCTCATAGTGTAGACCAGGCTAGAGTGGATGATAGGACCCAAAATATTCTCATGAGGTTCAACAAAGACAGCTGCAGAGTCTGGCTCTTAGGATGGAAGAATCCCATGCACTGCCACAGATGAGCACCTTGGGGTCACACCCTTGGGGTTACACTGGACAAGAGGCTCGATATTAGTCAACAGTGTGCCCTGGTTGGCAAGAAGGGTAACAGCATATGTTATTGGAATAGGAGCATTGGCAGCAGATCAAGAGAAGTCATTATTCCCCTCTACACAGCCCTGGTAAAGCCACTTTTGTACTATTGTGTCCCTTTTCGGGCCATGACTATAGGAAGAATATGGACAAAGTAGAAAGAGACCAGCAGAGACCAGCAAAAATTATTATCGGACTATAGCATGTGGCTTATGAAGAGAGGATAAGGGAAGTGGGTGTATTTAGTCTGAACATGAAAAGAGCAAACAGGGGTTTGAGAGCAGCCTTCAATTACCTGAAAGGGGAATTTCAAAGAGCATGGAGCTGAGCTGTTCTCAGTCAAGGCAGATGACAGAACTGATGCAGTTGAGTCAAGTTGCAATAGGGATGTTTATGTTGGATATTAAGAAAACATTTTTCAATGGAATGGGTCACGTAGGAAGGTGGTGGAATTTCCAGCCCTGGAGGTTTTTATGGCCCAGCTTAACAAACCTGGGACTTTTAATTGGGGTTTGTCCTGCTTAGAGCTGTGACTTGAAGCAGGTGTTTTCCTGAGGTCCCTTCCAACCCCAATCTTCTATGATTCTAAGTTTAAGACCCTGTCTACACTACAGCGCAGGGATATGATTCCACTGCTTGTGTACTTATGCTGACTCCTATTGAGCTAGCATGAATCTAAATAGTAGTGTAGTCACTGCAGTACTGGAGGTGGCTGTTGGTAGCAGACTGCCTTTTAAACTCATGCTGAACTCAATGAGACTTATCACAAGAAGGAAAAGTAGACTTAATGATATTGGCTTTTACAAATTTGAAGTAAGAAGCTTAATGAGCTTTTCCAAGTAACATGACTAAATTAACAGTTTGAAAAGTTTTCTGCCAATTATATGAGGTGCATAACAAAGAAATGTACTTCTCTGAGTTCACTGTGTTGGGAAAACACAGGTTGACTCACATGAAGTGTTTTGCTGGCAAGCAAGGATGGCTGTGGGCAAGAGCTAATAACAGTTCCAACTTAAATGAGACATTAAAAAATGGGGACTTTTGAAGCCTTTCAGTGCAAATATGAATCGGGAGTTTTTTGTATGACAGATAGATGCCAATTCCTACTATTAAAGTAAGAAGGAAATGGAGAAGGCTTGAAGCATTAAATTAAGTTTTTCCAGTATTCCTTCTCTGAACAGAACACTTCCAGCTTCAGCACATGAAGCATTTAAACATTAAAGCACTGCAACTCACAGTAAACTACACTCATATAACAACATCAGTATTTACATTTAGAAAATATTTATGCCTGAAAGGTTTCAGAAATCTTTTTTTCATGTAATCCATGACAAGGTTATATGCTCCCAGAGGCTAAATTTCCCAAATAATATAGTAGTGACCATCTCAGATTTTTTACCCAGCATAATTCTTGAGACTTGATGGGTAGCTGCATTGGTAACATTATGAGGAAAAGGAAGATGTTACTGGCAGCATCTGACTAGATTTTCCTTCTTTTAGGAATATAGAATCATCATCCTGATCTGTCCAGTGGTTCAGCATGATGTCGATTGCTTTCTCTAAATCTTGTTCTGTAGTAATATTTCACCAATTAGTAGGTGGCTACAAAAGACACCCATTATTATTGCTTTATTAGACTTCATTGTCTCTTGCCTCCATCAATACTGTGCACTTAAAATCCCATTCCTGATGATGCCAGTGGTGTATTTCTATAAATATTTTGTAACTTTGGATTTGCATTCACACTGATTCTACTATATGGTCCTCAGAATTAACTTAAAGAGTCTACAGATTTACTAGATATATTGCTAGCCCTTTGCTGTTACAATTTGATGAGCCCTTTCCTGTAACTCCAGAGCATTATCAGTGCTTCCTGCACAGTTTATAGGCAGATGTTACACCACTATCTTTAGTTTTGTCATTCCACCATGTTCAATAATTGCTGTCATTTTAAGTACCTTTTCCACTGCTAATGAATTTTAATTGTACCTGTTTATTTGAAGTTTCTCACAATGCCACATAAACATTTATTCTACAGTTCACTTCTGATCAGGGGCCTACTTTATTGAACTAATTTGTAAGACACTTTTATGCTTCTAGAATCCATTCTCAGAATGACATTAGGAAGAAAATTACAGAAACACAAAATAATTTTTCACACATTACAGTCCAAATTGGTTTTAAACCCTTTGCTTTATTGTCCAGAATTTGAGAGCTTTGATTCTTTCCAAGTAATTTGGAGAAATGAAGCAGAAAAAAACACCACAAACCAGAAGCACCCTGTGGTGTGAACATTGACTCTCCTAGAATCTATCAAAATAATTAAAAGGCAGACCCTTAATGGGATGGGAAGTCTGACTGAACTGCAGTTTGAGTCTCAAGGTAAAATGACCATAGAGATTCACTGAAAAATAATTTAGAAGACTGAGGTGCATTAGCAAGACCATGTAAAGAAACTTGAGCACCGTCCGTCTGAATTAGACCTGATTCAACTCAGATGCTTTTCATCCACACTTTGAGGAGTCAATTCACTTGTTACTTTTCTTTAAAACAGTTTAAAATGCTAATAGAGTTGTATTTATAAAAATACAGTTTGCAAAATAGTAAGTGTGTAGGCTGTATGGCAACCACAGGCAATCTGGCCTACTGTGTACTATGCTGGGATGGGAAACAAGAGATATGGGTTCTACTTCCAGTTGTGTTCCCAGCCTCCTGCACAACCTTAGGTACCTCACTTTCCCTCTTGTAGGTGCCTCAATTTCCTCCTCTGTAGAGGAGATAATGAGAGTGCTTCTTTTGTTAAATCCTTTGAGAGCTGGGGATGAAAAGCTCTATGGAAGATCTTGATGTGATTAAATGGTTATTTTATTAAAATACCTGACCTGGCTCCTAATGGCAGAGGGTAATACAAACACAATTTCACTTCCCCAGACATGGAAGGAAACTCACCCCAAGTTCAGTTCCAAAGTCCTCCAATTAAGGCAAACAGATTTGCTGGAAAAAATGTGAGTGTTGTTATCTATCTATATGTAGGACTTTGCGCATAAATGTATAGCACATGCTTAAAAATATTTAACACTATGAAGAATAAATTTAAAACACAGAGTTATACATCTATGGAGTTTAAATGAAAGTAAACTAATGACATTGTGAAATAAAGCACAGATCTCCATTTAGAAATCATCTTTGATTACTAAAACGTCTAATGTACTATTCACATTTTCACAGCTCACTAAAGCTGCATCTTTATCATTTACCCAGGGCCGGATTAATGCAGGAGCGATAGCAGCTGAAGCCCTCGGCATGGGGGTCCTTGGGCACCAACCCCTATGGCTCTTGTCTGATCTGGCCCCCCTGCCGCCCTGCTCAGCACTGGCGGGCCTTGGAGGGGTGCTGAGAGGGCCCTTGCCCTGCTGGTGCTGGGCAGGGTGGGGCCCACAGGCCAAAAAGCCAAGCTCCGTGCTCCTGCCTTGCTCCTGAGCCAGCTGATTCACATGCAGGGGTGGGGTGGGCCACTGCCTGTTTGCACCGGCCAGGAGGGGAAGGGGTGTGAGGCCAGCTGGCTCATGGCACAGCCTCTGCTCCGATGCAGCCTTTCAGGGCTCATGGTACTGGGGGGCTGCACTAGGGGCCAGCCAGCCCTGCCCCCAGCGGCAGACCGATCAGAGTGGGGACAAGGTGGCAGCCCCGACTTGCCCTGTGCCCCCACCCAGTGACCCCCTTGCTGGGGGGTAGGGGCTTCAAGGTGGAGGGTGGGGTCCAGACTGGGGAGGGGGGGATCCTGGGTCCACTTGGCTGGTTAATCCAGCCCTCCATGTACCTTTTTTGGCAAGGGAAAGTAAAACTTAGTATTGATATCATTCTCATTTCAAAACAATCTGTGTTTTAAAATTTTAGAAAGGTATATGTAAGCCTAATAAAAGCCTCATCTTCTAAACAAATATATAGTGAATTTTGCTCTGAGGACAACCTACAATCAAATTGGCAATATCCTTTCTTCAGCAATCTCTTTAAGGGATCCTCAAGCTTTTTGGTACACTTTCGTTCAGGACTTTATAAACTAGTTCTGTTAAGCAATTGATTCTTGCTAGTCCCTTTAGATATAGTAACATATTTCCTGCAATATATTCTAGAATAGTTCCACATACTGTTTTATTCAATGCTTTACCGGTTCTTTTACCTCATATTATCTGTCACTCTAGTATCAGAGAAGCTATAAAATAAAACCTAGTTACAAACACCCACATATTCAATAAGAGAAATATAATGAAAAAGTTGTTTGTTTGTTTTTACTGCCGTTATGCAAGGAGTTCTTGATAAGGTCACAGTGATCTATAGACTTTAGCAACAACTTAACTGTGAAGATATTCAGAACTAAAGCAGTTTGCATGAAGGTTAGGAGACCTTGTATGTCTACTCTACTCAATCAAACAAACAAACAAAAAAGGAGTCTGTTTGCTGCACTGATGAATCTGAACACTTATACAAGTTCAATACCCACAAACAAAACAAAAACATAAAATCTATCTGCATCCTTAGTATGCTTAGTAAAGCTGAGACACATTTTTCAACAAGGACAGGCATTTTGCCTGAATTTATGTTCAACAAGTGTGCATTAAAGTGGGCTGAAGGAATGTCTGAATGGCATTATACTGAGGAGGCCACATTCTCTCATTTTTACAAGTGAAGCTTCTTGTCAGTTAAAAGAAACAAAAACTGAAACTGAGAGGCAAGTTAGGAAAGTGTTCCTAAACCACACATTCTTTGCAACGAGACCTCAGTAGCCAAGAAGACAACTCTCAGTGACTGAACACAGAGGCTTAATCTACAATGATGGTGGCAATTTCCCCGCTGTCAGTTCACCCTCCCAGGAATGGATCGTGGTGAGTATGAACTCACCAGACTGCTCCTGGAACTCGGCCTCAGAAGTCATGGGGGATGAGGGGTGTAGGGAAAGGCCAACTGCAAAGTACTTGTGGTTGGCTTTTCCCTAATGTGTATTGGCGACTTAACAAATTGGCACCAGTTACGCAAGAAGTTTTATGTTCCTTGCATAACTGGTAGTCAACTGCTGCTGAAAAAGCCCCAAACATAGACTAGGGCTAAGAAACACAACTTGTCAGCTTGGGGTACAAATCATAGTCACATACGATCTTAGTTGAGCCAGAAAAGTTGTGTCCAGTGGGGTCAGTTGTTCATTTTAGGGAGTGAAGACTCCAGTAAACAGAACAACTGAAGGAGAAGGAAGCAATCAGAACATGTTTGTGAATTCAACATGTGAGGCTGTTCCTAGACAGTTACAAGTGAGGCTGCTTGCATTTCCATGGCCTTAAATCAAAGAGCATCTTTGGCCTCAAAGCAAGAAAAATAAGCCCTTGGCAACTCACACTTGTAGCAATTGCTTTATAAGAAGAGTTCTGCATTGTTGTTAAAGATAGGTGGCTTTGGTCTCCTTTCTACCTTTCATAGGGTAGAATCATAGGGTTGGAAGAGACCTCATGAGGTCATCTAGTCCAACCCCCTGCCAGAAAAAGCAGGACCATTCCACTAAATTATTCCAGCTAGAGGTTTATCCAGCCAGGCCTTAAACATCTGAAAGACAGACTCCACCACCTCCCTAGATAGCTCATTCCAATGCTTTACCACCCTCCTAGTAAGAAAGTTTTTCCTAATATCCAGCCTCAACCTCCCCAGCTGCAACTTGAAACCATTGCTCCTTGTTCTATCCTCTGTTACTACTGAGAACAACCGAGCTCTATCTTCCTTGAAGAATCCCTTCAAGTAGTTGAAGGTTGCTATCAAATCCCCCCTCAGTCTTCTCTTCTGCAGGCTAAATAAGCCTAGTTTCTTCAGTCTTTCTTCATAGGGCTTGTGCTCCAGCCCCTTGATCATTTTTGTTGCCCTCCACTAGACTCCTTCTAATTTGTCCACATCCTTTTTGTAGTGGGAAGCCTAAAACTGGACACAGTATTCCAGATCCAGCCTCACCAGTGCCAAATAGAGGGGAATGATCACATCCCTCGATTTGCTGGCAATGCTCCTACTGCTACAGCCCACTATGCCATTGGCCTTATGCACAGCAAGAGCACACTGCTGACTCATATCCAGCTTCCAATCCACCAGGACCCCCAGGTCCTTTTCTACAGTACTGCTACTTAGCTGATCGCTCGCCACCCTGTAGTAGTGCATGGGGTTTTTCCGTCCCAAGTGCGGGACTTTGCACTTGCCCTTGTTAAACCTCATGAGATTTCTATTGGCCCACTGCTCCAATTTGCCAAGGTCTTCCTGAATCTTCTCCCTGCCTTCCAGCATGTCTACCATTCCCCCCAGATTGGTGTCATCCGCAAACTTACTGCGTGTGCAATCAATCCCATCGTCCAGATCATTAATGAAAATATTGAACAGAACTGACCCCAGGACCGACCCCTGGGGCACACCACTCATTACATTCAGTGAAACACAAGCCGCAAAAAGTTCCCTAAACGTATGTCTTCACTACACAGTTAAACCCAGGGGTAAAAGTATAATTTGGTGGGCCCTGGAACCCTCCTGCATGGGTAGGCCCCCCTCCAGAACTGGTGGCCTCCCAATATCCATCCCCAGAACCTACGCTCTTCCCCAATACACACTCCCAGACACAGCCACCCTCACACACACAAACACAGAGGTGTACACACACAAAACCCCCAGCAGCCCCCTCCCCCCAAGCCCTTACTTTGGCTGTTTGCAGGCTGGCTGACCAGCTGGAAGCTGCTTGTGGCCACGAGCTGCTCCACCCTGCAGGGGGAGATTCACAAACTCCCAGCCTGCCGCAGCGCTCTGCTAGCTGGGCTTAAGGTGAAACAGGGCTTAATGTGAAGCCACCAGAATGCTGCATTCTTGCTGCTCATGGTATTTTTTTAGGGTGCCCTGGAATACAGCATTCCTATGTGTTCCTCTATTTTTAGGGGCCCTGGAATGCTGCCAGCCTAAAAATAGGGGGCCCCAGGACTGCGTTCCAGTGCGTTCCCCCTTACTTTAACCCCTGGTTAAACCAGGCTTTTTGGTTTTGACAAACCTCCCCAGCCAAACATCAGCACCACCACAGAACAATTCTAAATTCAGGTTTGAAGGTGCTTTAAGCCCTGAGTAGTCTATCCAGCTGTGAGATATATATCATGGCCTTAGTTATGCTTTCATTTGGGCTGGAATCCACACATTTGACTGAGAAGATGCAGGCAGCCATCTGAGGTGTCACAGACCTCCAATGCCCTTCTTATAATTCCTCCCCTCCCAAAAGGGAAATTAAGTTCTCCTGCAATTGACACAATTGACCAGTAAATAATTGTACTGTTTCTCAGCATATGGTAAAACATGTGATATGTTCCCAGACACACACTGGTGGGATAAGAGTGAGGAACCAGTAACACAACTGGAGATGCATCCAGGTTAATCTGATCCTTACCACCTGAGTTAACTACTGTGAATACACACAGTACAAGAGCACAAAATACAAAGCTGTAGCTTTTTATGCAAGCTAATGCAATAGATTTGTTAGTCTTTAAGTGCCCCAGGACTCCTTGTTTGTTTTACTGAACTAGACTAACATGGCTGCCCCTTTGGAATTTAGCAACATGAACAAAAAATAGCTACAAGAGGCCCCCGACCCAGAGAGCTTTGTATTTATACAGAGACCACACAATGGGGCCCTGCCCCATGTCTAGGGTAGCTAGGCACTTTTATAATTTGATAATAAATAATAAAAACCATTCTAATATTCTAATGCCAAAGAGTCTCTATTGCAATACTTTCTCTGTCATGAAATGCATTCTAAATCTATGTACTTAAAAGAATGCCTAACCTTATACTTGTATGTGCAATGAACACACCAGCACATTTCTTCAGTCAGTGTCATCAGATCAGGAATATTCAGTTTGAGGCTTTAAAACTACCAGCAGCTCAGAGTCCCAAATGCAGCCCTCATGGAGTCTATGTGACCTAAAAATCCTCTTACTACATCTGAGACTAGAAAGGAGGCAATAGAGTAGCTAACATTGGCTATGTCTTGTTAAGTTGGCTTCAGGGTATGTCTGTGCAGACAGGGAGCAGACACACCCAGGGTGCCCCTCCTCCTACCCCACCCTCAGTCTGGATTGGGTATCCTGAGCCCAGTTGGCTCCAGGGGCCGAGCCAGACCGGGTCCCAATCCAGCTCCTGACCTCTAGGGAGGGGTTGGGAGCTGGGTCCCACTCCTAGCCCCTGTCTGGCAGCAGTGGTGCCAGCAAAGAGGGGCTAGGAGCCTGAGCTGGCTCCCACCCCCTCTTTACTGGCAGCAGGGCTTAGGGCTGGCTCCTGCCAGCCATGACAAGTGACCCAAGGCCAAATTTGCTCCGTCACTTATCAGGGCAGGAGACTCCACAGCCTGCCCTGATAAGTGATGTGGGGGCCAAATTTGGCCCTGGGTCACTTGTCACGGCTGGCAGGAGCCAGCTCCAACCCCCGCCCGCCATACCTGGAGAGGGGCTGGCAGTGATGGCACCCCACAGCTTCTTTCCACAAGTGGCAGGAAGGCAGAGAGGGACTAGGAGCCCGACCTGGCTCCAAGTCCCCCTCCATAGCTAGGGGCCAGTGGTGCCACTTGCAAGTGGCCAGGGGTAGGGGAAGCTGGCATCTCCTCCAGAGGTATGGTGAGCTACTTGCAAGCCAGCCCTGGCCAAAAGCAGAGAGGAGCTAGGAGTTGGACGGGGCTCTCAGCCCCTCTCTGTAGGCTGCAGGGGCTAGGAGCCCACTGGGAGCCCATCTGGCTCCAGGAGGCTTGCTGAAGGGGCCCAAGCAGCTCAGAGCCTGGTCAATTTCACAGACTCTGTGCCTGTGACATTGACCCAGAGCTGGTCAATGTCACAGGCATGGAGTCTGTGAAATTGACCAGACTTGGAGCTGCTGGCTTGGTAGTGCAAGCCTCTGGGAGCCAGATTGACTGCCAGTGGGCTCCTAGTCCCCACAGCCTACAGATAGGGACTGAGAGCCCCATCTGGCTCTCAGTCCCTCTCTGCAGGCTGCACAAACTGGCAGCTTAAGCCGAGCCAGCAGCTAAAAGCTTAAGCCGACTTACAGGGCAGGAAGTATTAAGTCAACTTAAACACTTGCTTAAGTTGACTTAATGATTTCTAAACATAGATAGGACTTTATTTAAGTCGACTTAAGGGCCCTTAAGTCAACTTAAAGCCAAAGTGTAGACATAGGTGTTGAAACATTCATTGTGCAGTCTGGAATACTCAGGGCTGTGAAAACTGTGTTAAACTGTCAGATGAATTCTGGAATTCCCCCCAACAGTTAAAAAGTGGATGATAGCAAGAAGGGAGAGAAAAGAAAACCTTGATTTCCTCAGCTGCTAGTGAGAGGAGATGTGTGGGAGTGCAGAAAGAACTTTCTTCCCTGTTTGCGCACTGCAACAAAAGTGAAGAAGACTGATACTATATTAAATAAGACCAGAGAGCCCCAAAGTCACTGTATGATAATCTGACATTGTTTTGCAGATGTTTTCATTTGGGTGCAGGGGAATCTAAGTCCTGGTTCAAAGTGGACAATTAACTTGGCGTAAGGCAGCTTACATTGCCACAGATGTGCCAAACACTTAAATTTCACTCCTGCTGATATAATGGCTCCATGACTTAACACCACTTCCTCAAGTGGTATAGGGTCAAGAGCAAGGTAGTTGGGTCAACATCATGTCAATGTAAATACCACATTAATGACATGGACTGTTAGGCTATATGAGGGGTTGTCAACCCTCCCCCAGCATGCGGGGCGAGCTGAGTGGCCCACAGCACCTCTCAGGCTCCCCTACTGGCCCCACTCCCTCAGCACTGTGCAGCTGGGTGACAAGAGCTGCGTGCCATGGTTTCACGCCCCTGTTGGCCATGCTTCCCTATGGGGGGACACCACCAGCAGGTACAAACAATCTGTGGCATGCAGGGTTCCTGGCCCCTCCTGGCCTTTTCCCCTGCTGACAGGGCTAGATGGGAGCAGGGAAGGTCAGCCTACTGGGAGCCATCTCCAACCCTGGAACCAGAAGGTACCCACCGGTGAGGGCGGGAGCCAGCCCCTGCCAGGACCCAGAGGCCACCCGCTGGCAAGGGTGGGTGCCATTGCTGGCCGCCACCCCAAACTGGAGGCCTAGCCCCACCCCAGCACCCACTGCAGGTTCAGTGGGCAGGGCTGGCATGGGGGACAGCAAAAGATATGGACCCCTGGGTTATGTCTATATCTGCAAACTTAGTCTGCATTTACTAATCTAAAACTAAGAAGTTTGAGATTATTTCTAACTAACCAAGGTTAATTTAAACTAATCTCCTGCTTCTAAGTTCAAACTAACTGCACATTCTAGTTTTAACTAACAGTTTGAACTAGAACATGTGGTTAGTTTGAACTTAAGTTCAAAGTAAGCATTAGTCCGGGTCTAACATTCAAACTAAGATGGCTAGACTGGACTAAGTACCGGTACTAACTAGTTGGAACTAAGCTTTCTTATTTCAAACTGAGAAATTTCTTAGTTTGAACTAGGGAAAGCCAAGTGTGGTCATTTAGTCTGGATTTAGCCTCCTTAGTCCAGGCTAATTTGCCAGTGTAGACATAGCCTCAGTGGCCTCCTTGAAGAGCCCCGTGATACTCTACCCTTACTGCTACCCATCAATCACCTGGCTGCAAAATCCCTTCCCCCACACACCTCCCTTTAAAACCCTTTTTGAAATTCTATTTCTCGGTTTCTTGACTTGGAGAGCTCATCTAGCAGCTCTAGTGCACATCTAGGAACTCCCCAGCTGAATATGGCAATTGCATGCTGCAGACACAGTCTTATCTAAAATGTATAGGAGGTGGTGAATCTGTCGGGTGGTCTGGGACCAAAATGTGGACCAGCATGCCATCTATTTCTCCACTACAGGCTGGTGCAAACTGCTGTAAAACCATCCACTTTGTCCTGCACATTCTCCAGAGTTCCAGACCTTAGTAGCAGGAAGCAATAAATGGCTATGCACCTATGCATCACAACAGTCTATGGTAGATTTGCCAACTCCAGACTGATTCTTGACTTACTGGTAGCGATCTGGAGGTACAATTTTCAACAGCTGTCATTTTCACTTGTTTCTCCACGAGCACTGTAGATCTCATTTTGATGTTGCTGAAATGGAGGACTGGGATGAGTTCCACATAGAGATCCAGGAATGTGGCCTTGCACATCCAAAAGTTCTGCAGCCGCAGTTTGTCATCCAAATTGG
The DNA here is from genome assembly GCA_007922195.1 of Podocnemis expansa. Taxonomy (NCBI): domain Eukaryota; kingdom Metazoa; phylum Chordata; order Testudines; family Podocnemididae; genus Podocnemis; species Podocnemis expansa. The sequence continues at coordinate 46,506,287 of ML681989.1, forward strand.
TGCATAACACTGTGAACCTATCAGCCAGTGCTTGTTTCTAGAACCAGAGCTTCATCATCTGAAGCTGCTCTGTGAATGACACCAACAACCTTGAATTCATTCCTTCTATGTCCCACAGCAATCTAGCCTCCAAGGAATTGTCACATTTCCCATGACTCTGCAAATATTGCAGTTTTAGGTGGCCCACCCTCATAACGCTCATAAAAACAGTGCAAAGCTGTGGAAGGTCTGTACTTTAGTCACAACGGTGGACAGTGAGGAAGGTTGTGTGGGTTTGTCTCTGTGATTTTGAAAAGAGGAGCAAAACATTATGGAATGTGGATAAAAATTTCAGATGAAAAACACTGCATTGTGGGAAATTGTACCCATGCTCCCAGTCACCCTTGCTCAACTCATTTCATTCCCATGAGGCATTGCAAAACATTTCCAAAACACCTTACACTATATGAAGGAATAGTTACTCCCTGTATAACGCTTACTGCATTGAAATAAATCTCTCAACAAGGAAACACACTGCCAGTGTAAGAAGTGTAATGTGGAAATGCACAAGCAATGCAATACTTGTGATGGCTGCATACCGACCAACTTAGGTTGACATAATTTGATAGTGTAAACCTGAGTCATTTTTTTAAGATGGGACTGACATATTCTTGAAAATTTTACTGCTGGAGTGTTGCCTGTCTGTAAAGCACTATGTAAAGTACTACAGAAACAACCAATAATAAATGTATACAACAAAAAAGAACTAAAATAATTTTAGACACCCATCTAAAAATCTTTGAGTGTTATTTAATCACTCTGTTTGTATCACTATAACAACATGTGTCCTTTCCAGTTAGGCGACTCTGAACTACATGCAGGTTCTCTTGCCTAGATTGTGTTGCAAGTCAGCTTAGAATTCCTGGCAGTCTAAAGGATATGGGTGAAATTCTCAAACTCAAAGACCAGCAATCACTTAATGGAGCCAGGTAGAGACTCAAGCTGGCAGGAACAGCTGCAGATGCAGTTTAGATGGTGATTTTCTACACTGATGATAATACATTCTTTATCCCTGATACTTGATTGCTTACTCATTCTTTCATGTCAGCCACTCCAACTCCCTCTCATACATCCTTTCCTCCCCTTTCCTCCTTTTCATTTAATTATGGGCTGTCTTCTCTTCTACTCTTGTCCAGTTATAAAAAATACATACAAGCCCACTTAACTAGCATAGCACTTGCACACCATAACTCTCTTCATGTTATAGTCGTTGCCCCATCCTTTGTCTTATATAGTTAGAACACAAGCTCTTTGTGGGAGGGACCATCTTGTACTCTAACACAGTGAGGCCCTCTTCCCAGCTGAAGTTTCTATCTGCTACTGTAATACCAACAAACACATCTCACAGCCTTTCCAAAAGTCAAGGAAACAGAACCACTGAAATAGTTTTAATTAAATTAAACTGAAATTAAACACAGTAAATTACATTCAGAGCTAATGAGAGGAGAAAGGAGTCTAATGATACTCTCTTTCAGTGAAGCAGATCCTTTCTCCTGTTCTATTCCCGTTCTATAGAGAAGGGGCACAGAAACTGTTCATCCAAAGAATCACTACATACAAGCTTTATCCCCTGCCCTTCAAACCAGTCTGTGTTCTAGAGTGCATGGTTTTTTCTCACAAATTCTCTCTTCTATTCATCTGGATATATCTAGGTTGCTAGTTATCATTTGCAAATTAAACCATCTCCTGATCAGCCATTGGTATTAACTTTTAGCTTCAACAGAAAGCCCCCAAGCCTTTGGCACTCAAAAACAATTACATAAGCCAATCTATGAGGCTCCTTGGACCATATTGCTATCATCAGAAATCAAAAACAAAATTCTGACTTTGCTAAGACTAAAATGTTGCCTTATGTGCAGTGGAGAAACACAGAAAAACAAACTTCAGACCATTGCTGAGGAAGATATGCAAGATTCACTATGGCTTGTTTCGAAACAAGCTGTTTCGAAACAACTTTTTATTTCGAAACACCTTATTTCAAGGACAAAAACTTTGTCCTCGGAAAAAGGGAACAAAATAGCAGGTCCACAGTGTGGACCTGCTATTTTGCTTGGGGAGGAGATTGCAGGCACCCGCAGGGTGCAGCGCAGAGGGGCGCAGCCCCGCGCCTCACTCCGCGGACACCCCTCAGCACCCTGGCCAGGGTGCTGAGGGTTCCCTTGCCAGGGTGCTGAGGGGGCAGCCCTTCCTCCCAGGGTGCTAAGCACCCTGGTACGAAGGTCACATGTTGTTTCGGAACACTTTGTTTCAAAACCAAATGAGGTTTTAGCCATTCCGAAACAACAGCGGCCATTTCAAAACAAGCGGTTTGCTTGTTTCGAAATGGCTGTGTGTCATGTGGCCATGGCAGTTCTTATTTTGAAACAACTTCTTTTGTTTCAAAGTAAGAAGTGTGTGTGAACATACCCTATATGTATTGATAAACTTTTTTAAAAATAATTGAGACTGCATTCAGTTTAGAATTCACCTTAATCTTGATAAAGCATTTGAATTTTGTACAACCCTTGTTGTGGCCTGCTGCCAGTTGCAAAACTGTGGGATTCTGTTAATTTAGGATATTACAGGAGCCAGTAGACCAATTGGTCATGTTTGGCACATAGTAAATAATAAGTAGCAGTTATTGCTGGATTACCTTTCTCTCAGCTTCCAGTTCCGTTCTAACACTTTCAGACATGCATGATGAATCCTTGACATACTATAATGATAAAAAGCAAAAAGCCCACCTTGTGCTATAAATTAAAAATTTAAGCCACTATGGTACTCTATATAGAAGATGTGAATAAATTTGATCTAATGAACTGGAAACAGTCTCACCAGCCCTAGTACTAAAAAAATGGGGTACATATCTTGTGCCACTATTATATGGCAACTGCATCTAAATTAGAGGCTGAATATTTCGGGTACCTTCCATACGAAATGTTTGCCTGCTGATCATTCAGGGTACAGTTCAAGTACCCTTCAGTACTGTCTTCTGGAAGACAGTAAGGAGAACCTGCTTTCTTGCAATGCCCATTCCATGGCACAAGTATAGTGCATATGCCGTTCCATACAGAAATGTCTGATACTGACCAGTGTAAGAAGGTACAGAAAAAAATCATGGCCTTGCATACATTTCCAAACAGACTGTATGGCTGTCAACTCACCCACACTTGGAGGGAGATGTGACACCCTCCTACTCACTCTCCTAAGCACACAATCACATTTATAGGCTGTGCAGCACTCCCCTCTCTGCAACCCAATCTTAAAGAGGCTGCTGGGGAGAAAGAACTGAAATGGGTAATTGACGGAGATGAGAAGAGACTGCCATGAGAGGGCAGGCCAATGATGGTGGACAGAAAGAAAGACTGCAATGGTGGAGGTGAATTGCAAAAAGGAAAAAAAAAGGAAAAAGATAAAGGGAAAAGAGATAAAGGGAAAACATTACAGAAAGTTCTGAGGTTACTGTTTAGGTATGCTTTGGATGTGCATGTGGACAGAGTTAAGTGCTATTTATAGATAGTAGCAGGTGCTCTATGAATACCTAGACATCCAATATGGTGTCCATATTACCAGGATTAATGGCATCAGTGAGAAGAGAAATGAAAACTCTGTCCCAAGTTTGTTGCTAACCTCTCTTTATGTATGATAGATTACAGCTGTACAAAATAAGGCTAAACTAGTTTCAATTCCTATGTTTAGTTTCCCAACAGGAAGAATGTCTCTCTAGCTTCCTCCAAGCACTGATTTAGCTAAAGATAATTTCTTCAAGTTAACTGAAGAAATGCACAAAATTAATTTAAAAAGCAAGGGGTCTTGTGGCACTTATGGAACTCAGACCTACACCCACTCATCTTTCTGTCTCTGGCTGAGAATGATGGTTGCAATAAAATATTCTTAGCCCTGATGTTAGGAGACGGAAGCAGCTTCATTTTGAGACTGATGAAATTGGTATAGAGGTGAGTGACTGCTAGGGAGGCATAATCCAGGTTGTACATCCAAAAATGAGCATCAGTCAGCATGTGTACATGAAGGTTCTGAATTACAATTTATTCTTTTTTATTAGGAAAGATTAAACACACCAAACATACATTAGTATTAAATGCATATGTGCATAAACATTATTAGAAATGTAAGAACTCAGCATCCCAATGTAATTCCAAATTAATCACAGTAAAATGTACATAATTAAAAAATGATACAAGACAGGACAAAAGACAAATAAATAGATAACTACTGCTGATATATGAAATTTTCAATCAAGTTCCAGTGACGGTGACTAAGCTCTTCATTAACTTTAAGAGGTATCTTATGTACTCCTGTTTCTAAACAATATTAAACCTGTGGTGTAATTACCTCTACTAGCAAACAGGCACTAATACACGAAAAAGCAATTCAAACAGAGCATAGGCACAATTTAATAACTTGTTTCCTTCAAACTCCCTGCTGTACAGCTCTGAATTAATACAAAATATTAGGTAATCACTGCATTTCATGTAGCTCCCTTAGCTTACTACATCTGTCTTTCCAAGAAGAAATTACAAAATGCTTTTTTCCCTACGTACAAAATACTGTGACAGACTTCTGAATATAGCTACATGCAATGATCTGCAGATTGACAAACAAGGGTCTTGTTGTCAAGTTTTTTCTTTCTTTTTTATATGCTTCTTTTCAAAAGAGATCAGGATTCTATTTATTAAGAACATCGCTTAAGTGAAACCAAAACTACGTGCCTCCACTTTCAGTCAAGTAGTAAGTGCTTGGCTTGGGAGTACTATCAACTCATTCTTAAGAAGTCTGCTTTTTCTGCAGGTGTGTACAATTTAATGTAAATCATAGCTATTACAGTTTTCACACAGTGTAATCTATAGTCTTTTGGAAGGGTTGGTTCGATATTCTTTTCTTTATAGCAGTAACCCCAAAGTTTGAAACACGTTCAAAGGGCAAGCTGAGCAGAAAAAACCCAGAAGTTTGCAAACTGCATTTCTTGTATTAGCTTCTCCATTAGCGATCCCTGTTCATATAAAATCAATATTGTGCCATGCTTAGCTTGATATACAGCAGATGGCTGGTTAACTCCAATAACTCAATATACTCACATCTTGTCCATCGCCTCAAACCATCACTTAGAATAGCGTTACAAGTTTTGTCTCTTGCTTTAGAGGTTAGTCACTCAACTGCTCCCCCTTAAAGTTGTAAGGTGTTTTTATAAGATAGTTGTTTTCCACACTGGCAAAATCCATGCTAAATCATTTAAAAATACATTATATGTGGAAGGCCTGATTAAAAGTCCAATGTTTGACACTTTGGAGGAATTGCAAGACCATGATCTCTTATTCTAAGTGCAGGAAGTGATTAGAGTTACTTAGGGGCTGGGGAATGAATATTGAGTTTGTAATATTGCCAATTCTGTTTACATTTACTGGATATTCATTCAAATGTGCACTCAAAGAGCTAACTGTAAAGTTATAGTTTTCTTTGTTCACTGTTCACTTCATATAGTGTCTGCTCTGCACTATATGATCAGTATAGTATAAGTACAGGAGTCGACAACCTAGGAGGGTAGAAGAGCCACTGTTCCTCCTGCCCCGCTCAACTGCACGAGCTAGAGCTGCAACTCCCTAGTGCTGGCAGGGGGGAATGGCGGTGTGCGGGCGGCGCGCTCCCTCTCTCCACTGGTGGGTGGAGCAGTGTTGCTCAGCCTACCAGCCGGTCATCACTCCCAAAAGCGGCTGGCAGGGAGCTGGGCCTTGCAGAGGTGGGGCCCTAGAATGGCCTCTCCACAGAGTTCAGGACGCTTCTACCTGGCCACCTCAGGCCCTGGATTGGGCCCACTCAGTCCTGGGGTGTCCACGTAGAAGCAGTGCTAGGGAGCCATGGCACAACCCTGATCCGGTTCTGGCTCATGTAGCTGTGGGGTGGTGGTGGTGGGGTGAACAGGGAGTCCCTGGGCGGACCTGGCTCCCTGGAAGAGATGTTCAGGGAGCCAGAAGGGGATGCTCAGTGAGCCACAGGTCCCTTCCCCCCCCCACACAATCCCATAAGCCTTAGGGAAAATGGAAGACTTCAGGTCACCTGGGAATCCAATTTATCACCACTAGAACAGATTTTGAACATAGGCTAAGAACCATTTTACCCCACATTCCAAAGACTATTCTGTAGAAAATGAACAGGCACTTTCCAAAATAATATTTTATTTTTATTTATACTTCCAAGAGGCATGACCTACCAGTTTCCTTGAAATAAATGCTAGATTGACAATTGCATGAATATTCAAGAAAGAATAATCTGGCTTTCAGTGTATTATTTTCCACAGCACATTCTATAACAGATTTTTTTTAAATGCAAAGGTTCTTTTATTTAACCAATACTTTTTCTTTTCACTTTAAAACTGGAAATGTTCATTTCAATTTTAACTTAAATCTACCATCATTACGTTTGGCTTGCTGACAAAATGCCACATCTAGTAACCCAGAGAGGTCTGAAATCATCTCCCATTTAAAATCTGACACATAAAACAGAGAAACAGTTCACAAATTATGAAACCAGAGTGTCATGCTCTTTTCTCCCTCCAGTTTATCAAAAAAAATAAAATATACTAGATGTTAAGATTCATATAGTGAAAAACAATTTATTTTAGCTCATATGAAAAATATACAGCAATGCCTAACCTCCAGCAGAGCAGAACTAATGTTGCCTTTGCATTTCTTCTTTCTATAGATGTTGCCTTGATCAACTCTACCCACCCATTTTTCTTGTTCATAAATGTCCCAAAGATAGAGAAATGATATATAATGGCCTGCTGTGAAATGTGATGTTTAGTCCTTAGACTGAATGAGAGCCATCGACTTCTCAAGTACAGGAAAATCTACCTATCTATCTCCAGAACTGATTTATACTCATTCTAAACCCCTTTATAACTTTGGAGAAGGAAGTACAGATCTTGTATTTTAAGGCAATTGAATTAAGGTTAGCATTATGATGGATTCTAAACTATGCATGAATGGGCAAAATGAAAGTTTACTTTAACAAACACTATGTTATTATTAATTCTTCCACAGGTCTCTACTAAGAAATTAGAAATCTTATCTTCTCTCATTCAGAAGAATAACACTTTTACAAATGTTATAGTTATTAAATACCCAAAGATTGCTTTGCATTTAAAAGAATAATTAGCTTCGGTGGTTCAAAAAGAGGCTACATTACTAAACTAGAAGGTTGTTTCTTCTCCAAGTCTTACACAATATGAATAGGGGATATTTTAACACCACAAATATGCATGGAGCTTTGCCAAAATATTTGAAGACTGATTCCTTGCCCTGAACATCTTCACTGAGGTTTAACTCTTCCTCATCACTGACAAATGGTCTCCAGAATGCCTTGGAGAAACCAAGTCTGGAATAAGAACATTTTTTTCACCTTGTCCATTGTGATCTTTGCCACTTTACCAAGATTTCCAGCATAATTACAGTTACTGGTTTCATACACAGTGGCAGTTTTGATTGTGGCCCATGGTCTCATAGGAACTAGCTTCAGAGCAAGTTCCAAAGGAGTAGCCATGTTAGTTTAGTTCAGCAAAAACAAACAAGGAGTTCTGTAGCACTTAAAAACTAACAAATTTATTTATTGCATAAGCTTTCATGGAAGAAAATCCCACTTCATCAGATGCTTTGAAGCTACTTCAAAGCATCTGATAAAGTGGGATTTTCTCCCATGAAAGCTCATGCAATAAATACCTTTGCTAGTTTGAGAGCAGTCAGTCTGATATATGCAAAACTCTAAATGATGACTACTTCAGTCTCCAATTCACTGTCAATGTGGGCTGAACCTTGAGCAAACAATAAGCCCCATATCCTGTTAATCCCCCGAGTCAGACAAAAATTTAAATTTGGCTTCTTCATCTATGTTATACTTTTGCTCTTCCTATTTACAATGGTTTTATTTGCTGACTTATTACGAGTTGTAGAAGTGTAGTTTAGATAGTATATTATTCTCAGGACATTATAAATATTTATTGAATACATTTGTGTAAATTGAAAAATGATATGATATGGTAAGTAATGTTACTCTGAAACATACCCGTTAGGGTTCATTTCATGTCAGGATTTTTACCACAGAAGTTAATAGCATTGCTGAATATTCTTTAAACTTGTAGCTTAGATACAAGTGACTGTGATTTGGTTACATTTATGATGTACAAACAGAAAAAAAAAAACAGTAATACATACATGTGATGCTTTGAAAAAAAACACAAAGGAAAAAAACAATTATGTGCCAAATCAGCTTGGAGGGAGAATTTAAGCAGAATAAGTGTGAATAATAATATGATTTGTTTAATATCACTTAAATTAATTCCTGAAAGCTACAATAAAGAAAAAAAAACAGTTGTACTGGTTAAAAAGTCAGTCTGGCTTAGAGGAACAATGAAGACAGCTATGACAGAAACAAAACAAATATTGTAAAAAATGAAAGATAGTAATGAATCAGAAGCGAGGAACGGTAGAAAATTGACAAGGGAAACAATAGAACTCAAAGTGCAATTAGTGGGACAGCTGAGTTACAGACATTAAGAGATTTTTACAATTATATTAGTAATAAAAAGAATCTTAACAATGGTATTGATCCACTACTAGATGGAAATGGTGGAATTTTCAGTTATAATGCAAAAAAAAAAAGCAGGTATTTTCAATAAATGTGTGTTCTGTATTTGAAATAAAAGGATGGTTATGAGGATAACAACCATGATGAAAATGACACTCTTTCCATCAGGAGGATGTTAAACAGCAACTACTAAAGACTGATATTTTAAAATCACCAAATCTGGATAACTTGTACCTGAGAGTTTTAAAAAGTTATCTGAAGTGTGTGTGTGGCAATTAATATTGATTTTTTATGAATCTTGGAATACCAAAGTAGTTCCAGAAGGCTAGAGGAAAACTAACATTGTGTTGGTATTAAAAAAGGGCGAACAGGATGACCCACGTAACTATAGGCCAATCAGCTTGGCATTGACCCAAGGCAACATAATGGAGGAACTTTCATACAATAAGCACTTTGCTGGGCTAAATGGAAACATCTATAACCAAAAACATAGGTTATTCTTACATGATTGTGGACTCTATCCTGGGAAGAAGTAGCTTTAAGAGATTTAGAAGCTGTCATGGATAATCAGCTAAGCTGAAAGTCCAAGTTGTACAAGTCCAAGTCCACGTTCTAGACAAAAAGCCTAATGCTTAACTATGCGTACAGAGTGACCTGATCCCAGGACTTAACACTCCCCTGCATATATCTCATCCCATTCTGTAAGTTCCCCCATCTTCAAAACGTCTGACAAAAGAGGGATTTCCCCCCCAAAAGCTCAAATTTATTTTTTACAGGTTAGTCTTTAAGTGCCAAAGGACTCTGTGGGTATGTCCACATGTACCTTTTAAACTGAAATAACGGTGGCTATTTCGATTTTAAAAAAATATTAGGTCCACGCAATGTTCTTTTGAATTGAAATAGGTTAAACCTACTTTAAAGCAAAACGTGTGTTAAATCAAAATGGGTATTTTGAAATAACACCATTTGGATGAGTTATTTTGAAATAACCATTATTTCAATTTAACATGATTTGCCCTTCTCATTCCCAAGGTGCTGTCCTTTTTCTATATACCTGGTGGGGGCATGGCCCAGTGAGGGGGCCATGTTGCCACACCTCCCATGGTGCCCCTCTCCTGAATCAAAATAGCAAGTCCTGTGTCTGGACTTGCTATTTCAATTTGGTTTTGGGGTTTTTTTGGTGTGGACCTGTTAAATTGATTTAACTTAAATCAATTTAATGATTTTTATTTCAATTTCATTAAATCAATTTAAGTTAAATCGATTTAACCATGTATGTGTGGACACAGCCTGTTTGTTTTACTGAACTAGACTAACACAACTGCCCTTTTGGTATTTCATCTCTGTGTTTGACAAAGGTGCAGTCTCTGCTCGAATACTGTCCAGTTCAGGTGTCCACCGTTCAAGAAAGGTTGTCAGTGTTGGGACCCTCATCTAAGATATGAGATGCCCATGTTTAAGTTTTTTCTCTCCTGATACAGGCTTGAATGTGGGTCTCCCCCAGCTCAAGTGCACTAACCACTTGATTATTTACTACTCTGGGACCTTTCAAGTTCTCTTTTCCATCCTGAAACTGAGAAACCAAGACAGAAGCTTTCTTTTTTTTTTTTTTTAAATATCACCATTACATTAAAAAAGTTTTAGCTTCAAAGAATTGACATGGAATCTCATAAAAACTTAGCAAAAGAATATCCATATTGATTCGGACTATTGGTCCATCTAGCCCAGTAACCTGTCTTCTGACAGTGGCCAGTGCCAAGTGCTTCAGAGGGGGTGAAAAGAACAGTTAACTATTGAGCGATCTATCCCTTGTCATCCAATCCCAACTTCTGACAGTTTGAAGCTTAGGATGCCAAAAGCAGGAACTTACCTAATTCTTTTTTGAACCCCCATGTAGGTTTGGCCTTCACAACATCCCCTAGTAATGACTTCCACAGGTTGACTACATGTTGTGTAAAGGAGTACTTCATTTTATTTATTTTAAACCTGCTGTCTATTAATTTCGTGAGGTAGCCACTGGTTCTTCTACTATGTGGCATAAATAACGCTTCCTTATTTAAGAAAAAGGAAATGGAGTGTCCTGTGGCACCTTAAAGTCTAACATATTTTATCAGATGTAGGCTTTCATGGGCTCCAACCCACTTCTTCAGATGCACCTGACAAAGTGGGTTGGAGCTCACAAAAGCTTATTCATGAAGAAATCTGTTAGTCTTTAAGGCACCACAGGACTCTTAGGGTATGTCTACATGGCACTTTTCTTTCAAAATAACACTTGTTATTTCAAAATAAAAGAAATTTAGTCTACACAACATTTTCTTATTTCAAAAGGACGGATCCTATCCTTTCAAAATAAGAATCATTGTTTCGAAAAAGTTAAACCCCGATGTTTTCTAAATGGCCATTATTTTGAAATGGATATTTCAAAATTACTCCGATTAGACCTGTTGTTTTGAAACAACACCATTGTTTTGAAACAACAGGTCCAAATGGCTTTATTTCAAAATAACCATTTTGAAATAACAGCCATTTGGATTGCAGGCTTTCCCTTAATTCGAATTAACATTTTGTTAAGTCGAATTAACTTATTTTGAAATAAGGATTTTATTTCAAAATGGGTTCTTTCAAAAGGGGTTCTTTCAAAATAAAAGTTACTGTGTAGACATAGCCTTATTGTTTTTGCTGTACTCAGACTAACACAGCCATCCCTCTGGAAACTTCCTTATTTACTTTCACTATACCATGATTTTATACACTAACATTTCATCCAACAGTCATCACTATTCCAAAAGGAAGAGTCCCACTATCTTTACCCCCTCATATGGAAACTGTTCCATACCATAATCATTTTTGTTGTCCCTCTCTGCACTTTTTTCCACTTCTAATTTATGTATATATAGTCATCCAGGCTTTCTTTTTTGAGCAGTAACAGTTAATTATACCCCATCATTTTGCATATAGAGTTGTGATTAAGTTTCCCAATGTTCAATGCTTTGCATTTGTCAACATTAAATTTCATTTGCCATTTTATTTCTCAGTCATGAAGTTTAGTGAGATTCTTTTTGCAAATCTTTGCTATCATCTTTGGACTTAACTATCCTGAGTAATTTTGTATCACCTGCAATTTTAACCACCTCACTGTTTACCCTTTTTCCAGATCATTTATAAATATTTAGAACAGAGCATGTCACTGTACAGACACTGCTATTTATTTCTCTCCATTAGGGTGACCAGATGTCCCAAATTTATAAGACCAGTCCTGGTATCTGGGGCTTTTTCTAACAGAGTTGACTATAACCCATGCCCATTCCAGTTTTTCACATTTTCTAGCTGGTAACACTTCTCTCCATTGTGAAGACTAACCATTTTTTCCTAACCTTTGTTTCCTGACTTTTAACCAGTTACTGATCCTTGAGAGGACTTTCCCTTTGATGCCATGACTGCTTATTTTGTTTAAGAGCTTTTGGTGAGGGTCCATGTAATTGGCTTTCTGAAACCTGAAGAACACTATATTCACTCTCCAAGTTTATTGATTTCCTTAGAGAATTCTAAGAGATTCATAGACTCAGACTCTAAGGTCAGAAGAGGCCAATATGATATCTAATCAGATCTCCTGCACAATGCAGGCCAAAGAACCTCATCCATTCCCTTCTGCAACAAAACTCTACCCTATGACAAAGTTATTCAAGTACTCAAATCATGATTTAAAGTCTTTAAGTTACAGAGAATCCACCAGCAATTGAGCAGAGAAGGGCAAATCACACTTACCCAACTTTTGCCAGTCTACCCTGTGGGAAAATTTCTTCCCAGCCCCAATATGGCAAGCAGTTAAATCCTGAGCATGTGGGCAAAACTCATGCAGAGACCCAAAAAAGAATTCTCTACAACAACTCAGAACCCACTCCATTAATCATCCCACCAAAATATCTACCACCAGCATACAAATATCATTCAACTGCCAAACTACCGTAGGTTGTCCCATTATACCAGCCCCTCCCTGAATTTCTCAAGCTCAGTTTTGAAACGAGCTAGATATTTTTTGCCCTCACTGCTCCCTTTGAAAGGCTACTTCAGAACTTATACTATTCCAGATTAATGAGTCATGATTTCACTTTACAAAATCCATGTTGATTCTTCTACAACATATTGTGTTCATTTGTGTGTCTGGCAATTCTATTAATTAACATAGTTTCAACCAGTTTTCCTGGTACTGAAGTTAGGCTTACTGGCCTACCATTGCCAGAATCATCTCTGGCAACTTTTTTTCAAGAAGTGGCCTCACATTAGACATCCTCCAGTCATCTGATACAGATGCTGTTTTAAGCGACATGTTAGTTATTACAGTTAGCACTTCTGCAATTTCATATCCGAGTTCCTTTAGAGCTCTTAGGTGAATACCATCTGGTCATGGTGACTCATTTAATTTACCAATTTGTCCCCAAATCCTCTATATATTGACACTTCAGTCTGTGACAGTTCCTCAGGTTTGTCACCTAAAATGTTCCCAACATTTTCTCCAGTGAAAACTGATCCAAATAATTTATTTAGGTTCTCCACAATTGCCTTTTCTTTCTTTAGTAATCCCTTACCACCTTAATCATCCAGTAACCCTGCTGATCGTTTAGCAGACTTCCTGCTTTTGATGTACTTTTTAAAAATTGATATTAGTTTTAGAGTCTTTTGCTAGTTTCTCTTCAAATTCTTTTTTTTTGCCATGCCTAATTATAGTTTTACACTTGACTTTCAAAGCTTATGTCCCTTTCTATTTTTCTTAGCTAGATTCCACATCCAATTCTTAAAAGATGCTTTATTTATTTATTTATTTATTTATTTGCCTCTAACTGCTTCTTTTACCCCGGTATTTGGCCACAGTGGCTCTTTTTTTTTTTTTTTTTTTTAATTTGAGGCATACCTTTAGTTTGAGCTGCTATTATGGTGTTTTTAAAAAAAAGTTGCATAGAACTTGCAAGCAATTCATTTCTGTGATTGTACATTTTCATTTCCATTTGACAACCTGTCTCATTTCTGTGCAGTCCCCCTCTCTGAAGTTAAATGTTACAGTGGAATGTTTCTTTGATCACCACCGCCAAACAGTTCAGCTATATTCACCTCTTGGACAAGATTCTGCATTCCAGTTAGAATTAACTTTCATTGAAATGGCACCAGAAACTTCCTAACTATCTTTAACTACTATGTTAATCTAACAGGTTTATTGTTAAGCAGATAGAGTATTTATACACCAATTTCACTTGACTGTCAATTCATGACAATTCTAAATTATAGTAACTGAGGGTGTTTTTTAGTAAAATCTTTACAGTTTTATATTAAAAGTTGTTTAAGTGAATGCAAATCAAATACTGAACTAATTGTGCAAGCCAGTTTATCTAATTCAGAATGATGTTTGAGACCTTTCTTGCATTCTGATTTAGCCAGATAACTAGGGGAATGGAAGCTGGGAAAATGTAACTTCTCCAAACTTTAATTTTAATTAACTTTTGGTGGGCAATATTACAATTAAAGTTATGCTTTGTTAATCTATTCTTTGGGCTATGAGACAATCTTGAGCCTTGCTGTAAGAGAAAGTTAACATGAAAGTTGAATACTGTTTTTCAATAATATTTCCAGACTAAGTTCTGCACTATTTTGAAGCAGATTTAAAACAGCATAAATATAGCCCCCAGATTTTCCCTATTCAGTAAAGCTTGTCCTGACTGACTGCACGTGATTATTTTAAACAAAAAGTGTAACGTGCATTTAGCTAATAAATATAAAATAGTTTACATTTTTAAAAAAAAAATTAGGTTGCCATTCAGTAAATAAAGCAAAAGGCAATAGTATAGCATATAGCAGTGGTTCCCAAACTGTTCGCTCCTGTGGCACACATTTATTCCATTAATTATTTTGAGGCACGCCACCATGTAGCCTCTCAATGAACTCATGAATATTCATGAGACAATCCAGAACTCTTAAGAAGTTTTTCAAAAAATTCTGTGACACATCTGCTCAGGCTTGATGGCACACTTGTGTGTCATGGCATGCTGGTTGGGAAACACTGCCATATAGTATGTGTGTCACAAAAGAACAGTCATCCCTGAGAACGCAAGATAGAAGTCCAGACCACAAACACTTTAAACTCATGTTTGATAGTGCTTTATTCTCTGAATAGTCCCACTGATTACATAAAAAAATCACATGGAGTAGAGAAATAGTAATAGTAAGGGTATCATAATTAAGCCCAGGTGCTGTACTCCAGATAGATCCTGGAGCACTTTCTGCATTTAAGAGAGACACAAACTACATAGAATGCTCATTTTATATATTGGTGAAATGGATTGCCCTTGGGAAGAAACATTATGAGTGCAGAGCAACACAAGGCAGCCAGCGAAGAATATTGTATTTCAACTGAAGCTACAGAGAGAATTTAAAGGATACTTACCTCCTCAGCTTGCTCAGGACATCAGCAACATATTACCTCTCACTCTTAATGTCGTAAGGCCCTTAAAAGCACAAAATGCTCAGCCGTGATCCCTGCAAGTGCTAAACAGGGACAGAGGGCACAACAACCCCTCTATTCACAGCATGGGCATCGTGGCAAAGGGATGAGGGAGAAAAGCTGGTCCCTGTTCCTACAGAGGTGTGCAGAGCATTGACTCCACACTCTCTCATCTTGCACAGTTCAATTACCACAGAGGGGAAACAGGTGCTGAGTTATGACCCAGCACAGGTCTTGGGGCACCAAATGAATACATTCTGTCTTCACCAGGGACAGATGGTAGGACTGAAGAGGACTTGGTTTTGCATCTCACTCGTAAAACAGGCACATTACCACCTCCTGTGATCAGGTAGTGACTTAATAATAGACTGCCACCCATTGAATCACTGTCATTTCTGACGTGCCAGGATGTTTGTGAAAGTCTCTCTTTAAGTAATGCAAATGCCAACGTTTGTTGGTTTGAGAGACCAAGTGGGATCATAGCCCAAGGCTGTATAGCTGTGGATATGGCTAGTGACATAACAGTTATTTGAGAGACAAAGTGGGTGAGGTGATATCTTTTATTGGAACAACTTCTGGTGGTGAGAGAGGCAAGCTGTCGAGCCACACGGAGCTCTTCTTCAGCTCTGAGATACTAACAGAGATTCATGGCCCTGGGTGGTGGCTATAAGAGACTGGGAGAGGCTAAGTCTCCCAAAACAACCACTATATGGAAGCTTCCATCCCATCTGTCCACTCTGCCCATGCTCCACCCCAGGCCCTGCTACTGTTCAGCCCCCACCACTGCAGCTCCCCTTCCAGCTGCTCATGAACCCCACTGGGCAAGAACAGTGACCAGAATGGACTTATGGGACTGCAGGGGAAGTAAGAAGTTGTCTGCAGCTTTATCGGAACCTCTGAACAGTGTGATGGGATTGGGGGTGGGTTGGGGGGATACAGCTCCTGCACAGGAATCAAGTCCAGATGAATGCAGGAAGCAGCTACAGCTCTGCTTCCTGAGCCAATAAACAGGTAGCTAATGGTATTGGGCACAGTCCACTTTAGCTGCTGCTAGCAGAGCTCAAACCTCATCCTGCAGACCAGAGGAGGGACTGAGTCGGAACTTCTGGGAAGAGAAGGAGATGGAATTCAAGAGACACACAAGCTGGTGGAGGCTGAAACCCACAGCTCATCCCAGGATGTAGGTGCCTCACAAGATCAGCTTGACATTTCTGCAATGGATTGTTTGTGGCTACTTCCTCCTCCTATCACTGCTGCCTCAAGAGGAGCCCAGGTGCCCAGAGCCATGCAACAGCTTGCAGTGAGTAGGGCACAGGGTGGAAGACACTGGGGTGAGGACTGACTATACTGTCATCTTCTAAAGATGGGCAAGGTTAAAAACCAGCAAAGCTTTTGCCTTTCTTTCTCCTAGCCTTCCTCTTTTCCCACAAATGCATCTTCTGCAAATGCATCAGCAGAGAAAGCAGGGACTAGCGCACAGTATGGTTGTAACCTCAGGAAGAGGATCAGAGCACGGTGCCGGGCCACAGCCCATGCACTGGTGATCCTCTCCTGCCCAGCCTCTCCAAATGCAGGAGTCACCTGTTGCCCATGATCACTGCTAAACACAAAGTGGGAAAGATTATTGAGCATAAGTAGTTAATACATTTCAAGAGACCAGTCAAAACAAAGTGGTCATTTACACCCTTCATAAGGAGCAAAGGAAGTGGAGTTAAAGCAGCTGGACTAGGAGGCTGTTAGTGAGTTACAGATTGTTGTAAGAAGCCATAAATTCAGTGTTCCCATTCAGTCCCCAGTTTATAAGTCTCTAGCAAAATCAGTAATTTAAAATTCCTGAGTTTATCTTTGGAAAGAATACAGGTTTCTTTTGAAGATGAGGACTGATAGAGTAAATGAGAGTAATCTCTTTGTAAAAAGTAACATAGGAGTCAGGTGGCACTTTTAAAGACTAATATTTATTCATCACATGAGCTTTTGTGGGAGAAAATCCCACTTCAGCAGAGACCTGAAAATGGGGAACTTACAGAATTGGAGCAAAACAAATGCAGGGCACTGTAAATCATAGGATCTGGTAATGAGGTCTTTTGTCTCATGATTGTGCAGGGGTGATGCTAGTCAATCAGGTCCCATTTCTTGCCAAGCCTGTAAAGCTAAGCACTGATAAACTCATAGCAGGAATCCAAACCAGCTTATCTGTATGTTAGTTTTGTTCAAAATATGTATTAGTCTCATAAGAACGTATTTAGTGTTTAAACTTCATGAAATGCTTGTATGTTGCTGTTTCTGTATTACCAGTAATTTCTCTTGTAATGTCTGTATTTCATCCTCTAGGGAAAAATGTCAGTTTTGCTTCACAACTTTGAAAATGTTTACAGCATGGGAGTTAACCATTCAGTAGACCCATCAACATTAAACAGGACACTAAGGAACACCACAATACTGGGATTGGTAAATGGACCCATCATACCTTGGAAATAATAGGTGCATGGAGCTCAAATACTATAGATTAAAAGGCTCAGTGTAAAAGATAAAACAGAGTCACAAGAACATTTTTCTTCTCTTGCGTGACTGAACTTTTGCAGGGCCAGAGATACTGAAGTAAATAGGTATACTTGGAAAGACCTTTTGAGATGACAGATTACCACGTCATCTTTAGGAACCACAGATGGTGACATATTTGTGTGTATATGGTTCCTTGCTTTAACCTGTAAATCTCTCTCTTTTTTCCTAGTCAATCCTTTACTTAGTTTATTACAGGATTGGTTATAAGCATTTCCTTTGGTGTGACAGCTGACATACAAGTTGATCCGGACTATGTGACTGATCACTGAGGATTGCAAGCAACCTGAATATTTTGTGATTTTTGGTGTAAAGTGACCATTCTTCACAAAATCCAACTTGCCTGGAGTGCAAGACAGACTGGAATGTCCAAGAGGACTCTCTGTGACCCCATGGTAAGACTACTATAGTGTTCATATTTATTACTGGGTTGATAAAATTTACCTCTAGAACACACTACCAGTTTGAGCTGTCTGTTCAGTTTTGTGCAGTCTGTTCTGAGATAGGCACTTTGGTCATGAGCCTCTCCAGGCACCATGCCACCGGGTCTTAAATCTTCTGTGAAAGTCATAGGAGCCTTAATCAAGCTGCTTAGGTTTTTTTGAGAATTAGGGGTATGTCCACACGAGTCTTTTATTTCGAAACAACACTGGTTGTTTCCAAATAAAAAACTGTATGTCCACATGATGTTTTCTTGTTTCAAAACGACGGAGGCTGTCATTTCGAAACAAGAGCCAACGTTTCAAAATGGCTTAAACCACTTTCATTTTGAAACGACAGTTATTTCGAAACTGGTTGTTTCAAACTAACGCCGTTTGGGCATGTTATTTTGAAACAAGCATTGTTTTGAAATAACACTGACCTGCCTCCCAGGGTGCATGGCAACCTGGGAGGAAGGTCCAACCCCCCCTCCCTCAGCACCCTGGCCAGGGTGCTGAGTGGAGTGCCAAGGGGGGGCTGGGCGCCCCGCTCAGCCAGCCCCTGGCTGCCTGGAAGCGGCTAGGGAACATGCGGGCTGGAGCTCCCCTGGCCGCTTGTGAGCGGCGGGGGAATGGGCACCCCCCCACC
>ML681989.1:46525419-46628543 GCA_007922195.1 Podocnemis expansa
CATGCCATGGGTGCCGGCTTTGCCCCCCGCCTACGCTCAGGGAGAGCTGCTGTCACCCGCACCTTCTGCGGAGCCAGCAGCTCCCCCTGAGCAGGGGCAGCAAGCCGGGATCCCCGGTGGGGGGGCAGAACCTGCCTGTGCCCCTGGTGTCTGCCCCGGCTGGGAGGCAGACACCCAGCCTGGGCAGGAGCAGTGCAGGCTCGCCTGGCCCCCTGCTACCCTCTTTCTCCATCCCAGCCTCAAGGCAGGAGCAGGGGGCTAGGCTGGGAGCTGCTTGCCTGGCAGACTGCAAGCAGCTCCCAGCCTGGTCAATTTCACTGTGAAATTGACCAGGCTGGGAACTGCTTGCTGTCTGCAGCAAGCAGCTCCCAGCCCCATCAGGCTCCTAGCCCCCTGCTCCGGCCTTGAGGATGGGGTGGGGAAAGGGGGTAGCAGGGAGTTAGGCGACCCATGCCCCCACTTAGGGTGTGGGGCAGAGGGGCAGCGGGGGAAGCCAGGGGGAAGAGGGGCTTCCCCATCTGCCTCCCCCCGCGTCTTTTCCCCAGCCACTGGCTCTGGAGAGCCAGTGGCAGGGGATTGGTTGTCAACGTGTCCCCACTGGGGGGCCATGTTGCTGCACCACCCATCATGGCCCTCTCCTAAATCGAAATAGCAAGTCCTGTGATTGGACACACTGTTTCGATTGGGGCTTTTCCCTTATTTCAAATTGGTTTTTAGTTATTTCGAATTAACTTGTTTCGAAATAAGGGCTTTATTTCAAAATGAGTTGTTTTGAAATAAATTATTTCAAAATAAGGCCCTGCGTGTGGACATAGCCTAAGAGTTAACTTATTCATGCTGGTTTATGAAGAGATGGGGGTACAGGAACCTAACTTCATTTGAAAGTCCTGGACACTACTCAGATAAAATAGAATAAAGGAACTGAAGTTAAAATTAGAGTATATTCACCTGAAAAAAAATACTGAAACTTAAAGTCAACTTTCAAAAATTAATAATTTCCATATTGACTACTATGCAATATAAGTTTAGACTCTGTCTTGATTTCTATTACTTCCCTTTCTTGTAATCAGGAAAATAGGCACCTCCACTAAGAAAGCCATAAATGCTTTACTTCAGTTGTGCATTGAGTGCTAGATCATGTCTCTGCTTTTCTGAAGCAGATAAAAAATGAGAAGTGATAGAACTTATGTTGGAGAGAGAAGAAGAAAAGGAGGAAAAACTATTTTCAAAGTAGAAATTTGAAGTTGCTTTTTCAAGAGAGAGAAACTGTGTAGAAACATTATATAATCTTAATTTAGAAAGTCCATTACCACTAACTATAGAGATCTAAATAGCCAAAAAGCTATTGAGCTGTCATGTGCACAGCCTGTTGTAATCACAAAGTTTGTTCTCATAACTGTGTGACTAAGAAACAAACAAACAGTGGATTATGTTGGAGTCTTAGCTTGGTTGGAATTGCTTGACCAATAGTTAGTTGCTCGACAACTGCTTGAGGCCTAACCTCAGCAGCCTGACTGCTTTTTCAAGTGGCAGAGACAAATAGTGTGCTTAGCAATCTTTTGGTACCCGAGTTTCCACACACCAGAGCAGATAGTAAATAGTATGAGTCTTGAACAACACAACAAGTAGTTCATTCATTTAAAGTTGTATATAAACAAAGATGAACAAGAGTTTATATATTTTTACATTAAGGCATGTTCTTTCCCACCAGCTCTTCCACTACCAGATGTTTTGCTCCATTCTTCATGGTCACAACATAAATATGTGGTTAGTATTAACAATGAAGTGTAGGGAAAGTCAAGGACATAAGAACATCATCCAAGGTACACAAATAAAAGCACAAATATAAAAAGCCACCACCCAGGCAAGGAGGCACACTTTATCATCACCTGGTTCCAAAGGAAATACTGTCAAACTGATCTGCTGGCAGAGCACCTGAAGCAAGATCTTCCTGTGTACAGCCTCTTGAGTCAACATATAACTCTTTGATTCTAGGAAGTATGACATGTTGTAGTTGTCTTTGTATTCAGCTAAACTTTCTGAGAAATCCTTACCGATCTGCAAATCAAGCATACTGTGTCTTACTGGTAACGTCACACTGATCATAAAGAATGTCCTGCAACAGATGACAGTAACAAATCATTTCAAAATTAAAAGGTGTCAGGCTACTATTACTTGAGGCTTGAATTCACTAACAAGTAGTCAAGATTAAATGTTTATAAGAAATATGTACACAGTCAATTCAGTCAACAATAGCAGATTACACCTTTCTTTCAATATGCTTCTCACATTTCCAGGTACTCAAATGAACAACTATATTTCTTCAAGACACTCAGTGTACAATATTTTCTGTTGTATTCTGAGAGTATCACATGGTAGCAACTCTGCCTGAGCAGAATTAAGGCACATGTTAGTGTACTATATGAGAAGTTCATCATTAGCATTGAATTTGGTGGATTTTTTTAAACATTGTTATTTATTTTTAAAGGTGTAATACACTCAAGCCACTGATATTTCTGCAACCTTATCTCCACCTGAAACTGTTGTTCACAGGAGTGGAAGAGAAGTGGGTTTTTACTAGGTGTTGTATAATATCAATGTAAAGAAACAAAGAATTCCATAATATCTAAAGTTGTTAAAACCTTTCAAATACCAACACAGATTTTAAGAAGAAAGGAACCACCCCCACTCCACCCCTGCCTTCCCACACCATTACCCTTTCTTGATTTGCCCTAATCTACACTTACCAGGATTTTCGGCAGCAGTCGACAGCAGATACGCAAGGCGCATAAAATGGGTTGCATATGTGCTAGCTACTGTCTAAGCTGCTGGGACAAACTGGGGGAAGCCGATTCCCACTGAAATCAATGGGAATTGCTGTGACCCCAACATTTTCCTAAGGTCAGAGGAAATGAGATCCCAATCCAAAACTCTTAGGGTCACAAAAAGATGAGTCTCTGGAAACTGGTGATAAGTATGACACCTGCTTATGCAAAGATTGCAATAAAGTTTTAGTCTTACAAGCAAATTTCTACTTTGTTTGTAATCCTTTCTAGTCTTCATTCTTTTTTGCTTGGTATTATTTAGTCTATTACTTTTGTTTAATAACCCTGTTTTACTTTACTATCAACTCAAAGCCCTGGCCTGGCTTGTATTAAAATAAAGTGTTAATTCCAGTAAGGTGCCAAGTTGCTGATGCATGGGTTCTTTAAAGGGTGCAGTAAACTTACTAAGTTCTCTTAAACAAACAAACAAACAAACAAACAAACAAACAAACAAACAAAGCGAAGGAGTCGAGTGGCACTTTTAGAGACTAATACTTTTATTTATCACATGAGACACTTGCAGTTTGATGAAGTGGGATTTTCTCCCACAACAGCTCATGCAATAAATAAATTTGTTAGTCTTGAAAAGGGCTACTAGACTCCTTGTTTGTTTTGCTGAACTAGAGAAACACAGCTACCCCTTTGTAACTTCTCTAAGTGTAACAGGAGGGGACCGGACACTTCAGAGCAGATGGCTTTGGGGAAATTCAGGACTAAAGAATGTTTGGGTTCACCCCTCCATAACTGCGCAAGGGAGACTAGACTAGGACTGGTGTACTGGAGCAGGCAGCTGGTGTCAGAGTGTTGAACCCAGGTTGCATAGTGCACAGACTGTCAGAACACTGCATACTTGTCTGCTGGAGTCCAGCCTTTTGCCCACCACTGCAGTGCAGTTAAGAGACAGCCGTACAAGGGAGACAACAAAAGAGCCACTAACTGATCTGGATTGCTATTACAGTGCACACACATTACTGGCATTAGATGTTCCTAAGTATCACTTGGTCTTGAAATAACTGAAACAAACATTTTTCTGAACCATTCTTCACTGCAACAAAAATGCCACCCTCCTCCACTATAACTCTGGGTCTTATTTTGCTGCCTTCTCCCCCCATTATGAAAAGGTGTCAATGTTCCTCTTCCATAGCCTTGTATAGGTCAGTGCAGCCTACTCAACTCCAGGCCTGAGAAATAGTTTGCTTTTCTGCCTACTTAGCTACTGCAATAAGGGATGAAATCTAAAATAAAATAACCTATGTATATATGGGTAGAGGCAAAATGTGCTCCCATTTGGAGTTTTTTGCAATACCTCTCTGCAAATCTATAGGGAAGACTTAATCCTAGAGACACATCTTGGAACCTCACTCTTTACAACTGAATTTCTACAAGTTCAACTTTAAACACATTGAACCGGAACTATGTAAATGCAATGCAGGGCACAAGGAGAGGAAACTGGCTGATCAGAACAAGAATAAAGATGGTTTATGAGCTGTTTTCCTCTAAGTGTGACTACAGCCCTTTTGTGAGGTCTTAAGAGCAAATCATAGCTTTATGATGTAGAAAACAAAAATAAAACTGATGGAAGAGCACAATTTTATACACACAGTCTCTCACACACACATACACACTTTATTAAGTCAAACAGAAATAATTCCATGGTTTTTATCAGATTTTGAGGAGCAGTGTAGCTTTTAATTTTGAAGTGATTTGTAAGAAGGTTAATATATTTTTAATAGACTAATGATAAGATTGTTTTCCAAAGTTATTCAAACTATAGGCTAAGAATAAGCTGTAAACTAGCCAGCAGTTTAGCACAGAAAGTGTCTCATGCTAAAACTATTTAGTAACTCATATTTGTCTACATCCTTATGGATGTACCTATATAGGTGCACTGCAACTTGTTTCTACACAATTAATCCAAACCAAGTTTTAGATTGCACAGTAGAGCAAAGCAGAATTCATCCCAAGTGTTACCAATTTTAAGCAATTCCGCTATTCATAAAATGTCAAGATTATTCTTGCTATTATCCTTAAAGAGATTCATCTATCAAGTATATTTCTAAAATGCTTGTCATCTTGATAACTAAATGTTGAACAAAATGATGCTAGTGAACATTCAATGCAGCCATAAAATTAGAATAAATCATTTAAAGCCTCCTTATTTGCTAATATACCAAGTGGTCCAGTAATATTTACTACATTGCTGCTCTGTACATGATGTTCTAATTATTAAACGCTGAGAAAAAATAACATGGTTATTTTATTCTATATGAAATGTGTCATGTAAATGAGGAAAAGGAATGCTGTGGAATGACCGAGGCTTATTATTACATGATGGTAGGGATAAGATACCTTTTACCAATTACATTACACTCAGGGAAATGGAAATTTTATCCTGTGCCTGATTCAGTTGTCTACTGATTCCTAAATTACTAAATTTTCTGGCAATTAATGATTCTCAATCAAATTCAACTGTTTGCCACCCAAACTGCAGAACACACTGTGATTACATGATTCTTCATCTTACATTTTTGGTCAGTTGGGTGCTCCTACTTGTACTATTTATCTAATCAAATTTTTTAGAAAGAGGCAAGAACAAAACCCAGAGTAAATTTCATCTGATGTACCATATACCAGATCCTGAAGTCCTTTGAGAAAATTCCTGACTATCCTCAGAACAGCTTTTCCTGAAGTAAGAACTGCAGGAGCTGACACAAATGTAAGCAGGTACAGAACACAAACAAATCAATTGGGGATTCTGGTAGGTGCTTCCTCAGCTTTCGAATGTGGTTTGTGCCTCAGAAATGAATCTTGCTTTATCTCAAAGACAGATCCAAGAGAAAGTTAAAAACAAAAACAAAAAAGCTTTTCTCCTCTGCTGTATCTCTCCAAAACCAGAGAATCAACACCCTTCACTTCACCAAAGATGAAATCCTTGCCCTTGTATACGTCCATTGCATTTAATGGGGCCAAAATTCAACCTCTGTTCTTTTAAGCTACATTGTGATGGCTTACTTCTAGCCAAGAGGGTGTCAAGATTGCTGGTAGATTGTAATAGCCAAGGTTGCTTCAGAACTGACCTTTTTTGTTGCATCGTTGTCTTCCCCCCAGCCTCAGCTTTGTCAGAAAATCTCATTTTAAAAATTGTAAGTTTATAGAATCTTCTTGGTCTTTAGACAAAAAGTAGAGACTCTGAAATAAACTAAAAGAATAAGCTAAAATACTACAACAGTGGTTCCCAACCTGGGGTCCGGGTACCCCGGGGGAGTCTGTCGACATGTTGCAGGGGGTCCATGGAGCCTTTCCCTACCAGAGCTGGTATCCAGCTACAGCATCAATGCACCCCACCAGGGCTACCTCTTCCCACCCGCAGCCAGACCGCAGCAAAGGGATGAAGCTGTGGTGGCTCCCTGGGAGGGGCAAGGGCAGGGGACCATAACCACCACAGCTTGGCTTCCCAACAGTGTGGGCCATGGTGGCAGCAGTGCTATCCCAGCAGCACCACCAGAGTGGTGCAGATCAGATTACATAATCAACCAGGGGAGCCCCAAAGTGTTTTTGTTTTTTTTTTTTAAAAAAGGGGTCCCCAGCCTGAAAAAGGTTGTGAAGCACTGTGTGGAAGAATTCCATAGCTGAGGCCTGACAGTGTTAAGACACAGATGGCTCAGTAGGCCTGAGGAGGAAAATCGTAAAAGAATGCACTCAAAATGCCATTAGAGATAATGTGAAAAAAAAAACTGCCGGACTGCAGGACTTTAGTTAGTGTCTCTGTGTCTGTCTGCTCCAGACGCTGTTTTTCTTCAACAGTTTCGCTGACATCCTTGACTTATACTAAACATTCTCTTATCAAACCTGCTTAGATGGTATTAACTCTGACACTGTTAAGTTATGTGAGATTCTTTTCACTTTGACCTTGGTTCCTTTTAAGGAAATAATATTAGTTTGCACCAATTAGAGAATGTTAGATCTTGTTACATTTACCTATGTATATGCATGTATGTTAATGTTGCTGTTAAGCTATAAAAGTTTCTGTAATACATCTCAGGGGTGGAGAGCAGCCCCTAACTGCTCTCCCCACTGCAGTTTGTTTTCTTTTTGTTTTCCTGTAATAAAGCAATTAGCTGGTTGATTTTGCACTCTAGTTGGGTCCAGCTGTTTTTCCTTTGACAACTGTACTACAGTATATATTGTATGTAACACTGCTCACACACCAGCTCTTTCAAATAAAGTTAAAGCATAAGCAAGAAACAATCAACCAGTCACTAACCCACAAATACGAGCAAGAGGATCAGTAGTTGCCAAATTCCACAAACAAGGCACACCACCACCATCACCAAAAAAGTCTGTGCACTATTGGTCCAATACAAATGGACACATATAAACACAGTTCAAGGAATAACAGAGCAAGAAACAATATGTTTTGCAACAAAAAAGTTAAACATATAGAAATACAGAGTAAGCCTATGCTCATTAATAAGCTCATCTTCTAAAATGCATTCAAAAACTGCAAGGAAAAAACAGTGCCATGATTATTTCCAACTCATTTGTGATTACTGAGCATGACAACTCATGAGACAGTGTTTTTAGACCACAGACTACCTTTTGAGATGTTTCTTCATCACTCCTACAATCCAGCTAGCATTGTTGAGAAAAACTAATTTAGCTAAATGTAGACATATACTCTGTTTGTTTAGCTCAAATGTATAAATGAAGTGCCAGGAATTTGGTATATAGCCTGATTATGTGCAGGTGATGAACATTCTAAGCTAGCTAGGAATATACAATTATCTGCTGCATGTGTTAATGAAAACCCATTACTAGCGTCACAACCCTTTTTTAAATCCACTACTATCATTAATAAAAGTAGCATTTTTGTCACAAAACATATGCTGGTGTTTTCCACCCACATAAAAGGTTCAGTTAACACACCAAAAGTCTGGTCAGATGTTCAACATCTAGAATTTAGCAAAATTAGGATATAATTAGTACATTACAAATTTGTGATTAGCACTTTGCAATAATTAAATAATTGTTAATGATATCCCTGTAATTAACATCAGCAGTTTTCTATAATGTTTGCTACTCTTAAGATAATTTAATTGAATTCCAAGTAGCAGTTTTAGACAACTTGCTAATTTCCTAATCAGAACACTGAAAATAGAGTGCTGAATTTTCACTTAAATTCTGTTTCCTAAAACATTAAACCTCAAAGAGTACATTGGTTTTGGCTTGAAGAGCTCTGTGGTGCAACAGGTGTTGCAGATCCCTTGTATGGGCCCTGTAGCTATTGGTGCATTATGAAAAGATTTGTGTCTCAGTTAATAGGCCTGAGAAAGTGTAGTTGCTCACCTGTAGTAACTCTGTTCAAGATGTGTGCCCTGTGGCTGCTCCACCTTAGGTGGGTAGCGTCCCTGCGCTGTTGAATGGAGTTTTCATAGCATTTAGTGTGAAGCCGCACCTGCTCAGAGGATGTCTCGTGCCTGCCCTCACGAGCCCTCAGCGTGCACGTGGCTGTCTCCCCTCAGTTCCTTTTTGACACTCCACGGATCTCAAGAAAAAATAAGTTGGAAAGAGGGGAAGTTGGGAAGGTGGTGGAGCAGCCACAGGACACACATCTTGAGTAACAGAGTTACTACAGGTGAGCAACTACTCTTTCTTCATCAAGTGATGTCCTGTGGGTGATCCACCTCAGGTGACTGTGTAGCAGTTTGTTAATGCTGAAGGAGAGTTTCCATGTATGGTGAAGAGGACTGCCCTGCCCATCTGGGTGTCATTAGCTTCCTGTAAATCAAGTGCGTAATGGAATATAAAAGTATGCGGTGTAGACCAAGTAGCCACTCTACAAATCTCCATTATAGGAATGTTGTTGAGAAATGCCGTGGGGGAGGCCATGGCTCTGGTATAGTGTGAGCGGGCGTTAGAAGGCAGCAAACGGTTTGATAAGTCATAGCACAAGTGGATAGTCCTTTAACCACTTGGATAGCCTTTGATTGGAAATAGGTTTCCCCTTGAGACGTTCTGCGAATGCGATGAAAAGATTATTTGACTGTAGAAATTGTTTGGTCCTGTCAAGGTAAAAAGCAATGGTGCACTTGACATCTAGAGCATGAAGGTCAGCCTGGTAGAAGTTTTGATGCGGTTTGGGATAGAATGTAGGTAGGTGTATGGGTTGGTTAAGATGGAAGTCCGAAACAATCTTTGGTACAAATTTTGGATCTGGCCAAAAGGTTACTTTGTCCTTATAAAATGTTGTATATGGCAGGTTCCACCCTGAGCACATTGATTTCACTAACTCTCTTTGCTGATGTAATTGCCATGAGAAATGCCACCTTTAGGGATAAGTGGTAGACACAACATGATGACATTGGTTCGAACAGATGTTTCGTTAAGGCCTTCAAGACTAAATTTAAGTCCCATGGAATGGTAGCAGGTCATATATTTGGATACATCCACTGAAGGCCTGATAAAAAAATGTTAAATAATGGGCAAAGTTGAGATGTGCGCATTGGAGAGCGTGTCATGGAAGGTGGCAATTGCAGCCAGATGGACCCTTATGGAGCTGTTCGATAAGTGGGATGTCTTAAGCTGCAGCAAGTACTCTAGTATTTGTGGAATGGAAGAGGAGACTGGTACAACTTGATTAGTGTAGCACCAATACTGAAATCTACACAGTTTTAGAGAACAAGATTTCCATGTGGCTGGCTTTCTGCTACTGAGAATGATGTTGCGCACCTGTTCTGAACCATGTAATTCTATGCCATGGAACCATTGAGGAACCAGGCTGTCAGGTGCAGTTTGTGAATTAGGGATGTTGTTGTAGTACATTTCGTTGAAAGAGGACCATTGGAGTGTTTGGAAGGCAGAGTGTTTTGCGTATAGATAGAGCGAGTAAGTGGGGGTACCAGATCTGTTTGGGCCAAGCTGGTGCTATTAGGATGAGTGTGGCATGGTCCCAAATTACTTTTCATATCACTCTGTGTATGAGTGGAATTGGCTGAAAAGCGTATAGTAGGCAATGTGACCAAATTGATGACAAAGGCATCTCCTAAAGATCTTGGGTCGTTTCCCGCTCATGAGCAGAAAAGAGGGCATTTTCTGTTGGTGAATGTGGCAAAGAGATCTATCCTTGGAAAGCCCCATCTCTGAAAAAGGTTGATGAGAATGCTGTTGTATAGTTCCCACTTGTGGGTGAGTGGGAAGCTTCTGCTGAGCGCGTCTGCCATTAGGTTCCTGATTCTGGGCAGGTATACGCGGATAGTGTCACTGAATGGTGGAGGCACCAGCTCCATAGTTTTATGGCTTCCGCACATAAAGCGGGGGATCTCGTGCCACCTTGTCAATTTATATAAAACATGATTGCTGTGTTGTCCATCATTTTTGTGACCGTCTTTCCTCTTATTAGCAAGAGAAAGTTGTGGCAGGCATACCGGACTGCTCTCATTTCTAGAATATTTATGTGCAGTGTCTGTTCGTTTCTTGTCCATGTGCCCTGGACCTTGTGTGAATCAGTATGCGCTCCCCATCCCATAAGGGAGGCATCCGTTATCATTATTGATGTCTGTGGCCTTGCGAATGGAACGTCTTGTCATAGATTTGTTGGGAATTCACCAGTCGAGGGATCTCTTGATAACGATTGGTAGAGTCAGTATGCCATGTAGTGAGTGGCGGTGTGGTCTGTAAACCGATGCCAGCCAAGCCTGCAATGGTCTCATTCTGAGCCTTGCATATGGTACCACTGCAGTGGTAGCTGCCATGTGCCCTAGTAACTGAAGGATAATCCTTGCTGGTACTGTAGGAACTACTTGTATGTAATTTACAAGGTCTATGATGGCTGTAATGCAGTGTTCGGGCAGAATTGCTCTCCTGATTGTTGAATCTAGAAAAGCTCCTATAAATTGTGTTTTGTGATAGAGTTATAGTTGATTTCTCTATGTTTATTCGCAGGCCCAAACTTTGGAAGAGTCACATAGCGAACCTTGTGGCGGGCTTCGCGTCTTGGAGCGTCTTTGCCACAATCAAGCAGTCGTCTAGGTATGGGTATATAGTTATGCCCTTCGTTCTTAGGTAGGCCACAACTACTGCTAGGATCTTGGAAAACACTTGAGGGGCCACTGAGAGTCCAAAGGGAAGGACTCGGTACTGGTAGTGATGCGCTTCAAATGTAAATTGCAGGAATTTCCTGTGGGAAGGATGAATAGAAATATGAAAATATGTGTCCTTTAGGTCAAGGGCTGAAAACCAGTTTCCCTTTTGTAGCATAGGAATAATGGTGTTGAGTGTTACCATTTTAAATCTTTCTTTTTTAATAAATTCATTCAGTCATCTTAAATCTAAAATAGGCCTCCATCCCCCATTTTTCTTTTGAATGACGAAGTATTTTGAATAAAACCCCTTTCTCTTGTGATAAAACCTCAATCTCTCAATTGCTCCAAGGCTCAGAAGCTGGGAGACCTCATCTCTGAGGACTTGTACACGAGTTGGGTCCCTAAAGAGGAACGGGGAGGGGTAGTGTAAAGGGGGAATTTTAATAAAGGGAATAGTAAGACCTTGCTTTATTATATCCAAAACCCACCTATCTGAGGTTATACTGGCCCAATTATGTACAAATCTTTTTAACTGGGATTCAAGGTTAGTAGCGTTGTTGTGTATGTTAGCGGATGGGAGTATGTTCTCCAACCCTTGACCAAGATATTGGAATTGTGTCTTTGGTGGAAGGGATTGATTGTTTAGGGATGGCTATATCTGTTTTCTTTTATACGAGTGTTGTCTTGTTCTCTGTTGGTTTTCATAGGGTCTAGGTTGGTACAAAGGTTGATATTGTTGATTAGATCGACGGGGGTATTCCTGAGGCTTAAAATGTTTTCCTCCTAAAGGTAGGTACGTATATGCCTAGTGTTCTTAAGGTGGCCCTAGAGTCTTTCATTGAGTGCAATACCTGATCTGTCTTATCCGCAAAAAGTTGATTGTTCTCAAAAGGTAAGTCCTCTATTTTGATTTGCAGATCACATGAAAGTGTTCCTGTATGGATCCAGGATGCCCTTCTTAGGATGACAGCTGTCGCAATAATTCTAGCTGCCGAGTCTGCGGTATCCATGGAAGCTTGTAAGAAGGTTCGGGTGACATGTTGACCTTCTGTAAGTATAGATCTGAACTGGTCTTTCTTAGCTTCTGCAATATCAGGTATTAATTTGGCTAATTTATCAAAGATGTTATGACTATAATTAGAGAGGAGAGCAAGGTAATTTGCAACTCTCATAATTAAAGTAGAAGATGAATATACTTTTCTGCCTAAATTGTCGATGCGTTTCCAATTTCTGTCTGACTGTGGCTCTTATTCCTTTGATTTGCTGCATCTATGACCAGTGAAATTGGTGCTGGATGAGTAAACAAGAATTCCATTCCCTTAGACAGGATGAAATATTTTCTGTCTAGGTGTTTATTGCTTGATGCTATGGAAGCTGGTGTTTGCCAGATTATTCTGGCAGGATCCATCAGTGCCTCATCCATAGGAAGTGCTATCCTTGAGGAAAGTGTTGTACTTAAGATCTTTAGCAACGTGTGTTGTGATTCTACGACTTCCTCTAAAGGTATTTCTAGGTCCTGGGTGACTCTGCGAAATAGCTCATTAAACTGTCTGTGATCATCTGAATAGTTCTGTGTTAAAGGGGTAAGTGACTCCTTTGCTGGAGATGCCCCTGGGGATGATGGCTGTGATCATACTGTGGCAACAGAAGCAGCCGCTTCTGAATGGTGGGAAGACTGTGATAAGTGAGTAGAGACAGACAGCCTGTTTTCATGCCTCTTCGAGTTAGCCTGCCTTTCAGGAGATACAGAATGATGATACAAGTGATCTTTACTGGGAGCCCTGCTGTGTCTATGGTATGAGTCATAGGAGCGATGAGGGTAGTAATGAGAGTGGCAGAAGTGACTCGAATGTCTGCAGGGCCATCGGGATCTGGTATAATGACAATAGTGTGCTGTAACAGATCACTCTGAATGATAGTACCCGTGGTGGGAAGAGTCATAGGTGGCACGTAAGGAACATGTACTGTGCTTTCTAAAAGTATAGGAATCTGCAGAGTAACAAGGAGATATATGTCACTGCTTGCACGACCTTTTTCCAGGTGGGGAGTGTGGCGGGGTCTGATTAGAATTGGTATCCCTCTTTGACAGCAGTGTGTTTGCAGTCTGGGGCTATGAGTCTTTGGCAGACGTTGTTGCTTCAGGGGGAGCCTGACCATGAGCAGGTTTCACACACGGTGCCATCTGCTCAGCCAGCACTGGGTGGGGTGGAACCGACTGCTGAGCCTGAGTTGGAACCAGTGACTGCGAGCGGCGCGGTGCCGACGCACTTGTGTGAGTAGGCTGTCTAGCGCTGCTTAACACAGTGCCATTCTGCGGCTTAGAGTGCCAGTGCTGTGTGGTCACTATAGCCCCTGAGGAGCCTTTAGCCTCTTTCACAGGCTTTTTTGAAGATGGCTTGGGTTCAACTGAACGATCCTTCCTGGGTACTGAAGTTTTCTTCTCTGACGACTTTTGCCTGTTATGGCTGTCATCTGAATGACTCATACTTGTTTTATCTAAGGCTGAGTCTGAGCCTGGAGCCAGAGATTCCTCCATTAGTAAAATTTTGAGCTTCAGCTCCCTGTCTTTATGTGCTCTGGAGCTTAAGTTTAAACAATGAGGACACTTGTGAGGTAAATGTAATTCGCCTAAACAGCGAATACACTGTGAATGGCCGTCCGAAGCTGGCATCGCCTTGTTACATTGCCCGCATCTCTTAAAGCCAGAAGCCACTGACATACTGTGAATAACTTCTGTTTTTTCCCAACTTTCGTCTCCTTTTTCTCTCTCTTTTTTTTTTTTTTTTTTTAGGGTTCTCTAGGGATAAAGAAGGCTACCTATGTAGGAAAGATAAGTGGAAGAATTAAAGGTGAGGTATCTCCTGAGGAGAGAAGCCAGAGAATAATGGATCCATTTTTGCTGAGCTGGGGACGGTTGAAAAGGAACTGAGGGGAGACAGCCATGTGCACGCTGAGGGCTTGTGAGGGTAGACACAAGACATCCTCTGCGTAGGTGTGGCTTCACACTAACTGCTACGAAAACTCTGTTCAGCAGCGCAGGGACGCTACACACCTAAGGTGGAGCACCCACAGGACGTCACTTGACGAAGAACTGTTTCTTGTGAACTGCTTGTTAACTAAGAGAGTTAAAAGAGCAAGAGTTAGAAAAGCACATTTTAGATTTGGTTAATTCCCCTTAAATGACAATGCTTTTTAATCAATTTCTGAGTATTCTTATTACAACTGGTGGACCGCCACCTAGAAAAGTAAACCTATTAATTGGACTCCAAACAAAAAGATTTTTTTAAAAATGGGAAAATCTTCACTTACAATATGTGGGAACTGAAAGCAATGCAACAAACATTTGGTTTTCATAGATTTGGTTTTTAGATGGAGAAGGGGTTTGTTCTTCCTAAGCTTTTTTTCAAGAAAGAATGAAATATATACAAATATGATTGCAGAGCTGCTGGCCATTATATTTGAAAGCTCGTGGTGAACGGGGGAGGTCCCAGAGGTTTGGAAGAAGGCAAATATAGTACCAATCTCCAAGAAAGAGAAAAAGGAGGATCTGGGGAACTACAGACCAGTCAGCCTCAACTCAATCCCTGGAAAAAACCATGGAGCAGGTCTTCAAAGAATCCTTTCTGAAACACTTGGAGGAAAACAGAATGATCAGAAGCAGTCAGCTTGCATTCACCAAGAGCAAATCATACCTAACCAACCTGATTGCCTTCTATAATGTGATGACTGGATTTGTGGATGCAGGAATAGCTGTTGACATGATTACCTCGACTTTAGCAAGGCTTTTGACCCTCTTTCCCACAGCATTCTTGTCAGCAAGTTAAGGAAGTATGGGTTGGATGAGTGGACAGTAAGATGGACAGAAAACTGGTTAGATCAATGGACTTAGTGGGTAGGAATCAATGGCTTAATATCTAGCTGGCTACTAGCAGCAAGTGGAGTGTCCTAGGGGTCAGTCCTGGGGCCCGTTCTATTCAATATCTTCATTAACAATCTTAATGGGATAGATTGCACGTTCAGTAAGTTTGCAGATGACACCAAGCTGGAGGAACTGTGGACACACTGGAGAGCAGGGATAGGATTTAGGGATACTTAGATAAGTTGGAGAAGTGGGCCAAAAGAAATCTCATGAGTTTCAACAAGGAGAAGTGCAAAATCCTGCAGTTAGGACAGAAAAACCCCATGCACTGCTACAGGCTGGAGACTGATCAGCTAAGCAGCAGTACTATAGAAAAAGACCTTGGGGTTATAGTGGATGGAAATCTGGATATGAGTCAACAGTGTGCTCTTGTCACCAAAAAGGCTAATGGCATATTGGGATGTATCAGTAGGAACATTTCTAGCAGATCGAGGAATGTGATTATTCCCCTCTATTCAGCACTGGTGGGGCTGCATTTGGAATAGCGTGTCCAGTTTTGGCCTCCCCACTACAAAAAGAATATGGACAAATTAGAAAGAGTCCAGTGGAGGGCAACAAAAATGATTAGGGGGCTGGGGCACATAACTTATGAGGAAAGACTGAAGAAACTTGGCTTATTTAGCCTGTAGAAGAGAAGATGGGGGGGGGATTTGACAGCATCCTTCAACTACTTTAAGGGGTGCTCCAGAGAGGAGGGAGCTAGGCTCTTTTCAGCTGTAATGGAGGACAGAACAAGGAGCAATGGTTTCAAGTTATCTGGGGAGGTCAAGGCTGGATATTAGGAAAACTTTCTCACTAAGAGAGTGATGAAGCATGGGAATAGGTTGCCTAGGGAGGTGGTGGAATCTCCGTCTTTAAAGATATTAAAGCTCCAATCAGACAATACCATGGCTGGGATGATTTAGTGAGAGTGGTCCTGCTTTTAGCAGGGGGTTGGACTAGATGACCTCATGAGGTCCCTTCCAACCCTCTAATTCTATGGTACTACCCCATTGTTTTGCTAACAAAAAGGATTATAACTCAAATTGTAAGCTGCCCACAGAGAAGTTTTCATGATGGGTAGAGAAGGTAACTGGATTTATTATTATTATTATTATTATTATTATTATATGACACACCAGTTAAAGAGGTTTTTTTCACATTGATGCAATCTTTGTTCACCAACATTTAAACATTTCTTTCATGCCAGTTGTAAACGGGTTTTAACAGGAGTGAACCAGACATTAACTTGTTCTCCTTGTTAGCTCTCTTTTATACAGTATACAGGAAAAACACTACAGAAACTGAATTGTATTAATGGGTTATCCATATTCTAGAAAGAGAGGTCTGCATTTCTTCAAGAACACTTTGCTATTCGCTCCATATTTCCAATTAGGTTGTAATTTTGACTGCATACAGCAGTTTGTTGGAGCTTTCCTGAACAGTAGTCAATTGCTGAACTAAAAATAGATTTAATTACATTCTATTTCTGTAACTCTAGAATTCAAATGTCTGAGTAAATCACTTTCTACTCTGGACTGATCTAAGACCACCCTAATATCTTCTACCGATATAAAGTCTACAAATATTTGATCCCACATTTGAAATAGTACATCTTTTCCTGCAAGAAACTGACTTTCAATTTAAAATGCCCTTGGCCATTGCTGAATGTAGCAGTACATATTATGACATGATTTTTACAAAACAATTACAGAACTAAAGTCTAGGTCTTAAGAACTTTTCCAGGAAAATGTTCAGTTCTTAGACTGAGGAGGTGAATAAAGTAGATGAACAAGTTCTCATTGGACAGCAGCACAAATGAGAGAATCTGGGACTTACATACCAATCAAATCTTCTGTATGACAGATACTGGAAAATAAGCAACACTGAAAATAAAAAACCTGCCAGAGCAAAACCAGACAATGTTTTAACTGAAATGCCACATGCTCAAGCCAAGACCAGAACTGATTAAAGAAATACATTTTCCACATAATTTTTTCCAAACTCAGAACATCTTCAGCTTCTGGGCACCATGAAAAGTGAGTCAATCTTTAAAGTCATGCTTTTCAATGTATTTAGAAATGGCACAAAACGGATTAATTATTTTCTTCATATGATTGTCAGCACCCACAGAAAGATTATTCTGATTTCTAAAGGAACATTCATCTCTCAGGACCACCCAACATTCAAGGGAAGCTCTGCCTTGAAAGCTCCATCCTGAAAAATTTATGAATGAGATTATGAAGTGGGTTTGACAGTCATAGCAAGGGATCAGACTCCATGATTTAGGAATTCCCTTCCAGACCTATGTTCTTGTGTTCTTTTTTATTACTGATCGTAAAGAAAGTATTCCTAATGACAAAATTAAGCCATTTAAAACATGAAATAAAAAGTATTCAGTCTTATGAAAAATGATTTAAAAAAAAGTTTCACCCAAAAAGAACATGAGTTCTTACTGAGCATTGCTTCCATTTTCTCTGTCTTACATAACAACTGGTAAGAAAATATAAAACACAAGAAAAAAAATAGGTAAACTAGGTAAAGTTGTTTAGCTGTCCTTTAGATTTGGGCCTGAAAAGTTCTTAGGCAAAACACAGTCAATATAGATATTTTTATTAGAAACTAAAAGTGCTATAGAAGAAATAGTCTCCTCCACTGTGGCTGTTTAATTTGTCATCTCTGGTATCTAGCTATCCTTTTACTTTAAAAACAAAATTGCTATACATTGGAATTTAAAGCCATTTGTACAGAGTCTTTGGAAGGAAAATGGGTTTTCTGTAAAAAGGTAGGGCCATTTGAAAGCTACGTACTTAGCATGTGTGATAGAAGGTGTTCTCAGCCTGCATCTATGCATTTAAAAGTAGATGTGCTGCACTTTGATTTACTTTTAGTTAAGTATACACTGGCAGGTTCAGGAACTCCAAAGCTCTTGACCTGAAGAGCTATTGAAAGAGGTTCTTGTGATTGCAAACATCTCTGGAGCAAGGGGATTAGATGATCCATTGGCAAAGTCAGGAAAGCTCTGAAAGCCTAACGATAGGGCTGGCTGGTTAGTAATATTTGTTTCATGAAATATTTTGATGTTTCAGAATTTGTCTTCATATTTATACTGAATGAAACCAAGCCCATTGTGATATTGGCTATATACATTTCTCTAGCACTCTCATACACTTGAGTAGTCTTCCTAATTAATATTTTGTTAAATACGACATATTTAGAAATAGAAATTCTGTTTCAACTAATTGGTATTTCAGAAAGTTTCAATGGAAAATTCCTGGCAAGCACAACTTAACAGGATCTGATTTGTTTGCTTGTTTATGTTTGTAGAAAAGAAAGAGATCACTAGACTCCAATCCTGCAGTCAAATTCTTCACTCAGGTGAAAATCTGCAGGACTCAGGACTACAAAATTAGGCTGGACTTTTTAAACAGGCTAACAAGCGTTAGGCACCCAACTCCCACTGAAGGTGATTAATTCTCAAGTTTACTTGGAAACCCCAGCACTGAATTTTAAAACCTGACTTAGGATAGGATTAAGCCCCAGTTTAGCACCTATATAAATTGTAACAGTGGTTCTCTTTTTCTGAATCAATTAATTAAATTTTCTGAATTTGAAATAGTTCATTACCATAACTTCAACTAGTGAAGAAGAGGACCTACAAGATGAAGAGAACACATTCAAACAAAACTTTAAAAGAGACTGATACCACCTCCATTTTTCATGTCATTTTTAATATGGTGTATAGCTTGCTACATGAAGCAATTTAAATCCCTGATTCACAGCTGGCATCCTCTGACTGTAAAATCCCATTTTTCCTCATCAACAACCATGGACATGGATTTTAAATAAGTTACAGTAAACAATAAAATAAAATAAAATAAAAAATAAAATAAAATAGAAAATAAAATAAAATGAAAATAAAAAACATGTTGTTTCAGACTACAAAGCTATTTACCTGGGACACTTCAATAATTGGGAATTGAAAGAATCGTATAATTGTTAAAGGCCTGATATTTTCTCAGCACTTTTAAGCAAAACACAAACCCAGTAAACATATACGGTAGTAATTCTGGTATAGGGGCAGGTTTCTTTCCTTCACCACATTAAAGTATATTCCCCATCACGTTTATTTGCAGCTGTCCTTTCAGCCTCTAATTGTGAAAAATAGAAGATAGCTATTAAAACCTCAACCCTTCCTAAATCAGCCTCTCTGGCTAAAACATGTCAGAGACAGGAGTTTTGGAAGATTCTTGTTTTAAATGTTTTTTTCTTTAAACAAATGAAAAATTACCTTTCCTTCATTCTCTCTGCAGTTTCACCTTCTTTAAAGCGGGGAGTACTAAGTTTCACCTGTGTTTCACTTGTGTTAAGTGTTCTGTTCTTTGTCTTCCCCTCCCTGCCTCCTTACCCACTGTTTCCCTTTCAGTGAATGGATTTAGTAATATTTGTAACTGTCTGTAAACAGAAAATCTTCTCTCTCTCTCTCTCTCTCTCTCTCTCTCTCTCTCTCTCTCTAGTGTTTTCCTCAGCTGCTTTGGCATTAGGTGTGCTCCTCTGTATAGATTTCTTCTGTCTTAAAGTAATTAAATTGGTTAAGTGATGCAAGTTTTGGTTTCCCTTCAAAACGCCTCTTCCCCTCCTTAAGATACAACTCTAACTTCTGCTTTTTGTAATTAAAGTATCCAATGCAATTGTATTAGCATAAGTAGGTATAAATAGTGCTTAAAATAAATTACTTCGGCTCATTTTGCTGGTGGTCCATTTCCTTTCACTAGCCACACGAATCTGAGTTTCCCTTCAGGGAACAGCTGCCCATCCCCAGCTCTGACCTTCCCACCCGGGGACCCCTTACCTAGCTGCTGGAGCCAGGAGCAGCCATGTCACAGGCTGCTGCTTGCTCCTGCCCCGAGCATGATCTGAGCATGCTCAGAGTGGCACAGGAGTTTTAAAATCTCCTAGCCTGGGGCAGGACAACTCCCCACCAGCCAGCAAACTATGTCTTCCAGCCTGGTAGGGGATGCACCTGCCAGCTGTGCACGGCCGGCACTGTTCCATTTCGGTGAGCGACAGGGGCTATGCTGCCATCCACCCGAACAGCTTACAGGGAAACTTGTCCGGCTCCCATAGTGGTGCCACTGGCAGAGTCTTGCACCAGCTCCCGGCATGTCCGCAGACCCCTTAAAGTAAGTCTGTGGCCCCCCAGCAGTTTGCAGACCACAGGTTGGGAACCACTGTCCTACAGTCAAAAGTACAACTACATTTGCTCCTATCTCTCAGACAGACACAGTCACCTTCAGGAACTCTATCAAACATTCTTGAAACTACAATATCCACCTGGGGAAGTTAAGAAATGGATTGCCAGAGCCAGGTGGGTACCCTGAAGTCAACTGCTACAGGACAAGCCTAAGGAAAAAACAGAATGCTGCTAGTCATCACCTACAACCCCATAGTCAAACCTCTATAGCACATCATCAAGAATCTACAGTCTATTCTACAAGACAATCCCTCACTCTCTCAGGCCTCGGGAGGCAGATCTCTCTTTCCCTGGAGACAGCTCTCCAACTGTAAGCAGATACTCACCAGCAACTACAGACCTAACAACAAAAACATTAAAGCAGGCACATACTCCTGCAACAAACCACATTGCCAGTTCTGCCCAAATATCTGCACAAAAGGCACCATCTTAGGGCATCAAACCAGATACTCCATGAAGGGCTTAGTTACCCACTCATCCACCAATGTGACTTACGCCATCATATGCCAGAAATACCCGTCTCTGCCACCTTATACATTGAACAAACAGGATACTCTCTGCACAAAATAATGGACACAAATCTGACATCAGAAATAGTATTCACAAGCCATATATAGAGATATAGATTTTAAGCAAATGGATAACAAATCAAAGCTTCAAAGAGAAACTGCAGAAAAGTAATTCATATACAGATTTGACACCATCAATTTAGGGTTAAATAGAGACTAATTTTTTCCCCCTACCTACCTCTAACATGCTGTTCTACACTGAGTGAATCTAAACAACTGCACTCAATTGCTGTAACAGTCTGTTCTGATGTTATTATTTATACTTCCCCGCATTTAATTTCCTCCCATGCATCTGTACTTCTACATCTTCAAGTGTCTGATGAAGTGGATTTTTTCCCATGGAAGCTCATGCAATAAAAAAGTTTGTTAGCATAAATAAATCTGTTAGTATTTCAAAATGCCACAGCATTATTTTTGTTTTGCTGAGCTAAACTAACATAATTATCCCTTTGGAACTTGCTAGAATCCAGAAGTCCTAAATAATATAAAATGAACCTTTGCTTTCTGTGATCGTCCTTTCCTGAGGGTGACCAATTACTTGGGGGGACCTATTCCTGGAAAATATGTGAGCACATACTTCAATATATTTCTGTCCAGGAAAACACCAGAGTATGCGATTAAGTCTCTTTGCCTTTTAATTTAGCACATGCTTAAGTGCTTTTCTGAAGTAGGATTGCAATGGAACTTCATCGATGCTATTCATCTGCATCATTGATCCACATATGAGTAATGGGTTTACAGTCTGGGACAGAGTCAATATAGTTCTAATATGGAATGCTCTAGATTGATTTGGCCCGCATAATGAATTTATATTGCCCATGGTATGTACCACAATATTAAAGATGAAGATGAAGCATGGCACCTACCCTAATAGCCAGCAGTAACTTCTCTGATTTTAACTAATTGTCCTACATGAACAGAATTTTCTTTTCTCTCTCTTTTCTTTTATTTCTACTTAATTTTCATTCTACCCTTAAGTTATTCTAGATTCAGTTGGTTGTAGCACTTTTACACACACATCTGAAAGTCAGCAGGAAGTCTCTCTAAAATACTTAGAGCACAAAAACCTCTGAGAATATTTTATTGACTTTCTTCAATCAGCTAAGGAAAAGAATCTTTAAGTGCTTCTTCCAAAGGAGCGGCATTATTGAAGACATATGAAACCAGCACAAGAATTGTTTGTTTAAAGGTCATTTTTGTTTTGTTTTCCCAGTGGCTATCAGAAAACAGAGCACTTTACATCCTCAAAATAATTACAAAGGAAGAAGTTTTTTGATGTTGAGCAAGGCAGGGAACAATGCTGTATTTGGAAAGGTGCTTTATTATATCAATGCATAGATGTTCTTTCCAGTCATCATTTGAACCAAATATACAAGCCTGAAAACTATATTAGTGTCACATTTAACATCTGAAGACCTAGTTTTGCTGGTTTAAAGAACTAATTGCACTCTGATTTGGTTGTGCCATTAACATGTTTTGCTACCAAAAAACTTAAGTGCACCACAAGTGTTCCCACAGCCACAGTATCCTTAAGAGCATAAGAAGGTGTTTGAATGTTTTCTTTTCCATTTCCCCC
Organism: Podocnemis expansa; assembly: GCA_007922195.1. Classification (NCBI taxonomy): domain Eukaryota; kingdom Metazoa; phylum Chordata; order Testudines; family Podocnemididae; genus Podocnemis; species Podocnemis expansa. Next base: position 46,547,623 of record ML681989.1, read on the forward strand.
TGACTAGTCTAATATTTCTGAGGACAAGGTATCTCAAAGGAACACGCATATCAAAGAAAGTAAATCCCATTTTAATAACAAATGTCCAACCCATATTCTGGTTGCTTTCATTGCTTTTAAAAATCTACAATAAGAAATTAATTTCTACCTATGTAGAAAGAGACTGTTCAGAGTGGGACACAAGATTTGCTAGGCCACAACAGAGCAGTGATCTAGATACTCTGGTCTCTGTCTCCAACAGGTGCTTAATCCATTACATAAAGGCACAGACACAACCTAGAGAGCTTCAGTGGCTAATCAGGTTCACCGGTTAGTCATGAACTTGAGAGATAAGTGCAACTCTGTTCTCTGCCTGACTTCCAGTTGGGATTTGGGCAACTCACCTAGTCTCTCTGTGCCACAGTTTTCCAGTTGGCTAGCAGAACACTTCCCTACCTTACAACCATGTTGAAAAGCTAAATAGACTGATGAGTTCAGATACTTTGGTATGGGAGATCTAAGATACAAGGCAGAACCCTATTGAGGATATTTACATACACAGGACGAGTTTATTTTGAACTCCTATCAGATGGAGGCTAGTTTATGTCCTAAAGTATGGTTATAGCCCCTCCAAAAATAAATGGTTTTATATCTCAGTGTAACTGTGGCTGTTCTCATTATCTGTGGAAGCAGCCAACCTTATTCTGAATCTTGCAAAGCTCTACCCAATCTGCAGCATTAATTATTTTATTAGAGTCCTTCTTAATTTATCTGCTCCATAAACTAAACAGTCACAACACTGAACAACTTGGACCCACTGACATTAATTGACTCCCATTGACTTCATTGGGCTTTGGACCAGGACCTTGTTGCATAATCTACATCAGAGGTGGGCAAGTGGCTTTACCACAAGAGCGCAGCAATCATGCCATGGCTGGAGCATGGCAGCCACCCATCTCCCATTGCATAGGCCTAGTGGCAGCACTCTGATTTGAGTGTGAAAGCCACTCCTCTATCACAATGTAGGCCAAGTGGTTGCATCCTGGCCAGAACATGGCTACCCCACCCTTTCCCCTATCCCTTTCCCACCATATGGCCCATCATACAATTTTAGATGCAAATGTGGCCCTCAAACCCCACATAATTAGAGGTAACCTGAAGATTTTAAAAAGGCCCAAATTTTTCTTGTTGAACTCTTAAACTCAATTATTAGAACTAAGGGGTGTGGAATATTTTGTGAACATCAGTGCTACTTGAATAACTTTTTGCTCTGTCATTTGTAACAAACAAGTTCTGGACTGAATTAAGCCCTGAATTCTTCAGAGAAAAAGTCTCCACACAGGGAAGAGTTAGGAACCACCCTCTCAGGAAAAACTGGAGGGATAGACTTGAAAATTTGGGAATTTGGAGATTTTGGGGTTTGCAAGCTCCATTCAGCAATAAGGAGGGGATTTGCCAGTTCATGGAGGGGTTTGTGTGGAGTTGAGGAAACTGAAAGAGGAAAAAATAAAGTAGGCTGCATTCAGGGATGTCCTGGAAGAGAACACATTATTAAACCCACATACATCTCTTTGAAGCTAGAGAATGAAAATAAGTAGATTAAAAGTTTAGCTATTTCTTTTCACATATGTGAGCAACTCGTGTCAGAAAGTATGGCAAAAATAAACTTTCCAAGAAAGAGAAGTATAGATGTTTTGAAGAAGAAAACTTCCCCACACCTAGAAGTTCCAACTGCTGCCTCTTCTTCATTCCTATAGATTTAATGTTGAATGCTAGCATCCCACCCAAAACAAAGAGCTCAAATTCTGCAGACTCGGACATAAAGGCAGATGATAGTACACACCCAATAAATAGAGAGAAGGATCAAGGTGAAATCCTGGCTTCATCCATATCAACCAGAGTTTTATCACTGACTTCAGTTAAGGCCAGAATTACATCCTCACACTCTACAAAGTGTCAATGCTACGGAAAGACAAGTAACCTACATGTAAAGAATGGAACAGGTATATTGGAAAGGAAAGACTAACATGCCAACAGCTTCAGCTATAGAATAGTGGGCCATAACTGTCCATATGAACCTTCAGAAGAGACAACTATTTCAACATTTTATCCCAACAGCTTCTTGTTCTACTGAAACAAAAAAATTCTGCACCATGGGAAGTGACTTATGCTAAAGAGAATGAGGAAAACAGAGACCTTTATTACAGATATAGTGAAACCAATAATTATTCAGAAGTTCTCAGGTGAGATTTGTGAACAAGTAAGGCAGATAATATAATTTAAATTAATTTCTTTATTTAATTTCAAATACAAACAGCACCTCTCTCTAGATCTTGAGGCATGTTACACAAATTTAACAAACAAAACCCTATAAAATAGTTAAAACTGCAGACCTAATTCATATAAATAAGCATATAACCCCCAACTATATAAACAAGACAGTCATCAAGTCAGACAAAACAATATTAAAGAAAAGCATATTCTATCCCTAATGATTCTCTAGCTCTGCTTTTGGATTCATTTCTACGGGAAAAAGGTTCATTTAAACTACATAGTGCCTTGTCTCATCTTCCAGAGGAAGTGAGCTGCTTTAAGTGCCAATTACTGGAAATAGAAACCCCTTCCAGACTAATGGCATCTTACACTGGGGGGGGGGGGGGAGACAACCGTTAGGTTGCAGTGACTGAGTAATTGATAGATAAGATTAAACCCAGAGAAAGTCAGGGGAAAAGTGTTTGGAAACTTGGCTAGTTACTAAATTTCTGGATAAAGAATGTTCATAAGTCAGAAATCAAAACTTTCATATTTCTCCCAGTGCTGTGAGTTTTGGTGTGTCCCAGTATGTCACAGGGTCAACTTAGCAGTAGGGTTCTCTGGGGATTAGCTTCTTCCGGATCTGACACCATCCCAGATGATGCCACAGCACAGTTTGTGACTGGACATTGTGACATTATGCTGACCCACAACCATTTCATATTTGAGGATAATTTATACCTCCAAGTCAGTGGCACTGCTATAGATACCCACATGGCCCCACATGCCAACATTTTTACGGTTGACTTAGAACAACATTTCCTTAAGTCTCATCACAAAGCACCTTTCCTCTACTTATGCTACACTGATGACATCATCATCATCTGGACCCATGGCAGGGATGCCTTTGAAGATTTCCACAGAGATTTCAACAATTTCCACTCCACAATCAAATTGAGCCTGGAACATTCCACACAGGAGATTCACTTTCTAGACACCACAGTACAAATTAGGGATGGACACATCAACACCACTCTATACTGAAAACCTACCAATCGGTATACCTATCTACAGCCCTTGAGCTTCCATCCAAAACACACAACACGATCCATTGTCTACAGCGAAGCCCTAAGATATCACCATGTTTGCTCTGATCCATCAGACAGAGACATATCTTCAGGATCTCTATCAAACTTTCTTAAAATGACAGTACCCACCTGGGGAAGTTAAGAGACAGATTGACAGAGCCAGATGGGTACCCCGCAGTCAACTACTGCAGGAAAGGCCCAAAAAAGAAAACAATAGAATGCCACTGGTCAACATATACAGCCCTCAACTCAGACCACTACAACAGATCATTAAGGACCTACAGCCTATTTTAAAAGATGACCCTTCACTCTCTCTAGCCTTGGGAGACAGACCTGTCCTTGCCTACAGACAATACTCAAACCTTAAATAGATACTCACCAGCAGCTACAAACCTAGCAACAGAAACATTAAAGCAGGCACACATCCCTGAAACAAACCACACTGCCAGCTTTGTCCACATATCTGCACAAAAAACATCATCATAGGACCTAATCAAGCCAGCTACTCCACCATGGGCTCATTCACTTGCTCATCCACTAATGTGGTTTATGCCATCACATGCCAGAAATGCCCCACACCTTATACATTGAACAAACAGAACAGTCTCTATGCAGAAGAATAAATGGGCAAAAAACTGACATCAGAAATCAGAACACACACACACACACACACACACACACACACACCCACACCCCAACCAGTTGCTGAACACTTCCATCTTCCTAATCACTCCATTGAAGCTTTGTTGATGATGGTCTTCAAGAAAATCAATGGGACAACAAGACTTCAGAGAGAAACAGCCGAAATCGAACTAACATACGGATTAGATTGTGTGAAAGCAGGACTGAATAATGACTATGGATTCTTTTCCCATTATAACAGGTAATTTGACTTCACTCTCCCTCTATATGCTATTTCCCAGAGTTTAAATCTTTACAAATGCTCTGATTTGCTGTTGCAATATGACCTGATCCCATGTCTTACACTCCCCTGCATTTATTTTCATCCTATTCTGTAAATTCCCCCTCTTCAAAGCATCTGATGAAGTGGGATTTTCTCCCACAAAAGCTCATGCCATAAATAAATCTGTTAGTCTTTAAGTTCCACAACACCCCTTGCTTTTTTTGCTTTACTAGACTAACATGGCTGCCCCTTTGGAACTCCTTCTGTTGCTTGCTCATCTACTCCCTAGGGCCTATCTCTCTGCAACTCAGGGTATGCTCTCTCTCTCTGGCTCAGTCCTTCGGCCAGTTCTGTATATGTTTGCCTGGGGTGGTTTATCCTGTGGCCCTTAAGAGGGAAGTCTTCAAATCCACTGTCATGATTTTACTACTTTTCCCAGTGGCTGATAATGGAACCCAGGTCCATCCATTACTCCAGGGACCCCCGATGTGCAGCAACTATGGTCTGCTTGCTCCTAGACTCTGTTACTATTTCTCTGAACTCTTTTCTACTTCTGTGCTCTCTTCTAGCTCCAAACCTCTCTGGATTTTCCTGACTTCTAGTAAGTAACTACAGACTACTTAACTTTGCAACCCAAAACACACTTTTCTACTCATAGACCGTGAATCACCACAGTCTATTTATTTGCAGCCCTCCTCTGTTCTCAGCTTGCTCGCTTAATACAAGCTTTCCCCTGCCACACTTCATCATTAGTTAGACTTTCAAATGCTGGCTCTTCCCCACATGCAACCTGTCAGGTTTTTTGACCCAAATTTTACCTGTTCTGCCTTGTTTGGCATTTAAACCTTCCCCCATTTAAAAACAAAAAAAGTTGCTTCCTGGGTCTTCATGAATACTAGTTATTCTGATTCTCTGATTAACAGTTCCCCTAAAGAAATGAGCAAGTTATATTTGTACAATGGAGTTCTAGTTCTTCAGTGATGCAAATTAATAAAAAAATGTGATAGGACTCAATGGGATGACTTTGTTGTGCTCATCCTAAATTCAGAGATTTAGCTCTATTTAGTCACATTGTGTTTTCAGACATACTTTTATCTACTTAAAACCTTATTAAAACAGAACTGTTTGAAATTCTTCAGATTCCTGCACATCTTCTGATCCCCATCAGCACCTTCCTTTAACATAAACTAGCACAGCAGAATATTGAACCCAGCTCTCTATTTTATTGCCTTATAATCATTTCTATTATACTTGAGGCCATTTAAAAAGATGGACTTCTATTTTTTGTAAACAAATTAGATGATCAAAATATTGTATAGATATTACAGTTGCCCTTTAAATAGAAGGAAGGGAAGGGAACATTTTGCCCACAATCCTCTACCTTATTTACTCCCCCAAATCACTGCAGCATCCCTTGGTACACATATAAACCCAATGAGGCAGGCAGACAGCCCATAAAATAACTCTTAATCATGCTGAACAATTCAGGTCACACTATTTCAACTAGAATGTTGTCTTCAAGACCCAGCCAACATTGTGACACTACTATATTTTTGAACTGCTTTCCTCTTTTTTCTTTTTAATAGACTGCTATTCCTGTGATAACTCCTCAGAGTCTGACAAACTCTTGCCATGGGCTAAAAGGTTTGTTATAAATAAACAGATGTCATCCTTACAACCTGGGGCCAGCTCTAGGTTATTTTACTTCTTTTATACACAGAGCTTGGGCCAGATGCTGTGAGGTTTCATTATCTTGCAACACCAGGCCAAAGGTTTTCAAGAACCTGTATAAATTTCCAATATGCCAGCAAGCTGGAGAAGTGTAAATGTAGGGACTGCTGGGAACAACTTACTTTCTCTTCCAGTTCTAAATGATCCCTGTTAATCACATTTTGAGTAGGGTAGTATTTATAATTCATGAGAAACAGCACAGGTGCTTCCCCAAATTTACCTTTTGGAAAACAAATGGAACAAACTCCTATGATTCCTCTGCTGCATCAAGATAGAAGTGAAGCAGGCATAACACAGCCTGTGGTGACCTTTCTGGTCTCCTCTCATTGGACAGCACAGCTCCAAGTTCAACTCAGTGCAGCAGAACAGTCAAGGCAAGAGTTAAAATATGTGGACACACATTTTATATTTGCATTCTTTTTTTTTGACTACTGCACTAAAAGGAATGGTCTTATCCAGGATATGATGTTGGTGTCTAAACCTTCCCCTATAATATAGACACAAAGGTGGACAAACTTGGGGCACAGCTCAAAGCAACTATTTCTTCTTGCCCATGAAGATTCATCTCCATCTTCTCACTTGCATCTCCATCACCACAAACCAACCTTCTCACAAAGATTCCAGCACTGTCTCCAACAGACTAGAAAATAGCCTGTATTTTTTGCCTGGCTGGTCAGAGGATAGATGGGTAGGATTTTAGAATCCCATACAGACTGTTAATGGTGTTTTAGCTGCTTAGCAGCATCTGGAACAAGGACTAGACCTATTTTTATGCTTGTTCTTTCTATTTTATTCGTACAAAATTACTTATGTTCTGTAAAGAATACTGTATTTGCATAAAGGTGTGGCATCATCCAACTGAAGGGTGAAGTGCTTACTTCTGCTATAATCTAGTAATACAAATGTAAAAATGATTAAAACTTATTTTGTCTAAAAAGCTCTATTCTTAAACTTTTTACAAGTTTTTGTAGTTATTTTCAAACTGTTAGTTGAATAAATCTAAAAAAAATTGAAGATAAAATGTCTTGATATTTTCAACATGAAACATTTCCATTTGAAATGATATTTCATTTTGAATTTTTCTTCAATTTTACTTTTTAAATAATGCTTATAATCCAAACATAAAATTTCAGGTTGAACAAAACATTTCCCTGGACCCAAAATAATTTCTCCTTGAGTTTTGGAATTGCCAGTAAACCAAGAAATCCATTATTCACCTGGCTTTACTTCTAATGTGAGATATTATCAAAATGATCTGCTATTTTGCACTGCTGCTTAACTATCTTTATTTCATACACAGCTCAAGGTATGAGAATTAAAATACCAGATAGACTTGTTTCTTCTGTATTATTAATATCAAGATAATTAACACTAATTCTGTAAAGGGCTGCCTCACTTTGTCTGACTTCAGTTTACATGCTGCCTCAGCTTCCTTCCATTGCAGGGGCCAATCACTTTTTTATATTCTCCCAACCTTCCCAGGAAGGACTTGCTGCCACACCTAGACCTTTTCATACTCTTCTTTCAGGGACTCATTATTTTTAATTCAAACAAACTCTTAAAGTAGCAAACACAAATCAGTGCAGGCAGCTAGCACTCAGAGGTCTTTCACTCTGCTCCCCTCTCTCTTTGCTTCAGGACTAGATACAAGAATCAACCTCCTCCTACAGTCTCCATTCAACTAGACTCCCTCAGCCCTTTAGTTAATAAAACCCACCCACCATCAGGTGTGTCTGATAAATTGACCAGGACTGTTCCCACGTTCAGGGGTTAAAGTAAGCCAGAATGCACAGGAACGGCATTCTGGGGCCCACTGTTTTTAGGGGCTCGGCATTCTGGGGCTCCTAAAAATAGAAAATGGAGCTAGAACGCTGCATTCTGGGGCCCGCCATTTAAAAATAGCAGGCCCTGGAATGCAGAGTTCTGGCTCCATTTTCTATTTTTAGGGTGCCTCCGAATGCTGAGCCCCTAAAAAGAAACTCTGGGGGGGGGGGTCGGGGACAGGCAAGCCAGCCCAGTGGGGAAAGGGCATGGGGGAGAGGGTCAGCCCGCAGTAGTGGCAGAAGATGGTGCAGCATGGGAGGAGGTTGTGGAAGGGCAGGGGGACCAGCGGTGAGACAGGGGCCAGGGCAGTAGCTGGGATGGGGGGGGTTAGGTGTGTGTGGGGGCAGCAGCTGGGGTGGGGGGTAGGCATATGTGGGGCAGTAGCTGCAGTGGCAGGCAGGTGAGGAGGGGCAGTAGCTGGGGTGGTGAGGGGGGCCCAGACTCATGTAAGGGAGGGACTTGTCAAATTAGGAGGCTTCTGGGGCCTGCCAAATTATATTTTAACCCCTGCCCAAGTTCCATGACCCTCTATACCTCAATCTACATGGACTGCCACTATTTTGAAGGCTAAATTTAGCTTGAAAGGACTACCGTTCTATACACTTAAAAGAGGACATCACTTGGAGCAGTTCCCTCGGACACCCACTTGTAGAAGCAGCTGTCACTGTGGATTGCTTCCATTAACTTCACATTGGAGGAAGAGTGGGGAGACAGGAATGCTATAGCTTTTGTGGAAACAGATTCTACAAGTTCTACACACATTCTCAGTTGACCTGTAAGGTCAGTGGAGGTACTCGTCTGAGTTATCATTCCTCAGAGTCTATTCCTGCAGGGTTTCCAATGAGAAGGGTATGGAAATTCCACCAACCTGTCAAGTATCTGTATCCTTAAAGGGAGTCACTGCAGTAAGTCAAAAGATTCAAACAGATATTTTTCTAATTTGACATCTGACTCCTCATTAGCCTAACTGCACTGGAAGGTCAATTAAAGCTGGATGAGATCTGGAATAGAATTGAAGATGTGTCTTGACTCATTGCAAAATTGCAATCAGTGGAAGAACCATTGACTAACCATACTGGCTCAGCAAAAGTTTAAGTAAAAATAGCTTTCTGCCTTTTTAGCATCCTTCAGGTTCAAAGGGTGTGACTTAGTCTATGAATTAGAAATTAGCTCTCCATTCACCAATCTTGGAATGAAGTTTAGATTGAAAAAAGTTCTTTAAAACAGATGAATTTGTAGACAACACTTTGCACTACAGAATCATCACATTTAATTAAAATATCAGGTGTCACTCACTATTTGCTCAATAACCATTAATTCTTGTTACAAGAATGAAATGATCAATGTCACTGCAACCTTCAGTAACTGATTCAACCAGACATTTAACAGTGAAGCCAAGTGCATAGGAAGGAAAAACCACCCAGCTCAAAGGCATCATGGGGCCACCCAAAAGTGGCCTTCTGCTCCACAACCCTAGGCTGGATATAAGTTTACCAGATCCCACAGCATAATTTAAAGCAGCTCTCACAAAGCAAGTGTGTGAGGCTGATTAACATTTGAGGACTGTTGGAGCCAACTTATCAACCTCAGCAGTTCCCCTTCAATAACTCTTGTTGAGACATTTTCTCTATAGCTACAGTGACTCAATCTTTTCTTTAAATAAGACCCAGAATTCACTGGCCATTGGGATCAGCAATGAAGTCAAACTCCTTTCACATCTGAAACCACCCATGACTGGTCTTACTCTGTTGCCTGTGATTTGGCTATATGGACAGACCTCTCTAATGCTTTTCCATCATGTAATGTAATTGTCTAGGACTCTTAACTGTGTTGTCTCTCTACCTTCCTAAATTCAGATTGAATCTTTTCTGAAACAACTAATGCTTGCCTTGCAGCAAGACTTAGTTTTTTTTCTCAAGTTCAGTACTATCTCCAGCTATAGAAAACTCTTAAATAGTGGTGATTTCAAAGTAGACCTCTTGTTCCAATTTAGAAAATGTCACATAATCACAAACCTTTTATTTTTACTCCTCTCTAAAGATTTTAGTACTTTCTACTAAAGACAAAAAAATGGATATATCGTTTACTAGTAGTACTAAGGATTTGTATATTTTCTTTTCACTCATAACTCTTTAGGTTGTTTTTACAAGCAAGCTATGCTTGCTTCTAACCTCCTGTTTCTCAGCTATATTGTTCATTTATATAAAGTTCACTTGGGAAAAGCCTCATCTTTCAGGATCAAATCAGTTTTTCACATCAATTGGACCAAATAGCAGTAAATTTTATTCATTTCTCAATTATGACTGCTAACGCTTTGTAAGAACAAACAATAACCTTTTAAAAAATGTTTTGATAATAGCCTAAAAAAAACTTGAAAGGTGAAACCGAAGAAAACAAAGGAGAGAATTCAGAATGGAATACCAGTATGCAGGGCCAGATTATAACAGGGGCTTTAGGGGCTGAAGCCCTGGGCCCTGACCAAAAGTGGGGTCCCAGGCTCCAGCCCCTAAAATTCCTATCTAGACTTCTAAGCACCAGTGTGGGGGGGACTGCACTATGGGCAACCCAATGCCCCCAGGCTGTTTAATCTAGCCCTGCCAGCATGCATGATCAAACCTTCAGTTTCTCTTATATATACACACAGGCACACAGACAGCAGAGAGAGTCCTTCATCTCACAGTCAGTTCCCTCTAATCTAATTCTGTACTTCATGCTCCTCGACTGTATCAAAATACAGTTCTTAACCTTTTTGCTAAAACTGAATATCCTTCTTAGCTTTATACATCATGCACATCTGATGGCAGTTATATCATGCCTGAATATGAAAAAAAAATAGCCCATCCCAACTAAGAAGTGCATTCAAAGATTAATTTCATTTAATATTAGTTTTTGCTTTGCTTTACTCATTAACTGCCTGGCTGTTGCCAAATACTGAGTAACTAACAATCCTACAGTAGTGTCAGCATAATGCTGGCATTTCATCCACAGAAACTGCAGCAGTCTCCAGAAAAAAAAGTTATGCCCACATTTTAAAACTTTGCATGATATATATGACTGAACACGTATTATAAGGGCACTTCTTACTCAGCCGGTGTTTATGTTTATGGCCACCACACTACAAGCATGACTGCTAATATCACCTATTTAGTGCTGCCACTACCTATCATACTTCCCATCCCTGTGATGCTAGCAATTGTTGCAATCTCTAACAGACCTTTTAGCAGTAGAAGACTGCTGTTTTGGGCACACCACCACACAGACCTTGAGTACCACCACCTTTCTGAATGATGCCAGAGGGCATCTGTTCCACAGCAAACCTACTCTGCCCATACAGCCCAGCCACACATCCGGATGATCACATGAATTCCAGAATCTGATGTCCTGCTGGTCTAGGGTCCCTCTGCTTCTGGTCATGGTAACTGCAGCAAGAAGCCATCACCACCACCAGCACCTAAACCCACATTGCTGAGTGCATATGACACAGCAATTTCTTCCATTCCACCTTTATGCCTTCTTACCTCTGAGGAATATTTCCTTAATACTTCTTTTATCTGCAGAAGAAGCCAATGGTACTTGTTGATGCACACTATTTTGGAACTGAATGGATGAGCTTAAAATTAATGCTGATTTATAGGCTGATATAGAATTCCAGAGTGGCAGGAATGCCGTATAGCAGTTTTCGATGTAGATGAATGATACCACAAGGTACTAGCTGAAGTTTTTCTGCTTTTTCTTAGATTTGTCATGTAAATTGTCAAAGACAGGTGGTGTGGCAGCCTATACTTCCTGCTGGCTAGAGAAAACTAAGATGGTTGATTTGGTTTTAATGATGAAAACTAGCTGCTAGCTGGTTAGCTGGCAGAAACTAAAGGGAGGTGGAGCCAAAGGCCAACACAGCTGGTCTTCAGGGCTTATGCAAAGTATTCCAGAGAAGAGCCTTCTTTAATAAAACTGGGCCCCCTTGGTATAAGAAGTTATTACCTGAACTCACATGAGGTGTTTCACTCCTCTTGTGAGCTTTTAAACAGAAAAATATTATATTTGAGATACAATGGAAGCCTAAATGATCTCAAAGCTCAGTAAGGATAGAAGGGAAAGAACTATTATTCATGGTTTCTATGCTACAGTAACAGCATGACCCAATCATACCATATTGCTATCTGTACATTTTACATTTCTCTTACAAAAGAGGCTCAGATCGATACCAAATACCCACATAGTTTCTTCCCTAGGACGTTTAAAAAAATATGCTTCAGCAATTCTGCAAGGAGAGAAGGGCTCACCTCTCTTAAGCACTCATTTTTAGCTATTGGGACTCTCTAGGTTTATGGTTGCAACCCACAGCCATGGCACCTGATGTCCTGGTGGGGCCTGAAATATGGTGAAGAGAAGGTATGGCAGACTTTGACTGTCTGACTTAGTGCTAATGTCATACTTTACATCCTCAAAGTGGAATTTTCAAAAGCGGGTTAGCATGTTAGGCACCTGCTTCATGTTGATTCCAATGATGCGCTGTTGAATGATTATAAAAATTCTGATCAAGGACAGAGGAAGGCAATGTAGTAGAAGTGACACTATGCTGCCTACATCAAAAGGCAATCATTGCAAAACTGCTACATAAAAAATGCTTCATATATTTTCAGTTACATTTTATCAGAGAAGTCTGCAATAAATTGTTTTAGCCAAATATACAATAAATAATGTTAGATAGATGATTATATACTGCAGCAGAAAATATGAAGGCATTTTTGCTTTTTGTATACATTTTTGCTAATACAACACTTCACATTTTGCTGAGATTGTAAATCAAAAAACTAGTTTGTGCCTCTTCTCTGTAAAATAGTTGGTTTGGGCATGTAGCAAGGTAAAGCAGAAGATCAAGAGGGAGCTTTCAGTTTTGCAATAAATCAGATGCACATGCAACCATCCCAACAAGCCAAGATAAATAAAAATCCCCAGCCACAAAAAGAGACCAGCAAGCCAAACAACTGCTGTAAAATAAGAACAAGTGGATGGAGCAAGTGGGAGTGAGATCAGAGAATAGATACATTGAGAACTAAGTTAAAATGTTTAAACTGAGGTTAGTTATTCTGATTTATGCATGAGAATGTTTTAAGTAAAGGATTGGAGTTGAATGGATATAGACATGGACACAGAAGAAATAGCTTGCCTAAATAGAGTCTGTGCAAAGTTATGGAATGGAGGATAAAAACAGATGGTTGGTAATAAGAGAGCAGGGAAGAGACAGGGAAGAATAATTAAAGATAGAAGAGTCCAAAGATTTGAAAAGAGCACCTTGTCCCCACAAAAAGTAATTTGATCATTTACTTTCCATGGCTTATCTGTTTTTGCATAGATGTATAGCTCACAGGGGATAATAGCTTTGTCTTAAAGTGTAGATAATAAAAGCTAAAATAAAGTGTGTAAGACTAACTTGTTACAGAGGTTGCTTCTTACCAGGGCCATCCTTAGGGTAGGGCGAGAGGGGCAGCCACCCAGAGCCCCGTGTTTTGGGGGCCCCAGGGGGCTGCACCACTAACCCTCCCCCCCCAATGCCAGTGACTGAGTGAGCTGGCCAAAAGTGACAGCCTCATTCACAAGGCCAGCTCTGCTATAAGACTAGAGGAGTGGCTTGCAGGGAAAGCTGCTTAAGGCAGTAAATCAGCACTACAACAAAGGTGAGCCATTAGGACTAACAATGATGTGCTAATTGTTGTTCAAACCACCTCTATGCCTCCTCTGGAGTCAGTATCTCTTTGGGCTTCTCTCATTCATGTGAAAAGGACTGAGGTCACTGGCAAGCAACATTTTTGTTCTTTTATCAATAGACTCAATGAAGAAAAGAAAAAACTTTGAATAGTCACTTATTCCACCATTTTTGGGATATGGGACATTGGAGTTATTTTTGAAAATTAGGACTTGCGTCTTTTTTCAGTGGGTTGAGAATTCCCTTGCTTGCAAAAAAAGTTATAACCTGTAGATTTTAATAAAAACTCCACAGATTTTTTTTGACTGATAATTAAAAAGAAAAGAGAAAAACAAACTGTTCTAGTAGGAGCCTGTGTTACAAAGTATGGTATTTTTTCTACAGTTAGAAAGCCTAAGTAACAGAATAAAATCCAGCTCAGGAATGGATCTGCTGGAAGGAGAAGCTATAACAAGGTCCTAATCTGAAGGGGGGGAGTGGATAGCCTCATTGTGTTGCTGCCTTATGCACACTGCCAGGGGTCACTAGACAAAGCAGAGAGGGCTAGCACCTGTCCAATCACAATATTATGGACAAGTGTGTGTTCATGAAACTCAAGCAGACTCAGGGAGCAGATGAAGTGCAGAGGTGAAAGTGGAACTCAGAGGGGCTGCTTCATTTCCTGGGATTTGGCAGTGGAGAAGGGACCAGGACCTGGAGGGACTTGGACAGGCTCAGCAGCAGACAGGATCTTCCAGGACCTTTCTTTCCAGCTTGGCATTGGCTCTCTTCTCCTTCCTCTGTCTCAGCACTTCCATCTCACTTCTCCACCTAGTCGCACCCCCCCTACACACACACCATTTGCAAGGAGCTCCCACACACACAGTCCAGGCTACAACAAGCAATTTTAGAGACTTGCAGTACTTCCTGATTTGAGACACAAGTATAGCATATGGCATCACCCTCTGCATGTCCCATGTAGGTGATCTCAAATTAGATGTGTAGATTTGAGAGATGCAACAGAAGCCTCAAGAGAAAGGATGAAAGCCATGAGGGACTGCCACGCCCCCCAACTGCACCCCCAGCCATGGTCATTGTTCAATTTTCTGGCAGTGGCTGCTTTTTTTCAGTGGAGAATTGCCACATGGCAGAGGGGTCTGGAGCTAGGTCCTGAGGAAAAAAGTTTGACAATCACTGGCTTAAGGGCAGCTGAGAAACCAGACCCTGTACCCCAGTTCTGTCGCTTTTGGCCAGCTTGCCTGGTTCCTGGCATGGGGCAGCCAGTGCAGGGACCTGCCCCTCCCCTGGGCCAGCCAGCCCCCCCCCCCGTGCCTGGGGGGGGGAGTGGGCGCTGCAGAGGGTGATTTTCCCAGGGCCCCACACCCACCGAGTGACAGTCCTGCTTCTTACCAAACATATAGTTTGAGTCATTGGTTGTTTTGTTAAATAAACTGATTATTACTATCAAGTCATTCTCTACCAATGATGTTTAAAAAGGTAATCCAGAAAGAATGGGTTATGGCACAATCTCACTGATACTTAGTCCAGAATGAGGTCTTGTCTTTACCTGAAGTTATTCAGGGATAGCTATTGGATTATAAAACTCAAACCCTGCCTTAATCCAAGTTAACTTTCAAGAGTCGACCAGTCTTGAAGACAAATAAAAGAGATGATGGCATGAGACAAAAGGGAGACTGACAACCATCTAATTTATTCCAAAACTGCAATTGTGCAAACATCATAATACCATCAACCTATTAAAGGGGTAGAAGGAGAGAGCAGGACTCTTGCTGACCCATTTAATTGGTGGTAGGGTGAATTTTCTGCTTAGACAGTCCATTTTTCACAGTTTCTTGTATTAACTGAAGTAAATGTTGGGCCAGCTGCTCAGCTGATATACAAAAATGTTACTACGCTGATGCCAGAGCTGATTTGCACCAGGGATGGATCTGGCCCATGAAGGTGAACCTAATGGAGTTATATCAGAGAAGATGATGGTCCCTTACTGTTGGGCTTTCTCTGTAGTTTAGTTGGAAACATCTCTCCATATGTATTTGAAAGGTGGGGACCCAATTGGGATCCAGATTCTGCTATGCTTAGTGACCCCATATTATCCTCAGCACATAGTACTTTATGTGACACTCTCCAAATTAGGGGTAACCACCTATAATACTATTTAATACCAAGGGATGCGTCTACACTGGTAAGTGAGTTCAAATTAAGGAGCCTTTATTCAAACTAATTTAGTCCCCGTCCACCATAGACTTTCATTAGTTCAAATTAAGGAATTCCTTAATTTGACCTAATGAAAACTGAGTTTGAATTAGTAACACGTGCATTTAGTTCGAACTAAGCACTTAGTTAGCTTCTTAGTTCAACAGTGTAGACCAGGATTAAGATTTAATTTGAACTAAGTACATTTGAATTAAGGCAGTTAATTCAATTAACAAAGTCCACTAATTTGACTTAACATTTAAGCTGAATTAGTACAGTTTATTAATTTGACTTACTAAGGTCAGATTTAGTTCAAATTAAAGTTGAACTTGTTAGTCCGACTTCATCAATTTGAACTAATTTTCGTAGCGTAGACATAGCCAATAAGACTAAACAGTAATGATTCTTATGAGGTATCATTGGAAAGATAATTTGTTAAATATGATAATATTTTATATGTATGCATATAATATCATTTATATGTATGCATCATCTTTGTATTGTAAATTATGGACACATGTGATATATACAAATAATTGTGTCATGCTCTTGGGTTACAACTCAGAGGCAGATTTGTGTCAGCACTGATGATTCACAGAGAGGCATCACTTCTACAATGAGTCCATGGAGAGACACAAGGGCAGCACCTATGAGTCATAAGGATACATAGGGACATGCATGTGGTCAGGGGGAATGCAAGTGTTTGTCCTTGCCCATGTATGCTGTGCATTGAATGTTGAATTTGAAACATGCCACATGGCAGACCAAAGTAATAAAATGCAGCTGCACCATCTCCATTTCAGCTTCTTTCATATCTCTAGATCAACTGTTCTACATTGGAAGCTGTGAAACAAAGGACTGAGACCCATCCAGATGTTGGAATTATTCCAGAGAAACTGTACAAGCCTGAAAACTCCAATAATGCTATATGAACTTCAGTCATTTGTATGTATGTGATTGTTTTGATCATTTAACATCTCTCATCTTGTTATTTTTCCCCCTTTTATAATAAACATTTAGTTTTAGTTATTAAAGAATTGCCTGGGACGTGGTATTTTGGGGAATCTAAATCAATACTGATCTAGTGATGTGGGGATCAGGAGGCATTTTGGTAAAGGGAATACAGTTTAAATAACTTATCTCTTTAATGGACCTAGTCACTGATTGTGAGCCAGAGACTGAAATGAAATAAAGGGTGTTTTGTATGTCTTGATGTAACTTCTTTATAACTAGTGTGGGAAATCAGGAGCACTATTTGGGTACATCTACACTAGGGTGTCAACTTAGTCAACTTAGCACTATTTGGGTACATCAACACATTGGGTGCTTAACTTGACTTAATAACTCCCACTTGTTAAGTTGACTTAATATTTACATCAACTCTATTAAGTCAACTTAAGCCAATGAAGGCCTGGCATTAGGCTTAATTAAATTTATTTGGCCTCCAGACATCAGGAAGTCTTCCTGGCAACCAGGAAATCCCTGCCCTGGCCAATGCCAGGGCAGCATAAAGCCCTGCCTGCCCCGCCCCACAGCCAGAGCTAACCAGGACTCTGACTGTGTTGCAGGCATGCCAGGAAGCAGGCCCATCCTGGACCCATCAGGAGATGCTGGGCACAGGGCACCACACCAGCCCCAGACAGTGCCACCCCAGAGCTCATCCTAGGAAACCAGGAAAAGGCTCCTCCCAACCCGGATCAGGGGACATTGCAGGCTCCTGCTACATGGGCAGTAACTTGTCAAAGTGGTAGGAAAAAACTCTCTCAGATGCTGATCTCTAAGTAATGCACAGTGTTTTGAATTTCATTGTGGAATGTGATGCTTCACAGCAGTAAGTTGTGCGAAAAGTTGAAAGTAATCTCCATTCAGTTTTAAACTTTTCTCCTCTGTATTTTCATTTCTTAGTATTCCACATCATGTTTAGGACTTGTAAAACATGATTTTATTTTAAACAGTGAGTAAGCTGCATTAGGGCCAATGAGAAAATCTAAACATGCTACAGCTTCTCTGACCATGTCACAGTTCCCTCCCCCACCGTTCCCACTTCCCTGCCATCTGTTACCATGCTGCTGCTTCTCTACTCTCCCCAACCATGCTGCACTTCTGCCCCCCACCCCACGCCTGTGCCAACCATGCCCCCACGTCCCTGCCAACATTTCTGCCTGTAAACTTGTTCACTAAAATACTCATGGACATTGAAGACAAAATGTCTGAGGACTTAATCAGACACAATTAATTTTAAAATGAGAGTAATAGTAAGGGAAAACATTGCTCTCATCTTAATCCTGTGAAGAGATGCACACAGGGACACCTTTTCAACTGTTGAATCACAACAGATCAATGAGAATTTAGGGGGACATAAAGTGCAAGATCAGAGCCTGTTTCAGCAAGTGCTTTGGAGTCCATGCACAGAAGATACTATGTAACAAATCCCATTGAGTTTATTCAGTTTGGGATTACGCCCTGTATAAATTCTAAATAACATTATTTGGTTTTTATAATACAAAGTAAAATCTTTATTGGTGAGAGATTTTTTTTCAGAAAGTTTTCAACACAATTTTCCATCCTCAGCCCTTCACAACAATTACTCTCTTGTCTAATGGGCTCAGATACCCATAGAGTCATTCATGAAAACTGGTTAATACGTCCTGAATACTATTTAATCAGTGGAAGTATAGTGCAGCTATTGCACTTTACAGTGAATGTAAATTATATGGGTAATTGACAGTTATATGAATTAAAATTTTCTTATAAAATAAATGTACTAGAAGTTCCTTCTGCAAACAGATGACATACTTGTTCAATGGACTTAAGGAATTTTTTTTCTAAAGCCAGTTTTCAGTAGTGGTGGTCTATCCTAAGTCTAAATCATTTTGCATGATGAAAATGAACCATGATCCATAATAAGTACTTGGAACATTCTTTAAATTAATAGAGGTTGTTTTAATAACCTTTTTACAGTAGTCAGTGGTTTTGAATTTAACACTTGTGTCAATTTTCAGTCATTTCTGATGATTCTATTTAATTCTCAAAATAGAAATATAAGAGAAATAATTTTGCATTGTATTACCATATCTGGAAATGCCAGGTGATTTTTAAAAAGGAAAATTAATTTACAATTGCTTTTGTTAATGCTACTTTAATTCTGCCTCTTTGTGCATCCAGTTTGTGCAATGAATGAAGCCTCTGATGATGTAATTAAAGACTGTATCATAATGCATACAGACAAGGAGGATAGAATTAATATCGTATGGGTAAACTGTAGAATATGACATTTATTTACTTTGAGTGCTTGTCTTTGCACCTAAGTGACAACATTGCTTTTCTCTGCCTGCTCTCACAATGCTGCCCCTCCCCATCGAGCTCTGCCCACACTACTTTTTCCTGCCGGCTCTCACAATGCTGCTCCTCCCCTGCAAGCTCTTACCATGACACTGGCTCTGCTGTCCCTGACCATCGCACATTTCTCGCCCCTGTCTCCTGCCATGCTGCCCTTTCCTGCCATGCTCTTCTGGGAGCCGCAATTTTTTCTTTAAAGAGCCGCATGCAGTTCGTGAGCTGCAGTTTGGCCACATCTGGTTTAGACTATCAAAATGACACTTAAAATGACTGGATCTGAAATCAGAAGCCCACAAGAAGACAATCCATTCAACATAAAACATGGTTGATGAAGTCACTATAATTGAGACGCCAAGCCATTATGATCACAACATAATTAAGATCCACATCCTCTAACTAAGAGGGTGCAGCTAAACTTAAAGAGAATGTAAGAAAAATAAAATGAAGCTATTAGTTATTATCCATGTTATGTAAATATTCCATTGTGCATCTTCAAATATGTAGTATATATTTCACAACTGGTGTGTCCATGGCATTCTTAGAGGCATGCTGTGGCATTTGGATTTTACCTCTCTTGTGGTCTGACAGAACATTGATCTTCCTACACTTACTTCAATGGCATGACTAGATGACCTATGAGGTCCCTTCCAACCCTAGGATTCTATGATTCTATGGAATTACAGTGACAGTTTTAGTATTGGTCAGATATGAGGGATTGGGGCAAAAAATATTCAACATATACTCATGTTTTTCCTCAGTGTGATTTTTGAATTCTGTATTGTAATAGTTCTTGGGCGGCTACCTGCTAGGTGGGGACTGAAAAGTGCTTAGGATCTCCCTGATCTGCCTAAATGGGGTTCTTTATGATACAAACTGTTTTAGATAGAATTTCTGATAAAGATGGGGCTCTTAGGCTATGTCTACACTTAGGTTAGTTCGAATTAACTTAGTTCAAACTAATTATTTCGAACTAATAATGATTAAGTTTGAATTAACTTAATCTGAACTAACATGGCCCCGCTAGAAACCCAATTCAAACTAGCATGTCCATGGACAGGACTTGTTAGCTCGAATTAGGGGAGGGGCACAGTGGGAGGTATGGCAAGATGGCCCTGCAGAAGGGCCATGCCCCCACCCAATATATTGAAAGAGGAAGGAATCCTGGGCAGAAGAGGGTCAAAAAGCATTAATTTGACCTAACGGTTAGTTCAAATTAACATGGCTACACTGGGTTAATTTGAACTAATAAGTTTCAATTAACTCTTACTTTGAAGTTGATTGAGGTTTTGTAACATCAAAGTAAGCTTTCATTCATTCAAACTAAGGAATTCCTTAGTTTGAGTTAATGAAAGCCAGCGTAGCCATGCATTAATTTAATTCAAATTAAATTGTAAATGTAGACATACCCTTAGCTCCTATTCAATTATTCCATTTTGTCTATTCTCAGATTGCCTAACTCCAAAAGGTGTAGAGCAGGGGTTCTTAACCTGGGGTGTCTGCACCCCTTAAAGATGCAGGAATGGAGTCCAAGGTGTGCAGGAGTAACGTGTAATTTAAACACAGAACACCCACCCAATATACTTCAAATGTGATATCATTATAGATAAAGAAAGATGATACATGTGCAATGCCACACCATTATATACATGCTTTTTTTGGGGAGGGGGGTAGGGTTACCATGTATTGCTGTAGGGGGTGAGGGGCCTCTAAAAGGTTAAGAGCCCGTGGTGTAGAGGGTAATCTCACCTGCCAATCCTATCTTAACCAGCCATATCCTACGATCATTGTCCCTTTGTAGGTACAACAGGGGCTGGAAAATGACCTTCCTGAAGGCAGTTCTCCTGAAGGCTTAAAGGAATCTCCTCTGGGAGCTATAGAGCCACTTTCTGTTCTCTTCAGAGCTGCCAACCAACTGCTGGGAATTTCTACTTTATAAGTCCTTATTCCACTCCTGACATGATTGGCAGAGCTAGAGCACTATGGACAACCTTTGCTCATAGCAGCTCTCTAATCCCTATATCACCAGTGCAGGGTTTATCCAACTATCACATATATGCACTGGGATTTCTAAATAGAAACATTTTCATAAATAAGACAGAACAGTAAGAAAGAGATATATGACAAGTGGTACAGAGCTGTCAGTTATGGATTTTAGAATGTTTACTGGAATAAAAAATGTTAACTAAGTGGAAAGTAGTGATTGGCACTCAGTGCATAATAATGCTAGCAAAATTTATAAAAGAAGTGTAAATGAGACAATCAACAACAGTTCTTAAGAGCTCTAAAGATTATTGATTCTTTAAACTACTAAAAAATTGTTGTGTGTAATGTTTCCAGTAAAAATGTACTCAGGCAATTAATAGAATCATAGGATAGGAAGGGACCTCATCAGGTCATGTAGTCCAAACCCTTGCTAAAAGCAGGACCACTCTCACTAAATCACCTCAGCCAAGGTACTGTCTGATCAGACCTTTAATATCTCCAAAGATGGAGATTCCACCACCTCCCTAGGCAACCAGTTCCAATGCTTCACCACTCTCCTAGTGAGAAAGTTTTTCCTGATATCCAACCTCAACCTCCCCAGCTGCATTGCTCCTTGTTCAGTCCTCTGTTACAGCTGAGAAGAACCTAACTCTCTCCTCTCTGGAGCAGCCCTTCAAGCAGTTGAAGGTTGCTATCAACCCCCCCCCCCCTCAGTCTTCTCTTCTGCAAGCTAAATAAGCCTACTTCCTTTGGTCTTTGCTCATAAGTCATGTGCCCCAGCCCCCCTGATCATTTTTGTTGTCCTCCACTGATTTCTTTCTAATTTGTCCACAACCTTTTTGTAGCGGAGAGCCCAAAACTGGACACAGTATTCCAGATCCAGCCTCACTAGTGCCAAATAGAGGGGAATAATCACATCCCTCAATCTGCTGGCAATGCTCCTACTGATACATCCCAATATGCCGTTAGCCTTTTTGGTGACAAGAGCACACTGACTCATATCCAGCTTTCTGTCCACCATAACCCCAAGGTCCTTTTCTACAGTACTGCTGTTTAACCAATTGGTCCCCAGCCTGTAACAGTGCATGGGGTTTTTCTGTCCTAGGAGCAGGACTTTGCACTTGTCCTTGTTGAACCTCATAAGACTTCTTTTGGCCCACTTCTCCAATTTGTCTAGGTCTCCCTGAAACCTGTCCCTGCCCTCCAGTGTGTCTACTGTTCCCCCCAGCTTGGTATCATCTGCGAACTTACTGAGTGTGCAGTCTATCCCATCATCAAGATCGTTAATGAAGCTGTTGAACAGAATGGGCCCCATGACCAACTGCTAGGGAACTCCACTCATTACTGGTTGCAAACTAGACATTGAGCCACTGATTCCTACCCACTGAACCCATTGATCTAGCCAGTTTTCTATCCATCTTACGGTCCATTCATCCAACCCATACTTCCTTATCTTTCTGATGAGAATACTGGGGGAAACTGTATCAAAAGCCTTACTAAAGTCGGTATATCGCATCAATAACTATCCCTGCATCCACAGATCCAGTCATTTCATCATAGAGGGTAATCAGTTTGGTCATGCATGATTTGCCCTTATCATGCAATACAAAACTTCAAGCTTTGATTTAACTCTATAACAATCATGTTGAGTAACAGTTAAGTTAGTCATCCCATTAAGCCGCTAACATGAGAACCAGCTGTGAGATATAAATTAAGTTTGAAGAAACAGGATGTATAGAGATACAGCATAAATGAAAACAAAATCATTTAAAATGGACAGGATGAAGGATTTAAAGGTCACTTTGCTTATGGGAGACTGATTGGCAAAACTAAATTAAAAAAAAAAGTATTCTTCCAAGTGCTCTACTGAATCAGCCTTACAGAAAATATCCAAGGGCTCATTGGGGAAAACTAATTTCACCAATGGAAGGCCATGATTTTCGATCCTCTCATAGCTCCAAGGACATTTGCAATGTTAGAGAGACCATTAGTGTCTTTACTAAAAAGTTTAGGAGTAAGATTAATACACTTAGACAATATCTTAATAAGTGTGAAGTCACAAGAGAGTTTCTCTATTGACATTCAGGCTGTTCAGCATTTACTCTCTGCTCAAGCCTTTAATGTAAATTTAGTGTAGTGCCTTCGCCACAGCACAACACTGAGAATTTAGTTTTTCTTGTATAAGAATTACATTAAATAAACTGGAAATTTCTTTGTTAGAAAAAGAAAGAATCAATAGAACTTAATTTGGGATCAAAACAAAAGGGTGACATGCAATTAGCAGCAGGGGTACCCAACAATCATTCTGTGAGAGAGCACTGAATGCTTTAAGGACATAAGAATTTCTTCTTCAAGTTCTGCTATTTATCAAAAAGAGCTTAAATAACTCAAGTTATAGAGCCCACCCGTTAAATGAAAATGAATATTTAAAACCTTCAAACCATGTGAGTTGTCATCATTACTTTTTGTTCTATTGTGCTATGAAGTAGGCGAGGCACCTTGCAAATAAATAAATCAATAAATACCCCTCCCTGAATAGCTTATAATTTAAGATGAACTATAAAATGAAGATTCAAAAATCAGAGTGTAAGAGAAGAATGTGGTTTGAATCATCCAAGCCAGAAATATGTACACCCTGAACAAAACACAGGATTTCAACACAATTAAATCAGGTAATGGCAAACAAAGTCTGTTAGGGAACAAGGCTCAAGATTATTGTTGCCTTCTCTATATTATCCATTATGTTACAGACATCAATCTACCTTCCTCTTTATCACCTCTCATACCAGGGCTGGGTTGTGGGCAGCCAGATCTAGTTGTCAGAGCCATAGTCACAAGACAGGAGTCAATTCACCTGTGTGGGATTCTTGGAGGTCAGAAACAGAAGACAAACTGGAGATCAAAATCACAAGCCTGGAAACTGAGTCAGGCTAGATCAGGATACCAGGGGATCAGAGGCAAGGATCAAACTGGAAGTCAGAAACCAGAAATCAAATGCCAGGAGATCAAGTCAGTAAACAGTAGCTGGTGATAGATATCAGGAGCAAGCAACACAAGGCACAAAGCCCAGAACAGAGTGGAATGTAATTCAGACACCCTCCCATTCCTGCTGTTGGCTTAAGCAGGGCTCACCAGGACAATCAACTGCTTTAGGACTCCAGCCAAGGGTTAAAGTATAATCTGGGGGGTCCTGGAATGCTCCCATGACAGTGGGCCCCCCTGGACCCCAGCTTCTGCCCCCCATGCCAGTGCCCCACCCCCTGCCCCCAATACTTCCCCCAGCGTGAGCCAGGCCACCCCTCACTCACCGGTGGTGGCAGGCCACGGGTCCGGGTGGCTGTGTGGCTAGGGAGGAGGCAGCAGGCCCCAGGTTGGGGGTGGGGCATGGAAGGGGAGGGGTTAGGGCTGGGGTTTGAGTCCCTCAGCAATGCCCCTGGCCCCTGCCCCTGGCCTTGCCCACCAGAACACGGTGGAATGCTGCTCTGGGGCCTGCTGTTTTTAGGGGCCCAGTGTTTGGGCTCCTAAAAATAGAACATGGAACCGGAACGCTGCATTCCAGTGCCTGCTATTTCCAAATGGCAGGCCCCAGAATGCAATGCTCTCACTCCACATTCTATTTTTAGGGTCCCTGGAACAGTGTTCCAGGATGTCCGGCTTACTTTAAACCCTGACTCTGCCATTAGGACCTGTGGCTCATGACAGCTCTAAATAACCAACCTTTAATTTTTCACTCTCTTTATATGGAAGTCCACCTCTATCCAATTATATACATATATTATTTACTCTATACTTTTTCGTGTCCAAGCCTAAACACAGAATAGTTTACCAGACAAGAAAGCACCAATGATTTATTTGCATGCCATATAATGTTCGTTATTATTTTCCATTGCATTCTTTATACCAGAACTTTTCAACCATTGTGTTTGGACACATGGTGTGTCACAGAGAGCCAGGGAGATGACTGGATTTGGCCTGGAGGGAGTGGGCTTGTGTGTCCTGTAGGCTGTGTTCACACAGCCCTCTTATTTCAAAACAACAGAGGTTGTTTTGAAATAAGATTTAGGCTGTTCACACGACGCACAGTTGTTTTGGAACAACGGGAACCATTGTTTTGAAACAACGGCATTATTTCGAAACAAGTTAAACCCCATGCGGGGACGAAACAATGTTGTTTCAAAACAGCAGTGACTTGTTTCGAAATAACTGTTGCCTGAACCTGCTATTTCACTTTGAGCTTTTTTCCTTAATTTGAATTAATAAACTGTTAATTCGAATTAAGTTCTTTCTAAATAAGGCATTATTTCGAAACAAGTTGTTTCGAAACAACCGTATCGAAATAACCCCGTGTGTGAACACAGCCGTAGAGTCACAATATGCTGCTAAGTGTGTCATGACCTGCAAAAGGTTGAGAACCACTGCTTTATACTACCTAATATTCACCTAATACATACTGGACTGAGCTCTCCAATACTACACTACACCACACAAAGCAACAATAAAATTATAACAAACAGCTCATCTAAAGGATGCTCTAACTTGAAGACATGAAGGTGAGGTTCAGTTTGCTCTGTGAGGTGGTTAAAAAAAAAAAAAAGACATGAGGCAGTTCTTGTATTCTTCTGTACAGCTCAAGGTGATGATGACATCACCCTCACATGAAATCTCTCCTAAAGTCCCTAGTGGACATGGATTCTCAAGGCAGTTCTGCAATTTGACCTCAAAGGTTCCCTATCCCATAAATAGGAATGCACATAAGCCCTTAAAGAATAACTAGTTTTCTTCAGACTATTATCTGCAAATCACAGCTGTTTGTAAGGAGTCTGTTCTTGAAAAGATATTGGACAAGGCAATTGTTGCCATTACAAGCAAAGCATGGGTCCTTTCTGTTTGGCTTTTAACATCCCTTTTGCTGAGCTCCAGAATGATGTGTTTGTTGGATATATATCTAAATGTTAATCCCTTGTGAGAGATCTAAAAAGGAATTGCTATTTCAAGCTATACATTTTTCCAGGGGTATATTGCTTTCTGATCCTTATCATCCTTCTAATCCAAAATCACCAAGGCAGACTAAAGTCTCTGTAGCTTTGATTTATTCACATATATAGGTAGATGTAATTATGCAGCTGACCCTTTCATCTATCTAAATTTGCCTAGGTACAACAGAATACGTTTGTACAATTTTCTTTTGAAAATGTCAAATGAAGACTGTAACTATACTATACCCCCCACCCACTCTACTTTCATTTTGTGCATATTGCAAAGAAGTGCTGAATCTAAACACAGCAGCATTCATGTCTAATACTGTGTGGGACTACATATGCAAATATGTCCTCATTCCCCAGATTCATGTCATACATATTCCAGGAATAGTATCCCACTCTCTTAATATTATTTTTATACATCTTATTTTTATATAAATTAGCTTTTTTCTCTTTTGTTAAGCTTGTGTTCAGAGAAGCAATGGGGGGCGGGGGGGGGCATATGGCATCAGGCAGCTGGATACAGCTCCTTCATTTTCAAGATACTTTTTGTTTTTCTGTGCCCTGCTGTAGATTAGAGCAACCTGGTGGCTGCTCTTGCTTATGCCACCTGTTTATAGTTCTTAAGAGTCACATTGCCATCCTTGATATGCCAAGTACACCGATTCCATGCCAACTGAGAGATCCCTGACATTAATGGGAGTCCTCAGGTGCCCACATTCAGCTTCTTTACAGCCCCTTCAAGCTGGCAGTTTTCAAACCATGAGTCAGGACCCAGTACTGGATTGCAGGCCCTCAGGTACTCAGTTTTGGCACTTCCTAATGCCACCATCAACAGACAAATACATTGCTCAAAGTTGCAATTGTGGGGTCATGAGCATAAATGATTTTTTTCAACTGGGTCCTGAGGGGAAAAAAGTTTGAAAACCACTGCTTTAAGCAAAAGAGTTGTAATGTGACAAAAAGGATACCCAATCATCTTTAATATTATTGTTCTTTAAGGGACTAATCAGTAGGTGTATTGCACTAACTTTATGGCAGCTGAAGGTATTTATAAGCTTGTGAAAGACAGTGAGCAGCTTGCAGCAGCATGTTCTAAATAGGCACACACATGCTGTTATTCACATGGATTCTATTCCTGGGTCTGACATGCACTTTCTGTGTAACTTTGGGCAAGTCTGATCACCTCTGTGTGTGTGTCTGTTTCATCATTTGTCAAAGGAGATAATGACATTCTGATCAGAAATTTAGAGAAAAGCAGGCATAGCAGAACTACCATGTAGTGGATACGTAATTGGTTGAACAACTGCAAAGAGTAATAATTGATAGAAGGGCTCAGGTGGTTTTCATGGGGATCTGTCTGGGTCTAATGTTGTTGAACATCTTTATTAATGACCTGAAGGTAGGAATACAGAGAAAAGTGATCAAATTTGCAGATGATATAAAACTAGACATCATTGCCAACACTTTGGAGGATAAAGCTAAAATTTGGAGAGATCTTGATAAATTGGAGAACTGGACTATAGACAACAAAACAAAATTCAGCACAGACAAATGTAATGTGCTACATTTAATGAAGAAATGTACCAATACAGAATGTGGGATATCTGGCTTGGCCTCAGCACTGCTGAGAAGGATCTAGGAGTTGTGGTGGATAACAATCACAACATGAGTCAACAATCTGATGATGATTAAAAAAAAGGGGGCAAATACAATTTGAGTTTGCAATAACAGATGGATAGCATGTATAGCACAGGAGGTGGCAGTACCATTCTACTTGCCGCTAGTTAGGCCTCAGCTGGTGTGCTGTGTCCAGTTTTGGTCACCAATCCATAGAAAAGAAGGAGAGAAAATGGAAAGAGCATAAAATGGATGGAATGCAAGTTACATGAGCAAAGGCTGATGCAACTGGATATGTTTACTTTAGAAAAGAGGAGATTAAGGGGAACTATGACAGCAGTCTTCAGATACCTGAAAGGCTGCCATAAAAAAAAGATGAGAAAAGTTGTCCTGTCTTGTCACAGAAGGGAAGACAAGGCTCAATGGGTTCAAATCACAGCATAGCAGATTTAGATTAAATTTCAGGGAATTTCAAGAAAATTTCTAAGAACAGTAGGACAGTGGAACATATTGCTTTGGGAGGTTGTAGAGCACCTTCACTGAAAATTTCAAAAAGGGACTAGATAGCCATCTGTCTTGGATGGTGCGATGTCAAAATCATTTGCTATGGCGGGGCAGATTTGACAAACTTAATTTAAGTGAGCCATACATACCATACATCATAACACTACGGCCTACACTCCTGAGTGTGGTATTGCAGAGCACAGTCATAGGCCACACAGAAATTGTTCACAGGCTGTATACAGCCCATAGGCTGTCTGTCTGTCACACAACCAATCCTGCATCTTGGCATGGGTTTAGGCTTCACTAGATGTCATTATCAGTCTCTTTTGATCATGCGGTTCTATGATTCTATAGAAACCTTCTTTGTGAAGTACTTTTAGATCTACTGATGAAAAATAAATATAAGAACCAGGTATTATAATTATATATAATACTGGGACTCAAGATGCAATTCTGCTCTCAGATGAGTGTAAATCACTGGCTAAGTAAGATAAAAATCTAGCCCTCTATCTTTAAGAAAATACTTATCACATTAACCACTACATCCTGTGAAGTGCACTATACTCATCAGCATAAAGAATTGTAAATTGTGTGTTTAGTACTGCTCTGCAACTTTCCTGCACGTTCTAAGTTTGGAATGAAAAATAATATAGTAAAAAAATTCAGATGTGGATACCTAAAGATAGGAGACTAAATATGAAGTTAGATACCTAAATAAAATATGTAATTTTCAATGGTGAATAGCATCTGCTGTTCCTAGTCAGCACAAATGAATATCAAGCTACTTAAGATGCAGAACACGGAATTCAGTGATGACCTTTAAGCAACCCAGTTTGAAAAGTTTAACCTACCAGTACATCAAGACGACAATAAAAAGTCCATGGCAGCTTGTCTCCTGACTTAGGTCAACTGGCTCATGATCATGGGGCTCAGGTTGTGTGGGACTAAAATGACAGTGCAGACATTCAGACTTAGCTTGGGACCAAGACTCCAACACCATCACCACCCCACATAGAGTTCCAGGGCTCCAGCTCCAGCCTGAGCCCAAACAGCTTATTTCCTATTCTGTTCATCTCACTGAGCTGTGAGCTTCAAAATTTATGAGGGCAACTTAAATCTGTGCATGGTAAAAGATTTTCTCCCATGAAAGTTCATGCAAAAAATAAATTTGTTAGTCTTTAAGTGCCTCAGGACTCCTTGTTTGTTTGGTAAATGAGAGGCAGTATACAGCACTCAGTTTAGAATAAACAAGAAAATTAAAGGCAAAATAATGTTGAATGCAATGTTAAAGTACAACACTAAATGCACAGAAAGAAGGAAAGAAAATTTAAGGCTCATCTATGTCAAACACATTATGTCCATTTACAACTCTCTCCTAAATTCAGAAAGCTTTTTATGTGGCAAACAAGCAAGATGTTACAATGAGAAGCTTAACATTCTCATTTCTTGACTATTGCACATTTAAAATATCAATGTAAACTGTAATTCTTCATTTTTTTAAAATGTACTTCATTTGATAATAAAATTGACTTGTCTTGCATGTGTACACCTGGGTGAAAGAGGAGAAAGGGTGAGATTCCCCTTAGTCCCAGCACTTTCTTGAATTCTATATGGAGAGGCTATGAGCAACATGGTCTGGGGAATACTATGCTCCCGGTGGGGCAGGGTGTGGCCAGTGGATTTGATATCATGGGTATGTCTACACCGGAGGTTCTGTTAAGTCGACCTAACACAATCGACTTTAAGTCAACCTTGTTTAGTTGACTAGAGCATACACACTCCTGTTAAGTCAACTTTCAGAGTCTCAACTGCCCATGTCCACACTGTTACACACTAGCTTAAGTTGACTTAATAAAATTGACTTAAGCTCCACATTGGCTAAAGTTGACTTAATAATGTCAATTTAACCATTAAGTTGACCTTAACAGGTGGTGGTAGTCAACTTAAAGAAGCCCTTAAATTGATTTAATCAATTCCAAATGTGGACAGAGTGTTCCTTAGATTCACTTTATGGCATCAGAAGAAGCATTGCCAGCAGATAGAGAGATGGGATCATTCCCCTCTATTCAGCACTGGTGAGGCCGCATCTGGAATACTGTGTCCAGTTTTGGGCTCTCCATTACAAAAAGGACGTGGACAAATTAGAAAGAGTCCAGCGGAGAAGGCAAAAAAAAAAAAAAAAAAAAAAAGATCAAGGGGCTGGAGCACTAGACCTATGGAGAAAGACTGAAGGAACTAGGCTTATTTACCCTGCAGAAGAGAAGACTGAGGGGGGGATTTGATAGCAACCTTCAACTACTTGAAGTGATACTCCAAGGAGGATGGAGCTCGGCTGTTCTGAGTAGTAACAGAGGATAGAACAAGGAGTAATGGTTTCAAGTTGCAGCTGGGGAGGTTGAGGCTGGATATTAGGAAAAATTTTCTTACTAGGAGGGTGGTAAAGCATTGGAATGGGCTACCTAGGGAGGTGGTGGAGTCTCTGTCTTTGGAGATGTTTAAGGCCCGGCTGGATAAAACTCTGGCTGGGATAATTTAGTGGGAGTGGTCCTGCTTTTTTTGGCAGGGGGTTGGACTAGATGACCTCAGAGGTTCTATCATTTTATAAGTTGACTTAAGGCTCCAGTGTAGACATACCCATGGTTAGGCCAATAGTCCTTTTTCACTATTGCTGCCATCAATAGCAAACCTGAGGGGAAAGCTCCAATTAGTTTATTTTCTGCGGCAGCAGCAAGAAGCCTTTAACCTCATCAGGATGGTTCCTTTCCTCTCACCATGTGACTCAAAAAAGCAGGGTTTTGTCCATAAAATGTAGAAACTTCAAACTGACATAAACCAAGGTTGAGTTACTGGGCTACATTCTGCACTGCTGTAAGACTAAAATTATTGTGGGTTTAGATGGGTAACTAAGTGCAATTTTTGGCCCTTTCAGTGCTGAGGTATTCTTATAGAGGCCCTTACCCTTGACACTTATCTTTTAATCCTATCAGCAAAAAGTTTCAGTACAAAGCAAGATGGAACACACACAGCTTGGATATCAGACATGGTGGTAAATATCTAGATGAATGCTTTCAAAGCCCTTTGTTGGTTTCCTGAGTTCCCAGACAGTTGTGAAGGAAATTGATTTAGCAAGTACCAAATCATAACAAAAGATCCCAAAACACTTTATATATATGATACCTGTCTACCTTCCCAGTAGGGGTCCTTGGGCAAAAGACCCCCTAATGCTTCACTTGCCTACCTCAAATATGAGAGTGACATGAACTAGGAGAGTCATGCCGGCTCGGACGTCGCCTGGATTAACAAGGTCCGCGCCAGATGCTGGGGAACCAGGACAATCTGACGATAAGTGGGCTACTGGGACAAACCATGCATGGACGAGACAAGAGAACCTGGAATTGATGGAATGCTACTACAACAGCAGACCTAATGAGAGGGGATATATGAAATGTATGAGGGAACTATGGATGGACAAAAGACCTACATCCACACTAAATGAGAAACAGCTAGTTACCCAACGCTTCAACATAGTAAAGAGGCAGCTGCTCTCACAACTGGAGATAGACCAACTCCACATTACCTCCCGGACTCAAGAAGAAGACCCAGAAGAACAACTAGATGTGTAGCCAACACCTGAAGCTGTAACTTCACTGCCACCCCCTCCATTACAGAGCACAGCAGCTGATATGAGGCATAAGATCATGGATAAACTAGCTACAGTCAACCCTCGAGACCGATTACCAAGGCTCGTGGGAGAAGTACCATCAGCTAGTATGCTAGAAGATGCCAATAGAGCCCTAATGACAATTCCTACTACCACCATCACTGAAACCAATGAACTGGTATACGCTACAGCCTCTGTAATCCTGGAGATGCTTGGCTACACAATCAAGAAGAACAGCAATACATACCCCACCCCCGGAAAATGAGGTTGGAGGATAAGATCAAGGCAACCCGGAGAGAAGTTAGGCAGCTGGTGGAACTACAGAAGGGTTTAGAGATTAAGGATAAGGCTCGGCTACTGAAAAAATACAAGGGCCTGACTCCATCTCAAGCCCTAGAGGCTGCTAAGCAAAGGCTCACAGCACTGGCCACCAGGCTAAGGAGATACACTAGGGAAGCAGAGGCCAAAAAGATAAATGCCCTGTTCTCCAAAGAACCATCCAAGGTGTACTCCATCCTGCAGTGCAACAACACAATAACAGCAGAGCCACCAACAGCAGAAACTGAACAGTACTGGAAGAACATCTGAGAGAAAGAGAAGACTCATAACACCAGTGCAAAGTGGCTGCAGGAGCTGAGAAGAGACCACAGCAATCTCCCAGAACAGGAACCAGTCACCATCACAGTAGCAGACATCCAACAGCGGGTCAAGAACATGAAGAGCTGGACAGCACCTGGCCCGGACATGATCCACACCTACTGGCTAAAGAAACTAACAGCAGTGCATGAACGCCTAGCAGCACAGATGAACCAGCTGCTAGCAGCAGGCTCCCACCCAGACTGGCTAACACAAGGAAGGACAGTGCTGATCATGAAAGACCCCCACAAGGGAACAGCACCATCCAACTACCGGCCAATAACCTGCCTCCCCACAACATGGAAAGTCCTATCAGGCATCATAACTGCCAAGCTACAGGACCACATGGGCCAGTACATGAGCACAGCTCAGAAGGGCATTGGGAACAACACCAGAGGCTCAAAACACCAGGTGCTCATAGATAGAGCAGTCGCCCAAGACTCAAGGTCTAGACAGACCAATCTGTGCACAGCCTGGCTTGACTACAGGAAAGCCTATGACTCAATGCCACACACATGGATCTGTGAATGTCTGGCGCTATACAAAGTCAACAGGACACTAAGGATCTTCCTCAAGAACTCAATGGGACTGTGGAAGACAACACTGGAAGTCAACTCAAGACAGCTTGCACAAGTGGCCATCAAGTGCGGCATGTACCAAGGTGATGCATTGTCCCCGCTGCTGTTCTGCATTGGCTTGAACCCCCTTAGCCAGATAATCACAAGGACTGGATATGGATACAAGTTCAAGAGTGGAACTACCATCAGCCACCTCCTCTACATGGATGACATCAAGCTGTATGCTAAGAATGAACGAGACATCGACTCGCTAATCCACCTGACACGGATCTACAGTGAGGATACTGGGATGTCATTTGGACTGGAGAAGTGTGGCCAGATGGTAGTAAAGAGAGGAAAGGTAGTGAAGACTCATGGGGTGGAACTACCAGCAGGCCCCATAGCAGACATACAGACCAGCTACAAGTACCTTGGCATACCCCAGTCACATGGGAACCATGATGAGGAGGCAAGGAAGACAGCAACATCCAAGTACCACTAGCGGATAAGACAGGTCCTGAAGAGCCAGCTGAATGGGAAGAACAAGATCCATGCCATCAACAGGTACGCCCTGCCAGTCATCAGATACCCTGCCGGTATAGTGAGCTGGCAAAAGGAGGACATGGAGGCTGCTGATGTGAAGACCCGGAAGCTCCTCACAATGTAGGGAGGTTTCCACCCCAAGTCCAACACCCAGAGACTGTACAGCAGCTGGAAAGAAGGCGGGTGGGGTTTGGTGAATGTCAAAGCCCCTGTCCTGGATGAAACCCAGAGCATCCAGGAGTACATCAGTAAGATGACACCCAAAGATGAGCTGCTGAGAGAATGCCTGAGGCAGCAGCAGATATGGGAGGAAGATCAAGCAGAAGAAGTGCCATGGCAAGACAAGACCCTGCATGGAATGTACCATCAACAGATAGCTGAGGTGGCTGACACTGGGAAATCCTACCAGTAGCTGGAAAAGGCTGGACTAAAAGACAGCACTGAGGCACGGATCATAGCAGCACAAGAACAGGCACTGAGCACCAGATCCATTGAAGCAGGGGTCTACCACACTAGACAGGACGCAAGGCGCAGACTGTGCAGAGAGGCCTCAGAGACAGTCCAACACATAGTGGCAGGATGTAAGATGCAGGCAGGAACAGCATACACTGAACGGCATAACCAAGTAGCTGGCATTGTGTACAGGAACATCTGCACAGTGTATGGGCTAGACCCTCCCAAGGCCAGATGGGAGATCCCACAGAAGGTCGTGGAGAATAACAGGACTAAGATCCTGTGGGACTTCCAGATCCAGACAGACAGGCAGGTACTGGCCAAATCAACGAGACATCGTGGTAACAGACAAGGACCAGAAGACAGCAGTGGTGATAGATGTAGCAGTGCCAAGTGACAGCAACATCAGGAAGAAGGAGTATGAGAAGCTGGAGAAGTACCAGGGCCTGAAAGAGGAACTAGAGCGGATGTGGAAAGTAAAGGCCAAAGTGGTCCCAGTGGTGGTAGGAGCACTCGGGGCTGTGACTCCTAAGCTGGGAGAGTGGCTCCAACAGATCCCAGGAACAACATCAGAGCTCTCTGTCCAGAAGAGTGCAGTGCTAGGAACAGCTAAGATACTGCGCAGAACCCTCAAACTCCCAGGCCTCTGGTAGAGGACCCAAGGTTGAGGATTACACATACCACCCATAGGGGTGAGAGGGGATTTTTTTTTTTATCTCTCTCTCTCTATATATATAGATACACACACACTATTCTGTTGACTGTGTATGGATTCCCAGACTAGAATCTTTTGGCCTCAAAAATTTATTTCACCATAAATAATTGAATTTACATATGAAGCAACTTGTGCTTGGCCCTAGAAATGCCTTACTATTGTTATGCAGTATTGATGTATTTCCACTATTTTCACTTACAAGCCATGATCCCAGGTAATCATGAAACATATTTAAATGGCTCCTTACTGGCTGTCAAAACCTTAGGTACAAATCCAAGGCTGGTGCAGGTGAGGATGGGTCTACACAGCAAGTGAAGAAAGTGTGATTGTTGCACAATTGCACAAGATTTAATCTCTCTAGGATGGGCAACAAAAACAACGAAGACAAGGTTAGATGCTTGTGTGCAAGTCTACTGGAGATAGTGACTATGTACTCTGTCTGCTAGCCCATGCTACCTCCATGCACTGCTATTGTTTCCCATGCTAGATGGATTAAATACCTTTCACACACTACCATCTCACCTTCAGGTTATGTCTACAATCCAAGTGAATGTGTGGTGGTGGCACAGGGTAGGCAAACTAGCGTAATTTTAACCTAACTAACACAGTAGTTTGTCTATCCCATGCCACAATCACACCTTCACTTGCACCGTAGACATACCCTGACCTTGAGATGAGTGTGTGATAGGCATAGCTCTGCCAGCTTTAATCCACCTAGGGCAGGTAATAACAACAGTATAGATATGGTGGTATGGGCTTCAGTACAGGCTAACAAGGGCTATGTCTACGCTGGAGGCTTTGTCAAGTCGACTTAACAAAGTCAACTAAGTCAACTTAAAGTTGACCTTGTTAAGTTGACTTGGAGCATCCACATTCAGAACTTCTGTAGACTGCCCACAGCCACACTGGCAGCTGCTAGGTCAAATTAATGTTTAAGTCAACCTTAGTAAGTCAGCTTAAGGACTATACATTAAGCATTAAGTCGACCTTAAGAGGTGGTGTTATTAAGTCAACTTAAGGAAGCACTTAAGCCTACTTAAAAAAATTCCCAGTGTGGATGGAGCTTTCCTTAGGTCGACTTAAGGAAGGTTAAGTTAACCTAAGGCTTCAGTGTAAACATACCCAAGCAGAGTATATAACCAGGGTCCCAGAAGGTCTTGAGTTTGATTTGCTAGCCCCTACTGAAGCCCGGGTTACCACCTTTGGACAGCTATAGTTATTTGTGCCAGCTAGATTAATGTTGGCACAAGTAAACCTCAGGGCTATAGTCACACACTCATTTTCAGCGTAGATATACCCTATGGCTCTACAGAAGTGAATGACTTTGTCCTCAGTTATAATGAACAGAATTTGTTCCATAGACCCAATTGTTAACTCAATCTGTAAACAATCTTTCCTCTCAAATTAGGATAAATTTCTGATGTTCTTTTTGGTCCCCAGGGAAAGTGACACAATCATCTCTGGCAGAGTTAGCATCTAATTACCTGTCATATCAGAAAGTTTCTGCAAACAGACTGCTCTTGCTCTCAAACCCACATGCACACACACACTCCTCTCTCCCTCTTGAAATTCCTAAAGTGTGCTGTAATTTGCAATATTAACATTGTTGCAGATTACTTAGTTTCTGTTAACCTTGAACCTTTCTTGAGAATATTACCACAAAATTTAGCCACTGTAAGAAATCCAGGCCAAATGGCTACAGGAGAGTGACCCTATTGAAAGCAGGCGGTGGTGGGTGGGCGCAAGCCCACCCACTTCTAAAACCCCTCCCCCAGCCTATGGGGAGGTGGCACTAGACCCCCTTCCAAATGATTCCTTGGGACAACTAATTAGAAAACAGGGGTGGGTGTGAGGTCACAGGTGTATAACAAGGGACTTGGAAGGGGACACCATGAAGAGAACCCCGGACAGCGCCCACTGCTCCCAGAAACTGTTGAGGGACCTGGCGGATGCCGCCCAGAGGAACTCTGCCCGGAGATGTGTACAAACAAGGGACCGGAAATAAGCCCCACAGTTGCAGGCCGCTCCTTCAGCCAACCTCCTCTCTCTGGTCCTGTAGATGGCCTGTTTAGCGTAGGCCAGGAGGAGGTTGGCGAGGAGGTCACGCAACTTTGTGGGGCCTCGGATAGGGAGTGCATAGAGGAACATGTGTGGGGAAAAGTGCAGCCAGAACCTCAGTAAGAGGTTCTGGAGGAACCGGAAAAGGGGCTGCAACCTGGCGCATTCTAAGTAGGCGTGCGCCAGGGTCTCCCTCATGCCACAAAGGGGCAGGCCTCGGGGCGAGCAGTGAACCGCGCCAAGTACACGCCTACAGGAGAGTGATTGAGGGCAGGTTTGTCAGCCCTGGAATGCTGAAGGCCCTGTTCCCAGCAGACAGAGGGGAAACAGCATCAAGGCAATCAGGGACACTTGGGCCCAATTAAGGGCTGCTCCAGACGCAATAAAAGCCACACCTCCACTAGCACACAGGGAGAGAGGTATGGATAGGAGTGAGACAAGGCTTGGCAGGTTTGTCTCAGCACCAGCAGGCACAAGTTATAGCAGCAGCAGCAGCAGCAGCTGCAGCCTATGCATCCCCACCTCTCCCTCTTCAGAGGGGAGTTGAAGGAGGGACCATGGCCATTACCGGTCCTGCTTGCCAGAGAGGGGCCACGGCAGTCAAGGCCCACCCAGGCTGCTTACTGCTGTGCTTAGAAAGCCCAAGCTGAGGCCAGTGGAGCTACAGTATCTCCAGGGAGAAGAGGGCTTGCCAGCCAGGCTGATTTTACTCCAGGCCTCCTACACCAGGGAGGAGGGACCTTATGCAGCACGAGCTTGGGGAGTACTCTGCCACACTGCCAGATTGGTTCTGAACTTGGTTTCAAGGGCATCCAAGTTTAGATTCTTTCAGATCAATGAGCTACAGAGAAAATAATACTGCAGAGGATATGAGATCTTATTTTCAGAACACACACAAATTTCCTGAGAACCCTTATGTTCTTTTCTTTATGATACTTCTGTGGAAACTTTGTTTTGGTCTATTACCTCATGCTCCTAACCATTTATTGCAAGGGCTCATGAATTAATATTATTAAATATACCAGCCCCAGCATATTAACATCTAACTCACTTTCTCTGAGTAGTAATACCACGTTCATGCCCCCTAATAAAGGTTTGGATTAAGAAGTGATTATCTCTACTAGGAGTTAGTTTGGCCAAAGACAAACAAGGAATTTGTCCAAAAAAAATTGTCACAAATGTTATCAGTGCCTTTCTAATATTTGACTTTATGTATACCAGGCACTAAATGGATTTCTCCCTTACAGCATCTAGATAATGTGGCAAAATGTCCACTCTCTTCCTGTGGGTCCTGTGCTCTGCTCTGTTGTGAGAACCAGGCAAGCCCTGTTTGCCCAGCAGTTGGTGCCCACAAAAAGGCTATGTCTACACATGCATTGTTATTTCGAAATAAGGGTTTTGAAATGAGTTATTTCAAAATAAAATCCTTATTTTGAAATAAGTTAATTCGAATTAACAAAATGTTAATTCGAATTAAGGGAAAGCCTGCAATCCAAACGGCTGTTATTTCGGAAGGGATATTTTGAAATAAAGCCATTTGGACCTGTTGTTTCGAAACAGCTCTTTTGAAACAACAGGTCTACACAGTGTTGTTTCGAAAGAACAGATCTAAACGGCTTTATTTCGAAATATCCCTTCCAAAATAACGGCCGTTTCGAGGGGGGGGGCAGGTTTTACTTTTTCAGAATGATGATTCTTATTTCAAAAGGACGGGATCCGTCCTTTCAAAATAGGAAAACATCATGTAGACCTAATTTCTTTTATTTCGAAATAACGAGTGTTATTTCAAAATAAAAGCGCCGTGTAGACATAGCCAAACAGTGAGACAAGAAGAGGAAGGGGCCTAGGCCTTCCTTCTACACCAAGCCCCACCCCAGGGGCCCTATGAGTAGCAATTTTACACTATTGATACTGACAGCAACTGTGCTTTTTTCCCCTGGGCTATTTCCACCTCTTTGTATTCTTACCTTGTGGCTAGGATCTGTTTCCTCTACTTCTCTCCAACACTCCTCACTCACTGCTGCTAATACTCCTTACTCTCCAACCCTCTGTGCCTGGAGCAAGGGTATTTTTATCAGCTGGGCCTTAACTGGGCTCAGGTGACTAATTAACCTGAAGCAGACCCTGCTCAGTCTGCAGGGAACAAAGCCTGGATCACTCCAGGGCTTCTACATCTGCCTTCTAAGACTTCTTGCTTCTTTGTAACCTTGCTGTCTCCCAATAAGTAATGGAGACTGCTCATTGCTGCCAGAACAGGCCACTATCCCTTCAAGGGATGAATAGATAAATAGGGTAACACTACCCTTCTTCTTTCAAAAGCTAGCAATGCTGGATGCTAGCCCCACTTTCCCACAGAATGGCCTTGGTTGGCCCCTTCTTTTTCAGAGAGGGAAGCAAACAGCAGCAGCAGAGGAGTAGCAAGAGCAACATGGGGCATGACTTAGAGCAAAGTAATCCGACTGATAACTAATACGGTTTTATTTAAAGAGAGTTGACTGGCTGTTAAGGAAAAGACAATGCTTGAGCATAGGAGGAGGTATGGAAATAAAAGGGAATTGTTTGCAGGTTGTTTGTAGAAGTATGTGTGCACCCAAGTCTGTGGATTCGCTAGCACCACAATAGCTATAGTTGTGCCAGGATTTCTCTTATAGACTATGTCCACATGTAGTGCGTCCTTTCGAAATAAGTTATTTCCAAGCAAGTCATTTTGAAATAAAGCCCTTATTTCGAAACAACTTAATTCGAAACAAACAAACAAAAAAACAAAAACAAAAACAAAAACCCCCCCACAAATTGACATAAGGAAAAGCAGAATCAAAATACCATGTCCAGACAGTGGACTTGCTATTTTGCTTTAGGGGAAGGGCACCCTGGGAGGTGTGGCAACATGGTCCCTTGTGGGCCATGCTGCCACCAGCAGGGGGGCGGGGGGGCTTGTGAGGAGCGTGGGGGTGCCCCAAGGTGCTTGCCCTCTGGGCAAACGGCTTGTGGAGCCACGGCACCCCCAGGGTCCACTGCCCAGGTGGGGGGGGGGCTGCAGCCCCCGCAGGGTGAGCCGCGTCCCCGGTGGCTGACCCCGCCACCTGCTTTGGAGCAGCCCCAATGTGGGGAGTCGCCCAGGCAGCTTGGGGGCAGCTCCCCTTGCCTGCGGTGGGTATCCCCTCAGCACCCTGGCCAGGGTGCTGAGGGCGTGGCCCTTCCTCCCAGGGTGCTAAGCACCCTGGGAGGAAGGTTTCAGAACAGTTTATTCCAAAACAACTTGTCCCAACGGCATTATTTCGAAATGACTGGTTTCGAAATAACCATCGTTTCGAAACAGAAGGGGTTTAAGCCATTTTGAAATGACAGCTCGTTTCAAAACAACGGAGCCCGTCGTTTCAAAACAAGGGAACGTTGTATGGACATGCAGGTTTTTATTTTGAAACAACCAGTGTTGTTTCAAAATAAAAACCTCGTGTGGACATACCCATAATATGTAGCCTTTGATCAATTTAGAGCATAAATTACACTGGTAACTAATAAGACATTCTTTTACTCAGCAGTTATGTAAGAAATTTGATTGAGTTTGAGACTGGGGGAACACACAAATAGAAACATGAAATCTTTATTTAAAGTGCAAGAAAATCCAAGGGAAAGCATAATTATATATTTTTTAAAAAAAAACTAGATACATGTAGCAAAATGCCCCTCCCCCTGAATTATGCGTATTTACAGCCTTAGGCTAGTTCAGGATCAAGTAATTCCCCTGTGTTGATATAATTACAGCTTTGGTGCATACTTACAACCTTAAAGAAATAGGTAACAGGAAAGAAAGTGGAAATCACGACAAAACCACTTGCTCATGCTCAGGCTTCCACTATTTAGTTATCCTGGCTAACTCAACTAGGGATTGATCTGCACATATTTTTTATACTTCTTTTCCTTATACTCTTCACACCTCTGGGGCCATACTTGATTTATGTATTAGCCCCCTGCCCATGTTTGTAAATCCAGCGGATCATAATTTAGGTTCTAATTGCTAGCAAAAGCAATCTGCATCATACATATTCCATGTGATCTCTCCATGGTTACCTATATCCAAAAATCCCTTAGAAATCTGTTGATGTATGCTGTGGTATACTTGTTTACTGCAAGCTACTTAACTGCAAAATTTCATGATCTGAGGTCAAGCACTTTTACAAACCTTTTACTGGGTTTTTCTTAGGACTCCGTCTCTTACCAAGCCTGAATGCTCATATTGTATGTGCTCTTGCTTGCATTTAACTACCTTATACTACTAAAAGGAATCTTGCACATAATGTATAAATGGAATTTGCTCCTACAAGTTCAGCTAATAGGTCAGCGGTCAGCAAATGGGGTCTTTGTAAACTTTTAATTCAGTACAGACTTCAATATTTTTTGCAGCAAAAGTAAAGAAAATTATTAAACTGATCACATCTGAATTTTGTAAGACATTGAATATTTTTTAGGGCAAGGAGCTATAAAGTAATAAAGTTTCCAGAGGGTCTGAAAAACTCACATTTTTCAGATTTTTCTACTGGATTACTCACCTTTTTTCCAAAGACTACTACCATGAAAAATGTCAGGAGATAGTTACTGCTGGCTGAAAATTTTGACATTTTAAATGTTTACAACCGAGAAAAAGAACTGTATGAATTTTTCCCCAAACATTTATAAATAGGCATGAAAATACACACAAAAATATGTTGACTAAAACAATCTACTGGAGAAAAGATAAACTGCACAGAGACAAAATTAACAACAGCTGACTTTACAGAATAATGTCAAAATGGCTTGGATGTAAAGCAAAAATGACAGTGGATTTATGAGCCACTTGTAATGTCAACATTCACATTTTCTCACAGTTTCCTGTCCAATTTCTTAATGCTAAAGCCCAAAAAGATGACCATTTTCATCAAGTTTAACTTGACCTTGATTCCTTTGC
The DNA here is from genome assembly GCA_007922195.1 of Podocnemis expansa. Taxonomy (NCBI): domain Eukaryota; kingdom Metazoa; phylum Chordata; order Testudines; family Podocnemididae; genus Podocnemis; species Podocnemis expansa. Next base: position 46,589,295 of record ML681989.1, read on the forward strand.
AAATAACGGGAGACAGCAGTAATATTTTCTAAAGGAAGCCTCGTTTCCACTTACAGAGGCTGTAGGGAAATGACAGGCACTTTAACCAAAGTCTTTACTCAGGAACAATAGCAGTCTGGGGGCATATTTCTTACTAGGAATTGCTTCACACCCACATGCAATTAGTACATGAGTAGCAGCCTCTCTGATTTATACCAGATAATTTCTCACCAAGATAAACTGCGAAATATTACAGGACAAAAATAAAACAACGAAGAATCCTCTACATATTTTTTTTCATTTATATGAAAAAAATCACCATATAAAACTTGTTGTATTTTGATGAAACTCTTTATGAAAACTGGTTAACTCTACTAAGAAACAGTCATGCTAAACACAGACCCCTCCTCCTGCACCAGAGTATGTATCTACATGCACATAATCACTGATACTCATAAATGCACACAATCCATTCCTCCAACAGGTGAACCCTAATTAATTACGATGAGAGACTGCTGTTGTGCCAGCAAGCAGAATATGGACACACATATGAACGTCTTGCTTAAATAGTGTTTATAATGAGTAAAAGGCATACTCAGTAGGCTGTGGAAATCTGAATATCTAATTTGATGTTTAAAAAAATTAATATAGAATATTGTATTCATGTATTTTAATCAAGATTTAACAAATCTTTTAAATTATGAGTTGAGTAGATTTAAGTACTCTTCAGATCAAATCCAGTTCAGGTATTTGCTCCATTGCTAAAACATTTGGATTTTTGCTAAAAAAGACTTTGCATATTTTATCAAAGGCTTTAGACATTCCATCCAGTTACCTTTCTCCCATGCACCTTTTCCTTCTGAGATTATCAAACAGCAGTATGATAAAGGCATTTTGACCTAATTCACTAATCTGTGCACTACCTGTGTACTACTGATCAGAAAACAGGTGCTCCAGCCCTTCAGGAAAGAGCACTGTTGCCAACTGTCACAAGTTTGTGCAATACTACTTGCTTCTGACACCCCTGCAGATGATAGTCTCAAGTTAATAGATGAGAGATTGTCATTCTTAACTGAGTTTCTAGCCTTTATGATTCCAGTGAAAAATCCAAACATGGGAACTGAGTACATCTCAAAGGCTCAAAAACCAGAAGCTCCCCCTCCCCACTATTTACATTTCATAAATTCTAAACCAATCTCATAATTTTTTGGGATTTGTGATTGGTAGTAAAGTGCAGCTATTGAATGTTTACAAGTAGAAAGTCAGGACTCCAAGTCTCTATTCCTAATTAGCACTGTTTAGTAAAAGATCTTAGAAGAATCATGTAACTTCTTTGTAATTCAACTTATCCATGTGTACCTGGGTACAATACTTACCTACTTCTTTCAGGTATTGGGAGGCTAATTTAAGTTCTTCTGAAACATTTCAACACCCAAGAATAAAAGGTTCTGCAGAAGTGGAACGTATTATGATAAATCAGTAACTGTGGAAGACACAGATGCCAACTATCTGTTGTGGTTGTTTGCTCAGCCCTCCCCCGCCCCCCAAACCAAACCAAACCAAACCAAACCAAACGAAACCAACCAAAACAAACAAACCAAGGATTCATGTGGCACCCAAAACAGACCATTTATCTGTCCTTGAACTTTCTAATGCCTTGATGTTCCTCATAAAGTCTCTCCAGGACTTCCTGTTGCACAGATTTAGGGATAATTGGTTTGGACCCCTTCAACAACAGACCTTGGTTTAAGGTATGGTCATTGACCAGACTTCTCTGCAGGAAGGCATGGCTTGAGTCTATAATTCATCTGCCTCTCTCTTTTTTTTTTTTTTTTTTTTTTTTTTTAATTCCTTCCAAGCATGTTCCCGTGACAGGTAAAGTAGCACATCTTGCATCCACCAGATCTTCTTTGAGCAGCTCTTCCTATTTGCATCCTTGAGATGATGTGTCTGGCAGCGTGATCCAGGAGAATCTATCAGCTGTGGCAAGAGTCTTCCCAGGCATACAAGCAGTTGAGAACTGAAACCTTAAGTCTCATTTGAAAAGCATTGTATCCTAGTTGGTAATTCATCTAGGGGTTTTATTTCATTTTTTAACCTAAGAGGATGGCTAGTGATTTGCAGTCAGTTTCCAGATGGAGTTTTATATGAATTAAAAAGTTGCTGAAATATTTACAAGCTCCTGTAGTTCACAAGCCCTTTTTGAAGCTAGGGCATCTTTTTGTATTGGTGCATAGTGCTCGTGAGGCATATACTAGTAAGCACCATAGTGAAGTTGATTATTCCTGAAATAGGACTATCCCTATGTCATAGGATGAGGGATCAGCTGTAACTGGGATGATTATATTTCACTAAAATAGTGCCAAAACTGGCAGAGTGCTCAGGTCTTGCTATTTGTCTGAATGATTGTCTGTTTAGTTCCTCAACATCAGGGATTTTGTAAACTCAAGACATGTCATAATGACTTTGACTTCTCCACCAGGTGAGGTAGGAAAGTTCCCAGATGTGTCATCATGCCCTGGAACTGATGCACTGCACTGAAGCACTAAAGCATCGTTCATCTCGATGATCATTTGCACTCTCTATTTCATTTGACAACTAATCCATCAGTGATCTGGTCTAGAAAATTCAAGTAACATCTAACTCAGGATAGTCTGCCTGGGCTTTATACTACACAAAACAAATCTAAAGTCTGTCATTGGTCTAAACAAACAGTGCAGTCGAAATTAGACTGTGATCAGACCTGGCCTCTTGAGTTAAGCCAGTGGGGGGGATCCTTTGTCTCTTCTACAGGCTTTACCCAGAACTGCCATTGGATAAATCAGCCAACCGTTTTCCTTTGGATTGCTGGGCCCTGATAAGCCTTTGTCTGTTTCCATCTCTTCTAGCTGCAAAAGGACTAACCTTACTATTTCCACCACCAGCTGACACTGGGAGGCCTTCTCAGACAATCCCTGGAACCTCTTACTCAATGCTCTTTTCTTCTTAAAGGACCTTTTCCTAGGGTGAGGTTCTCCAGCTGGCAAATGCCTGGAAAACCTCATCATAATCTGGTTTTGGGGCTACGACCATTCCACACACCATTTATCAGGAGTATCTATTCTGGAAACAACAGCTATCTGCTCCATTCATCTGAGCTCTCATTGATCAGTAAAGGGAGCAAGATTCTTATGGGAGCAAAAGGCTTTGAACTGGCATATGTTTAATATGACATTTTCCCATGAATTTTCCCAGTCCTTGGAATAATTTTGGGAACCCCTTCCTGATCTCACTTTGTAAGAGAATGGTTCAAGCATAATATCAGGCCTTGGGCTGTGATTGCTGGGCAGCCAAAAAGAATACCACTTAAGCTATTTGCATTATAGACTTCTTTGTTTTATTGACTTCTTAGTCTATGTTGAGTTTTAGAGTTGTCAAAACTTTTCCTTTCACATTTTATGAGGACTGTCTTAGTCCTCCCTCCACACTCTTTTATTAATTTTGGGGAGAGGAGGGAAGGCAGAGTAGTTCTTGAACTGTTGGTGCGTTCATCCTCCTGCAGAATGATTTTGCAATCAATCATTGTCAGCATCTGTACCTATTTTAGACATCCTCAAGGCGATCGTGGGGATCCATGGTGGCTCTGTGTCATCATTCTTATGGCTCCAGGGTGTGCTTTATCAGTCTCTTTTGTGTTGTCTTCTTGACATACAGCTGCCAGTACACACCGACTTTGGCAGACAGCTACATAATGTGCCCTCTTTTAGATCTATAGTGTCCTTCACTGGACAAAGCTGTTTGCTGTGAACTGGTCAGCACCATCCTAAGTATTCTTTCTGTCTTGTTATATTGATTTTCTTTTCTCTGTGATTCCTTTAGTTTGTATTATTCTGGCTAGATATTGCTTCTGGATGTCCTGAGGTACTTTCCTTCCCATGTTTATGGTTTCTAGAGTTTGATCCTCCTCAAAGTTATTCCTGAGAAGAGTACATTGCTTTTTGTGTGTGTTGATTTTAGAGGATTATGTTCTTGACTGCCCCAATGTGAGGTTACTGTCATTTTTGAAAGTTAGCTGTCTCTCAACCCTAGAACAAGTCTGTCTCTGATCATTTCTTTACTCACCTCACACAAGCACAGTGTGAGTTGAGGTTGCATAGGGTTGTTATGAGATCATTCACTGACTTGCTCTTCTCTTGCTTCTATAAGTAAAATCATGCTTGCTTTGAAAGCTACATTTCAATCTGGCAGGAAATGCATATCCATTTCTTCTTTAACTTTATTGAATTGTTTCACTTAAGCAGCTGTGAGGCTTCGGGAAGGGATAATATCTTCTGCTGCAGGTCCCATTGTATTAAGCAGAGGATTCATTTATTTCTCTTCAGACTACTGATCTGAACCAGAAGCCTGAAGAACCTCAGGAAATGGCTTACACATAGTGTACTCAGAGTTCAGGAAATCAAATTCTGCTGGGAGGTGCTATATGGAAAAAGTCTTGGTCAGATGTAACAAGCTGCTGTTTTACCAGACCAAAGTTTCTCCATTTACATTTCTTTCCCTTTGTTGCCTCTATGTGGAGTAAAGTAGTTTGACCATTTAAGGAAACAAACTGGTGTTGCTATGGGCAAGTCTCAGTTTTCGTTTTCCTTACTTTCCTAGCCTCACTCCCTGTTGCAGCCTGGACTCCTCATAGCAGTTGTTACTGTATTTTCTGTACACCCACGCCCCCGACAGTTGCACCTTCTCTGCCTGTTCTGCTGCTAGCTTTGTGCAGCTTATTCTCCTTTCCCTCTTTATCTGTTTTGCTGGGGTATGCTGTGATCTATTGGGTCTTTAGTCACTGCCACTCTGACAGCTTGTGTGGATTACAGAGACCTAGCACAGCATGGTTGAGGTAAATGGAAGACGCCTTTTGGGTATGTCATCACTGAAAGCGGCATTGTTGGCAGTTCAGGATTGACTCTATGGGATCAACTTAGCAGCAGTGGAGACTTGCTCAGTTAAATCCAGAAGTAAATGTTATTAATCCATCCCCTGCAAGAAGAGTAAATCTACATCATCACATCATCTGGAGGACATTTCCCATCAAAACAATCCAGTGGGGAGGCTGTGGTAAGTAGATGTTAGTAAGTTGATAGGAAATATGCAGGCTACTCTACATAGCTTGTGTGTTTCCCATTGACTGCTGCTGAAATCCACCAGCAGTATAGACCAGGCCTTTGTCTTCTGTTTACACAGCCTCCTGCCTCTTTGCTCTATTACCCCTAGATGTCATTCTAAAGTTTCTCAAATAACATTACAAGTGAACATGCCATATGTTCACTTGAGAAAATCAGAAGCCAAAATAACCACTATCAAGGCTTGGATGACACACAAATAATACTCCACATTAATAAGAAACACAACATGCATCATCAGTAGTCCATTTCCATGAGCTACAATTTCTCACTGAGCTGAAGAGAGCATTATGTTTCTAAGGAAAACTGTCACAACCCGAACTATGGAGTTACCATCATGACTCCGTAATTATTTTTTCATTTATTATTACTGTTGTTCTGAATACCAGCATGTACTTTGATGACCACACCAGAGAGGAAAAGTGATTTTTGAGATGTACCTCCTCTTTTACAATTCACTCCATTTCATCTTTAACTGTCTGTTGATGCTGTGAAACAAACTGCTCTCTGATATGAATATCTAATCAGGAAAAAGCATCTTTCTCTTCAGGTGGTGAGAAGAATTTGGATGTTGCTGGGTTTGGGATTTTGCTTTTTAATGCATCATTCTGTCTCCTGCAGGAAACCTACAATTCCACAGGAAAGTGAGACTATGCTGTTTTTTTTCTTTCTGATTTAAAAACATCTGAAAGTGTATCAAAGCTGTAAAGATCTCACAATGGTCTGTTTGGTTTCAAGATGCAATAAAAGATTGTGATCTAGACTAACTATCCATTAAAGGAAGTAAACAGAAGTGAACCTCACTTAGACTGCTTACCCACACTTAAGTTCAGGTAACTAGGTGTAAGTGGGGCAAGTCACCAACTCATTCTTTCCCAGGAGCAGATGAGCAGAACCTTGTTTCCATATTACTTTACTTTCTGTCAAGTAATAATTGACTGAGTGCAAGGAGTGCATGGTAGCTTAGTGATTCCATAGGACAGCGGTAAACACTACCCTTAGGACCACAGAGCAAGCAGGGAAGGAATTGAGATCCAGAGGAATATCCGAGTCATAATGCTTCCAAGGGCTACTTCTATGGTGGAGCAATTGACATACTACTCCTTATTCAGTACTGTATCTACAGGGACAAGCTAACTTTAAATAATAAAGCATTATTTCTTCATTGCCTGATTTCCTCACTTTGGATAAGAGCTCTTAAAAATAAAAGAGCCAGGGCCTGATCCTGCTGCCATGCAAGTCAATGGAAAGGCCTTCTTTAATATGAATGGGAACTGGATCAAATTAATAGAAAGGTCAAGAGACAGCAAAATAAAAAACAGATGGAAAGGACAAAAAGAAACATGAATCCAGTTCTGGATACACACTTGCTCCCTTATCCCAGGGCATGAGTTTTTTTCATTTGAATGAGCTGGGAATGACATATATTGTGGATATGACTTTATTTTAATCCTAGATACTAGATCAACATCATCTGGATTTCTGATCTCTGTCAGGCTGAGTTAATGCTGTGAAATAGCAAGTGATAAAATTTAAGTGAATATTAAAATATTTACTGATACATGATCCTTTTATTTTAAGAGACAAAGCTAACAGGAGGCAAGTGAAAAGGATTACATGCTTCTCAATGCCAAGGGGAGGAAGCAAAGAAAATGGAAATTAGGAAATGAGAGAGAAAGTGATCCCAGAAGGAGATTCAACTATATAGATTGTTATGAAAGTTCCTGTCTTATTAGCCAATTAATTTTTAATATGTTAAGGAGGCAATCTTTACAATTGCAATAATTGCTACATGTTATAATGATAAGGATTTTAAAATATTGTACAATACATGTATCCTACTTCCCTCAAGTGAAATATAAGCCAATACCTCAGGAATTTCACTTCTTTCAATGCTACTATCTTTGCCCCCAGTTTTGACATAGGTTTTCAGTTCTCCAAAGCTTTGATAGGGTCTGGGGGAAGCAGGGGGTGTTTATATGCAAGTTTTTAATTCATCCCAGAACAGAGATACAAAACAAATGAGAAATCTTCCAGGACTGTGAAATAAACTTCTCCCTCATGGAAATACCCAGGCTCCAGTCCAGTTACTCAGCCTGGGAATAGAGCTTAAAATCTTAGGCAAAAATATACAAAGGGAGACAAACAGTTGAAGGTTGGAGATAACAGGTACAGATTATAGGGGAAATACAAACTGATTTTTAAAAATCATATGTTCCCTTCTCCCCACTATTTTTTTAAATTGTTGTCTGTTTTCAACCTATAAGGGCAAATGACTGTCCCTATACATATCTGTAAAAAAGCTATATAACACGTATGGTGCCAAGTTCCAAAGGGGTTGCTGTGTTAGCCTAGTTCAGTAAAACAAGCAAGGAGTCCTGTGGCACTTAAAGACTATTATTATCACATGAACTTTTATGGGAGAAAAGCATCTGATGAAGTGGGATTTGCTCCCACAAAAACTTATGCAAAAAATAAATGTGTTAGTCTTTAAGTGCAAGAGAACTCCTTGCTTGTTATACATATATGTAGAGCCATGCAAATCCGCAGATATCTGCATTATATCCACGTCCGCGGATAAAACACAGATATCCGCGGACCATTTCTTATGGATGCAGATTGGATATGGATCCACATATTTTTATCTGCACAGAGCTAGAGCCCCGCAAATATGTGGATATCCACAGATATCCATATTATAGCCACATCCGTGGATACAACAGGGATATCTGTGGACCATATCTTGCAGATGCAGGTTGGATACAGATCCACCTATTTGTATCCATGCAGGGCTCTACATATATAATGTTACCGCTACTCAAACAACATAGCCGCCTAAAAAGGAAACACAATCAAGGCTAAATACCTTGCACCAAATTGTCACTGCTTGGAGCAGCATTTCAAAGGAGTAAATTAAGAGCAAGCAACCTAAAGATGCCCAAAGCAGTTTAAGGGGGGGGGAAAAAGTGCTTTTCCTTCCACACATGAGGGCATGTCCATGAGCAGTGAAACTGTGGATTCAGTTCATGAGGGAGTACTGCACCAGCAGACTGGACTGGTTTCTCATAGACATATGAAATCTACTTGAGCTCATTGCTATACGAGTTAGTGTAGGTACCGTGACAGAGTCTTGTTGTAACAGAAAATGTCTTTCCAGATAGGATTTAAGTCTGGGGGGGAGGGGGTGGCTTGATATTTCTATTGAGAATAAATATAACTCTTTGATCACTTCTGATTCAACTCTGCTCATGCAGATTATTCACCCTAATGAGACACAAAGCTTCTGATGTTCTATCATTACATACTCATGCCGTCTATATGCATGTCTGAGCCAATGTTATCAGCTGCTTTACACCACCTCTTTGATTAGCAGAACAGGAGTCTTTCACTATAGAAATGGTTGCTGTGATAAAATCTATCTGTAGAAGGCACAATAAAATGAAAAATAAATGCAGATGCTTTCAGTGCATTTCAGGAAATATCACTTTGAGTTTTTTTTAAGAAAATGTGACCCTTCCTATTCACTGAAGAGTGAAACCTAAATCCTATTTGGACTCAGTGGAAAGACTCTGAGTTCAATAAGATTTGGATCAGTCTCTTATGTGCACTTAGACTTAATGATTTGCTAATGTGAAGGTTATGCAGCTATGTGCATAAATAATTTTTCTGAAATTCTTTTCCCCATAAACTTTTAATGCAAAGAGAATGATAAGGCCTATTGTGGGGAGTGGGTGGAAGGGAAGAGGTGCATATGTCTGTTTTTGTTTAACTTTCTGTGTGTGTGAATGTCCAGAGAGAAAATTTGTCTAGCAGTTTTCCATTAGCTTCACCCTCTTGACACCTCTTGATAACACAAGATCCTTCCAAGGTGGATCACAAACTATAGGAAATGTTAGACACCTGCAGTAACCTAAATAACATGAAATCATTGGGCTACTAATTTGTCTAATTATTGTGCTAAAAATGTGGCTATAAGGAAGAGCAAAATTAAGCCCTGAGGGTACACAAAACAAGTGAAGTGTTTGTAGTACTGTTCTTTGTTTGTTGCTCCATCTGGTGATGAATATTTGAATGACAAAGCAGCTCACATTTTGAAGGAGGAATTACATTTCAGTATAGATGAAATAAGGCAATGGAAAATGAACCTAGTCAGTGTTTCCAATTGCAGCAGGTCAAACCTGGGCCAAATCTGTGCTCTAGTGGGGCAGCACAGCGGTGACTTCATTGATTTGTGCGCCAGTAGATTTAGCATTCTAGACAGGGTCATGAGATGGTGTTTGAACTATCAAAAAATCTGTAGCCGGAAATCAGACAGGATAGCATGTGTAGGCAGAAACTTCACTGTGAAGTCAAGATGGACAAAGCAGCTTCAAGGATAATTCTGTTTTTCTCATTCCAGTTAAGTTGCTTGTTCAGTATTAAGAGACAATGACACATTCTACAACTCTCTACAACTACCACAGGCAAGAAGAATGTTAACATTCTCCCCAGAAGCGTAGCTGATGCAGGGGAAGCAACATTTTTTGTCTTGGCCCACAGCAACAGAAAGGGTTAATCTTTTTTGAGGCTAAGATACAGCTTAATGAGAATTTGTGCAGAATTAGAGGGCTAACATACTAGCATTTCATTTCTGAAGAGCTGAGTTTAAATCATAAATGAAACAGAAGTTTAGTAGCAAAAATACCAGACACTTATGCCTATTTCTTTGTGTAGAAAAATTATGACAGTAGAACCTCAAAGTTACAAACAGCAGAGTTACAAAAGTATCCAGTTAACTATACACCTCATTTGAAACCAGAAGTATGCAATTGGACAGCAGCAGAGGCAAAATCAGGGCCAGCTCGAGTGATGAGCCAATGTGGCACTGGCTCAAGGCACCAAAGCAAGAGGTGCCAGGAAGCCGGACCCCATGTTCCTGCCCCTCCCCAGAGCCAGTCATCCAACCCCCTGGTGGCAGAGTGGGCCAGCCCATGGGTAGGACTACACTCTCTCATCCCACCTTTGGGCTGACCCCACCCTTAGCCAGCCTGGGTGGGGGGTGGGGGGGAACCAGAGCCTGGCCTTTGGGCTGGCTGTTCTCCATCAGGGGAGAGCGGAGGGCACAAAAGGAAAAGTTGGCTCAGGGCACCACAACCCCTTGAACCAGCCCTGGACAAAGACAAAACAAAACAAAAACCAAATGCAATATAGTACAGTGTTAAATGTAAATCACTAAAAAATTAAAGGGAAACCATAATTTTGCTTCTGCATAATAGAGTTTCCAAGCTTTAAGTCCATGCTCAGGTGTAAATTTTTGAAAAAAAAAAAAAAACACCCATAATGTTTTGTGCAGTTACGAACATTTCAGAGTTATAAAGTGCCTCTGTTCCCAAGGTGTTTGAACTTCATACAAACATTGTTTGAATTGAACTTTTTGCTCACAGGTTCAGGATAGCTACCATAGATGCTCTTTTGCTCATAACTGAGTTGTAGAAGGAAATATATGCAAATTTGTCCACATTATGTTTGCTTCAGACAAGCTATTTTTAAATCTCCCATAATCATAAACACTACATTCACACATGGTTGGCAGGAACCACCCAACGTAAGGAGAAAGACGACATTTTAACTAAAGCAATTAGTTCTAATTCCTGCCTAAAGCACCTCTAAGAATCAAATGTATTATTCAACAAAGAATGAGGTGCAAACCCCTGCTTTCCCAGAAATCAATGGCAAGATTACAATGGACTTTAATTAGCCAGGATTTGGCCCTATAAAAGTCAACAGAGTGACATTTTCTAAGATCTCATCCAAGACTCCCTGATCATACACAGACATAATTTATCTGCTTTGAGCAGGCAAAAGTTTACCTTGCAGGGTCTGAAACCTGTGGTTCTAGATAGTCTAAACATTTCACACTTTTGAGAAAGCAACGTTTTATCTTCAGCTTTCATAAGCAACTCCCAAGTAGCAGCTTGGAGAACTAGACTATTGACACACAGAGTAACTATAAGAGTTCACATTAGATATCGCCCTCCGCCCCACACTTTCGTGGCTGGGATTGGTTATTAGATAGCAGTTATCTTGGTTGCAGTTGGGAAATTCACATGTTAACCATTTTTCATTCCATTTTTCCCTCACAGGAGTAAACTGTTGAGTTTCTTATGTTCTTTACTTTCTTTTGATTATGACCGTGGAGGGGGGAGCTAGGGCATTGTGGTGGGGACTGAGGTCTGGCGGTAGGGAGCTATGGCCACAGAGAGGGGCCATGGGAGCCTATGGAGCCCCACAATGGACCTTCACCTACAGCCCCAACTGCCTAAGGCCGCCTCTGTTTTATTCAGGTAATTTCAATTTGTGTTTTCCTCTTTTGCCAATTATATTGTGAAAAGAAAAAAAAACAAACTCAAGTTGAGAGGCAAGAAGTTTGTTGCAAAGACAAGATTAGGTCTCAGACTTATAGAACAAGAGACAAGTACATGTGTCAAGGCTGTTCCCCACTCTGGCACTCTGAGCGCAGAAGGTAGGGGCCTGCAACAGGCCTTAAAAGCCACTGGCCTTAAAGCCTGATCTTAAAACTCTGGAAGGCCTCCAATTCCTGGCCTTGGAGTGGTATCGCTGCCACCACTCAACTGCAAAAAAACCTCTTGGAAACCCAGGAAAGTGCACTTGGGAATTCCTTCCTGTGAGGTACTTTCAATCACTTTATTCCTCTCTCAGGTAAGTGACTGAACTCCAGCTGCAATATGAGCTGGAACTGGAACAGAGTCCCCTTTAGTAGCTGGCTGTGCAGTCTGAGGCACATACACACAAACCTCTTGCCCTTCAGGACACAGAACCAGAGCTTACTTAAAAGGTAAAATCTTTAATTCAAAAGAACAGATAAAAACACAGAGAGTTGCTTCTCTGGGAATTAACTTAGGTAGTTACAGGGTAGTGGGGGGGGGGTACATGTGCTCAGCACAGACAAATCCAAAAACAAGCCAAAAACAAAGAAAATACCCTGACTGCATCTAAGTACACATTCCCTGTTCTACCCATGCCTGGTCAGTAACAAACTTAACTTATCTTTGGTAAGGATGTTGCTGGATTCTTCCTCAGGCCCCTCTGGCCTCCTCCTGATCCTTCCAGGAGCTCTGCTACATCCAAACAGGAACAGGCAAGGCTGCTGTTCCAATTCACAAAGCTGTGCTTTGTTCCTATTGGCTGTCCTGGGACTCACTGACCAGAGTGTTAACCCCCTCCTCCCCAAGGGCTACTACAACATGTTTTGTCACAGCTGAGCTCAATGAACAGAGAGTACTTACAAGACGCACGGTTTAAGTATGGCAGAAGGATCCAAACTAGCAGTCATCAAGAATGAACAAGCTATTTAAAAGTAAAAGTGTGCACAGCTTCTGGAGAGAAAATTTTCCCCTCAACAGGGACTGGAAACTCTAATCTTATTTACATTTCTTATTGAAGGAGCACACATTTCTTACACTCTCAGTCTTTACTCTGCCTCTAGTCTCACCTTCTCACAGAAGTCTGAAGCTATACAGATAAATAGCATAGAAGCCTATGGACTTTAACTAGGTCACTGCCCAACAGGTCATTTCAGCCCTATCTACATTAGGAGCTCAGTTTAGAAACAGCTATTATACTGTCAGAGTAGTAAAACACCAGATCCAGTGTCTGGTACACTCTTGATTGTTACAACTTTAGACTGTGAAAAACTACTGATCATTTGTCTCCTTAGTCAGTGATGGCCATTCTTTTCTGTAAACAACAATCAATAAAGGTAAGAGAGTCAGTCAAGGAAAGCAGAATATGGTGAAACTTGGTAGACTTTATGGCTATGTCTACACTAGCAAGTTAGTTTGAATTAAGGAGTCTTAATCTGAACTACTTTCAACCCTGTCTACACTAGGCTTTGCCTAGTTCCAACCAATAAATATTTTAGTTTGAACTGCACAAAGCTTAGTTTGAACTAGTTAGTTCAGCTGGTTAGTTCGAACTAACTGCTTAGTTTGAACTAATTTGCATATTTAGTTCAAACTAGCACAATGTAGACATGGTAGTTTGAACTAAATAAGTGTGAACTAGTGGTTAGTTTGAACTAACAGTGATTTTTTAGTTCAAACTAACTTTTAGTTCAAAGTAGCCATGCTTTTTTAATTTGAACTAACTTTTTAGTTCAAACTAAAAGAAAAAAATGTGGCTAGTTCGAACTAAAAGTTAGTTTGAACCTAAAAAAAAAAGTGCTTAGTTTGAACTAAACTTCGAAATACTTAGTTCAGACTAACCAAGTCTAAACTAAGATTTTAGGTGACACAGCCTGTGGGATGTTAGAAAAATCACTGATGCTATAGCATATAATTTGGTTAATTATAGGCTATAATTTAAAACTTCTTGCATAGGACTGCTTAGAAATTTCAGTGGAACATGCTGATTCATCAAAATCAAGTATTTTCACAGAATATACCAAGTTAAATGAAACTTTTGTTGCAATAGGTTGCTCAGGTCCAGGCTGGAATTTGTTGTAAACCAGACAGAAAGCATGTCTAGGATTGCCAGTAGCCTGGTGGTTAGGACAACTGGGACACCCTTGTGCATGTCCTTGGTCTGAACCACAGAAACTAGAAACTTGAACCTGACAAATTGCCCCAAGACATTGGCTATTCTGGGATCTGCTCTCATTTTCTGCCCCTACCCCCAAGAGGCTCAGTTTTGTCCTGATGTAGAATAGGAAAAAGTTGAAATCATGAAAGTTTTCATAGGACAGAGGAAGCTTAAGAGACTGATGCACATACAAGAAATCCCAAATATGAACTTTTATTGCTGTATACAAAAAATCTGGCCATGTCAAAATACACAGGATAAAGGTATTAGAAAAGTATATTTTATTCTAGTTTCTCCCCTTAGTTTCCACATAGCAGTCTGCATAGTGCTGGCATTAAAAATAATAACGGTTTCTTCAAAAATTATATTAGCATTTAAATATTGTATATCAGAGTTAAAAATGTATGCTTCCACTGATGTTATTTTAGATACATAACATTTTCAGGCACTCATACTAATGCTTGTTGCAATAAAAATGAACCCTGTGCTACTATAAATTCTCTCTGAAGCACTGTAACTTGGAATGTTAGCTGAAGGTATCTTTGAATCATGTTCATTTGGACATCGGTGCTATTCTGCATTCCTATATTTATATTGTTCTTGAAAGAAATACTTACAATTGCTTCAGTTGTTTGAGATGAATAAATGGTCTAGATTAAAACCCAATCACATTTTGGTGATCACACTTTTAACTGAAATGTTAGTTTGCTTAACTAGATTTGTTCAAGAGATGTCAGTTCAGTTCTTGGGGACACTAATAAAGTCAGGAGCTTCAAAAATAGTAATAAAAATGGAGTATTTGGATTATGATGAACCTTTAGTAGGGTGTTATTTCTCTTGTCAGCAGTTTGAGAGAGCAAGAATAAAAGAAGTTCTGTGCTTTGGGGGGTGGCTAACCCTATTCAATAAATCACAGACTGAAACTGGCACGGCTTACTGAGACAGGAAGTCACAGAGACAACAGCATCATCACATGGTGTCACTGCCACTGCACTTTCAATATACCCAGAGGCAGCAGGGTAAGCAAGAAGATGGACAAGGGGGGGGAAGGCAGAAATCCAGGATGGAAAAAACAGCTCAAAATCGAATGCAGAGGAGAATTCTGTTTGCATCTTTTCCCCCACATCATAATGTAATCAGATTTTCTTTGTCTCATTCCAGCTATCCTATGTTAGGAAATAATAGAGTATGACATTTACAGAGAAACATGGCAAAATCTTTATATCATCTTCCCATAAAAGAAAACATTTTATATCATTTCTTTCCAGTTAGAAAGTACATATTTTCCTTGTGTCTCCTAGTTCAGGATTCATTACCACACGCAGTGTAGATCACCACTTAGAACAGGATCAGAAATCCTGTGGGTTTAGGAAATATGCAGAAAACAGAACTCTAGATACTATTGCCTTTTGAGACAAAATGCTTCAATCAAACCCTTGAAGAACATGATAGCTGAGAGGATACATCTGGCAATTAATAAGCATCTGAATTGCTACCACACATAGAAAACACAAATTACAAGTGAGAAAACAGAAGCAGAATAAGGCTTAAGGACAAAAAATACTCTTTGTTCAAAGGTCAATGTCTAAAATTAGAAAATTTTAAGGCAAAGAGGAAGGTAGCAATTCTTGTAAATCACCACCAGCAATCATATTCTCTTTTGCTGATTTAATGCTTTGCATTTGATCATTCTCTCACTCTCTCTCTCTTTATCAGAAATGAAGTACATCTCACTGTAGTTGATGCCCTGAATTGTAGAGTGCCATATATGCTTTCTTTTAATAAGCAAAATAAAAAATAAAACTCTCTTTGCTTTGCAAACACTGAGCCAAGCCATACTCAGGTTTTACTTAGGCAAACTTCTACTGTGTAAATACATCAGGCTTTACAGTGTAGTCCTCTACATATACCTCACCATTCCTTCATGGTCCCATCCAGACCAAGAATTCTAAAAAGTCAGTGCCTCTTAATATTTTGGTTTTGTAACACACAGGATGGTTTAGAATTGCAGACATGGTTCCAGTTACTCCAATAATAATTTAAATTCATTTAAGTGGGTCTCCATTAGAATTTTCTCATATAGAAGAAATGCAAAGGAGTCAGTGTGATGTGCATTCCTGGGTCACCATTTCTGTAATGTCCTTATTGGAAAACTCTCCTTTTCATATTATGAGCCTATTTTAAACTAGCTCTAAAATTACTGAAGTTGTCCAGGAATAAAGGACACAATAAATGCCTTCAAGACATTACCAAAAGAATTAGTGACAGACTGTGGGAAATATCTGAGCAGAGAAGTTCATTGACTATAGAATTGATAGCATGTGTGAGAGAATCCAAATAGCCTGAACATGGTTCTGTATGACCTCTTAGTCCAAACTAATTTGCTAGTATAGACATAGCCTAAGCTTTGGTCCAGGTTTACACTAGGCTTTGCCTCGTTTGAACTAAAAAAAGTTTTAGCAAAGCTTAGTTTGAACTAGTTAGTTTGAACCTAAGTTCAAAGTAACCACATTTTCTAGTTTGAATTAATTTTTAGTTTGAATTAAAAAGTGCAGCTAGTTCGAACTAACTTTTTTGTTCAAACTAAAAAGCGTGGCTAGTTCGAACAAATCCGTGGTTAGTTCAAACTAACCCGGAACTGCTTAGTTCAACTAAGGAAGTCCAAACTAAGCTTGCTATTGTAGACATGGCCTTATAATCATGATTTGGGACTAGTCATTGCCTGGGTCCTCATCACTGCCTTTTAGTATTTACTGTAACTCTTGTCTCCCCTGTTCCATTGGCCTATATAATCCATTGCAACTCCATGCCTTTTCCTGTCCTTCAGCACTGTTCTTGCTCCTATGTCACTCAATTCCAATACTCCAGCATTGCTTCCTCCACACACCTCTTCTCACTACCTTTTGGTAGTTTTGTTGTTGGTTGGTTGGTTGTGTTGAGTTCCTTTTCCCAAACATACTATATCTGAGTGTGTTACATTTTGAAAAGAAATATCCTGGGGACTGTTAGTTATGTGATAAGGCTGTGTGATAAGAAGACATTGAGAATAGCATCAGCTAACAAAAAGGGAGCAGAGTCATTTTTATGAGTGATAGGAAGTCAGCTGATGGGCAGACTTCCAACAGGAGACTGTGACAGAACCCTGTATATCAGTCTCAATGAACATGCCTCAGAGTAACATGGAGAATGAATTAGAGTGAAACATGTTTTCTCGTGAATCATCCTTCATTTTCTATAACCCAAAGCAGAAGCATAAAATGTAAGACCTTTTCATTACATAAAGGCAGAAAAATAAATTAGGAAAACATTATAGGAATGTTCCAAAGGGGCAACTGTGTTAGTCTAGTAAAAGCAAAAAAGCAAGGAATCTTGTGGCTCTTAAAGACTAACAGATTTATTTATCGCATGAGCTTTCGTAGGAGATAATCCCACTTCATCAGATGCTTTGAAGAGGGGTATCTTACAGAATGAGATGAAAATAAATGCAGAGGAGTGTAAGACATGGGATCAGGTCATACTGCAACAGCAAATCAGAGCATTTGTAAGGATTCAAACTCTAGGAAACAGCACATAGAGGAAGGGTGAAGTCAAATTACCTGTTATAATATAAAAAGAATCCATAATCATGATTCAGTCCTGCTTTCACACAACCTAATTTGCATATAAGTTTGATTTCAGCTGTTTCTCTTTGAAGTCTTGATGTCCCATTGATTTTTTTGAGGACCATCATTAACAAATCATCAATGGAGTGATTAGGGAGATGGAAGTGCTCAGCAACTGGTTGGTGTGTTTGTGTTCTGATTTCTGATGTCAGTTTTGTGCGCATTTATAATTCTGTGTAGGGACTGTCTTGTTTGTCCAATTTATAAGGTGTGGGGACACTCCCAGCATATGATGGCATAAATCACATTAGTGGATGAGCAGGTGAATGACCCTTTGATGGAGTAGCTGGCTTGATTAGGTCCTATGATGGTATCTTGATATGTGGACAAAGTTGGCAGCGTGGTTTGTTACAGGGATATGTGCCTGCTTTAATGTTTCTGTTGTTAGGTCTGTGGTTGCTGATGAGTATCTGTTTAAGGTTCAAGGGTTGTCTGTAGGTGAGGAGAGGTCTGTCTCCCAAGACTAGAGAGAGTGAGGGGTCATCTTTTAAAATAGGCTGTAAATCCTTAATGATCTGTTGTAGATATTGAATGCAGGACAGTTACAATTGATGGAAGGAAAAATAAATGTAGAAACCACCCCATCCTCCTTTAGATAAACAAACAGATTACAGAAAACTTAGCCAATTAAATTCAGGTTCATTTCCATAGCACTTTGTGGTCTCGGGACTGAGAATGTTGTATGAACTAGGAAAGGCAGCATGCTTGATCTCTGAATTATTTATCAAATTACTAAATTCACTTGTATTGCAAGTGTTAATATATTTTCAACAATTAAGATGCTGCCTGGGCTCCCTCTGGTGGCAAACTTTATCTATGAAGGTTCTGTGTGTTCTTTTCATTCTTCACCTCTAATCACTTTGAAGTCACATGTTGCTTTTTTTCTTAGTTGACCTGGGATTGAGAGTTCAAAATCTGTGGACTTTTGCTTTCATTATACTAACTTTAGAGGAAGCAGCAACACAATATATTACTACCACCTATTCACTGGTTCCCTGAACAGTAGACAACAATTACCAAGCTGAAATGTAGGCATCTATTCACCTAATAGAACAGCAGCACTGATTTCTAAAGGGCTGGCTCTCACTTTCCTTACATAAAATATTAATAATAAAATGTGTCTGCTATTTCCAGTCTATGTTTTTCATACTGGTTTGAAGGCAAAGCAAGTTTCTGGGGATCATTTACATTTTGATTATTTTCTTTTTCATTTACAATATACAGTTATTAACTATTAAACTATTAAAGTCAGGAACTCTTTATAGATATAAGAGTTCATGGCTTTAATAATGTATCATTTATTTAATAATTTATTTCACTGTTCCCCAGGTTCTGACATGATTAAGTGAATTCTTGTGACGTAATAGGATTTTTGTTTGCTGCTTTTAAAAAACAAAACAGAAAGCATCTGGACTCTTACCTTTTCATTTTCATGTTTATCAATTTGTAAGTCCTTCACCTCCTTATAATGCTTCTAAATTCAAAGTTGCTGCTCACATACTGCTGAAAGTCAACTGCTCACATACTGGTCACAAAAATGATGGCCTGTCTCATATCAGGCAAGGTTCTTCTCTCAGACACTTTAGTCCCAGTGATTCTACTGGATGACATTCACTATTGCCATCATGATCATCTTTGTCTACAACAGATTGATGTCATAGCAAATTCTGCAATTTTTTTTTTTTTTTTTTTTTTTTTTTGTGATATAGACTATAGGACTATATCTACATTAGCAAGCTTAGTTCAGACTTCCTTAGTCTGAACTAAGCAGTTCTGGGTTAGTTCGGACTAACTGTGGCTTTTTAGTTTGAACTAGCTGTGGTTTTAGTTCAAACTAAATGGTTAGTTTGAACTAAAAAAGCGTGGCTAGTTCGAACTAACCATTTAGTTCAAACTTTTAAGTTCAAATTAAGGCATCTACATCACCCTAGTTTGAACTAAAGTTCGAACTAAGCACTAAGTTCAAACTAACCATTTGAATTAACTCAGTGGTTTTCAAACTTAGGGCCGGGACGCAGTACTGGGCTGCAGACCCTCAGGCACTGGGTTGCAGCACCATCTGCTGCCACCATCAAAAGCTGGAATGCATTGCTCAAAGATGTAATTGCTAGGTCATGGGCATAAGTGATTTTTTTTCAACTGGATCCCGAGAAAAAAAGTTTGAAAACCACTGAACTAACTAGTTCGAACTAAGCTTTGCTTAGTTCAAACTAGAAAAATTTGTAGTTTAAACTAGCCAAAGGCTAGTGTAGACATGGACCAAATAAGTCTGGATTAAGCCTCCTTAGTTTGGACTAATTTGGCATTGTAGACGTAACCTAAGAGACTAGCAAACAACCACTGCTAGCCTCCTAATTCAGTCTTCTAGAGCCATCTCTGATTTTTCCAAGAAAGAGATTAGGAATAATTTGTAAGAAAAAACACAATAATGACTTTGTCGGTTTTGTCAAAAGTCAGATAATTTAAGGTTAAACTATAAAGATTTCAGCATAAAAAGCTGGATTTATAGGTAAAAAATGTCAGCATTTTGTCCTTGACTAAAAATTTCTTGTTTGAGGGATCAAAGGTCTCAAAGCCAAGCTTATGGATTCCCAAGCAATGCTCAGACCTTGGCCATCACCCACGAGGTCACACGAAGCAGTAAAGCTCTAGCTTGCTCAGAGTCCCACCATAGAAGCTCCTGACTGGGGGGGGGGGGAATGCAAAGCCCAACTGATGGCTGGGCTGTACTACTGAAACCAGAAAAAGGGACAGTTGTCTGAGCAACAAGGTAAAGCCTTTGCTGGTTGCAACTATGAATCCTGCCAACTCGCTAGATTCCTGAACCCTGCCTGTTCGCCTGTTCTTGCCCTCTTTATCTGTGCCTAGTCTCTGCTTTCCTGACTTGTTCCAGTCCCTGCAACCATGCCCCATTCTGATGCTGACTCTCAACTCTGGACTTTGACTTGACACCTATCTTTGGCTCCACTGCCAGGTTTCTGACTCTATTCAGTAGGCACAACTGCCCATACAATAGTTGTTACAGCTAGTTTCATTAAAACTATTTAGAGTAGTGTATGAATGTTTCATAATTGAACATGGCTTGCTTTGTGACCTTTGTCTGGAAAGGCACTTAAGCATTTGTTTTAATGTAAATCTGTTGCTGAGTCCCAATGACACCAGTGGGATTTAAGCATGTGCTTAAGTGCTTTCCTGAAAAGGGACAGTTTCCCAACTTACTTTCATCTGAATCTGCAATGCATCCAGATAATCTGTTCCTAACTAACTGGTTTTCATAAGATTTCAAAAAGTATTTTCTATAATAGTCTAACCGTACATCTCTGGTGTGGTATGTTTTGTTTTTAATGTAGCAGTATAATGAATATTGAGGTAATGTATGTTAAATATTTAATTAAAAATATAGTAATATAACTGAGTAATAGAATGTGACAGAGTTTGAATCAATGAGCTCTCATTGTTTTAATACAGTTTTAAATCCAAAAAGGAACCGCAAAGAGAGACTAAAAAGCAGATTAAAAATTCTTACAAAATGTTCACTTGCAAAGCACAAAAGAATATTGTTTCAGGCCAAGAACCCCAGTTTTTTTTATGGGTCAGGTTAAGTCCCGTAAGGCACAGTTCTGAAATGTACTGAAGTCAGCCAAGCCTACCTGCATGAATAAAGATGTGGAGAAGTGGCCCCTGGGCTTGTTCCTGTGCTGCTTCTTTTGGTAGAACTGGAATCCAGAGAGGTATGTCGAAAAGAGTTATTAGGTCTGCTGATTTGCATGCTGAGGATAGTCAGTGAAACAGTACAGATAAAAATGAAAGTGTCTGAACAAAACTAGGACATCTTTTAGATTTGAGAAGGTTTGGTTAATTTAGAAAAGAATAAAATATTTCTCTCTCCCTAGTTTTCACTGGGACCAGAAATGAAAGTGACAAAATACACAATTTTATTCCCATGAGATTTCCAGTCAAGACTTTTGAAGAATCCTGGCTGATGTTCAAATAAGCACCCAAATATCTGATTGAACATTTGAATCTTTGAAAGTCTCCTCTACTCAAACTACATGAAGTTCTTTTTATTCACAGCTTCCAGCTTTGAATTGTAAAAACATGAAAGTCTTTGGGAACAAAGTGAAAGATTTAGTTATTCTTATGCATGCACCAAGACATCTTTTTTAATAGGCTTTAAAATATATAATTATTTTTGTAGATGATCACTTTCCCAGGTCAACTATTGAGAAGCCATAATGTCATTTTAAATAAGGTATTAGCTTTGTATTTTTACAGCAATACTTATTTGTTGATAGACTTATAATCTTCAGAGACATCAATGAAGAAAATGAAGCTCAGAAATGTAATCCTTTTCTCCCCTTCAGAAGGAAAAAGTTTCAGAAAGGAATTTTCAGCAGTATCTACACCAACATTACATATCATCAGAAGAGGGTTTCTTAAACTGTTTTATGATCTGCATCATTCTTAAATAATCTTATCTTCCTTGTGAGCAGAGATGGATCCATTCACAAGCCCACACCTTTCTTGAAGGAACAGTAGCACTTGCTGAAGGAGTTGACCGATGTGATTGCAGAGCCACTGGCCATTATCTCTGAAAACTCATGGCAAACAGGAGAGGTCCTGGGGGCTTGGAAGAAGGCAAATATAGTACCTATCTTCAAGAAAAGGGAAAAGGAGGATCTGGGAAACTACAGACCAGTCAACCTCACCTCAATCCCTGGAAAAAATCATGGAGCAAGTCCTCAAAGAATCCATCCTGAAACACTTGGAGGAAAAGAGACTGATCAGGAGCAGTTAGCATGGATTCATCAAGGGCAAATCATGCCTGACCCACCTGATTGCCTTCTATGATGAGATGACTAGATTTGTGGATGAAGAAATAGCTGTTGACATGATATACCTTAACTTTAGCAAGACTTTTGATAACGGTTTCCCATAGCATTCTTATTGCCGTGTTAAGGTAATATGGGTTGGATGAGTGGACTGTAAAATGGATAGAAAACTGGCTAGATCAGTGCGCTCAATGGGTAGGAATCAATGGCTCAATGTCTAGATGGCAACCAGTAATGAGTGGAGTGCCCCAGGGGTCAGTCCTAGGGCCTGTTATGTTCAGCATCTTCATTAACAATCTTGGTAATGGAATAGATTGCATGCTCAATACGTTCATGGATGACATCAAGCTGGGGGGAATTATGGACATGCTGGAGGGCAGGTCAGGACTGAAACTACGGCGGGGCCAATGGGGCTTTGCCCTGGGCGCGCCGAAGCAGCTCAATAGAGCCACTCATTTAAAAGGCACGTTTTGTGGCGCCAGCCCCAAGCGCCACTCATGGCAAGGGGTGCATTCCAATCGGCATGTGCCCCAGGCGGCGAAACAGCATGTTACGGCTCTAGGGTAGGGACAGGATTCAGGCAGGCTTAGACAGTTTGGGGAAGTTGGTCAAAAGAAATCTCATGAGGTTCAACAAGAACAAGTGCAAAGTCCTGCACATAGGACGGAAAAACCCCATGCACTGCTACAGGCTGGGGACCGATCAGCTAAGCAGCAGTACTGTAGAAAAGGACCTTGGGGTTATGGTGGACAGAAAGCTGGATATGAGTCAACAGTGTGCTCTTGTCTCCAAAAAGGCTAATGGCGTATTGGCCTGTATCAGTAGGAGCATTGCCAGAAGATCAAGGTATGCGATTATTCCTCTCTATTTGGCACTGGTGAGGCCACATCTGAACTACTGTGTCCAGTTTTGGGCTCCCCCAGGGCCAGCTCAAAGGGTTGTGCACCCCAAGCCAAATTTTGGTTTGGTGCCTCCCCCGTCTCATTCATGGAGGTTGAAAACGGTTTTCCAAGGTGCATACATCTCCATCATCTGCCTGCAGAGAGATTTAAAGTGCACTCTGCCTACATGACTTAAGCTGAAGGTTGACCACCAGTGCCTGAGCTGCTAGGAAAGACTTGAAGAGGCGGGAGCCAGTCTGATCTTTAGGGGGACTAGGCGCCCCTAAGAACTGTCACCTGAAGCCATGTCTATCTTTTGCCTCACAGTAGAGCTGGCCTTGCTCTCCCCACTATAAAAAGGATGTGGACAAATTAGAAAGGGCTCAGTGGAGAGCAACAAAAATGATTAGGGGGCTGGGGCACATGACTTACAAGGGAAGACTGAAGGAACTTGGCTTATTTAGCCTGTAGAAGAGAAGACTAAGGGGGGATTTGACAGCAACCTTGAACTACTTGAAGAGGTGCTCCAGAGAGGAGGGAGCTAGGCTCTTCTCAGCTGAAACAGAGGACAGAACAAGGACTAATGGTTTCAAGCTATAGCTGGGGAGGTTGAGGCTGGATATTAGGAAAAATTTTCCTCACTAGGAGAGTGGTGAAGCATTGGAACGGGTTGCCTACGGAGGTGGTAGAATCTCTGTCTTTGGAGATATTAAAGGTCTGGTTAGACAATACCTTGACTAGGATGATTTAGTGAGAGTGGTCCTGCTTTTAGCAGGGGGTTGGACTAGATGACCTCATGAGGTCCCTTCCAACCCTATGATTCTAAGTGAGAACGATGGAGGAAGGTAACAAGAGGAAATATAAAGAATTGGGATCAGAGATACGTGGGGGCTGTCCTGGAAAGATTTGGTTTTTTTAAAGGAAACCAAAATGTTTCCTACAACAGTGTGTCTCAAAAAGCCCTGTTTTTGATTATATGAATTACGTCTTAACCTTTGTTCCGCTATGCTAATCTAAGGACTTTCCAATGTTGTATTCCAGTTCCAGACTAATAAACCCTATTATGTTTGAAAAGCTACCTAGCGTTACTGCTGACACTTGCTGAGGTGCTTTAATCTGTCCAGTGAGGAAAATAGAGTTGTAGGTTAGTTGGAGCTGCAGGGTGGAGTTCCCCTGTTGAAAGAGAAGCACTGAAGCTAGAAGCTAATTCTCAGAGGCATTAAGGCACTGTGACTGGGTCTGGCCTTCAATCAAATGGTGCAGCAAGTGAGGATCATCTTCAGTACCTCCCCTAGCCTGCCCCCATGGATTTGGGGAAAATGTAGCTCCTAGAAAGACTAGAAGGTTCCACTCAATTCTACAAAGCTCCAGAACATTCTAGAAGGCTAATGAAAGATGAAACCACATATAGAATACTTGAAACATTTTAATTCAAATATTCTATTTTCCCTTTTGGCTCTAGCAACAAAAACAGCACCCCAAACCTGGTGCCCCCCAAGCCCAGCACAAGAGGCCATTACCTATATTGTGTACCCCAAAATCTAGCACTCCTTGTAACTTACTCTTGTGGAAGAGAGGGACCCTTCAGTTTGTGGGTCTGATACACAGAAGGATACTGTTTGAAAGCTAGGGTGTAACACAGGTCCTGCAAATCTTTGGCTACCATTACAATCAAATTAGCTCCCCTCTCCCCCCCCCCAAAAGGGAAGCCAACTGCCTTTTTCCTTTACACTCCCTAGCCCATCCGTTCATTCCAATGTACTTCAAACCTCTCTCTTCTGTCTGATTTCTTTCTTCTCTTTCTCACTCCTGCTGCCTGACTCCTGCTTTCTCTCCCAGTTCAGCTCCTCTGGATCTCTTGTAAACATCTCTAACTGAAGCATCTCTCAAGTTTTGTCCATGTTGGAGGGTTTGCTGTTGCAATACTTTTGTCAGTGTGTTATGGGCTTTTGCCACTAATCTCCCTCTCCCTATCCTCTTCTACTTGCAATGACCTGAGGGTGGGCTGCTAATCTTTCTCCTTCTCAATAACTTCTGGTGTCCATTTTCTTTACTGTCTTTACATACCTACAGAAGGAAGAACAACGAATCTCACTGTCTGCCAGTCTGGCATGCTTTGACTTTTAGATAGCCAGCTTGAGACACCATTGTTTTGATTAATGAGAATGCTGACCTCCCACAATGCCAACTGAAATGAAAAGAACTGTCATGCTCAGCAGTCCTGAAAACATGAGGCCTATTCAGTACCTACTTTACCACTAAACACCTAAAATTACAAGCTACTTTCAAGACCCATACTGGCCAGTAAGAACTCTGTGATCACCATCAAGTGCTTTGAGAATGCACCGTAAGAATCATTCCACTGATATTGCATGTGTAACTGGTGTGAGAACCACAAAGGAAAAGCTTTGCATCTCTTGGAGCCAAACCATGAGAGAACACTATCATATAATATACAGCAGAATGAGTGCTGTCCAGTGTTAAAAATTTTCTTTAAAAACACTAATAATTGTTAAAAACAGCAATTTCAGGCCTGGACTCACAGCTAAAAGTTTAGTGTTACATAATCTGAACGATACAGTTGGAGACAGAAAAGACTTTGTATGCCTAAACACGAGTAATTTAGAGTTATCATGTAACCTTATCTGAACTTTTACTATTTTGCTTATCTTTCACTTTTCCAAATTTGCCATCTGCGAAATTAAATGTATCGAACAGTCAAGCTTTTCATACTGAATGCCTTGAGCAAGAACGCATGTCCATCATAACGTGCCTTTCTCAGAACTATTTGTACAAGCTAGACACAAATTTGGACAGGTTTTTCATTTCATGACACCACAGGCTTCCAACTAAGCATTTCCATTCATCATATATTTCCCTTTGTGTCCTATTAATGTCTAATGTTTTCTTCTTGTCAAGTCAACTGCCACAGGCTTCACTATAAATGAAACTCAGACTCAAATATAAACATGATAGAACAAGAAACTTAATGTGACAGAAGAGTAACTGCCACAGTTTCCGCTGTCTTCACATAAGATTTCTGCAAGCAGCAGCAAATTCCAGTGGACAAATATCCCCTCACTGTTGTCTTATGTTCTGCCATTTAAGTGAGTACAACTCCCATTGAACTCAAAATATTAACTGAATGGGTGCTGCTCCCATGAAAAGGAAAATGGCATAAGGCCTATAATGTATTGTTTAATATTAGTGGGAACTGTCCAGCAACAAAACACCCATTTAGGACAGGGGAAGCATTTATAGTAGATCAAAACACAGTTTGCTTCTCTTGACTGTATAAATATAAGGTAATATATAGAAGAAAGTTTTTTAAAAAATGACCAGTAAGAGATTGAGAATCACGTGCTTTGTGCATTGGCAACTAATAATGGTGACTATCTGCTTTTCATGCTCTAGAATGACAGCTGTGGAGAGGGGTAGTCAGGAGCGCCGCTGGCCCGGGAAAAGACTTGGGGCTCGGCACGCTGAGACTCAGGGCTTGAGACACCTAAATCTGGCAGCAGTGATGCCTCTGAGGGTACTGCTGGGCCTCAAAAGCTACAAGTGACTGGGGGGGTCACTTCCCTCCAAATTTCCCATTAGGACTGCACCCTATTGTGGGGCTGGGGGGCTAAAGCAGGATAGAGGCTAGCAAACTAACAGGGTGGGGAACTGTCACTGCTAAACGAAGAGAAGTGATTAGTCACCAGTGACTTGAGATTTAATGAAGGTGTGGCGGGGCAGACCTGCCCCGCACTCAGGCAGGCTTATATGCCCTGAAGGGGAAGTTAGCCCCGCCCCTTAGGCCCTGCTGGGCATGGCTCCGACAGCTGCCCCAAGATAAAAGGCAGCAGTTCTCCTCAGTTTGGGGCAGACCAGCGGAGCGAGCAGACGTATGCTGAGAGCTCCTGCCCAGGCGCTGACTCGACCCCTGCCAATCCAGAGCCCCCTATAGAGATGCCCCGGACGCTGACCGCAGAGACTCCGTGGAGGGAGATGTACTCTTCCATGGGGGACCCAGAGGCCCTGACCGAGAGTGGAGAGCTACTCAACGGATGCCGGAGAGCCAAAAGGGGGAGCGACCCACTCCCTTTCAGCCTCAGGTAGGAAGTAGCCCAGGGCGGTGTTTGCCGGGGGTGAGCCTTAGCACGGGCAGGACACCAGTTGGTGCGTTGCGGTCTGGATCCCCACCGACTGGGCTGAAACCCCCTGGCACCCCCAGGGCCCTGGGCTGGGGTTCAGTGGAGTGGGAGGGCCTGAACCCCCCTACCTGGGCCGCATTACCCTGCTGTGAAGAGCTAGTGACTCTGGACTCTGGCCATTGGGCCGCCTGGCCCTGCTTTAAAGGGCTAGTGACTCTGAACTCTGGCCATTGGGCCGCGTTGCCCTGCTGTAAAGGGCTAATAACACTGGACTCTGGCACTGGGCTGCATTGCCCTGCTGTGAAGGGCTAGTGACTCTGGACTCTGGCCATTGGGCCGCCTGGCCCTGCAGTAAAGGGCTAGTGACTCTGAACTCTGGCCAGTGGGCCGCGTTGTCCTGTGGTAAAGGGCTAATAACACTGGACTCTGGCACTGGGCCGCATTGCCCTGCTGTGAAGGGCTAGTGACTCTGAACTCTGGCCATTGGGCCGCCTAGCCCTGCTGTAAAGGGCTAATAACTCTTGACTCTGGCCGTGGAACCACACCGCCCGAATCGAGGGACCAGGCGGGTCCATTAAAAACCGGGAAGTGCCCGGTTTTAGCTCGCGGAGGTTGTGCACCCTGCGACAGAAGGGGAGGGATATCATTCCAAAACAAAGGCAATTGAATGGAGTTCATCTGGGGACTCACTCTGAGCCAGAGTGAGTAGTGCTCGCCCTGGGGATGAAAAGGGGCAATTATGGCTTAATGAACTTTCCCTTTGTGGTGAGGGAAAGAAGCTTGAGTGCAGGTCAATAGAGTTAACAACAGAGAAGCTGTTTGGAGCCAGCAGGGTAATCCAGCCTAACTCAGCAGTGGCAGGAATTAGAATGGGAGCCAAGCAGGGACTGCATTCTTTGCTAACATAGTACCCTTGTTTCAAGGGACACAAAGAGGTGCTTCAGTTCAGAACAGGCACTTGTAGGGGTGAGAGGGAATTATGTTGTTCAGATTCAGAATTGGATTGGAAAAGGGAAATTACCTGCCTGTAATGACCGTTCTTCGAGATGCGCTGCTCACTCCCATTCCACTATAGGTGTGTGTGCACGCCAGTGCACGGTCACTGGAATGTTTTTGCCCTAGCCTAGCCTCCGTAGGGCCAGCAGCGGAGCCCCCTAGAGTGGCGCCTAAACTGCCTCGTATAACAGCCGCTGCTGGCCCCGCTCTCCCCCAGTCCCTTCTTTCCGCTAATTCTGGAAGCGGGGATGGAGGGCGGGTGTGGAATGGGAGTGAGCAGCGCATCTCGAAGAACGGTCATTACAGGCAGGTAATTCCCCTTTCTTCTTCGAGCAGCTGCTCACATCCATTCCACTATAGGTGACTACCAAGCTTCCGATAGGATGGTGGGCGGAGTTATGGTCTGGCTGATTGCAGCACTGCCTGTCCGACGGCTGCATCCTCCCTGGTCTGTTGCACAATGGCATAATGTGCTGTAAAAGTATGCACAGAGGACCATGTAGCTGCCCTGCAGATCTCCTGTAGGGGAACCTGCGCAAGAAAGGCAGTTGTAGAGGCCATAGCTCTTGTCGAGTGTGCACGTACTGCAGTAGGCAATGGGAGCTTTGCCTCCTTGTAGCATGCTCTGATACAGTCAGCTATCCATGATGAGATTCTTTGAGAGGAAACTGGCCGGCCCTTCATCCTGTCCGCCACTGCGACAAACAGCTGTGAGGATTTGCGGAATGGCTTCATCCTCTCAATATAAAATGCCAGGGCCCTTCTAACGTCCAAGGTATGCCACCTCCGTTGCTCATCAGAGATATGCGGCTTGGGGTAGAAAACAGGTAAGCAAATGTCCTGGTTTATATGGAACTGGAAAACTATTTTAGGTAAAAAGGCTGGGTGTGGCCTAAGTTAAACTTTATCTTTGTAGAACACTGTGAACGGTGGTTCTGAGGAGAGTGCTTTAATCTCTGATACTCTCTGTGCCGATGTAATAGCCACCAGGAAGGAGACCTTCCAGGAGAGCATCATTAGTGGACATGATGCCAACGGTTCAAATGGGTGCTTTGTCAGGCCATGCAAAACTAAGTTAAGGTCCCATTGGGGAGTAGGCAGACGAACCAGGGGGTAGAGTCTTTCAATGCCTTTCAAAAATCTAACCACCATCGGGTGCGAGAAAACAGCTGACTTTCCCACGGGGTCATGAAAAGCCGAGATAGCCGCCAGATGTACCCGCAGTGAAGATAGGGACAGTCCCTGTGTCTTGAGGGACAGGAGGTATTCCAGTAACTCCTGTACTGGCAGCGACCTTGGGTCAAGGTCACGTGCCTGAGCCCAAAGTGAGAAACGTTTCCACTTTGCGATATAAGAGGTCTGTGTAGATGGTTTCCTAGAGCCTATTAGGATCTCCTGAACCCGAGAAGAGCAAGCCCTCTCGTCCCCTGTTAACCACGCAGGTTCCACGCCATCAGATGCAGAGACTTCAGGTTCTGGTGGCGGAGTTGGCCTCCATCTTGGCTGAGAAGATCCGGTCTGAGTGGGAGCTCTATCGGGGGTGAGCATGACAGGTTTATCAGCATGCTGTACCAAAACTGCCGGGGCCACGCTGGAGCAATCAGAATAACTGCTGCTCTGTCTTTCTTTATTTTCAGGATTACCCTTAGAAGTAGGGGAACCGGTGGAAAAGCGTACATTAAAGATCCGGACCAGTCCATCAGAAAGACGTCCGTCATTGACCCGGGTTTCTGACCCCGCAGGGTGCAAAATAGGTAACACTTGCGGTTCTCGCGGGTCACAAACAGATCGACCCGGGGAAAGCCCCACCTGCGGAAGATTTGGAGTGCCTCCTGAGGATGGAGGGACCATTCATGTTGTGACAAGAAGATCCTGCTGATGTTGTCTGCCTCGCTGTTCCTGACTCCCAGTAAGTGAGAAGCTAACAGGACAAACCCATGACGTATTGCCAACTCCCAAAGGCAAATGGCCTCCTGGCAGAGGGCTGGGGAACGGGCCCCACCTTGGCGATTTATATAATACATTGCAGTTGAGTTGTCCGTTAAAACCTGTACAGTATGTCCCTTTATCTTCTCGAGGAAGACCATGCAAGCCAAGCGGATTGCCCTCAACTCCTTGATATTGATGTGGAGTCCTTTCTCCTTTCTCGACCATAAGCCCTGCACGCGCCGGTTTAAACTGAGCAGTGCAACCCATCCCCTCTCTGAAGCATCGGTGATCAGCGTGAGGGAGGGATGATGCACCCCGAAGGGGATCCCCTGGAGGACTGACCTGGGATCTTGCCACCACCTTAGCTGCTGAAGAAGCCGCTGAGGGAGTGACACCACTTTGTGAAACAGGTGCCTCCTTGGTTGGAAAACTGTTCGCAGCCAAGATTGCAGAGGTCTGAGCCGGAGCCGCGCCAGGCGCACAATGCTCGTGGCTGCTGCCAGATGCCCCAGCAGACGCAGACATGTTCTCGCCATCGTTGTTGGACAGCGGTCTAGGGCTGATATCATATTGGAAATTGCCTCGAATCTGCCCTGCGGGAGGAGCGCCTTCTCCTGAATTGAGTTCAAAATTGCACCAATGAATTCTATTCTCTGGACTGGGGTGACCTGAGATTTTTGTAGGTTGATGAGCAGACCAAGTCAGCTGCACACCTTTAAGGCGTGCCGCACACTGGATGTCACCTCTTCTCTCGAACGACCTCTGATGAAACGACCTCTGATGAGCCAGTCGTCTAGGTACGGACAGATGTACACTCCGTTTCTCCTCAGGTGGGCCACGACCACGGCCATGCACTTGGTGAATACCCTTGGTGCTGAGGAAAGCCCGAAGGGGAGGACGGTAAACTGGAAGTGCCTCGACCCCCTGATGAACCGTAAGTAATGTCTGTGGTCCGGTCTTATTGCAATATGGAAATAGGCGTCCTTTAAATCGAGGGCAGTGAACCAAATTCCAGGATCCAGGGAAGCAATGAGCTGGTTGAGAGACACCATCCGAAACTTTTGCTTTTTCAGGAACTTGTTTAGATGCCTTAAGTGTATGGGTCTTAAACCCCCCTGTGTCTTGGGGATTAAGAAATATCGGGAATAGAAGCCCCTCCCTTCCTCTTCTCTGGGGACTGGCTCGACAGCCCCTAGGGTTAGGAGATTTGCCACCTCCTGATCCAACTGTTGTTCGTGAATGGGGTCCCTGAAAAGGGACTGGGATGGAGGTGGGAAGTTGGGGGGTCACAAAGTAAACTGAAGGGTGTAGCCAACTGAAATAGTGTTTAGCACCCAGCGGTCTGTGGTAATAAGGGACCACTGGGAATGGAAGCCAGCTAATCTGTTGCGGAATGTGAGTCCTGGAGCCTGTGACGGATTTGGTTCGCTGTCCTTGATCAACGCATCAAAAGTTCGGCCTTCGGCTTGAAGGCCTGCGGCCTGATCCCTGATTGGCCCTGGAGGCAGGGTTCCCATGCTGCCCTCTCTGGGTTCTGGATCTATCCCTATCCCTCTGTCTAGCGGGTCTGAAGCTTACAGGTGACCTAAATTGCAGCTGCTGGTATGGTGGGGGACGGAAAGGACGCTGGTGCTGGTTAGATGTTTGCAACCCCAAGGTCTTAAGGGTTGCTTTTGCGTCCTTGAGCCCATGTAGCTTGTTATCTGTCTGGTCCGAGAACAGGGAACCCCCATCAAAGGGAAGGTCCTGTATAGAATTTTGGACCAGGGGCATGAGGCCCGAGACCTGCAGCCACGACACATGCCGCATAGTAATTGCGGTTGCCACCGCTCTCCCCGCGGAATCCGCTGCATCCCATGATACTTGAAGGTTTGTACGGGCAACCAGGAGACCTTCCTCCAGTAGGGTCATGAAGTCGAGGTGCCGCTCTACAGGGAGGGTTTCTGCAAACTGCTTCATTGAATTCCACAAGCTGAATGCATATTGACTTAGAAGTACCTGATGATTGGCTATCCTAATCTGCATGGCAGCCACCAAATAAGCCCTCTTGCCAAAAGCATCCAAAGTTTTTGCTTCTTTATTTTTCAGGGTGGGGGCGGGTTGTCCCTGGCGCTTATGGTGGTTCACAGCATCCACAACCAATGAAGACAGTGGATGGTGGGAGAAGAGGTATTGAAAGTCCTTAGCGGGGAAATAATACTTCTTTTCCGATGACTTGGAGACCTCAGGAACAGATGATGGAGTCTGCCACTGAGATTGCACAATCTTTAGTACGGCCTCATGAATTGGAAGCGCTACCCTGGATGGGGAGGGAGAGGTGAGAACATCAAAAAGAGAGTCGGATCCCTCATCCACTTCCTCTGCCTTTAGGCTCAGATTCAGGGCCATCCTCTTGAGAAGGTCTTGGTGTGCCCTAAATTCATCCGCCAAAGGGGGTTTTGCTCCTTTCCCCAAAACTACTGGTGACGGTGGGGGGGCCAAAGGTACTGATGTAGATGCCCCTTCCCCCAGGAAACTGGATTTTCCAGAGAGGGACTGGTGAGATGCAGGGTACGGAGCATAGTGGGGCAAAACTCCTGCTGGAGGAAGTGACCAGGGGTCCCAAGGTGGCCCGCTGGAATGGCTGGTCTGTGAAGGGAGGGTAGGTGGCAAAACAGAACTTCCCTCACCCTTGCTCCCCCAAGATCTTTGGGATCTCTATGGACAGGAGAGGTCGAGGGAGATGACTGAACCTCCCCTGCCTTTTTCCTGTACCGGGATCTCTTAGGGGGGCGGGGCTCAGAGGAGCTGCTTCGATGCGGCAACAGCTTCTGACCACCCCGGGAGACAGGGAGGACAAGGATTCCCCATGGTAATCTCTCCTGGCAGGTGACAAGCAAGCTCTTCTGTTGCACTCCCCCAGGCTAGAGGCAGAGTGTCTGTAAGCCGGGGAAAAGGCTGCCTGCCTGCTGAGCGGCTCCTTTGAAATTGACCTGGAGCATCTGTCCAGGTTCTGCTCTAAAGGCTGTTGTTGTGGCTCCGGTCCTGGAGGGGAGGGCCGGCACTGAGGGACAGACCCAGCATGGAGCGGAGCCCTCTGACCCCATGCTGGGGATGACAACGGTGGTTTTCCCCTGGAGGGGGGGCGAGGCTTTTCCCTGGCAGTCTCAGAGAGCGGAGGCAGCTCCATCAAGGCTTGTGCTGCCTCATAAGCCTCCAGGGTGGATGGGGGAGGCAGCGATCCTTCACGGACTGGTCTCGTGCCTTCAGGGGTCCCTTCCTGGGAAGACGCCCTAGGCGAACCCTGACTCCGCGGTACTGCCGGCACTGTCGGTACCGGGTGCCTGCCACGCTTGACTGGTAGCCTCCTCACTGGCGATCTCCCCCTCGGGGGGGCTGACTGAGAACTCTGGCTCAAAGATGGAGGATCTGAAGGCATCCGTGGAGGCTCTGAAGCTGGGAGGAGGGCTGCCTCCATTAGCAATTCCTGCAGCCTCGTATCCCGGTCCCTCCGTGTCCGTGCCTTAAAGGACCTGCAGATTCTACATTTGTCTGGACGATGGGACTCCCCGAGGCATTTTAAATAGTCGGCATGTGGATCAGATAGGGGGAAAGCTTTGCCGCACGAGGCGCACGGCTTGAAGCCTGGGGACCGCAGCATAGCGATCCGCGCTCCCCTTGCTCTCTCTCTCTCTCTCCTATATATCTACTTTTTTTTTTTTTGACTAAGTAAAGGAAAAAACCAAGGTAAATTGGATTTAAGGCTAGTCTCTACAATGCTAAAAGAAATAGGGCACAGAGAATGTACTGAACAGTTCCAGTGACCGTCACCTAGGGCGGAAAGAAGGAACTGTGGGAGAGCGGGGCCAGCAGCAGCTGTTATACGAGGCGGTTTAGGCTCCACTCTAGGGGGCTCCGCTGCTGGCCCTAAGGAGGCTAGGCTAGGGCAAAAACATTCCGGTGACCGTGCACTGGCGCACACACACACCTATAGTGGAATGGATGTGAGCAGCTGCTCGAAGAAGAAAAATCATTCCTCTGCATAGGTAGGTGTTGAGAACCAAATGCTTTGTACCAGTGGTACTCAACCTTTTGTAGGTCATGACACACTCGGTAGCATTTTGCGACCCTACAAGATGCTGCAGAGTGACCAGACCAATACCCCTCCCCAGGCCAAATCCAGCCATCTTCCCAGCTCTCTGCAACACACTTACTGCTGAGTGGTGACACACTAATGTTTCCTGACACAGTGGTTGAAAACTGTTGTTTTGTACTATTGTTATAAAATATATATTCATTGCTCCCAGGATCACTCCTGGTATTGACTGAAAGTTTGTCCCTATCTTTATAAAGGTATTGTGTGGCTGTTTAGTACAGTAGAGTCCCTGAGAATTAACTCTTGCCTCTCCAAAGGAGTTGGTTATTAGATGCATGGAATTTGTAATCCTTCAACCAACCCTGGGATACTCTCCACTGCTGACAACTGAAAAGCAAGACATGTGACTCACAAAATAATTGGCAAGCAACTGCAATCCCTCAGCCACTTCCAACAAAAATAGTCACATTAATTCTTCTACGTATTAGAAGTGAGCTACAAAGAAATGAGTGTAATCTCTGTCACAGAACAAAGATGAAAATTCTTAAGACCCTCCCTTCCCCTGCCCTCCTCATTACCTCAAAGAGGACTAAGCAGCAAACTTCTAATTAATTACTACAGATGGACTTTTATGAAGGAATCTTCTTGACCTAGTCCAGAAAGTACTTTCACTGTAAAATAATATTTGCATTACCCAAATTTCAGGGTCTTTAATTTTAAAATTAAATGAGATAGTCATTTGTTCAGAACATCTTTTCTGAATATGCCTAAAGACAGTCTCATTACCTTTTACTCTCCTCTGGCTGAGATTCAGGTTACTGTAACAGCTATATAATATTTACACAAATGATTAATGTTTAAATGCTAAGATCAGAATCCGACTCTATTACAAGAGAAATAGTTGGAAGTAACTTAGTGAAGCCTTTGTCAATTGTCTCCCTTGTACCTAAGACAACAATATGGCCCTAAAAGCTCTTCTGATAGATATGAATTTGTTTAGAATTAGGGGCCCCCATATTACGGCTGCCATGAATCTCTTTTCCAGATAATTATGGTACCAGCTCCAGGTTCCTAAACGCTAATAAATTAGAGCTTAAAATATTTTCCAACACACACACACACACACACACACACACACACACACACACACACACACACACACACACACACACACACACACACACACACACGTATAATGTCATAATGAGTTAGCTAACCCCATTATATAATAAGATATGTTGTTTTGCTGCTCTCATTTGACTTTCCACTCTTTTACAAACACTGAATATTAGAGCTGGTAAAAGAATTCTATTTTACATGGCTCAAAGTGTAACTTTAACAAAAGATGCCACCCACCCAAATACAAGCATTTTTATAGAAAAACTATTTGTTTAAAATTTTCAGTTTCCTGAAAGGAGCAAGTATTTCCTGAAGAAAACATTATCAAGTTTTTGAAAATTAAAAATCAAGCTAAAATATTAGCAATCATTCACTGTAAGTGTATAAAATTCTAGCTGAAAACTTTGACAAATTTAAATGACACAATTTTCAAAATTTTCTGCAAAAATTAGCTTTTTGAAAATGGCTCTAGTGGAGATATATTCGAGTGGGGTTTGAAAGAAGAAAAAAAAATCTTGAAAATGCTTCATATACATTAGGAATCCAACTCAAAGAAAGATAAAAACAAAACCCACACACAGTAAAAAGCAGTGAATTTTTATCCTTTAGACTTTTCTTTAACTAAATATTTGAATTACTTTTAGAACATCAAAAATTTGTCTATAGGTATCATGTAGGCCCATGACAGACAAAACAATGTTATACTGACCTCTGCTTATAAAGTCTGTTGGATAATTTAGTTTCACCTGTCTGTTCTTCTTTAAACTAAAGAAAATCAGTTGCCCATCCATTTCTTTGGAAGAGCTACAAACCCAGTTTGAGACATACTACTAGTGATATTAGCTCAGAGTGTGTCTCAAACTTATATGCAATGCAAAGCAAAATGAATGCTTGAAAGATAAATGAGATTTTAAAATGTTATTTGTTTCCAAAATATTAAGACTTTTGCTTCCAACACGTTCAAACACATAATTAGAAACAGGATTTTAGAAGAGAGTAATAGGGATCATGTCTTTTTCAGTTTTCCCCTTCTCAGACTTAAATTTAAAAAAAAAACAGTCATTAGCACTGACTAGAACCAATTTGTGCTTGTGTGTGTGATTGTGTTTTTGTTTTGTGTTTGCTACAAACATCTGAAACAAAACTATGTATTTTCCAGATAATTAAACAAAGCAATTGAGCTTATTACTGATAATAGGATAACAGATCCACATAAGAACAGAAAGGACTGGAAAAGCAGTAAAATGTTCTAAGGAAATAACAGGGGGGGCAGCAAAGGGAATTAAAAAGATCATTGAAGGACAAGGAGCATCTGAAGAAGGCAAGTATAGTCACACCCCATGACTTAATATATTAACACTGTGTTGCCATAAATTTTGATTTTTCTATATTGCTGCGGTAAAGTGTTTTTAAGAAAACAAACAAAAAAGCCCACATACCTCTGACAAGTAGGGTAGGTGCGGGTATGCTTCTGTGATGAGTGTTCTGCACAAAGAAACCAGCATGTGGAGTAGAAGTAGCAATAATCATGCTCCGTTGCTGCCCAGAATTAGTATAGTAACTCTCATTAAGGATAGATTTTGGATGTCTAAAGTTCCAACTAGAAAACTTCAAAATATCAGAATTAAGAGAGTTGTTGTAGTCTGTAGCTGGAGACAGTAATCCCAGCAAGGAGTCTGCTCTCAGGGAAATGGCAAGCAAAAGAGTTCCTATGAAAAGAGGACTCTGCTCCAGTTGCACTTCATTTTATTTTCCTACTCAACTTTTGCTACCTTTTAACCAGAAGAGGAGACTCTCATATGACTCTCAGAGCAGAAGGCTTGAGAACAAGAAAGTGAAAGATAAAACATACAACACGTCACTATTGTTTTCTGAGGATTCCATTTTCAGAAAACCCATTTTCCTTCCATGTAAGATATGTTGGATAATCTACACTCTGCCACTCACCAATCATAAATCCACACTCTACCACTGGGAAAGATTGATTCTATTAAGGTTTTAAGTGTCATTAAACAGTGCATTCATTTAGCCAACTTTACCTCTTAATGGAGTTAAATTTGATAAATGGCCCTAGAATTTGTTAGCCCATTTTCAAAAGTTCATGCAGTATATCTGGATGGGGGTTGCAGAGGTATAAAATGAGATCAGAAAATTGAACACTAGAGAGCAATTTCATTTCCCTTACCTCACCCAACTGTACCTCAGTAGTCCTACTACCACGTTCATTTGCAACCTCTAAAATGGATGAAAAACGGTGCCACAGCATGCAGTTCTTTGCAGCTGTTAAATATATAAAAATGTGATGAGTTACAGGGTGACATTTGGCCCTTTTGTGGCCCATGAGTCAGAAAATGGTAGAGAACAACTGGGATAAGGAATGTGAAGTATAGAAGTAGTATGAACTTTTATTTCTTTTTAGAGAAGATGACAACTGATTGCTTCTGTCAGAACTTGTGCGCTGTGGCATGCTATGAATACATACTGAAGTTTACTGATAATGCATGTTTTATCATTCTACTTATTCATGCATGGCACAATAGAAATCCATTATGCATCAATTTAGTGAAATTCTACTGGATTGCATTTCATTTTCTCTCTTAGAAATGTAACATAAGCACAACCCATCTGTATATTAATTTGTACAATAACACAAACAAACAAGGAGTCCTGTGGCACTTAAAGACTAACAATTTATTTTTTGCATAAGCTTTTGTGGGAGAAAATTCCACTTCATCAATTACAAACATCTCAGCAACAGAGGTTATTCGTAAATTTGAAATATTCGTAACTCAGGTCAAAATGTTGCAGTTCTTTCATAAGTTTATAACTGAACATTGACTTAATACAGCTTTGAAACTTTATTATGCAAAAGAAAAAAAACCTGCTGTTAAATATTTAAATGAAACAAGCATGGAAACAATTTCCTTGCCTTGTCATATCTTTTTGCAAACTTTCCCTTCATTTTTAAAGTAGTTAACAGTTCAGTACTGTACTGTATCAGCCACCTTTAATGGAGAGGGTAGGGACGGAATCTGCTGCTGCCTGATTACATACTTCTGAGTTCAAAGGAGTATGTGGTTGACTGGTCAGTTTGTAAGTCCAGTTTCATAACTCTGAGGTTCTACTGTGGAAAGGAAAGACCCTACAGACAGAAGTCAGAAGGACAGCTTAGAGATCATCTACACATGCAAACATTAAGGTGTTCACTGACGGTAAGACTTAGTCAATAGCACCCAAATAATAGCTGTCAGTCTTGAGTTTATGCATCACTTCTCCAACTGATCACTGGAATTGCACTGAAAAACAAAAATTGCTTCTTCGGTCCCAGACATTTTATGCTCTGTCCAATGAAGCATAGTGTTTAGTGGAGGAGCAAAAGTAATTCTAACATGCAGTATTCATTCCCCCATGTTTCTTTTCTAAGGAAGGCACAAATTTGCTAAATGAAAATATGAAATATAAACACATTGCATTAATTTAGACTAGGGATCTCAAACTCAAATCACCAAGAGGGCCGCATGAGCACTAGTACATTAGCTCGAGGGCTCCACAACTAAACCCTTTTCATACAACATTATTGCAAATATGGGTAATAATACTGTCATTGAGGGCTGCAGGAAATCGCTTTAGGGGCCGAATACGGCCCAAGGGCCATGTGTGTGAGACCCCTGATTTAAATAGAAGACATGGGCCCAAAGTGTCAAAGATGTTAACCCAATCATTGTCCAGCATTAAATAGTTTTACAGAAGGTTCAGTATACAAAGACTGGCTTGTGTGATTGGGTGGGGGCTGTTTGACCATTGTTCCCTGATCACCTTTAATCACCAGCTTCTAGCAGCTTCTAGCAGCCTTGTGATTGGCCTGCCCCTGTGTGACTAACAAGGGGCAAGGGCTGACCTAGGC
>ML681989.1:46638543-46667714 GCA_007922195.1 Podocnemis expansa
AGATGTAACAGAGGGATTGTCTAAAATCATCCGCCCCTCAGACTACTACCCCATGCTGCTCATCCATATGGGTACCAATGAAACTGCAAGAGGTGATCCTCAGCAGATCAAAGGTGACTTCAGGGCTCTGGGAGTGAGGGTGAAGGAGTTCAGAGCACAGGTGGTGTTCTCCTTGATCCTTCCAGTCAAGGCTAGAGGCCTGAGGAGAGACAGATGCATCCTAGAGGTGAATGCCTGGCTGCAAAGATGGTGTGGTCAGGAGGGATTTGGCTTCCTTGACCATGGAGTTCTGTTTCAGGACAGAGGATTGATAGGCAGAGATGGCCTTCACCTGTCCAGGAAGGGGAAGAACATATCTGGGCACAGACTGGCTGACCTAGTGAGGAGGGCTTTAAACTAGGTTCAACGGGGGCAGGAGACCAAAGCCCAGAGGTAAGTAAAAATGTGGGTGATCTGGGGGAAGAAATGGAACTTGGGGGGAACTGGGACTGTAGCACCAGCAATAAAAGAGAAGGTAGTTGGAACATGGGGGGGGAATCAAATAAATGTCTTAAT
This sequence comes from Podocnemis expansa, assembly GCA_007922195.1. Taxonomy (NCBI): domain Eukaryota; kingdom Metazoa; phylum Chordata; order Testudines; family Podocnemididae; genus Podocnemis; species Podocnemis expansa. Next base: position 46,639,099 of record ML681989.1, read on the forward strand.
TGCTCTACTGAAGCCCCAATATGTGAGGAGAGTGGGGGAGGAGAACTCGAAGGAAAAAAATGCAAGAAGGTTTATGTAACAGAATTGGAAATTAACATGACAAAGTAGGGCAATAGGCCAAGTATCTTAGGTGCGTATACAGTAATGTGAGGAGCCTGGGAAATAAGCAAGAAGAATTGGTAATACTAGCGCAGACAAGGAACTATGATATCATAGGAATAACGGAGACGTTGTGGGATAGTCTGCATGACTGGAGCTCTTCCATGGATGGGTATAAACTCTTCAGGAAAGACAGGCGGGGAAGAAGAGGGGGAGGAGTAGCGTATATGTAAAAGAGCTCTATGACTGCTCAGAGCTCCATTATGGAAGTGTAAGCATCCCAGTAGAAAGTCTGTGGGTTACACTGAGAGGGGAAAGCAACAAGGGAGATGTTGTAGTGGGTGTCTGCTATAGACCACCAGACCAGGAGCAGGAGGTGGATGAGGTGTTCTATGGACAACTAGCGGAAGCTTCTAGATCACAGGCCCTGGTGCTGATGGGGGACTTCAATTACCCTGACATCTGCTGGGAGGCCAATACAGCAGTGCATAAGCAATCCAGGAAGTTTTTAGAGAGTGTTGGGGACAACTTTCTAGCACAAATGCTAGAGGAACCAACTAGGGACCTTGCACCGCTCGACCTGCTGCTCACAAACAGGGAAGAATTGATCAGGGCCTTAGAGGTAAATGGCAAGCTAGGCAGTAGTGACCATGACATGGTTGAGTTCAGGATGCTGATTAAAGGAAGGAAGGAAAGAAGCAAAACAAAAACCCTGGACTTCAAAAAAGCAGATTTTGGCTCCCTCAGGGAACTGACGGGCAGTATCCCTTGGGAAGCTAATCTGAAAGGGAAGGGAGTCCAAGAGAGTTGGTTATATTTTAAAGAAACCCTGCTAAGGGCACAGGAAGTTGCCATTCCAATTAGGACAAAGAACAAACATGTGAGGCAGCCAGAATGGCTTAGCAGAGAACTCTGATCTGAGCTTAAACATAAAAAAGAAGCTTACAGGAAGTGGAAGCTTGGTCAGATGACCAAGGAGGCATATAAAGATATTGCTAGGGACTGCAGGGATAAAATCAGAAAGGCCAAAGGACAAATGGAGTTGCAGCTAATGAAGGATGTAAAGGATAACAAGAAGGGGTTCTACAAGTATGTTAATAACAAGAAGAGGATCAGGGATGGTGTAAGCCCCTTGCTGAATAGGGCATCCTTGTGAGAGAGGATGAGGAAAAAGCTGAAGTGCTCAATGCATTTTTTGCTTCAGTTTTCACAGGCAGGGTCAGCTCCCAGCCCACTACCATGGGTATGGCAGATGGGAGAGAAGAAGACAGGCCCTTGGTGACGGAAGGTCAGGTTAGGTACTGCTTAAAGAAGCTGGATGTGCACAAGTCCATGGGGCCGGATGAACTGCATCCAAGAGTGCTAAGGGAATTGGCCGATGAGATAGCAGCACCGCTGGCTGTTATTTTTCAAAACTCATGGAGAACGGGGGAGGTGCCAGAGGATTGGAAAAAAGCAAATGTAGTGCCTATTTTCAAGAAAGGGAAAAAGGAGGATCCGGGGAATTATAGACCAGTCAGCCTCACCTCAATCCCTGGAAAAATTATGGAGCAGATTCTCAAAGAATCCATCCTCAAACACTTAGAGGAAAATTAAGTGGTCAGGAATAGTCAGCATGGATTTACCAAGGGTAAATCATGCCTGACCAATGTCATCTCCTTCTAAGATTAGATGACTGGTTTTCCGGCTGCAGGAAGAACCGTTGATGTGATATACCTTGATTTTAGCAAGGCTTTTGATACAGTTTCCCACAGCATTCTCACTGGCAAATTAAGGAAGTATGGGTTGGATAGGTGGACTCTAAGGTGGATAGAAAACTGGCTAGATCAACGGTTTCAGCATGTAGGAATCAATGGTTCCATGTCTAGCTGGCAGCCAGTCACGAGTGGTGTGCCCCAGGGGTCGGTCTTGGGGCCGGTTCTGTTCAACATTTTCATCAATGATCTGGATAATGGAATAGACTGAATTCTCAGTAAGTTTCCGGATGACACCAAGCTGGGGGGACCAGTAGACACGTTGGAGGGCAAGGACAGGATGCAGGGAGACCTAGATAAATTGGAACAGTGGGCCAATAGAAATCTTATGAGGTTCAATAAGGACAAGTGTAAAATCCTGCACGTGGGACGAAAAAACCCTATGCACCGCTACATGGTGGGAAACATTCAGCTAAATAGCAGCAGTGTAGAAAAGGACCTGGGGGTCATGGTGGATGGGAAGCTAGGTATGAGTTAGCAGTGTGCTCTTGCTACCAAAAAGGCCAATGGCATACTGGGCTGCATCAAAAAAAGTATTACCAGCAGATCAAGGGATGTGATCATTCCCCACTATTGTGCACTGGTAAGGCCACATCTAGAATACTGTGTTCAGTTTTGGGCTCCCCACTACAAAAAGGACAGGGACATGCTAGAGAGAGTTCAGAGGAGGGCAACCAAAATGATTAAAGGGCTGGAGCACAAGCCCAATGAGGAAAGACTGAAAGCATTAGGCTTATTTAGTCTGCAGAAGAGAAGATTGAGGGGGGATTTGATAGCAACCTTCAACTACTTGAAGGGATGCTCTAAGGAAGATGGAGCTCGACTGTTCTCGGTAATAACAGAGGACAGAACGAGGAGCAATGGTCTCAAGTTGTGGTTAGGGAGGTTGAGGCTGGATATTAGAAAAAACTTTTTTACTAGGCAAGTGGTGAAGCCTTGGAATGAGCTGCCAAGGGAGGTGGTGGAGTCTCCATCTTTGGAGGTGTTTAAGGCCCGGCTGGACAAAACCATGACGGGGATGGTTTAGTGGGAGTGGTCCTGACTCTGGCAGGGGTTTGGACTAGATGACCTATGAGGTCCCTTCCAACCCTATGATTCTATGATTCTATGATCTCTGCCTCCTTAGTCCTGTGGCTAATACACCATTAAAAATTCTTTCAACCTTCTATTAAAGATACAGTCAAGAAGCAAAACAAACAGTTCTGTGGTACTTTTAAAGACTAACCAATTTATTTATCGCATGAGCTTTCATGGGAGAAAATCCAACTTTGTCAGACGCTTGCAGATGGTAAGTTCCCCATCTTCAAAGCATCTGACGAAGTGGGAGTTTCTCCCATGAAAGCTCATGTGATAAATAAATTGGTTAGTCTTTAAAAGTGCCACAGGACTCCTTGTTTATTTTGCTGAATTTAACTAACATGGCCACCCCTTTGGAACTTGTTAGTAAAGAAGGAAAAAGTCAAAGCATTTGAAATAAAGTAAAGTATTAAGTCAGAGTTTTATTTTAACAACAATACTTCTTCCATCTAGTTGTAAAGAGGTTTTAGAAGGGGAAAAAAAAACCCTCTAACCCCTCTTATTTTAACAGTTGCTTACATGGTATTAAAGACAGAATTACTATTTCTTCTGGGGAAAATAGAGGATGATAGCAACAGTAGTTCCAGCCTATTTCATCTGAAATATGATACCATTTCCTGGAGGATAAACATACAAGAGGGAAGAGACAAAAGCTGAATTTTTAATCTTTGCTATTCTTTTCTCAAGAGTTGACAGTCACCTAAAAGTATATTGCTGATGGGGGAGGGGGGAAGGCTCAGCACACAATCCCATTACCCACCCTTAAAATTGCTTTACCATCAAGCTGTCTGTAACATTGCACTTAGCTGACTCTTTCTGTTCAGGAGGCCTAGTGACCAAAGGCGGCCTTTGGCAATTGGGGGCCCTAGGTGAAGGCCCTTTATGGGGCCCCCTATGGACCCCCAGTGCTGCCCTCATCAGGGCTCTGGGCCCCCGTTACTTCCCTAACCTCCCCCCCAAAAGCTTTGCTGCTCTCTGGCCAGTGTACCGGCCAGAGCGGCCTCTCTCCAGCGGGGCTGGAGCAGTGCTCCCCGCCTATTCCCAGCCAGTTGCACCTCCCCAGGGGGAGGGAGGAGAGGGGCTTGCACGGCACTGTGGCTTGCCAGGAGTGGGCCCCCCTGGAGCGACCCGCTCTGAAGAGTTCGTGCTGCTTTCTCCCCAGCCACCCCAGGCCTTCAAGCGGCCAGAACTCTTCAGAGAGCGCCGCAAAGCTTTTGGACTTGGTGGTCTGCCACCCTCCGCCTCCCCACCGCCCCAAGAGCGCACAAATAAATGAAGCAGGTGGAGGCTATGGGGCCCCCTTACAGCTCAGGGGCCCTAGGCCAGTGCCTGCTTTGCTTACTCCAAAAGCTTCCTCTGCCAGTGACACAAAACATACAGTCCTGGCCAGTAAAGCCAGACTCCCACGAGACAGGAGGAACAAAGAGATGGACATGGAAAACAAAATAATATGGCGAAGGAAAAGACTATATCCCAGGATGGTGGAGAGTGTGTGAACATCCCAGGTGATGTCTGGGGCTTAGCCAGGGCCAGTAAAAGTTGATGGTGTCATCTGGGTCCTTCTCTCAATCTCAGTCTGGTCAGGATATGTTTTAGAATAGAACTAGGATGAAGAAACTCCAGGACCCTAGGAGATGGTGGGGATGGCAAGCATAATGAAGCCTGCTCCCGAACCCTAGTGAGCCAGCTTTGTGAGAGCCAGCTTTCCTCCCACAGTCTTATTTTTTTTTTGTAAGAACCCCAACGCAGAAGATGGAATAGCCCGTTCCCTCATTTTGTACACCAATTAAAACTAATTTCGAACACACCAATTTTGTTTCCTTGATTTCTAATTTTCTAGTATTCTTGTTTAGTAGGCATGATCTTAACACATTTCTTTAATTAGTCCAGTAAGCAATTTTGTTTGAAATAATTTACTCCTTTCTTTCTTTTTTTTAACCTTTTTCCCATTGTCATTCATTGTTAGCAGTAATTATGGCTCTGTAGGAACCTTCACTTACTTTTTACAGACACTTTTGCAGCTAGTATAAATTTGTAGGCCCAGGTATCACAATACATGTCATTTATCAGTACAAGGAGACAAAACAGGATTAGTTTGGGATTTTTTGGAAGCCCCAGAAATGTTTGATTATATTTAAACTAGACCCTGCCTTTACTGCACTACAGTTATAGGGGAGGGAAGGAAGCCATGGGACTGAAAAAAATTAGCACATATCCATCCACTGTTTACAGGACTTCTTGAGCCACCTGTAGTCTCTTCTGGTAAGTTTCTTATGGGCCCTTTGGTTGCCCATGTTCTTGACCTGATTATATAAAATTGAGTGGGAACTCATTATGTTTTGTTTGTATGAATCCTTATGACTGCTCAAGCATTTTTTTAACATAAACTGGGGGGGGGCACCTTTAATGTGAAATCTAAAACAGCTCTCAGTTCAGGGCCCTAACAATAAACCTTGGGTTCAAAGGTATTCAGTTCTGTTTCTATTTTACCACCTGGGATGGGGAAAGAAAGGGTATTCTTAAAAAAATCCTTCTTTTAGCACCCCCAGTCCTCAGAAACATACCCATTTTCTCCTTCTTTCCCAACCTATTGCCTATAACAGTGGTCTCCAACCCATCAATCATAATTGACTGGTAGATCTCAGAGGTTAGTAAATCTGCAAGAGTAACAGCCTCCCTGTGTGCGTTAGCCCAGCTGGGAGGGTGAGGCATTTTAAAATTTCCTGCCCTGCCTGCAAAACCTAGTGCAGAAAATGGAAATGTGATAGACTTCTTGGCCTCTAGTCAGGGACCAGCTTTCAGCAGCTGTAGGTCTTGTTCCCCCATGACTCCAAGGGTGCGTGAGGGGGGTCTGGAGCCAGCAGGGCTGCTGGGGTACTGAGGGAGAAGCTGCTGGTGAGAGCCGCTCGGGGTGTAGTGTGAGGGTTGTTTGCGGTGGAGGGAGGGGAAAGGAAAGCAGGAGCCAGGCAATCAGCAATTGCTGGGGAGGGAGGTCTTGGTCAGGGTTACCAACTGTAGGGACAGTCACTAAAAAAGAAGAAGAATTTTTTGTGCTGTCCTTGAAACCTGGGGGAGGGGAGTCCCTAGAAATGGTCACACTAAATAGATGAGTGTTATGCATTGCAAACAGTTAGGTTTAGGTTTGTGAGAAAGTAGCATTTTTAAAGGATAGATCTTGTGCTGCATTTAGAATCTAAAAATGATCTTGTGTTTAAAAAGGTTAGAGACTGCTGGTCTCTTAAATCCCCATCCCTGTAACCCTTCCTTGAAGAAATCAGTAGCTTCAAAAACCCTCAATTTGACTCTGTTCTAATCAGTCCTTAAGAAATTTCTCCCTCCACACTCTTCTGATATCTTCCAGAACAGTGGTTTTCAAACTTTTTTTCTCAGGACCCAGTTAAAGAAAATCATTGATGCTTGTGACCCAACAATTGCATCTTTGAGCAATGTATTCCAGTCTTTTGGCAGCAGCAGCAAGGGGTTCCATGACTCAGTATCTGTGGATCTGTGACCCAGTACTGGGTTCTGGCCTGAAGTTTGAAAACCACTGCTACACCTCTTAACTGACCAGATCTTTCCCTGTTTCCCCCTTACATTTTTCAAGAGCATTCTGAATCCACTTCTGTCTTTTTTTAGTCAGAACTATCTCCTTCCCCAAGCCAGTCAATATAAACTACTAAGGCCCACTGGATTTTCTAAAAATCAAATTAGATAGGGTCATTCCCTGACACAATCTCTGATGCTCTATAAGGCATTTGCTGCAGCTGTCTTTCTTCCTAATGCATTCTCTCGTTTGTGCCCCAACTCTGTTATAAGCTGCTCTGCTGCTTGGTTGCTCCTACTCCCCACCAGTCTGAGAAGATTACATGGCTGCAGCCCCATCTCTTACCACCCACTTGTCTCTTCTTTAAAAAAACAGCAGTTGTGAGATTCCTTTGCTCTTTATTACCTCTTCCAAAGAAAGCTATTGGACAGCATGTGTTTATTTCATAATGAAATACAAATTTTCATAACGCAATTCTCAAAGGCCAAAATTAAGGATACCTGAGAGCCAAATGTAGCCCTTGGTCACATGTTGGATACCTCACCTCCACATTCAGCCTGAATTTTGGAATATCCTGACTTTCGCCTTCACTTTGCATTGGCATAGTTGTTTGCTAGAGTTAGGAGGTCCAAGTTTCGAGTCATGAAAAAAATTCTATAACCATTTTAATAAACTGCCATTAAAAACTGAAGAAACAATGGGCCCTTTAAGAATAATGCAAGAGGGAGACAAATGTAATATTTTGAAAAATTTTCTATTCATTGTTTAATCAACTCTATTGTTAATATTTAAAGTGTATTATAAATCGATATAATCAGGTCAGAGCTTTCACTTAAGCTCTCAAACACAAACTGTGAACATGTGGTTCATAATGTTTAGATTCAAAAAGTGTTTTAAGAAGTGTGGAGATTAAGGTTCCAGATGAAGTCTCTCTGTAATTGTTTCAAGCTCATCCAAACTATTAACACTTCTTGTAGGCTTTCAAAAGGCTCTCTCTGAAAACTCTTATTGACTCCAGCTGCTTACAATTGCTTTTCCTCTCCTCAACTTTCCAGTACCATGTAGAAAGAGTTATTAATGTGTAAAAATTGCATAGGAAGATAAAGAAAAATGAGATGAGAATCCTTGCCTTCACAGTCTTGTACACAACCACCTATGTCTATTGCAATTTCACAACAACCCTTCTGCCAGAAGAGGAAAGATAACTAAACCTGACATCTTTTTTAGAAGTAAAAGATTAGAAGGCTGCGCTCCTGTAGTGCACAGAGGTGTTATATGGAATAAGACACTTTACTTTAGTTCTTTCCAGTGTGGCATTCCAGACTGAAGTTTGTAAAAAGGAGTGAGATGACATCAGGCGGAAACCTATTCTGCCACTTCACTAGTCTCAGTGCTGATAATAATGTACCTCACCACATTCCTTAACAAGGGGGCTGTGACTTAAGAGAAAAGCTGTGGACCACCATGAGGTGCCAACACTGAGTCCTGCACAGTTGACTTCCTCCAGGCAGCTGAAGAGAAGGGGGACTGCACCCTTCTCCAAGTCACCCTAGCAACCTTCCTTTCTCAAACAATGGAAGTGGGGGAGACACTAGCAGCCAACAGCTTAGAGAGAAGAAGACAGCCAGGAAGCACTGCAGGCAGACCCAATAACCATCTGCCCAGGAAAATAGGAGGAGGCTCTGAATGGCCCAGCTTTCCCTGCATGGGAGTGGAAAGAAGGAAGGTCTGCCTCCCTACCACTTTTAGGCCCTATAACTTGCCTGACCGCAATACTTGCAGGATCAGTCACTGGCCTGTCTTCCCCCTCAGCCTGCCAAAAAGCCTCAGATGGACACAATCTGCACCTCCTACCATCTGCCCACCAGGCATAGAAGGACATAGCCTGGCATTTTTGCACTATGCAATCTGCTTGCCCTGCACCCAACCCACACTGGATTCCAGACTTCGGATACAGAGATCCATCCTGCTGGCATCCAAACCTGCCAAGTCCCATCTAAAAACTGCCAACGCTCTTCCAGAAGGTAGTGGATAATACTTAGTCCCTCTCCCATGATACCCAGGGAGGACCCACTTGCTAGCATCAGTCTCCTGACTGCTCAGCCAGAAAAGGATCCAAAATAAGAACATGTATTACATTTAGCTATAAATCTGGGATCACTAAGGCACACTGCATCTACAAAAGAACTTTCCTTTATCTGGATCCTCAAGATATTGCATCGCCAGTTCCCAGATGCAAACTGTTTGAACAGACTCTTCTTATAGAACTACAACAGGTCTTCATGGGCACCAGTTGGGCTCTTGGTCCAGGTGGATGGAACTGAGGGGAGGGACAGTTTTGGTTAGTTATTTTGGGGATGGTACAGTCACATGACTAGTATGTTTCCCAGCATAGCCCTTAGCAATTAAAAAGTATTATTCATATCTCCAGACACTTTGCTCATGTAATATTCTTGATGATTGGATATTTCTTTAACCAATCTTTATATACATTTTACAGTTATTAGTTTTAACTTGTTTCCTTGACAGAGTTGGAATTATTTGTGAGTTCCAGGGGGATAGCTGGTGCCTGATCCTGGCAAACCCCTTGTCCCACTGGAGGTGCTGCCAAGTAGCTTTATTCTTTAGCAAACCAGGAGGAGTCTGGCATCGACCAGCTATACTGCAAAAATAGGCCCCGGTGACAGAAACTTTGCAACGATCCAAAGACTTTGAGGTTCCTTTCTCCTGTCCTCACACCATTCAGGTACCAATCCAGCTCTAAAAGGAGACTATAATGCAGGGGGGCTGCTGGCTAGTAGGGATTGGATCCTACCTTGGATCACCAGCCAGTAGAGACAGGGACTGGTCCAGATCAGGCCAGGGTTGCCTGCTACTGCTGGCAGCTTCAAGGGCTTCATCGGGCCTGGGCTGGCAGAGAGAGGGGAGGGCAAGGATCAGGGCCAGCACAGCAGAGGAGGGCACAGGACTGTGAAAAGGGCGTATGTGAAGGCTCTGCATATTTTTCTGGAGTAGTGACACCCTTATTGCAATATATTACAGTATTTAGTCTCTGCATTTCTGTGAAACTCTTTTTTAATCATACATTTATGCAATTTCTGTAATAAACTGTTACAACAGGGGTCACCAAAAGGTGCTGTTACACATAGTTTTCAACTTCTTTTTCTTAGAACATGAGCAAGTTTTTAGTCTTGAAAGAATTCTAAATGTTTTCTCTGAGCCAAAGGTAGATGCAGTCACAAAACGAGCAACTAAAAGCTGATAAGGGTGAATAGGTCTAAATGTCAAACCATGATCAGCCATCAGAGAGGTATTCTTCTAGGTGACCTGACTGATTGGAGTAAAAAAAAAATCAGAACATTCTGAGGCAGGAAGAAGGCTTCACATCTCAGTTCTGTGACAAACATCACTGAGTTACATCATAACTGGGCCCAGACTCAGACAGGGAGGGTGGGAGCTTTCAGAAAATTGAGCTTCCCTAGGAATGAATGGAATAGACCAGGAAAGAGACTCTCTTAGGTACATCCTCATAGAATCATAGATTTTAAGTTTAGAAGGGACTGTTACGATCATCTAGTCTAACCTCCTGTACAACACAGAGCACAGAACCTCACCTGCTCACTGCTGTAAAAGGCACCTAACCTATGACTGAATTACTGAAGTCCTCAAATCATGGTTTACAGACCTCAGGGTACAGAAAATCTACCAGAATCCCCAGGAAATGACTCATGCCCCATGCGGCAGAGAAAAGTGAAAAATGGCCAGATCCTCTTCGAATCTGCTCTGGGGGCAAATTTCTTTCTGACCCCAAATATGGCAATCAGCTGCTCCTGAGCATGGGGGCAGGATTCAGCTGCTGGACACCTGGAAAGAATTCTATGCAGTAATTCAGATCCCATCACATCTAACATCCCATCAGAAGCCATTGGGTATAAGTACTGCTAACAGACACAGATCAGTTAATTGCCCCATTAGACTGTCCCATCATACCATCCCCTTCATAAACTTAGACTCATAGACTTTAAGGTCAGAAGGGACTATTATGATTTTAGTTTGGCCTCTTGCACAGTGCAGACCACCAACCATTGCTGTAATAGACCCCTAACCTACGACTGAATTACCGAAGTCCTCAAATAGCAGTTTAAAGACATCAAGGTACATAGAATCTACCAGACACCTGCAGCAGTTAGCTCAAGCATTTGCACCTGGCACTCAGCACTCCAGTTAATCTAGGCCAGATGTGAGCCTCCCTTTAGGAGACTGTTTCCTATTACCTGTGTCCTCAATTTTTCTGGACTTGTCAGTGTAAATATGGGGTCACATCCCATGGTACTTTGCACTGAAACACTCCAAGATTTTTTTCCAGTCAATTGGAGAAGAATTCAACTGTCCTTCAGTGGAAATTGTAGGAAAGCACTCCTGTGGTTTAGTCTATCTCCTTACAGCAAAGTGAATGGGTTCCCACGTAAGCTCTCATCAGTAGGCCACAGCCAGAGGAGCTAGTCAGGACATAAAGTATCTTAAAATGTTTGGTATAAGCCTAGGGAATGGAGGGAGGGAGGTGGGATAAAGACTGGTGTAACCCCAGGTTAACAGTGAAGACATCCTGAGAGAAAAACTGAAACCAGACTGAGTACCAGGAGCTCTGCTCTACTCGTAAGTGGTTAAAGTATCTAATTTCCCTTGTAGAAATGCATAGGATTAGATGAGACTAAATATATATAGGCTACTTTGAAGCCATTTCCTCCTATACCTTGTTGCCGCTGTTAAATAAAATATTTAATTTTTACGAGATCTATTTGCCATTCTAACTGGTTGCAGGTGTCTGGAGAGACAATCAAGCAGGTGTTTAGACCCCAGTCTGACTTGCACAGTAATAAGGGATTGTCTAGACAGAATGTTATAGTCACACCCCATTCTATGACTGGAAAAATCACAAGGCTACACTCCAAGATAAATAAGGGCACAAAGCCAAATACCCAAGTACAGCGTACACCGAAAGGCTAGAAAGTGGAGAATGGTGCAGCTAGCCCCATATCCATAACAGATATGGATAACTTTCCATTAAAAACTGAGTGCAATAACTTAATTGACATAGGCTGGTAAATAATAATGGTAATACAAACAAAGAGTCCTGGCATACTTAAAAGACTAATAACAGCAGTATAGCTGTGTACCAAAGGTGAAAGGCTCTTTGTTCCACTGCAAATATCCTAAACCACCAGTCCTTTTCATTATAGTGATGTGGATTATAACATCAACCCTTGTCTCACAATTTCAACATCAAGTATCATCTTTCACAATTAAAGTAAGCATGGCCACAATAAATTTCAACAAAAATCATGGCTTTCCTTTTCTGCTGACATCTTAAATGCATAGTTCTAGATATAGTTTGGTTCTCCAGATGCTTGATACCCTAATCGAGTGGTTCCCAACCTTTTCTCTGCCGTGGCACACCATGATACCTTTGAATTTTTTGAGGTACACTGCCATTAAAAAAAAACTCATGAATATTCAAATTAACTTAAATGACTTATGAATATTCATGAACCATGGCACAGGGTTTCAGAAATGCTCCTATATGTGGTAGTAGGGGTAGCAGAGCAGGGGTGGCAAAACATGGGAGATCAGGGGTTGTGTGCAGTGGCAGGAGTGAGTGTGGGGAGCAGAGCAGGGCAGAGGTGGCAAAAGAGGACAAGGGCAGCCATGTGGGAAACAGCACAAGGGTGGTGAAAGAGGAAGTGAGAACATGAGTGGCTTTGTTAGGGGGGCAGAGAGGAACCTGGGGAGTGGGAAAGTAGGGCAGGGGAGCATGGCTCAGCACTCACTTCCCCCTTCTCCACAGTGGCTCCCTGCCACCCAGGGCAAATCCTCACCCTGCTACTGCTCCTTCCTACCCAGTGGGTCCTGTCCTCCCCTCCCCCAGCCCCCTGCTGCCTGTGACAGACCCTCCCATCACTGCAGGGCCCAGAATTAGGCCTCCAGCCCTCAGCTACACCCCCCACAGCCACCTCAACCTTCAGCTACACACCCCCAACCAAACAGCCACCTCACAACCCCAGCTACACAGCCACTGCCACCCACCTCTGCTACCACACACACCTGTCTCACACAACCCCCAGCAGCTTTCTCCCCCAAAGCCGTTACCTGAGCTGTTTGCAGGCTGGCTGACACAAGCTGTTCCACCCTGCAGGAAGAGATTCACACACTCCCAGCCTCCTGCCCCTCTCTGCTGGCTGGGCCTAAGATGGAGCCACCAGAATGCTGCATTCAGGCTGCTCCTGCTATTTTTAAGGGGAATCCTGGAACTTCACGTTCCAGTGCCTTCCTCTATTTTTAGGGGGGCTGGAATGCTGCCTGCTTAAAAATAGGAAGCCCCAGAACTGTGTTCCCGTGCCTTCCCCCTTACTTGAACCCCTGCCTTTTCCCAGCCCTGCATAGCCCATGTGGCTGGGCTGAGCAGGGAGGGAACTTTAACTCCAACTCTCAGGGATGCTTACGGCACACTTTGGGTGTTGCCGCGGCACACCAGTGTTCCCCGGCACACTGGTTGGGAACCACTGCCCTAATCCATCATTAGATTATACTTTACTAGTACTTCAGTGTGAGAACTCTCCAGTGATTTTTTTCTCTTACCTCATTAATATTTTCTCCAAACTCAATTCACTGTCTGTTACATTTTAATCTACCTCCTGAGTTTAGCTGCCAGCATTTCTTTTGGGAGGTCAGGGAATTGCATAGCCAGTTATTTCTTGATATTAATTCTTCAATTGTCAGTTTAACTTTCCCCCTGTTCCATTAGGACACAGTATACCTGAAATACTGGGCTGGTGTTGGCAATTTTTCCCCCTATTGACAATGCACAGACCTTAATGAAGTTGATGTTCTTGACTTTCTCCCCCGCAACTCCCCGCCTTCCTTTCAGCATTTTACTTCATGTTTGCTTAAATGTGTTTTAATTTATTTCTGAATAACAGCACTCTCAAAAGCAAGGTTCTGTCTGGCAATGTGTATCTATTTCTATTGTAGGCAAAGAGAGGAGATACCATAATGACAGTCACTGTACTGGAAGACACTGAAAGCTGAACCAGGGACTATTAAAACCAGGAGCTGCTACTACTTGAGCTAAAGAGCCAAGCTGCACAGGTGGAGGCTGTCACAAATTTGTTTCTTCACTCATAAACATACAACAAACATTGTGTTACACAACCACTTTGGTAGCTGGCATTCTAGCAGAGCTCCCCTTTGTTGATTGATGGGTATGTGCCATATATTAGAATGCAACCAATGAACCATGCATCTCATGTTTTGCCTGGCCAGATACTGAGAGACTTCAAGCTCTCATAGCTCCTACTGGGAGCAACTTCTCAGCAGTAAAGCTGGCCAGAAAACAAATTGCATCTCATGAACAATTTCAAAGTTTCAGTATTTGTTTTCATTCCTCATCAGAATTAATGAAAAACATAATATTTTTATTTTCCTCCATGAAGACACAGAAGAGAGATTCAACCACCCCAGAACAGTCATTTGTTTAGTGGGCAGGGTGCTCTTCTGCATCCCAGGAGCAAGTTGCTGGCCTGAATCAGGCATATCATGGACATGAGCCTGATTTCCCACATCCCAACTTCATGCCCTCAACACTAAGGCAATGTCTACATCAGAGAAACTTAGTTTGGACTTCGTAGTCCAAACTAAGAAGTTTGAGCTTAGTTTGAACTAACCTCATGCTTCTAAGTTCCAACTAATGCTTAGTTTGAATTAACCAGTTTAGTTCGACCTTCTTAAATTCAAATAAACATTAGTCCGGGTCTTGGATAGACTTATTTCGAACTAATGTTCAAACTAAGGCAGTTAGTCTGGACTAAGTGCTGGTACTAACTAGTTTGAACTAAGCTTTCCTTAGTTCAAACTAAGAAATTTCTTAGTTTGAACTAGGGAAAGCCTAGTGTGACCATGGGCTAAATTAGTCCTCCTTAGTCCAGATTCATTTGCCACTGTAGACACAGCCTAAGACACTGGCTATTCTGGAGTCACTCCAGAAGCCCAAGACAATTCTGTTCATAAATGACTTTCCACAGGTTTCAGTTCTGATGACTCAGCATCTTCTGACTGACAAAGCCAAACACATTTCACTGAAAATTTCCTAATCAGCCCTAAATAGCACCTCTCATTTGCATTTCTGCATTTAATTTGCCAGATTATTACCCTGTTTTCATATTCTTCCCCTTCCTCAGGGCAAATGTAATTCCCCATTGTTTGTCAAGAAATCAGAGTCTAAAGATTGTTTGAGAACAACCTGTTAAAAGGATTCATATAACATTCCTGTATCTGACCATATGCCTCATCATCTTGCTAAAAACTTTCACTTAAAGCAACAGACTCATAATTTATGTACATATTATTATAATGAACTCTTCCTAGTCAGTTCAATATGCTCAAGTGGTATATCAGCACACTTCCCATGCCTCATATATTGGTAATGAAATACAAATTACTTAACATCCAGGCCTTGTTACAAAGTTCCTATGGATTAGCATCAAATCAATACATTTCAGTAATGGAAGAACGCATGCCATGAAAAATAACACCACATTGTTTTTTTCTCCATTGATTTTGGAGGGTTTATTGAAGTTGAATATTTTACCTATGTGTATATTAAACTCATAGATTCTTTTTAAAGACATTGTTCATAAACCCAGGCGGGTGTTTTACTGCTCTATTTGCATTTAAACTGCCTCATCTAGGTGAGAAAATAAGGCATACTATATCAACTCTGAAAGCCAGAATTCCTAACTCAGGAGAGAGGCAGATTTCACAGACCTGGTCAGTATAGTTAAGTATTTAGTAGAAATAGCGAATTAAAGCAGAAGAAAGCAAATTGTATGACTTGCAACATTAATAAGCTACAAATAGTCTATATGTGCAAATACTACACAGAAAATATTGCACGCACATTATATAATCTATTTTTTATTTTACTTCTATGCCACTATACCATGTATAATACTGCACATGAAAAATACAATTAAATAAGGGAAACCCAACTGGATACCACTTTTAATAAAACACTGTGAGAGTTGTGGGTTTTTTCGTTTTTGTTTTTTGGTTTGTTTAAGGAAAGCTCACAGGCTAAAGTCACAAAGAAACATAGGAATGGAGATGCCTAATCTTTTAAGTATCTATAAAATCACTGGGGTTCACAAAACCTGACGTGGGTGCCTAGGCACCCTATATAATGGAGAGAGATACAGTTCAGAATGTGATCGCAGGAGCCTGCGCAATAGAAACTGCCTCACTTATTTATACTAGCCAATGGGAGATGCCAAACTGAGAGGAATGGGCTCAGCCTTGCTTCCTTTCTGAGATAGTCATTTAAGTTTGGGCTGGAGAGAGGTACCCACACTCTTGTTGAGTTACTCACCTGCAAACCCTTGGAGCAAAGAACTGAGGCCTTTAGAGCAAAGGAGAGGAGAACCACCTTCATAACTTTTAACCTGGGGGTAGGGTACTCATGTGGACTCCTGTTTCCAGTGCCCCAGGGAAAAAAAAGGATTGGAACTGGCACCAGCCACCTCTAAGCCTAATTCACTAGGCTATAGCATATTCTGACAGTAGCAGGGCAGCAACAGATTGCCTTCAATATCTCCTTTTGAAGTTGCTCCACCATGGAATTAATTAAAGTCAAAGCAAGAGGATGTGATTTTAGGTCTTCCCCATCCCTGCCCCCTTCTAGCAGAGTATACTAACCATCAAGCTACCAAGTCACTCATCCTTGTGTGCTAGTTCTCTCTTCTTCCCCCATCCCCTATGATTCTGTCATTTATCACAGTGGAACAGCTTCAAGAGGAGACCCCCACCCATCCATCCCTTAACTTGGCAGCTAGGTCACTAACCTGAAAGGCGGCACATCCCAGTTCAAATCCAAAGTTCTCTTCCTGCTCAATCCCAGATGAATGCTCCAGCCAGTGAGCTAAAACATTACGAGGTAGGTCCCACCGTATTTTGTAAGCTTCTCTATCAGGACCTGATCTGGCAGGCAAGCTCTGAGCATGCTTACTTGATCGGGCTCTGCAGAGAAATCAGGTAGAGGAGCACCTTTCTTTCTTCTCTTCACAAATCACTCTGGGCTGAGAACTCTGGATGGCTGGCATGGGGCTGGCTGCAGTGTGCATGCTCAGAGGCCCCTAAAATAATTTGCAACAATGTTGGTATTGAGGAAGTTTTGGCATCTTCAGCAGATGAGTGGGAGGTTTTGTGAATCCCAAAGGAACCGTCTAGGGTTTAGGCACATAAAGTGGCAGTTAGGCCTGGATAGCCTTTTGTGAATCTAGCCCAGGGAATATAGATCCTGTTGAATGAGGGGCTCCAACACTGCTGATATCAGCATGACTGATGTAAAGTCCAGAAGAAGGAGCTCATGGGTGAGCTGCACGTTGAGGGCTTTATCTCTGACACTGGTGTGGTAGAGCTGGAGTGATGACAGATGTATAAGAGATAGAAGCCTCTTTCACCAAGCCTTTAACAAGGTCCCAAGAGGAAAAAAAATGTTTGTTTGTGTCGAGGGCACACTAGTTGGTGTATATGCTCCATCCAAACACTGCATTGCAGCCTCTTTGGCTCTGCGAACCCTCTGTCAATAAACTTCATCTTTAAGAATGAGTTCCTCCCTCTACTCCGGGTTCCAAACCATTAGATCTAGGGTCTGCTTCAGTAGACTTGTTGAAATTTCTGTAGGCCATTTTCTGCCTTCAGACTGATGCAGAGTCCTCCAACCTCCTTACCAATATGTAGCAACTCACAGACTAGACCTCCCTCCAACTGTCTGATAGCTCTCCCACTAAGTTCCTTTTTTTTCCTGAGAACTCTTCATCTCTAGAGTCTCCTCTCTCTAGAAGTTGTAGGAAAACTTCTTTTTTCTAGAAGCAGACTTTTGTCTTGACTCAAAATTTTGTCTGCTGGTCAACCACTTAGTCACAACTACGGAAGTAATTTTCTGCCCGTTAACCTCCTTCTGGCTGTTAGAGGATGGAGTTTGTAAACCACATCATAATTTGACATTACAAAAAAAAAGTACCATTTTATGTACAGGCCTATTCTTGTTCACCTAGCATATCATATACCTGAACTGCTTGCGCAGTTTGGAATCTGTACTTTGTGTGACAATACTGTGTTTTCTTTAATGTGTTCCCACTGACCCAGCACTAAGTAAATTGATGGTACCTTGTAAGTGAAAAATAAAAGGGCACAGATACAGATATTTGAAGGTCATTTATGCTGTGACATTTTATAGAGAAGGAGTCAGGGAGTGGCTGCTGTAGGATCTACTAAATAAGTAGAAATGCAATGCAAATATATTGTGTGCTGATTGCCCCACTTACTCATGGTATTTGTAGCACTTGAGCCTAGATTGTCAAAAGCTCCAGGAAGATATAAAAAGAGATGGAGAGGTCACAGTATGTTTCATTGGCTTTAACCAGAGCTAGTGAAATTCACATTCCATGCACTCAAAGGGCATGTCTACACTGCATTCTCGTTCTTTGAGACTGGGACTTAGAAACAAAAATAAATTCCTTAGCAAACAACTCTACAGGTGCTAGATTTTTCAAAATAATTTTGAATGAAATTATTAGAGGAATAACTGATGAAAAACTGGAAGAAAAATCAACCTCTTAGAAGGTTTTTTTTGTTGTTCTTTATTTCAGCTACAGTTCTGGTTTAAAAAATATTAATATTTTTGAAGGACTGGTTATTTAACAGACAAACAAAACAAAAACATAAAACAATTGGAATGCTGAAAATTAAAATACCTAAAAGTTGTTTAAAAAAGCCTCCCCCAAAATCTTTTTTTGGGGGCGGGGAGGTCAAAGAAAAGAATTTTAAGGGGAAATTTAGAAAAAGAAACACACCTAAATGTTTCCAATGAAAAATATTTTTTTTGAACCAGCTGACCTAAGTCCCCTTTGTACTGCTATAAATCATACCCTGAAAGATAAAATGATCAGCCAGGAGTAAGTAATATACTTTCATGAAGAAAGTGCATGATAGATTAAGCTGGGATATTCCAGCTTCCCAAATAATTGCTATCTAGTTGAGGTTTCTCCAGAAATCTGAACCATTTTGATTGCATTGTCTAATGATGTGTGCTGTATGTATGTATAAGTGTACACACACACACACACACACACACACACGTACACTGTGTGCACAGTCATCTCCTTTTTTACTTTGAAAATCACTTCCTGAATTTCAATATAACAATTATTATACATTTCTGATTTCAGAGCGAATTACTACATTATTACTCTTATAATGCATATATTTTAAGTTTAATTTAGGTTTGGTTCAGGTTGGTGGAGGTCAATTTGGATTCAGCTGTTCAGGTTATTTGTGACCAGTTTTCCTCAGTTTAATATTTACATAGCCAAGATGTAATCTGTTTAAGAGGGCAGTTAGAGGCCACATACCAAAAGAATCCAAACAAGTGTGTCTAAATCAGTAGAAGTGGAAGTGACCACTGTACAACATGCAGTGGTCTTTGTGGCTATTGAAAGTGCATGATGTGTAGTGTCATAGGCCGTGTCTACACTTACAAAGTTAATTCAAAATAATTATTTCGAAATAACTACTTTGATTTTAATTCTAAGTAATTATTTCAAGTTAGCACTACTTTGAGTTTATTATTTTGAATTAGGTGTCCAGGAAAGACTGTCTAATTCAAAATAAGGCAAGAGTTGTTATTTTGAAGTAGAGAGTCTTTGCTAGACTCTCTAAAGCTAAATAGGGGAAGGCAGGCAAAAGAATAAGGCCAGTATTTCGACATAAGCCTATTTCACAGTTTAGAATGGCTTATTTTGAAATAATAATTCTGATTTAAGCACTATTTTGAAATAAAAGCAGGTTTTATTATTTTGAAATAGTGCTTCATTATTTCAAAATAAAGAAATGCTTAATCTGAAATACAAAATGCATGCATGGACAGGAAAAAAGTTATTTTGAAATAAGTCTCCTTGTTTTGAAGTAACTACTAAGTGTACACATATGCATGAAGACTAATTTCATACCAGCTCCACCACCTTATCTTCTATGCCCTCTTCTTGGGAAGATAGGCTATGTCCACACAATGGTTTTAAAGCCCAGGCAGTGGGTGCGGGAGCTGGCCTGACCCCCTTACTGGGGTTGCCGGCTGCTGTCCAGGCAGCAGGTCCCTGAGCCACCTGGCCCTGCAAATGGAGCTTGGTGGATGCTGCCTGGGCAGCGAGTCCCCGAACCCACTGCCCAGGCTTGGTGGCTGCCAGCCAGGTGGTGGGGGCAGAGCTCTCCGGGAGCCCCAGTCCCTCAGCCCCTGGCTGCTTGCAAGCGGCCAGGGATGCCAGCTCCCCCAGCCCCCAGTAGGCTCCACAGCCTGATCAATTTCATGCCCATGAAATTGATCAGACTGCAGAGCCTGCCCGGGCCTGGGGGAGCCGGCATCTTCCCTGGCTGCTTGCAAGCGGCCAGGGGCTGGGGGCCTGGGGCACCTGAGAGCTCATCGCCCACCACTCAGCCACCGGCAGGCAGACTGGGGTGCCCCAGAGCTCACCCACCTGCCGCTCAGCTAGGGACAGGGGTACGGGGCGCCCTGAGTTGTACCCTCCACTCCACTGCTGGCAAAGCAGGGGGGAGGACGGGTGCCCCCCCATCTCTTTGTTGGGGGCTTTGTCCTCTGCCACTGGCTCTGCAGAGCCAGTGGCAGGGGATTGGTTGACAACCTGGCCCTGTCAGGGGGCCATGTTGCCACACCTCCCATCAGCCCCCTCTTCTGAATCGAAATAGCAAGTCCTGTGTTTGGACTTGCTATTTCCATTTGGTGGTTTTTGCTTATTTCAATTTAAGTGAATTCAAAATAATGATTTTATTTCAAAATAATTTACTTCAAAATTAGCTTTTACGTGTGAACATAGCCACAGAGTCCTTCATACTGAAGCTAGAGCCAATAAGGGAGAACAGACCAATTGATTTCTACCTCTTAATACAAGAATCTTTTTCCCTTCAGTTGATAAGGACCCTTGTTTAGCAGTATTCTTCACGTGTTGAGAGTGCCAATTTTTCCTTTACTGGCTAGAATGTTACAGTCAGATTTAATGAGTCAATTAAAATGTCTGTGTAGGAAATGTGATTCTGTGGCTGTGGGATTTGGCTACAGTCTTGTTGCAATTTGGATGGAATCAGCCTCCAATGTACAGTAATTAATTTTCAGTTTGGTGTTGCTATAATACATGGCAAAGCCTTTTTCTATTTGTTCTTGTAATCAAATTTCTGAAATAGTTTGATTTAGAGGCACTACTTGAATTAAATAAAGATCTGAGCAAGTTTGTAAAATATTTTCTGCAGAGAAATGTCATCTTTTCTTTGAAGTTCCTTGTGCATCTCAGCAAAGGAAGGGTGAACATAGTTGTGATAGGACATTAATTTCTCATGCAGATGGATGGGATAATGCAACTCATAAAACTGGTTGAAGCAATCAAGTCCCAGTTGATAAGGGAATACTGAGAGTGCTATAATAATTGTAGGCCAATGACAGCATTGCAAGTATCATATCTGCCTGTATTCCTGCTCTGTGTTTGTTCATCTACAGCATTAAAGGCACATGTACTGAAGATTAAGATTTAAAGAAAAGTGTGCTAGGAGGAAGAAGAAGAGACACATTTAATAATCATACAAAATATCAAGAGCGGTAAACAGATGGTTGTTTTTCTATTTAGCATCCTTCAATAGTAAATAGTTTTTCATCCTTCACTGTATGGAAGCAGAAATAGAAAGTAATTTACAATCTCCGTATAATGAAGAAACCTCTGTAAATTTAGAAGCGTTCATTTAATGGCACCTTGAATCATGAAGTAAGTAAAAGTCCTCCCTCTGAATAATCTTGACATTAACCAAGAAGAAGGCTAGTTTCAAGAGGTGTGGATGAAGCAGAGGTGTATCACTGCACACATTTTGTAAAAAGAGAACAGACTGTTACATAGATTGCCATGTGGGAATTTTATGAATATAACAGCAGGTTATTAGAAGTTTCCGCACCTTGCCAGGCAACTTGATAGGTGAAGTAAAATCATCCCCATCTATCACAGTCAGGTACACTTGCCACATCAAAGAGAGAGAAAACAGGCAGATGGCAATGATTTGCTCGAGTTTTCCCACTATACTAGACCATGAAGTTAAAAAGCACATTCATTTTTCAGCACAGTATACCAAATTCTGATGTTGTAGGTTATACAAACAACTGAGCAACTAAAGGGGGTCTTCAAGCCTTTGCTCTATAGCTTAGTGTCATGTGGCTTTGACTAATTGAATTAGTCTCTGTTCCATACCCACTGCTCCCCCCCCCCCAGCTCTGAAATAGCAGATATTGGTTACTGCTGGGAAGGAGGATCTTGGACTTATTTAACCCATGACCTGATCATACCATAATTATCAGAGCAATAACTAAAGATTGCCATGCCTGGGGTACACCCCTTACAATAGCCAGCACCAGGGCTGAGCACTTTGGAGCATGCTCTTTAATGGAGTGGCTCAGTGGAGCTGCTCTGGTGCACCTGGAGCAAAGCCCTGCTTGCCTCACCATAGTTACGGCTCTGGCAATTATGATGCATTCACAGGTAACAGAACATGTAGCGCTACAAATTTTTGAGATTAACAACTGAAGTATGAGTCATTTTCTGTGAACTCCTCCATCTCTTAGCTCTACATTAGCTGCCACTTCTCAAGACCTTAATTGTTGACTTAAAGAACTCAGTGTACTAAATATAAACCATAGTGCATTTTACAGAAGATTTTAGGCAATTTCTTTTGGTTTATACTGTGTGGCGGATTACACTCTCATGCATTCAGAAAGCATAGTATCAATGTCTGTAGAAAGAGAGAGAGATCAAATTGAAAAGGTCTTACAAACAGATGCAGGAAGAAAGCAAGTCATTTAAAGATAAAGGCTGTTAAAGATTACTCTGTGTGTAAGGATGCTGCTGTAACATTTTGAAATGAAGCTTCACACAGTGTTATACAAAAAAATCTAATCTGTATAATGCTGGAAGAGTAGTTCACTAAACAGCATTCTAGTTATACTTCACATTCTGGAGATGAGTATAAGGAAGCACACAATCATGACAAATTTTAATGAATTAAACCTCATGAGTGAATTATGCCTTAAACCTCATTGCATTAAGTAAATTCATTGTTTTAAAAATGCAGTTGATTGTGTGTTAGTGTGACACTGCATCTAATGTAATTTCTCCACTTATCCATCCCTTGAAACCATCCCTTGGAGAAGTTCACATATAGTAGTCTAAACTGGATTCTCCAAGTATCAACAAAGAAAGGCTTTTCAATAAATGATCTGGTTTTAAACAAGCCCAGGGCCTTCTTCATGATCTAGCAAATGGACAGGACTTCCAGTCCATGGAGGGCCCTTGTCCTTAGAGCAGGTTGTGACACATTGCAGCCCATGTACACTCACAGTGTGAGTGTGTATCATTCATGTTAAACACTACACAGTTACACTATAAGGATTGATGCAAAGTATGCAAGGGTCAGTATCTTTGGAATGCTCATGACATACTGAAAATTATTGTTTTGATAAATTGTTTCTTGCAGTGTCATATGTGTGGTTAGGAAGTTCTGCTGTGTAATATTCCTATATATGTGTCTCACATGTTTTGAAGCAAATTTAGTCAAAAACTCAAAGCAACAGAAAGGCAGCTCATGCCCCACTAAGGCGTGCATAAAACAGCCCAGCTCTTCCAGGGACAATGGATTGGCCTAATTAATTGATAAGGGATTCTCATCAGTTCAGGACTTGGAGAAAACCATGCATGGATACTTCTGTTACCTGCCCCTGCCAGGGGAAGAATGGAAATTCCAAAGGGGGATGGAAGAACATGTTAAAAAGGGAGACATTTGGTTCTCTCTCTTTTGCAACCCAACTCTGAATAATATCAAGCAACCAAAGCATTTACCACAAGGGAGAGTCCAGTTGCAGGCCAACCGACCAGCCTGTGGTGAGAACCATCTAAGACTGCAAGGCTTGTGAATTAGGTTTAATTTAGACTGCAATTTGCCTTTTATTTATTTTGTATTAAATCTGACCTGACTTTAATCTGGTTTATCAGCACTTAAAATCTTTCTATACTTAATAAACTTATCTAAAGCAATCTATGCAATTTAAGTGTGTGTAGAGACAATTTAAATTGACAGAGGTGGTACATATCAATTCCTTTGATTAGTTGATAGACAAGAACTTGCTGATTACAGTGAGCAGCACTGAACTTTATAAAATGGCAGTTCCTAGAGTTACATCTGTGACTGGGGAGTGTTTACTGGGGTGATTCTATTGCATAATCCCATGAGTGGCTGCCTAGAAGCACTCACTCAAGCAAGAGCTTCTTGCTTGCAGGAGGCTGTGTGTGGCCTCATCCAGAAGTGAGGCTTTCCAGAGTATAGCGAATGCAAGATGCACTGCAGGAATGAGGGGTTGGGGTGACACAGTTATACAGCAGTCCAGATTGCAATGGAGAACATCACAAAGTGTTAGACGGATGTGGTCAACTGAGGCCCCATAAAACTATGTGCTAGTTCGACTGGAGTCTGTTATGAATTTATGTCCATAAAAGAGACTCACTTTATGGGGTTTGAAGGATTAATCACCTGTCAGATCATATCAGAGTTGGATTGCTGTGGATGTGTCTCGCTGCACCCACCCACCCAGCTCTGTAATGTGATCTGGGTATCTTTCCTATTTGCCTTAGCAATGTATCTGTATATGATCCATTGCAAAGTATGCCATTTATGGTGTTTTTTTGAATATTCATAGCATGTTCTACATTACTGTTATGGTAGTATGCCTTCTTCAACATCATGCATGTGTACGGATATGAAAGGTCCCCAGATGTATTCCAGATGGCTCAAGTGGGGACAGACAAACAGAGCTGGGTTACACACATCCAGTGAAGAGATGCATACAAGAACAATGCAGATTAAGCTAGAGAAGGAAGAACAACCTGACTGCAAGAAGGGGATCAGAAGGGGGCTGAAGAGAAAAGGATGCACTTTAAACTGTGTCTCTTTGCCATGGATTCCATCTTCTAAGCAACATTAAGAACTGAGCCCTGCTCACAGCAGAGAGGACAGAGAATGCCAAAAAATCAGCACAACCAAACTCCTGGGTCAACTGAACAGAGACTGAAGATGGTGATCTTAGTTGAGAATGTGTTATTCTTTATTTGATTGTGATTATTTCCTTGCTTGCTTAATCATCAGTCATGACTGATTTTATATTGATTTGACATATTCACATAAAACCATCTTTTAATCAACACATTTATGTTTGTTTCTAAAGCAGTGAAATGTTGACTGCTTAAGCATGAAAGCCTGACTCAGAGCAAAAGCTAATATATATATCAATTCTTTGTTAAATTGAAAGACCAATGTAAATGAGCTTGCTAGGTCCAGTAAGTGTACACTGAACCTTGCATGACAGAAGATCCTGGAGTTGATCTGGGGCTGGAGGTACTTGCTGGGGGGCCATCCCATGAGTGACAGCACACTTCCACTGCCTGACAGGCTGATTACACACTGGAGGCTGGGCGTGAGCTGACCTCGGACTAGGAGTTCACACAGTAAGGAAGGCTAAGTTGGAGTTCTGGAATGGAGAACTAGAGGACACAGCAGCATACCAGTTCAGACTGCAGATGGGGAATGTCACAGTGGGATAACCTTATCAACATGCATGCAGGTTCTATTTATTGTTCCCTTTATGTTTTCTCTGTAATGCTTTTGCCCTAGGAATAAATCAGCTTGCATAAAAAGATACATATGGTAAGAATAAAAATTACACTAGTAACAGTCCCTGAGGAGAAAGATGAAGCAGGTCTTCTCAGGAGTCTGACTTACTTCGTGAATTCACAGTATTTACAAGTAGCTGTAATATTCTGATCAGAAGGAAGCAAAATGCATGTCTCCACACAAGCAAGGTAACAGCCAGAAAAACCAGGTATCTGAGCAGGACTCCCTGATGGCCTGGAGAGGAGGAAATCAGTTGCAGTTGCTCTGAATGGTGAACCCCTAACTGTGTTCTATATGTTTATGGAGAAATTGTAATGACTGTATAACTGAGCTCTTAACACTATTATATTTGATACTGTTTTCACATTTAAGCTTTACTTTGTTTGTTAGTTGGATGTATAAGAATAATGATGATGAGTTTGCTAAAACTTGAATTCTACTATTAAAAAAAGATAAATATCTATGACTGACTCATTCTTACTAATTAGAAAAGACTACATTTTTCTGTCTTTTCATAGGCCATAGTTTGTGGTTTTCAGGGGGACGGAAGTGGCACATAGCCTTGTTCTGGCCTTCTATGTAAAGGTGAATTCAACATAGACTTCTTGTTGCATACATGATTGTGCCAGCTCTGCATGCCAGACAATTAATTTATAATTTCTGCTATCAAGAAAGGTTAGATCCACATTTTTAGAGAAGCAATATTAAATTGGACATCAGGCAAAAATATAACTGCCTCCTTTCAACAATTGCCTGTTTTGGGGATTGAAAAGTTTTAGGACATTTAACTATATGGAAAGGAAGGTCTGCTGATTGTGACATGGTAGAATACAAGCATTATCTGCTGTTCGGCAAAGACAAAAGAAAGGTTGGAAATCACCTGGAGACTGGAAGCATAGTTCCTTCGGTAAATTTTTTTACTTGATTTTGAAAGCAAGACTGCTGTGTTTACCTCAGAAGAAACATGCTCAAGAGTGTTACTACTGGATTGCAACCACTATTAAAGGCTGCCAAGAGTGCATATTAGATTTTGGCAACACATCTACTCACATATTTCAACTGTGTAACAGCTCTCTAGATAATGTAAGTTGTAATACAACATGAAAGAGTATTGATTCCACTGGCTCAATTTCAAACTTGAGAAAGTAAATAGGACATCTAAGTAGTAGAATTTGGAATTTACATGTCTTCTGCAAATCCTGATTTAAACTGTGAAATGTGTGATTTGGACAGTCTAGTTAGCTCTCAGCATTTGAAAATATAGTTTTGATGTATCAATATAGAAAAAGGGCAGCTGCACTTTTACTCTTTTCATATACACATTTGCTCTTTCACACACATACCTCACACCTTTTCCCCTCAATGCGGAGTTGGAGGGAAAGAGAGAAACAATAACAAATGGCAGGGGCAGAGAATTACTCTAGGGCCAGGGTGAGGGTAGAGTGTATTCCTCAGTGTATACACCAGATCCAGGGGAGAGCCAGAATCTCTGGCCGTTGGGCCTCAGCAAAGAGACTGAGCTCTTCCAGCCATGGAGGAGAAGAAGAAAGTGGAAGGAAAGCAAGCTCCTCTAATCCTAGGGGTCACTGAACATCCCTCACTAAAGTGGCCATATTTTTATTACTGGGTATGCTCTGCCCCTCAAGCTTCAGTTCTTCTGATCAAAAAATATTTTAAATATTAAGAAATGAAAGAGTAGTCATTGGATATAAATGGACATTTTTCTATGATTTTAAAGGTATAGATATCATATATACACATCCAAATATTCCCTATGCTTCAACTGTTTTCCTTTTCCACACCATTCCTATGATGCTTATCTTCTCAGAACACAAATGCTTCTTCAAGGCAGGAACTGTTTCTACATACATTGGTGTAGTTCTCAACAAAGGGGAATGTTGGTCTTGTTTAAGGCCGCTGGTGGGTACCACAGTACATTTTTTCCATTAGCCTGCAATGCTTATGAGAATTTTTTTTTTCCCGTTCAGTCAAGAAAACAAAAAATTATAACTATTGTACCTGCAGGGAGGAATGAGCTTACCTGCCAATATAGTTTATCTGTGTTTTCGCCTACATGCAGATTATATCTAATCTATCGTAAAACAAACAGGGAGTTTTATGAGACTTTTAGAAACTAAACAAATTTATTTATCTCATGAGCTTTTGTGGGAGAAAATCCCACTTCACCAGAGGGGATTTTCTCCCATGAAAACACACGCAATAAATTTGTTAGTCTTTAAGGCTATGTCTACACTAACCAACTGGTCCAGACTAAGCAAGCTTAGTCCAGACTATTTTAGTCCATGTCTACCGTAGGCTTTGCCTAGTTCACACTAAGAAATTCCTTAGTTCGAACCAGGCAAAACTTAGTCCAAACTAATAAATTTGGTGGGTTAGTTTAGATTAAGTGCTTAATCTGAACTTTAGCTTACGAACAGGGGACTGCAAACAGGGGAGTTTGCGAGGGAAGGAGTTGGTGCCAGCTGCATCCAAGGTGATTGCTGTTAGTTGTGGGACTGTGCTTGTGTGATTGGGTGGGGGCTGTTTGCACCATTGTTCCCTGATCACCTGTAATCACCTGCTTCCGGCAGCTTCTAGCAGCCTTGTTATTGGCCTGCCCCTGCGTGA
The DNA here is from genome assembly GCA_007922195.1 of Podocnemis expansa. Taxonomy (NCBI): domain Eukaryota; kingdom Metazoa; phylum Chordata; order Testudines; family Podocnemididae; genus Podocnemis; species Podocnemis expansa. Next base: position 46,667,017 of record ML681989.1, read on the forward strand.
CTAACAAGGGGCAAAGGTTGACCTAGGCAGAGAAGGCCTTTAAAAGCCACTGCTTGAGCAACCAGAGGGAGCTTGCAAACAGGGGACTGCAAACAGGGGAGTTTGCGAGGGAGTTTGAGGAGGAGTTTGGTGAGGCCAAGATGGTGAAGAGGAGCCGTACTGCTGGTGCCAGCGCCCCTGCTGTTTCCTTTGCCTCTGTTTGTAGCCAGACAGACTGTCTGTCCATGGATATCTCCACCCAGATCCTGGTGTGGCTTTGCAGGGACTGTGGCCTTCATTTTCCTGCCACTGATGATCAGGCTAGGGAGATGAGCCTATGTGATAGGTACCTTCTGGTGGCATCTCTTCGGAAACAGGTAGGAGAGTTACAGGAGGAGGTGTCACTACTCAGGGGTATCTGTGCCCTGGAAAAGTTCCTTGACAGTGTCCACGATGAGACCTGCAAGGAGGAGGTCCCTATTCCAGTGCCACAGCTTGAGAAATGGATGAGATGCCTATGGCAGAGGAAGGACACTGGCAGCTGATCACCTCTGGCAGCAGTCAGTGCTCCACGCCTGCTCACATCCCACCATCCATTGTGGTGAGGAACCATTATGTGGTGCTGGACACACTAAAGGAGGTAGAGGAGATGCCATCAACCCCAAAGGCTGGGCAGATCACAGCCACCTCACCTAAGAGGAAACGTAGGGATGTGGTGA
>ML681989.1:46672714-46725141 GCA_007922195.1 Podocnemis expansa
AGCTTTTAAGCTGGTTTTCCTGCCTTTCCCTAATTACAGGGAATGCAGAGAACAATGGTGGTATGAGTCATGCCTTGCAGGACCTTGCAGTCAGGCAGAGCCCATCTACACCAAGCCCTGTTAGAACAATGGGCACTCAGCGTGGTAACGGCCATCCAATTAAATAGAGGGGGCCATCTAGTGAAGTTCAAGGGGGCCATCTAGTGAAGTTCAAGGGGGCCATCTGCTCCCCTTAACATGCCTTACATACTTAAGTGATGGCACGGGAGGGGCGCCCATAAAATCAATACAATGAGTCACGAACAAAAACGTTTATCAACTCAGTATGTGTGTGCATGAGAATATACAGCAAGTGCAAGACACTCAAAGTAGAGATGTTGATGTTAATTTGTCAGCACCTAACAGGGCAAAATATGTTCTCACGTGTGTGCAACTCCCAATGAAGCCACATATGCATCATTGAAGAGCTTAATATACCCTTAAAATTAAAGAAAAGATATTCAAAGCAGTAAAATTTTAAAAGATGATTAGTCCGTATTCTCCTGTACAGAACACATGGGTCACCTACATGGACAGGGCCAGCTGCAAATCAACTGGCACACCAGGCAAGGAGCATCTTTGTCACCCTCCTCATCTTTGTCACCCTCCTCCTCCAATGGTCCCTCTAAGGGGCTGCCGCAGCTGAGCAACATGTGTTGCTTGCTGTGCCCCCCACCAAGCTCCGCTTCCTCCCAGCCTCACCAGAGTGGAGCAGAGCAGAGCTCAGGCTCCCCCCAGCCGGCCACGCCTCCCCAGGGGCAGAGGGAACTGGTGCTGAGCTGCAGCATGCCGGGTCGGGGTGCTGGAGTGGCCCATCCCGCTCCCAAAGAGTTTCAGTCACTTTGCTCCCGGGCCCCCCCAAAGCCATGGAGCAGGCCCATTCCAGCCAGTGGGGGAGTGGGGGCGAAGTGGCCAAAACTTTTTGGGAGTGGGGCGGGCTGCTCCAGCGCCCAACCCCTCACGCCGAAGCTCAGCGCTGGTCCCCTCCCCCCCCAGGAAGGCGTGGCTGGCTGGGTGCAGGCTGGGCTGGCTGCTCCACCCCACTGAGGTGAGGCCGGGTGGTCAGAGCAGCCTCCAGCCCCCGTTGCCCCCCCCGGGAGTTGGAGGGAGGGGCTTAGGGCCCCTTCCCTGGCTGCCGGAATGGCGCTGCCAGGCCCCCGGCCGCTCCTCCGGCCAAGGGAACTCTCACTGAGCCTGTGCAGAGAGACTGCACAAGCTCAGTGAGGGCTGACTCTGAAAGGGATTTTCAAAAACTCCCAGCTCAGAGTCACCACCTGGGCAGGGACTGCAGCTGCTGGCCATGCACAACCAGCAGCCTTCCCTGTGCCAGGCAGCCCCAGGCACTGCGTGGCCGTGCAGCTTAGAGGGAACATTGTGACCTCCTCGCTTTTTGGAATACCTTATTTTTATTGTATTTATAGCCCATTTCAGAATTTTGATGAACGATTTAGTCCTGGCATATTATTTAGTCATGCCATTATACAGGGGTAACCAGCCAGGTTCCCCATCCACTGGGAATTACTGGGATGTACTACCAATTATTCTGCATGTTGCTTTTAGGCCTTTCAATACGCAGGGTAGGGGGGTGGGGGGGGGGGGGAGGGGGGGAGTTGGGAAGAAGCCTAGACTATTAACACATGAAATGGACTTGAGTCTAGGTTCTCATCCTCTGAACATGAAGGGACTTCTGTCTGAGAAATAAGAAATCTAGATATAGTTTTGGATTTGAAATTATCGGAAATATGCTCCTAGACTCATAGCTTGATATTGCTTGCTTAATTTAATTTTTTTTTTAAATGAATGTCTTTAACTTTTGCTTCTGCCCTGTGATTGCAACCCATTTTGCTTGATAAGTCCCTGAAACTTTTTGGATATAAAAGGGAGGGAGTGTGTCTGGATCAAGTGGATCGGTTCCGCGAATATAGTGGAAAGATCTCTAGGTGCATACAGAAGGATTGGCTATCCAGAAAACTGATGGTTACCCAGTCTACACTGCCAGAAAAATTCAGTAGCAATTGATGGCAGTTATGAAAGCTACATAGGGTAGTTTGCCTAACTCCTATAAGCTTCCTATCTTCCCTTCAGCATGGAGGCTTCACTGCATAGTGCCATTTCAGGAGGTGTTTTTACTACAGTGGTCCCCAACCAGTAGGTTGTGATCTACCTCTGAATGGCAGTCACCACTGAAACCTTTAATTGTTGTGCCATCTGCTGCTGAAAGGTTGGAGACCACTGTTTTTCAAAATCAATTTCCAGATCAACTTAGCATGTCTTAACTGACCAATAAGTTGATCTCGAAAGATGAATCTGACGGCGGTTACTTTACCTCTGTCAGTGTAGATATGGCCTGAATCACCCAAAAACTGCCTCAGACTTCTAAGGTAACTACAACAGGTTATTAGAATAGCCCAAAATGGTACTGTATGTTCATTAGACTAGTTAGTCGAGACTTTGAGTAAAGACATTTCAAGGAGAACTGCTAGATGCTAATAAAGTAAAAGCACTTGGTTTTGACTTGTCTATGCCAGCCATTTAGAAGACAGAAGGTGCTATGTCTTCCTTGGTTCATGTCCTGATACCAGCCCTCAACAACTAAAAGTTACTGGATTGAAGAACCCTAGGTAACACCTAGTAAGCCAATAAAAATTATTTCTTCTAAGCATATAGAAACCTTAATTTAAGAATAAATACTGTACTATCAAGAAATTGAACCTTGCACCAACAGTGGATGGATCAGTATTAAATAACATTACAGTAGATGAGTCTTCTTAAAAGATCAAACATTACATTTAAGCATGGGAAAAACAGGTAAAAGTATTTCTTTTATATTGCTGCATAGATAGAGATTCGCTAGATCTCCAGCATCTCATTAACAATTTGTTTAATAGTCACTACTTACCAGGGCCAGCTCAAGGGATTGTGGCACCTGGCACCCTGAGCCAAATTTTGCTTTGGCGCCCCTATCCCATGTTATTCACATAAGCTTAAAAAGATTTTCCAAAGTGTATTTGCAACCTAAAATTCAAATAGCAAGATTAATTCATTCCTTTAATCTAAATACAAAAATAAAAAGTAATACTGATGAATTTAAATTTAATTAATAAGTAACATTTATCATATACATACTTAGTAAAATTTCAGCTTCAATGGGTAACTTTTGGGGCTTTAACAACAGCAAATTGTTACATCATTTCATCTTGATCTAAGTCCTTGGAGTAGATGAATGGGGTGAATGGGGAGGCTAGAATGGGTGTTTTGGGTGCATAGGGGTGGTTGGGGAAAGCTGTGATAGGTATCTAGGAGATCGGGGTGTTTGGAGAGGCTGGGGTTCATGTTTCTGCAGTAATGGGGTAAGAGGGGGAGGTTGGGGTCGGGGAGGCGGGAGTTGGAGTTTTTAATAGTATTAGAGTGAGGGGTTTGGGAAGGCTCAGGTGGATGGGGCTGGGCATGGGAGGTTGGTGTGGCTGTACATGCAGCTAATGGACTTGGTGGGGGATGCTGGGCTGTGTGACCCAGGCCTCCTGGGATAACCACCTGAATATGTAAAGATCAGGGCAAGCTGCAAAAAAGGAGAGCAGAGAAGGTCCTGGGTTCAGTTCTCAGTGGGTTGGACTCAATGATCTCATGAGGTCCCTTCCAACCCTATGATTCTATTCTATTCTCCCAGCACTGGTGGGTTACCTGGAGATAAACTCCCCCAACCAGTCACAAACAATGCTTCTGATCCCCCACAAAGGATATCAAGAAGCCACCATATAGTATACCCAGCTCCCTTTACTGCATTCCAGTCCCCGGTCTCCAGCACAGCCACTAGGTCTGTTAAAGAAATAGGTTCTTCTGACCCCAAAGGATCAGCCACATTACACAGAACAATACAGGCTTGAATCTTACCCAAAATACAATGCTGACAGCCAATCCTTTAGTAACTATAACTAAAGGTTTAATAAAAAACAAAAAAACAAAAAAACATGAGAGATGTTAAAGGGTCAAAGTGAATCGCATACATACAAATGATTTAGCATCCATAGAAGATAAATTCTTGTTTCACAGCTTCAGTTGTTAGAAATCCAGTTTTAAGGAACAGAGACCAAATAATCCAAATGTAGAATTTGTTCTAATTCTCCCCATGAGAATTAGCAGCGTGATTTCCAGGCCAGTGTTGGCTGGGATGTCAATCCTGTGATCCAAACTTTCCCTGAGAAGTTTGGACAGATGTGAGATAAAGGGATTATGTTCCTTACTCCCTTTTATAGTTATAGCAAAGGTGGGCATTCACAGGTCATTTGTTCATGCGGGATTTAATGACAGCTCTCAGGTACTTAAGTAGAGAATAGTCATGTTTTTTGTCCTTTGAAGTAAAACCTCCACCTCCTGGGCACCCCAGGTAATTAGCTGCATTAGCACTATCAACAGACAGTTTACATTAGTACATCAAAAGTTCATCTAGATGTTAATGTTTCCTTTCAACCGCTTCCAACAAAACAGTAGTGACAGACAGGGAAGCAGTTCATTTACCTTGATATCTTCTAAAAGGATATGTAAATTTCATTAAGAAACCACTATTGATACACATGCATATCAAAGCCCTAGCCTACTTGCTACGATTGTATTTCCTTATAACATGTCTTCAAAGGTTAGATTTAGGTCATGTATTTTACAAAGATGGCTTGGCCTTTTCAGGCCTTGCATGACAGGATGGATATCTCTGGGCATATGGGAGTGGGTGGCAGAGGCTAGTGTGGGTATCTGTGGAAATGAAATTGTTGGGGGGCTTCAGGGGGTGAATCACACCTACCTCAATCAGCATATCTTTGTAAAAACAAACAAGGAATTCTGTGTAGGGTTACCAGATAACAAAGCATGGAAAGGAGGACAGGGAAGTGGGAAAAGAAGGACATTGGAGGCCATGGAAAAAATATAGTATTAATATAAGTGTCATTACTGTATTATGTTATGGAGATGGGTAATGATTAATGCATGCATGGCAGCATGAAAAAAATGGAGAACAAGCTGAACAACAGATATATTCTTGGGCATATTAACTGTAAAAAAAAGATGAATAATACAAAACTGTAACAGAATAAAATGAGTATTGTTGTGAATATACAATTTGTGTCAGCAATGTCACAATAGCATTTAATTGACCAAATTATACCATTCAAAATGGTAAAGCCTATTCTTGATATTTATCAGCTGAACCTGTTTTTGTCAGTAGGCTATCATTGTCAAGAATATTTGAGTTAAATTCCTCACATGACATGTCATTCATATTATACTGAATTAATATAATGCCCTTCACAGATTTAACTGATAATCAATTCCTCTTCTTTGTCCACTGAACATTGATAAGAGAGAAAACCCATTCTGCATTGGCATTATGTCCAGGAATGCTGAAAAAAACAATTCAGCAATTTTCAACACTTCTGTAAAGCAGTCCACGTTTTCACAGTTTCACCCTAGCCTCCCCAATGCCTGCCCCCACCACCCCAGGCCTCCTTACTGGTGGGGAACGCTGCAAAATAACAGAGGTGGATTAATCAATATCTTGCTTGAGAAAAAGCTGGGTGGAGAGGAGTCATTAAGAAGTGTTAATTATCTCAAAAGGGATGCAGTCTACTGCAAAATGACTCAGTTTGTCTGTACACAAAGCTTAATACTGGTGTAAAGCCAGACAACCCCCACCATGGCTTATATAGGAATATAAAAGAAGAGTTAAGCCCTCAAAAGGTATTTCCATTATACTGGTACAACTACAGCAGGATGGCTAAAGCACTGACAATTTTATTGGTATACCAAAAACAACAGGAGTCCTGTAGGACCTTATAAACTAACAGATTTCTTCAGGTAAGCTTTTGTGAATAGTAGAATATCAAACAATGAATGTTGCTGAAGAGAAGGAAGAAAGAGACCTATTGTATTGTCACAGCACACAGAACTGCCCACACCACAACAAAAGCGAGAAGGTAACAGATTGTCTTAAAATGCCCGGTGAGAGATCATCTCTTGATATTGTAAAGACAGTACAATTGAAAGATGCTCAAAGAACAGCAACAAAAATATTAGACCGTTGTATAATAAAAAAAATCATAAAATAATAATAATGGGATCAGGTAATGTTACAGTATGCCATGTCTTGCACTCCCCTGCTTTTATTTTCATCCTATTCCGTAACTGCCCCCATCTCTTCAAAGCCTCTGACAAAGTGGGATTTTTCTCCCACAAAACTTCATGTGATAAATAAATGTGTTAGTCTCTAAAAATGCCACAGGACTCCTTGTTTGTTTTTATTGAACTAGACTAACTTGGCTATTATGTAGTTGTGTGTGTCAGGTTTGGTGGTTTTTTTTTTTTTTTACATTTACAAATAAATATGGCCTATTGCCTTGTCCCATGAAGCAATCCAGCTGCTAGTATTGTTGGGGAGTGGTATAGCCATCCTCAGCCCCCCCCCCATTGCAATGCCACTTGGGCTGGGGGAGGGAGAAGAGGGGAGAAACTCCAACCACACTGTCTAAGCTATGTTGGCGAAGCCCTCCTCAGCCCCTTTTTGCAAAGTGCATTGAGATGAAGAATGCTACAAGGGCTAAATCTAACAGGAATGAGGGATTATTTCAGTATCTATTTAGCAGTTTTCAGCTGTAGATCTCAAAGCACTTTTCAAAGGGAGGTAAGCCTCATCACCATTTTTATTTTGCAGGTGAGGAAACTGATCCCCAGGAAGGAAAAGTGACTTTCCCAAACAGCTCAGGGCAGAGCCAGAAAGAGACCTTTGGTCTCCCAAGTGCCAAGCCAAGCGCTCTAAGAAATGCTGTCCTTCTGTGTATAGTTTAACTTTTTTTTTTTTTTTTTTTAACTAGAGACATGTCATTGGTTTTAAATCAGTTCATATTACTGTAAGCAAGCCCTGGTATTCTCACCCCCCACCCCAAACAGCCTCGAAGGGGAACTAGATTAGCTTTCCTGGGAGAAAATCCCACTTTGTCAGATGCTTTGAAGATGGGGGAGCAAACTCCCAAAGAGCCTGTGCCCCTTGCTATCCCTGTTCTCCTTCTTCCCCTGCTGACCTGGCCCTGAAACAACAATCCAAAGAACCCCCCTGAATGCACTGTCCTGGGCGCCACTTCAATAAATAGGTGGTTCTCACCTCGGCTTCTCCTGGTCCTCCAGGAAACACAGCTGCTTGGGCTCAGTGCAGGGGAAGATGAAACAGAGGAGAGAGCCCCAGCCAGGCTGTTGGCAGGGGGGGTTAAACTTCCTGCAGTTCCCAGACCATGTCACCTGGGATTACAGCTTCCTGCAGTCTCCAATGGCTAGTGTCCACCCCAGTCCTCTCCCCCCAACCCTACTTACCTATTGTTATTCCCTCCTGGACTCTGAGTCATTGATTAGGTATGCATTTCATTAAACAGAGTCTGCCTGCAGGGGAATTTAAAGTGCACTCTGCCTACATGACTTAAGCTGCAGGTTGACGAACAGTGCCTGAGCTGCTAGGAAAGATTTAAAGAGGTGGGAGTCAGCCTGATCTTACGGGGGTCTAGGCACCCCTAAGAACTGTCAATCGAAGCCATGTCTGTCTCTTGCCTCATAGTAGAGCCGCCCTACTACTTACACTCATCAAGTCTTTCAACACAAGTGTCATTGATAGTCCATCACTGATAGAGGCAACAATTATCATAGTGTCACAATTCTCATTTATAGCTACACATTTGACTCTGAAGTCTGAATCCTGATGCAAAGTCAGCTGAACTGAGGCCACTGGAAGTCCATACCTCTGATGTCTGATGGTGCAGTTTCATGTTCTGCCTAGAGACAATTTTGTCAATCCCATTCAAACCTGTTACATGCTGTTCTTGTCAGAAACTGTCAGTGATTCCTGTATTGAGCCACTTGCTGGAGTTTTTTGCTACTAATGGCAGCACACTGAAGAATATTCTTTAGGTTATCTTTGATGCATTTATGTGGACAACACTTATTTCTTTTGCCTTGTCTCAGCTCCCTATGCAAGATTTGTTTTTGGAGACAGTGATTTTCCATTCTGATAACATGTCTAGTTCACCTTTGCTGTGCTTTCAGTAGCATTTCATCAATACTAGTTGTGTTTGCTTTCTCAAGGACCTTGATATCGGTGATGCCATTCTGCCAAACAATGCACATTATTGTGAAATGGTACCTTCACATTAAAACAAGATTCACACTATTGCAACAGGGGTTTGTTTCACTTCAGTTCATTCTTGTATCTCACTGACTGACTGGCGACATCCTGCCTGTTATATACCCAGAAAGGTATGACTGACAATATTTTATGAGGTTCAAGAAAAACATCAGTCTTGGAAAGTCTGAAAGGTTCCATGAGACTCTTACAGAGTTAGTGGAAAATGAATCCATATACAATATACCTGAAACATTTTACTTCAATGAATTATACTTTCCCTTCAATCACTAACACAAAAAACAGCACCCTGAGCCTGGAAACCAGTAAACCTGACACCTCATATGAACACATGGGTAGCCTGCTCCTAAATCCAGCTCTACATGTGGGAAGAGCCTCCAGAAGCCAAAGCAGCCCTGAAGCTTCAGTGCAGCTTTTCGGCAGACTCAGGGGCAAATTAAGGGGCCTCAGGGCCATGGTCCCCCCCCAGCCTAGGCCCCCAGACCCTGATCCAGGCAAGCCATCACTGGGGGTGAAGGCCTCTGGGGCCAGAGGGTGCTCCTACCCCAGTCAGTCTCCACCCAGCGACAGGGCTGGCTGGCACACAACACAGTCCCCAGGGCCAACCCCTCCTCCAGGACCATGGACCCTGAAATGCTGCACCAGAGCTGAAGCAACACTATATGCCAGCTGGCCCCACTTCTGGGCGCAGCAAACAGATGCTGGGGTGGACCAGCTGGCCCAGGGACAGGGCAGAAATGCACAACCTGGTCTCTGGTGCATAGCAGTTCTGCTAGCAGGGCAGAGGGCCCCCATGATGTAGGCCTGCGCAGTAATCTGCCCCTGTGGTTTAATAGCTGCTCTCTCTAGTACCCAGGGAAATATTTCACCCAGAATGAATAACAGAGTAAGTGGCTGAGCTCAGGTTGGACAGTTTATAAAGAGGAATTGGGAACACTACTCTTGTCTCCCAGTCCCATAGTGTACCTACTAGATCACAAGGTGGTCCTTTTTCTTAGATTAATTTTGTAGTTAGAACAAGGAAGTCAGCAGGCATGCCATCATTCCCTAGGTAAAGTACATTCTTCAGATTTTGCATCTTGCCCTTTAAAAAGTATGACATTTTATGAAGAGGTCATTCTAGTGATACAATGTCACGACATGATGGTATTATGTTACTGCAAAGACATGATTTTCTCATTTTAATGCAATATCACAATGTGAGGACATACAGCACAGTACAAGTTTTTGCCTCACATAATGCTAAGGTGAGATACCTAGATGTTGAAGTTCCTTTGTGAGGGGAGAGAGTCCTTCATGGGCAATTCAAATAGCAAAAATATAGCAGCTCTTGATTCCCCCATAACCTTGGACAGGTATTTTACTTTACTACTTCCTTTCTTCACCCACATCCAAGAGGGATAATACTTAGCTATGCACAGTAGTTCACTAGATGCTAGGACACTAATTCATGATTATGAAGATTTAGGCAGTGAACTGCATACCAAGTCATGTGCAGATTGTGAAAACTAGATTGAAGTTGGATGAAAGTTGATTTACTACCTCTTATAGTGAACACCACTATTTGGCATTGTAACAAGTGACATTCATTGGCAAAACAACTGCTGCTATAGGCTTAGCAGTTAGAAGTATTTTAGAACACCTTTTGTAATTTATATAGGATAAAAAGCATGTTACCACATGAACAGTAACACTTGTGCAGCCCAAGATTGATTGTGTTTTTATTCTAACAAAGCAGCATGGATCTACTTTTGCTTTTTGGGGGGTTTAAAATTAGAATCTGAATGTTAGGAGTACCTCTGTTTGCTGTGACAACTGATAGGGTCCTGAGGCTCTTTTCTCCCCCGAGTTCTCTCAGTTAAATGTTCTGAAGCCTTCTGCATTAATGCATTTTCTTGCTGGCATAGTGCTGCTTTGCCACTGGATGGTGCTCTCTACACACGATAGACCCATGAATCACACTCTTCCTGAAGAGCTAAAACTCATTTCCAAGTGCTGTTCACTTAAAATGAGTTTAAAAAGGAAAAAGATGGAAACCAAATGCCCTTCCCTATTTTTAGAGGACTGTGGGAGAGTTTGGTTAGACCAGAAATGGGATAGTCAAATCCTGGGCCTAGGTGACATTGCATACACACACCTATTAGTGCTGTGTTCTTCCTTGTACCTCACAGCATACATGGGGCCCTAACTGGGGAAAAGGCTTCCTTCTTCTGTGAACCAGCCAGAGGACTAGGTCATCAGGGAGACAGATGGACTCTTGTCTCTCTCAATTTAAAGTCTTCTCAGGGATGTGGGGGCCATCTTGCCACTATTACTCTCCTTCCTCTCTGTAGCTGAGGTATATTGAACTGTATTTCCAGAATGCTGTGAATCTGCTAAATCCCCTACTGTGGGTTCAAGAGGGAATTTTTTTCCAGCTGGACTGATTAGACAGGTATCAGGAGGGTTTTTAATCAAAATATTCTATTTTGAAACTGTCAAAGCATGGTCAGGAGCTCCCTTCCACGCCTTGCTTTCTCAGGAAGATGATTTAGCTAATCCACATATTCCACAAACCATTTCTATTTGCAAGTAGAAAACTGCTTCTGCTGAATTTCAGACCACTGTAGTTAAAAGGAGTGTGAATTGGAATTTTACTGTTAAAAAGCAGTAGAGGAATGGTTAATTCATTCAATTTTTCAGTCAGTGTCCAGTGAGGAGGATGAATGCTAAAGGGCCAGATACAAAAGGTACATAAGCCCCAGGACGTGGCTGGGGAATCTTTCAAAGAGAAGGAGACCTGAAATCTTCACAGACTGGAATCTCTAGATACTCTCCATCACAGGGGCCACTTAATTGCTTAGCACATTCAGGAAAAAGGAACAATAACAGGAAGGGAACTATGTTAAAGATGGGGCCAGGCCTGCTCCTTAACTCCATCTGTGGGTCTGTCTTTCACCCACCTGACTGTCCTAATCAAAATGAGGCCATACAGAGCAGAAAACAAAAATAAGCACATACCTTCTTTAATGCCTTAAAAATAGCATGCTCATTGCTTTTTGCAGCAGGGCTGTGAAATGACAGCATGTACAGAATTTCTATACATTCCAAGGTGCCCTTTTTGCAAACAATAAATTCTATGGTTGTACATAAAAGGGTTAATCTGAAATCTCTGAAGGTGGGAGAGGAAAAGTCAGGAGTAACATTCATCTGCTATAATTTTCCCCTCCATTAGGCCTCTTTAGCAATAGCATGTGTCTTGCTTCAGTGGCGTCGTGGCCACAGCGGCCGCGTCTCCGGCCAGGGATCCGGGGCCTATCTGGCCACCCGGCAGGCCCCGCCCCCTGGCCCGGGATAGGGCCAGGGGGTGGCTACGCTGCCACCACCAGCTAGGCCGCGCTGCACCCTAGCCTGGCCCGGCGCAGCCGGAAGCGGCTGCCGGAGGCCAGGCCCGCGGCCGCAGCCCTGGATCCCCGGCCGGGGACGGGGCTGCCGCAGCCACAGCCAGGCCCTGGATCCCCAGCAGGGGCCGGGGCAGCTGCAACCGCGGACTGCCGGCCGGGTCCTGGATCCCCAGCCGGGGAGGGGGTTGCCGCAGCCACCAGTGGCCAGGCTGGGGATCCGGGGCCCGGCTGGCTGCCTGCGGGGCCCCGTCCCCCACTGGGATCCAGGGCCTGGCTGCGGCCATGGCAGCCCCATCCCCGGCTGGGGATCCAGGGCTGCGGCCGTGGGCCCAGCATCCAGCGGCCGCGCTAGGCTGCGCCGCACTGCACCACAGCGCGGCCTAGCTGGCGGCAGCGGCATGGCCTCCCCCTGGCCCTATCCTGGGCCAGGGGTGTGGCCTTTTGGCTGGGGGCGGGGCCTGCCCTCCAGGGGGGGGGGGCTGGGCCCATGCCCCGGGTCTTTCCCCGCCCCAGCGACGCCCCTGTCTTGCTCCAATGTTTATTTGTAAATCACCCTTTAATTTTGGCTTGACAACCTAAAGGTGTATGCAAAAATTCTCTTAGGACTGCTGAGTCTAAACAGAGGTGACACTTGATGGGATGCGGGATTGAAGTTTAAGGTTCTGAAGTCAGGGCTGGTCCTACCATAGAGGCAACCTAGGCAGTTGCTTACGACACCAATGGCGCTCCCCAGAGCTGTCCTTGGAGGGGGTCAACAGGGGTGAGTGCCCCTAGCCCCGCAGTTCCATGGGCCCCATGCCATCCTGCTATGAGCAGAGCAATGCAGGACCTACGCTTGCTCAGATGACAGGCTTAACAGCATTTAGAAGAATGAAAAATCATTCTCCATGTTGATCTACAAGTGCACACCTCTATTTCTCATGACATTTTTTTGTTTCATTTTTATTGTAATGTTGCCATTTCAGAAAGGAATGAACGCAAGAACATCCACACAGAATTGATGCTTGTATAGTTAGGTCCCAATCACATTCTAAAATCAGGACTGGATTCAGGGACAGGCAAACCAGTTGCTGCCCAAGGTGCTGTGACAAAAGGGAAAATAGTCTTTGAAGTAAAATTTTAGGTATTCTGTATGTGGATTTATTTTTCATTAAGCACCTAGACTGTTCTAGGTCTTTGTATGACAAATCATGCATTAAAATCATGAAATAGGTTACAAATGCAGTAAGTTAAGTATTCAAACATTTGAGAAATATCTGGGGGGGGATCAAAGTGGCTCCTCACCTGGTGCGTCATTTGATCTAAGGCCAGCCCTGTCTAAAATGAACATAAATAGTGTGTGGGAAATAACAGTTCTGCTGAAGTTTCCGGCATAGGTGTAAGATAAGAAAACCAGCAAGAGCAAAACCAGCTTAAACTAGTCAAAAACCACAATTTGACTCAAAATACCCTAAACCCCTTAGCACACATGCTTAATTAACTTATACATATTAACCAACACACCTACAGGTGGAGACTTTATATGCAAACAAGCTACAGGGGAAGTAATATAGGTCATAGCTGATTATAATATAGGTCATAGCTAATTATAATATAGGCGGAACGGAAAGATTGTACACCCTGTTCTGTCCTCCAATGACGGATCATGGGGAGGGACCATGCGGCCGGGAGATAGGATAAAAGGAATTGAATTTTGTAATCAAGTGTGCCTCTGTATAACACAGCACCCAATTCAGCTGAATTGAAGGGAATAAAAATGCTTGACTTGAGAATTGGTGTCTCCTCTAAAATCAAACAGTCAGTGTATTTCTGACATAGTGCAATAGCCTTGTGCTGACCCTTACGGTGGGATGAACTTCACCTATGAAAATATCTCACAAAAATGCCTAATCCTTAACACTGAAGCAACAGGCACATGCTTTGGTTATTATTCCAGGTGATAAGTTCCAAAAGGACAGCTGCATTAGTCTAGTTCAGCAAAACAGACAATGAGTCCTGAGCTTTCTAAACATCTCATAAAGTGGGATTTTCTCACACAAGGTCATGAGATAAATTTGTTAAGTCTTCAACAGTGCCACAGGACTCCTGTTAGTTTTCCTAGAATTATAGATATGCTTGGGGATAACAAGGAAAGAGGAGTAACAGAAATAGAAAACTATCTGAATTGTCATTCTTTTCCTTTCTTACTCTTTACCCCAGTGGTTTCAAACTTTTTCCCCCTCAGGACCCAGCTGAAAAAGGTCATTTCTCACTGCAACCCAACAACTATCTCTATGGGCGTCAGAGATGTGGCTGGGACATCGAGACTTCAAAGAGAAACAGATGAACTCAAATTAATATGCAAGCTAAATTCCGTGAAAGTAGGACTGAATCGAGACTATGGGTTACTTTCCCATTACAAAAGGTAATTTGACTTCAGGCTTCCCATGGTTTGAACCTAACAACTGCTCTGATTTGCTGTTATTGTATGACCTGATCCTATGTTTTACACCCCCTTGCATTTATTTTCATTCCATTCTGTAAGTTCATCCATCTTCGAAGCATCTGATGAAGTGGGATTTTCTCCCACGAAAGCTCATGCGAAAAATAAATCTGCTAGTTTTAAAGTACCATATGACTTCTTGGGGTTTTTTTTTGTTTGTTTTTTCTTCTAATCAACACAAACAGGCTCAAATTAGAGCAATATCCCTTCGCTATATTTTGTGATTTCTTTCATAGCCAGTGCACATATTAGGAAAACTGATGCTGGGAAAAACAGTATTGGCATAGCCTGCAAGGTGTTGAATCTTGTCTGATTAAATATCCCTTATGAGCTAAAGATGAACAGTAGAACTGCAGCTTCAAAACACTAAGCTGAATGTGCCTTTGAGACAGCTACACTCTATCAAGAAACCATCTTGAAATATCAACAGATCAGCTATCATTCTAGATTTATTTGCTTCAGCGACTATCTTCATTCCTCAGGACAGAATGTATGCCAGTTGAATTAACAGACCAACATGTTTGCAACAAAACAGTGAGGTCTTGCAGCCAGGGGGCATACCATTCAATAGGCATTTTAAAGATATTTCTTCCTTTTTTCCTCCTTATCATAAAGTATAAATAACACCCACTTTAAATGTTCTATTGATCTCACTATAGCAACTGGTTGGAGCCCTGTGGTTTCTATGAATATAGAACTGGTTTCAGGTTCATAATGGAATTGGACATAAACAGCCTGGAAAGACTAGGAACAGAGGTAGAGTGTTGCACAGTAAACTCCAGACATGAATCACCAGGAGACTTTTATGAATTCACTGTCCACATGGACATAAAACAAATACTCCCTAATGACTCACATTATTACATGTGGTCCCTATGGGCTTCAAGTCCATTTCCTGATTGCAAAATAACATAAAGCACAAACTCACACATTCTTCAGCCGGGCCAACCTTTAAAGTCTCTTGCCTGCTCAGACAGGGTCTCTACCAACCACCTCTGACCAGGGAATTTTCTCCTAGTCTACCTACTTCAGTTTTTTCCCCTACCGACTTAGAGCCAGGTAGGAGCTAGCTTATCTCTGTACTGTCTGCAACTATAAATTCAATCTGCTGAATTTCCCACGTACTCTTTTAACTGACATTTCCTGCTCTTTTTCTGTCATGGAAATCACTTGATTCAAACCAGTTGTGGCTCACCCTGTAATCATGACTGGATTAGCCCTAGGATCTTCCATCCACAGGCAAGCAACCCTGTTACATAGCCATGCTTCATGCAGCCTGAGGGAGATTGAGACAGCTATATTGGCATATGAAGCAAAACAATAGCATCTGATAGTCAGCAGTTGTACTCTAAGCCTAGTTAGGGCTCTACAGAATATCACTTGAAATACCAGAAGATCCTAGACCAGACGTGGTCAAACTGTGGCTCGCGAGCCACATGCGGCTCTTTAAAGAAAAATGTGCGACTCCCGGGAGAGCATGGGGGGGAAGGGCGGCATGGCGGGAACCAGGGGTGAGAAATCTGCAATGGTTGGGGACAGCAGAGAGGTGGCAGCAGGGTGAGAGCCGGCACGGGAGGAGCAGCCTTGGGAGAGCTGCAGGAAAAAGGCAGCGTGGTCAGAGCTGGGGAAGGGGCAGCCTTGTGAGAGCCCGCAGGGAAACAGCAGCCTGGTCAGAGCGGGGAAGGGAAGGGAGGGGAGGGGAGGAGCAGAGCGGAGTTGTGAGAACCTCACTGGCAGAAAAAAACAGCCTGGTAAGAGCTGAGTGGGGAGGGGCAGCATTGTCAGAGCCAGCAGGGAAAGCCAACTTCCTCAGTTAGGTGTAAAGACATGCACTCAGAGCAAGTAACTGCCAGATTCCAGTTTACTCCCACAATATTAATTCTACCCTCCTTGTCTGTGTGCATAATGATATAGTCTTTAATTACATCAGTGCATGATTTTTTTAAAGACTTTTCTTTTTTGATATTGTTTTCTGAGTAAATATTTTTAAAACTGGCACATAAATTGATCAAGAACAAGTCTACAATGAACTACAGATAAGTGATGATAATTAGCAATTTAAACCTAAAAAGCAATTGCAAATTAACTTTCTTTTTTTTAAATCACCTGGCGTTTCCAGATGTTGTAATATAATGCAAAATTATTTCTCTTGTATTTCTATTTTGAGAATTAAATAAGAATCATCAGAAATGACTGAAAATTGACACAAATGTTACATCCAAAACCACTGGCCACTGTCAAAAGGTTATTAAAAAAAAAGCCCTTTATTTAAAGAATGTTACAAGTACTTATTATGGATCATGGTTCATTTTCAGTATGCAAAATGATTCAGACTTAGGATAGACCACCACTGCTGAAAACTGGCTTTAGAAAAAAATTCCTTAAGTCCATTGAACAAGTGTGCCTGAGACATCAGTATGTCATCTGTTTGCAGAAGGAACTGCTAGTACATTTATTTTATAAGAAAATATTAATTAATATAATAACTAACTCAATTACCAAAATAATTTACATTCACTGCAAAGTTCAATAGCAGCACTATACTTCTACTGATTAAATAGCATTCACATGTATTTTCTTTTTAGTGGTATAGTCAAAATCTATTTATATTTCAGTGCAGTCTTCATGAATGACTGTGGGTATCTGAGCCCATTAGACAAGAGTAATTGTTGTGAAGGGCTGAGGACAGTAAATTGTGTTTGTAAACTTTCTGAAAAAATCTCTCACCAGTAAAGATTTTACTTTGTATTATAAAAATCAAATATTGATATTTAGAATTTATACACGGCCTGACCTCAAACTGAATAAACTCAATGGGATTTTTTCCACAGTATCTTTTGTGCATGGACTCCAAAGCACTTTCTGAAACAGGCTCTGATCTTGCACTTTCTGTCCCAATAAATTCTCATTGATCTTTTGTGATTCTGAACAGTTGAAAAGGTGTCCCTGTGTGCATCTCTTCACGGGATTAAGATGAGAGCAGTATTTTCCCTTACTGTTACTCTCATTTTAAAATTAATTGGGTCTCAGTCCTCAGACCTTTTGTCTTCACTGTCCATGAGTATTTTAGTGAACAAGTTTACTGGCAGAAATATTGGTAGGGAAGCAGGGGCATGGTAGGTGGTAGGATGGGGTGGGAGGCAGAAATATGGCCTGTTTGGGGAGAGCAGAGAATCAGCAGCATGGTAAGAGACAGCAGGGAAGTGGCAACAGGGAGTGGGGGAGAGAAGCATGACATGGTCAGAGAAGCCATAGCATGTTTAGATTTTCTTGTAGGTCCTAATGCAGCTTACTCATTGTTAAAATAAAATCACATTTTACAAGTCCTAAACATGATGTGGAATATTAAGAAATGAAAACACAAAGGAGAAAAGTTTAAAACTGAACGTAGATTACTTTCAATTTTTGGCACAACTTACTGCTGTGAAGCATCATATTCCACAATGAAATTCAAAACATTGTGCAATACTTAGAGATCAGCATTTGAGAGAGCTTTTACCTGCTGCATTGATAAGTTACTGCCCAGATTTAAAAAAAAAAAAAACTTACCACACTCCTGTAGTGTTCTACATCTAGCAACAGCTAAATTTTTACTGTGTAGGCCTAGTTTCATGGTAATCTTAAATAATTATTAGAATCTGCCATTAGTGGATCAATATTTGCCCTATTTTTATGATAAAATTAAAGCACTCAATGAATTTTAAGCTTAGTAATTTTGGAGTAGGTAAAAATATGTGGTTATGTGCCTCAGTGCGGCTCTCAAAGGTTTAATAATCGACTTGTGCGGCTCTTGATTTCTGTAAGTTTGGCCACCCCTGCCCTAGACAGACCCTGATGAGTAGAGTACTGTGTATTCAATTCATTCCACACTACCACTCTATTTAAACTCCAATTTCATTCAATTATGAAACTTAATTTTAATAAAAATAAATGCTTTAAACCCACAGTTTTGTGCAATTATGAACATTTAAACTGCTAAAAATAGAAAAAAACCTAAATAATCTGTTGAAATTTTTAAAAAAATAAATAAAAATGGAATTTTGGCAATTCTAGTCATGTTTATTTACCTCATTTCTCAGTTGTCTGAGTGTTTAATTTTAAATGCTTCTTCCTGAAGTCTGTTTCTTAAGATATATCTCCTGGTGCTCCTGCTGGGAGGAAGTGGTTTTCTGGGAATGCCTTCTTCTGGCAAGTGCAGGGAGTGGGTACAAGATCATCAAAGTCATCTTCCTCTTCTTCCACTGTCTCCTGTAAGTCTTATTTATCAGGGAGAGATATTCCACATTGTATGGAGTTGTTGCTAAAATTAGTCTATTAACCTTTTTACAGCTATACTGTGGTATATTGTGAGATGGCATGCATGCCTGTGCACTCCAGGATATATTCTGCTTAAATTTTCTGTTCACTTATTGTATGCCAACTAGGCCATGCAAGGTTCCATTATGAATGTCCATAACCTATTCTATCTGATCACTGTTGTATTGGGTTTCCTGCAACATCATGCATGTGCTTAGACATGTAGTATGTTTTGCATGGCTCAGGGGACTGGGAAGTAGACTGAACTCTCTTCCAGCAACATATAAACAACCAGAGCTATGAGCAAGCAAGTACATGTAGGCGACAACAAAGAATATTCAGATCAAGGTCCCTGACTCAAACTGGACAAAGAAATCACCTCTGCCCTGAAAAGGAGGGGTTGAGAGGGGGTTGGAAACAAAGAGACACTTAAAATGATTTGGGGCTTTTTGCCTAGGAATCTCCATCTTGAAACAACTTCAATGAAGATCTGGGCCCTGCCTGGTTTCAGGAGGAGACTGCCTGTACAAACATCTGACAGCCAACCATCTTGAGCATAAATGTGGACTATGAAGTCAGTTTAGTTAGAGATATTAGGTTAGTATGTATGTTTTACCTTTTATTTCCCTGTGATCACTCCTGACTCATTTATATTATGATTCTGCCTTAACTGGCTATTTTCTCACTTAGAATTGTAATTGGATTAATAAACTATTGGTTGTTTTATCTAAAGTTGTGTGGTCTTTAGAGGATGTACAGGAAGAAGGCTGGGGACATTCTATTTCTTTGTTATATGTATGGACATGAGCGTATGGTGATTGGGTGTGGGTCCCAATCCCTGTAAGACCGTGTCTCCTGGTGAGGTAACTGGAGCTGGGGTTGCTCACGCGGGGACTGTAAATGGCTCAATCCTCAGCCAAGTCACCTTTGGGTGTGGAGTTCCTGGCCCTCGCTGGGGTAGGGGAAAACTCCCCTAGTTCCCCAGTCTTCTAGCCCTTGAGTAGGGCAAGGCAGAACACTAACAGTCTATAGCTCTCCAACCCTTCTGTGACCCAGACCTCCTGGGATAACCACATGTATATGCAAAGATCAGGGCAAGCTGCAGAAAGGAGAGCAGATTCTCCCAGCACTGGTGGGTTACCTGGAGGTAACTTCCCCAACCAGTCACAAACAATGCTTCTGATCCCCCAAACTGGTCATCAAGAAGCCACTCATAAAACATACTCAGCCCCCTTTACTGCATTCCAATCACTGGTCCCCAGTACAGCCACAATGTCTAATAGGTTCTTCTGATCCCAAAAGGTCAGTCACATCACCCAGAACAATACAGGCTTGGATCTTAACCAAAATACCACACCACCAGCCAATCCTTTAGTAACTACAACTGAAGGGTTTAATATAAAAAGGAAAGAAACAAAAATGAGAGCTGTTATTGGGTCAAAGTGGATCACACACAGACAAATGATTTAGAGTCCATAGAAGATAAGTTCCTGAAGAATTTGGAGTTTGCAGGTCTTAGGCATACATCCATTACCTAGATGGGTTTAAGTCCTTGTTTCACAGCTTCAGTTGTTAGAAATCCAGTTTACAGGAATAGACCAAATAATCCAAGTATAGAGTTGGTTCTAATTCTCCCCAGAGAATTAGCAGGGCAGTTTCCAGGCCAGTGCTGGCGGGGATCTCAATCCTGCAGCCCAAACTTTCCTTGAGAAGCTTGGACAGATGTGAGATAAAGGGATTATGTTCCTCACTTCCTTTTATAGCAGTAGCAAAGTGGGCATTTGCAGGTCATTTCTTGCTATGGGCTTTGATGACAATTTTCAGGTACTTAAGTGGAGAATAGTAATGTATATCGTCCTTTGATGTAAAACCTTCACTTCCTGGGCACCACAGGTAATTAGCTGCATTAGCACCATTAATGGACAGTTTACATTGGTACATCAAAGGTCCATCTAGATGCTAATGTTTCCTTTCAACCCCTTCCAATAGAACAATAGTGACAGACAGTGAAGCAGTTTATTTGCCTTGCTATCTTCCAACAGGATATATGTAAATTTCATTAAGAAACCACTATTGAAACCACACATGCATATCAAAGCCCTAGCCTAATTGTAACACTACCATTGTATTTTCCTATACTATATCTTTAAAGGTTATCTTTGGGTCATGTGTTTTACAAGATGGCTTGGCCGTCTCAGGCCTAGCATGACACCTTCTACCAGGGAAGGACAGAATGTCCAAAATTCAGGCCTTCAGCCCTCAGATAGGGCAAGGCAGAACGCACCAAAGTCTATGGCCCTCCACCCCTCAGGCAAGGTAAAGCAAAGTACAATATCGAAGTCTTCAGGGTAGGTGACCAGTGGGATCCTGGTCAGCCCTTCACTGTCAACAGGCGGCAGGTCAGGCAACCCCTCCAGTCCATCCGCTAGCAGCAGCAGCTCCTCCAGATCACAGGGGTTTGGTGCTGCTGGCTCATCAGCATTCTCCATGGAGGGAAGTTCCTCTAGGTCCTTGTGGGCATCCCACTGGATTCCCTCATCCTTTCTGCTGAGGGAAGCTCTTCTAGGTCCTCACCTGGAGGAGGTGAATATAGAGAAAATCCTGCCAGCAGTCACCCCCTTTGACTCTCCTGGGGCGGGAGATCCCCTGGTTCAACCACACCTCTTCTCCTCTATCTCCCCCTTGGCTGTCTCGTCCACTCCTTTATACAGTCCTCCCTTTCCCCCGGCCCATCTCCTTGGTTCCAGGCAGGGCTTTTGAGCAGAGTCTCCTCC
Organism: Podocnemis expansa; assembly: GCA_007922195.1. Taxonomy (NCBI): domain Eukaryota; kingdom Metazoa; phylum Chordata; order Testudines; family Podocnemididae; genus Podocnemis; species Podocnemis expansa. The sequence goes on from ML681989.1 coordinate 46,693,859, forward strand.
TGCCAGCAAGGGGAGTGCTGGCGACCAACTGCCTCCTAGCCACAGGGTAAGTGCTCTACCCTACTACAGGGACCCATCCCTCAAGTAGCCAGAGGGCATACACCCACTGCTTGAGACCAATGCATGTGAGAGGCTGGAGTAGGCTGACTCAGGAGTGATTGGGCACTTGGCAAAACAGGGTGAATTGGGGTTCAGGCATGAAAATTGGGGGGTCATAGCAGTACACTGGACCAGATCTGGGAAGCAGCCTCTCACATACTGCCAGGTAGCTGAGGATAACTCCTATGCATCTTTAGGAGGTCATGGCTTTGGTAAGTTTGTAAGTAAAGTTACACCATTTTCTACAGGAAGTGAAAGGGTAAATCATGAGCCAGGATCAGGATAGTCTTCCTCTCTGTCCTGTAAAGGTGAAATGTCACCATGATCATCAACCTTTACCACTGGCGGTATAAGAAGGAAAGAGAGGGACTTTTAGAGGAATGGGAGGCTAGAACCAACATTAGCTGGGATGATAGGGCGTCTTTTACCCAACATCCACCCTCCAGAAACTCAAATAACTGATGAAATGCATGTGCAGGCCAAACAAGGACCAGATTCAGGAACTGGGTCCCTACTAGCATATTTGAAATATTCAAGCCTAATTTGAAAAAAGGCATGTAGATATAAAATTGCTAAAATCATACTACTAGGGCCAAAACATGGCTGAAAAAATGTCACAGACTTTTTAATTAGTAATGGCTGCAGTTTCCCAAGATGCAGAATTCAACAGAGCAGACAGACAGAGTACCCATGATGAGAGATAGGGGCTGTGCCTAAGGTATTCATAAAATTCATATAGGTGCCATCCAAAGACTAAAATCTAACAATCAGAGAAAAGAGAGTGACTAACCAAGGCCTACCTCCATTTATGAGAATATCCAATATGCTTAAACTGCCTGCTTTTAAGTGTGTTTATTAGGTGCCTAAACAGCAGTGTTCATCAAAATTTGGGTTCTTTGGTTTGCAGGAATATTCTGCCAGTTTGAAGTTTCCTTTAATCCTGAACTGGAATGAAAGATCAACATTCTGGCATCTCCTGCCAAACACAGCTTCATTTCAGAAATATCATGAATTTTGTTTCCACAAAGTCAAAGCACTTTGTTTCATCTTTTATTTCTATAATGTGTTAAACTGGAAACAAAGCACTTTGAGTTTATCAAAATGTAGTGCTTTAACAATTTTGTCTAGAATGTCACTAAAATTGGTGTATATCCATGAAACATTCCCAGTATTTCAGAAGCAGTATTTTTCTAATTGAAACCTGTTGGCATGGAACATTTTTGACCAGCCCTATTTGATGTGTTTGTTGATAAGGCCCTGAGGGCATGTCCACACACGTTTTAAATTGAAATAACGCTTGTTATTTTGATTTAAAAATGTTTATGTCCAGAAGACGTTTCCTTATTTCAAAATAAGGAGCTCCCTTTTTTTGAAAAAAGGAAAACCATTTTGATACAATTAAACCTGCTTTGATACTGAAATAAGGGTTATTTCGAAACGTGGTTTTGAAATAACCCTGTCTGGCTCTGTTATATCAATATGCCCCACATATCTATATAACAATTGACCTTCCTCCCAGGATGCATGGCACCCTGGAAGAAAGTCTCACCCCCCAGCACCTGGGCCAGGGAGCCGATCAGCACCCTGGCCAGGGGACGGAGGTGAGGTGCAGGGGTGCGTAAGGGGCGGCCGGCTGGGATGCTGGTATCCCCCTGCTGCCCCAGCACCCCCTGCTGCTCTCTAGGTGAGAGCCAGGCAGGGGACTGGGTGACAACATGGCCCTGCCCAGGGGCCATGTTGCCACATCTCCCACGGTGCCCCTTTCCTGAATCGAAATAGCAAGTCTTGTGTCCAGACTTGCTATTTCAATGTGGTGTTTTTCCTTAATTCAATTTAAGTTAAATCGATTTAATGATTTTATTTCAAATTAACTTATTTCAATTTAATTTAAATCGAATTAACCCCGTATGTGTGGACATAGCCTTATTGGCTTGACCAACATGGCAGCAATCTGTGGTAGAGCTGGCATATAAACTCCAACTGTCATACTCCCAGTCCTGCAATGCAATGTGGTGTCTTTTTCTTCTTCTTCTTCTTCCATTAATATTTAATTCTGTGCAAGTGAACTCATTAGGAAGATGGCAGGTTTGCTAGCATCTCACTAGACAAAATACAATGACCACTCTATGTTTTTACAGCTTGTGTTCCACATCCTTTGAAGAGTCATATCTTTTGTAAGAAGGTCTCAGCACATATGGAGGTCACATCATGACAATGTATGTGAAGACCTGAATATATTTTATCATGATGCAATCTCATAATATGAGGGCACAGAGAGCATGGTACTTGACTCAAGGGCTATGTCTACACTTAAAATCTTAGCTTGGACTTGCTTAGTCCGAACTAAATAGTTTGAAGTTAGTTTGAACTAACCGTGGTTTTTTTGGTTTGTTTGAACTAACTTTTTTGTTCAAACTAGCTGTGCTTTTTTAAGTTTGAACTAACTTTTTAGTTTGAATTAAAAAAACATGGCTAGTTTGAACTTACTTTGTTTGAACTATCATGATTACATTGTGCTAGTTTGAACTAAATTTCAAAATAAGTTCGAACTAAGCAGTTAGTTCGGACTAACCAGACAAACTAACTAGTTCAAACTAAGCTTTGCTTTGTTCGAATTAAAAAAAAAATTAGTTCAAACTAGGCAAAGTCTAGTGTAGACAGGGCTCAGATTAGTCCAGATTAAGCCTCCTTAATCCAAACTGGTTTGCTAGTGTATACATACCCAAGGGTGCCATACTGAGATGTCAAGTTTCCCTTTAGAAAATCCAGCCTAGTCATTTTAAAACTGTATAAAGTTCTCTTTGAGAACAATTCCAAAAGCAGCAAATAATAGCTCTGTGGACCTGACTCCCTTTCTGGTTTTAGACATGTCATTTAATCTACTGTCCTATTTACCCCCTCCTCTATAGAAAGCTGCTCACAGAGTGTCACACCATTGACTTGTTAGTGAGTATAAAGCTTTAGGTTGAGATTTTCAAAGCCATCTAGAAAATCTAGATGCTCAGTTCTCACTGATCTGAAGATTAAAAACACTACCACTTTCAATGCCTATTATAGCACAAGTGCTTTAGCTAGTCATCCTTCAACAGAATTAGTCATCAAGCCAAGTTTGCTCAAAGAATAGTGCTGTAATGCATATCTAGCTTTAAGGTGACATTTTAAATCAGTAGTATAGAAAAAAATTTCCCCTTTATGTGGTTGCACATAAAATTTAGTTTTGATTCAATACCAATTTATTACTTCTTTAAAAAAAAAAGTCTGTAACTCTAACAATGATCTCCACTCTGCTAGTGTAACAAATGGCATGCTTCAGCAAAATGACTACTGATATCAGTGGGCTTATCAATTAGCAGTATATACCTTTTACAATATACATATTGTGAAAAACATATATTATTGCATGAACACTCACATTGCTTTTTGCCAAGTTTGGGTACACTTTTCTTTCACCAAACCAATGTGCAGGTCTAATTCTGATTTTCAACCCATCAAAAGCAAAAATAAAGATAAAAAAATCTAGAATCTGAATGCTAGAGATAGCTTTCACTATAATGACACGACAGGTTCACATAGCTATATTCTCCTCCAAATTTTCTCAATTAAAATAGTACGAATCCTTTTGCAATCAATACATGTTCATGATGTTCAAGTCCCACTTTACCACTGGATGGTGCTGTCAACACATCACAGACATTGAGTCCCAGAAACACGCTAGTCTCACACTCCCAGATTTACCCATACCAAAAAACAATCCCATATTCTATAAATTTGAAATCTTTGAACAATAAAAATGGAAGCCAACTTTGTAATCAAAGTAGTCCAGAAAGATATTTGTTCACTTTGTTTAATCCTTTAAAAGATGGCTGGTAACTGGTGTTGTGTTTACAAGACAGAACTAGGATGGCATTATGTGCAACATTTCTATGTGGCGTAAGGAATGCATTCACAAGCCATAAATTCTCTCTCTCTGTCTAGTAGGTGTTCAGGAGCTTAATATGAAACCTGCATAGACATTAGATGAAAATTAGGAATAATGGATATTATAACTGTGTATCATGTACTTTCTGTCTTAGATACATATATGGTCCCTGTTAGTGTAGTATCTGAATGCTTCACAGTCTTTAATGAACTTACTCTCAGGAAGCCTATGAAGTAGGGAAATTCTGTTATCTACATGGTACAGATAGAGACTGAAGGCACAGACTAAGGCCTTGCCGAAGGTTACACAGGAAGCTTGTGGTGGTGCAGAAAACTGAATAAGGCCTCCCAGGCCTCAGGCTACCATCTTAGCCCCCGGAATATCCTTCCTCTTTTAATGATCTCTGTGCACTCCAACAGAAGCAACTTTTCAACCTTCCCCTCCTCAGACTTCTTTATCACTACTTCCAGAAGGATTTTCTAACTTACTTTCAGGGTTATTTTTGAATATTGCCATTTAATTTAAGTTTGACAACCTAATGGTGTGCACAGAATAGCTCAAGGCCGCTGAATCTGCAGAGTTGACGCTTGATATAATGTACAGATTGAAGTTAAAGGTTCTTTAATAAACACATGAGGGAGTTGCATGTCTTAAGATGACTTACAGCTTTAAAAGGGAACAGGTAGGATGAAACTATAATAAATGTAAGCTGTATGGCACATTTTGCTTGTGGCATTAGCTTTTTCCAGTTCTGCTATAAAATAACATGGGAAAGCTTATTTTAGTTATGATTTGGTTGAAGCTTAGGATTTTCTTTCATCTCTCCTTCTCTCTCTCTCTCTCTTTTTTTTTGTACTTTAGTTCTTCAGCCTCAGTGTTGGCTCTTTTTTGTCTCTGTGATCCTACACTTGTTTCAAGATGACAAGCTTAATGCCATTTGATAGGATGAGAGACGATGATTCTTCTGCACAGTCCTTCAGGTGCATTCCTATTACTGATGACATTTTTGCATTTCTTTTTCTCTTGTAGTAGTGACATTTCAGAAGGGAATGAAAGCAAGAGCATTCACAGTTCACAGAGGATAACATTCACTTGGGTACATTGGTCCAACTCAAGTCATCAGAATCGGTAGTAAAAAGCAGTACATTGTCCTTGTGCCAGCACTCTGCATGGAGTGAATTTCACCTAGTGATGCTGTAGAAAATCTCAGCACCAATCATGTGACCTCCACATTCTTAATTTGTGCCCTGCCAGTAAGCATTCATTCCCCCCACATAGGTGTTATTTATTGGTCTCCTTCCCTCTGATCCCACCTCCCCCCACCTATACCTTTGAAGAGCTTGTTGCAGGACCTAGATGCCTCAGGTTACCAATTAAACTAATAGTTTATGTACCCTGAAACCTTCGGAGCAAAAATGTTTCATGGCAATAAGATAACTTCCGAGAGCAGCTGGGCCCCAAAATATGAACTTCAAAGGTAGGGGATTTTGGGTGTGCCAGGAGATTAAGATTTGGCGATCAAGGGAATGGTCAACAGTCTATTGCAGGGTCATAGGAGGGACATTAACTAAGATAAGGTTAAAAGCAGGGAGAAAGGAGCCAAAGAGTTTAGGTAATCTTCCATGAAATTTGCTGAAACTTTTCAGTATATTTGTTCGTTATTCACTACATATAACTCATTTACAGTGGGAAGTCATGGACATTAAAGTCAACAGGACCACAGACTGCAGGACAATTCAAAGATATAGCTCTGCATGTATCACCTGAGAGCGTGTGCACTTTTGGTCATGTTATATATTGTTTGGCTGCTATTGGACAGACAAATAAATTGTTTTAGGTGAACACAAATGCTAAGGTTTTTTTGTACTGAAGCTAATAAGATGCTGAAACTGCCTATATCATTTTATACGGTGTTTACTTCAAAAACTTGCAATGGACAAGAGCAGTGATGTAATTCCCCTGACTGCACTCATTGTTCTTTTATGGTTGTAGAAAATGGACTCCTTTCTTGCCAAGGTTGTGAGTCACTGAAATGGGTATTATTTAAAAACAAAGAGATAATCCAATTCACATGAGAATGTTTGCACCTGGTGCTTAAAGGCACAGGATCCAAACTCTTCCTTGTCTGTCAGTAGGGTTTCATATGTGCTAGGTGGAGTCTGGAATCTGAAGGATGTCTGTTTGGTTACAGAGTGACTGGAATAGTTCAATTACAAAGTTAGTATTTAAGGATGCAGTCTCCCGGTATAAATATTTCACCTATTGCCATTTGGGGATTATGTGGTGAATCCACACTGAGCATCCAATTACTTTTACCACCTGCAGGTATTTCTATAGCCTTTTCTTGTTCATTAAGACCATCAAACTTTCCTTATCCACTAGTTTATTTGCTGTTCTGTATCCTTCCAGAGGAGTAATAGAATTTTCTAATCTACTGATATTACTAAACTATCCTCTCCCCCAGCTCCACAATTTATATCTAGAACAATTTAACCACTAAAAATAATTTCTATAGCTGGAATATTTATTCAGTTCTATTCACCTTTAAGTAGAGAGAGAACCTTTTTCCAACACTGGGGGAGACGCTGACCTCTGTTAAACTAGTGCAGCTCTGCCAAAGCCAGTGAGGCTGTACCATGAAACTGAAAATTAGGCTTCTTCTCTAATTGAGGCTTGTTTAAGACTTGCTGGAGAGGTTAACTACTATTTGATCACAATGCTCCCTCTGGCTTTCAAACTCTCGAATGCCTTTTCATTCTGACTTTTCCTCTTCAGAAAACTTCAGTTTTCATGAAATGTAAAGACCAAAGAACAGATGAGAGTACAATCGCTAACTGTTAGAGATGTCAAGAGACTTGACGTTTCAGTGATCAGTAACAATGTGACCTCTGATATCTCTGTAAAGGTAGCAAAGATTTTAAAAGCTTAGAAGTCCACATCAGGTGGTTTTTTTTTTTTTTTTTTTTTTTTAAGTAATACTAACTGCAGTTATTTCACAGAATTTGGTGATTGTCATGTGTAGGAACCCAAATGATTAGATGACTCATTCTAGCCTCCTAACATTGTAACTATTTGCATCAGTGGAAACAATCAGTCAGGTTAGGATTTATCTGGAGAATAACCTGTTATTTCTTTATAATGGGAGGCACTCTCAGTAGTAGCAAAGTGAAGTCAGTTTGAATTAACCAGGCTACACACTGCTGTAAACAAATCCATCGATCAACGCTTTGCAGATGATACCATAGGAACAAAGCCATTTTTCTGCATTCTGCACAATCCATACTTAAGCATCCAAAACTGACTTTGATAGCACAACTGTTGAGCTTCAAAACAGTTCACCCACTATGCATCATACCCATCTTTTTCATGTTTCATGGGTTACAAATCACCATGATTTTATGTATAATATGTAACAGTGAACCTGTGTTAAAGCACCTAAGAACCACTGAGGCTTTAAAAAAAAGAGCAATATAAAATGATGCCAAACTGTATTTGAGAAACTGGAAATGCACTTTTCTCCCTCAGAGACCTCTGGAGATTCTCTAGTTCCATTATCCTCCCAAGGTAGATCATCTGAACCACATCCTTTAGACAAACCTGTAATCTTAGGTGTTTTAAAGGCTGTGATGGGACATCTGAGCAACAGAAAAGACAATATGTAAGATGGACTGTGATTAGCAGATTATATGATTATCAGTTTGATTTGCTTTGACTTAAAAAACAGAGAAGTATTACAGAATACTTTTCATACATTTCATTCTGTGATGTTAAGGGACTGGTGCAGATTTATGAGTTTACACTGAGTTTATGATTTACCATTTCCCCAATGAAAGATCCTACTATTTCCAGTTTTATTCTGTGCCTCTGAGGGGCAATTTTGTTAGAACTGTTGCAGTCTTTCTAAAAAGTACATGTTTTTAGGGGTGCTACTGCATAAACTATGAATTTTGTGTTGAGATTTCACTGGGCAGTTTAAGAGACAAAAACACTCTTTGTCTACACCAGTGTTTACCAGCCAGTGTGTCATGGCACATGGGTGTGCCATCAGGCCTGAACAGTTGTGCCACAGAATTTTTTGAAAAACTATTCAAAGAGTTCTGGATTGACTCATGAATGCTCATCTGGAGACTGTATGGTGGTGTGCCTCAAAATAAAGGCATTGGGGTGTGCCGCATCAGACAAAATGTTTGGAGCTACTGGTCTACACTTAAGCATTTGTTTGTTGTTGCCAAATTGCTCAGAACTGTGAAAAAATTATGTGCTTTGAATGGTGCAGGTAACTCAGCCTAACAACTAATGTAGATGCAGCTCAGCTGACAAAAAAATTTTTTCAACGACTCAGCCATTGCCTCTTTGAAAATCAATTAACTATTGATGAAAAAACTTTGACAATGTAGGAAGTGTGTACATAGTGGTATAGCTGCAGCACCATCCGGTGCCATTATAGTGGCTGGAATGAATATATATCCTTAGACTCTGCCAAAGAAATGCAGAAAGAAGCCTTTAATATTAAAAAAGTAGTTAATTGAATGAAAAACTTCAGAAAATATTCTAACTCTCAATTAAACCAGCCCCCAAATATTTCTTACCTTTGTGTGGATATGGCTGTAAATGGGTAAAAATCTGTTTTTTAAAGGGATTGTGTTTGCATCCTTAAATTTGATGATGCTGTCACCTCCTCATAATGAAACACTACACTCCTAAAGAAGCTTGGATCTCTTGTTGCTGCAGCAAATGAAATAAAGGAAGATCTCCTTTCTGAAAGCTGTAGAAATATCCTGCCACTAGCCAATGTTCTCTCTCTCTCTCTCTCTCTCTCTCTCTCTCTCACACACACACACACACACACAAACACAAACACACACTCTATCCTTCTTTCTCTGACATCACTAGCAAAAGTCTTCACTAACTTTTACAGCAGTAGATTTGGCCTAAAATAGCATGCAACAAAAATAACTTTGATTATGTACTGCTTCGCTCAAATAAAGCAGTGGTAGGCATCCTTCAGTCTTGAAAGACCAAGGGCATGCAGCCCAGAGAGATAAAACATTTGCTCGGTTGTTTTTATGATAGCCAGGACTATGTCTCAAGAGCTCACTCAAAGGAAACAATTTCTGGTGCATTAGTCTTCTGCAAGCTCTTTCTCCTCCACTGTGATTGACTGCTTTCTCTCAGCTTTGGAGAGATTTTTATTACGTTCTTGTTTCCAAAGGCTGTGGTCCTGAGTGTGATCTTCACTGTTATCCATATCCATTTCTTTGATGTCTTGCTTGCACACACCCTTGAAATGTAACTTGCGGTGTCCTTTAGATCTTTTCCCAGGTGCCAATTTGTTGTAGAGGATGAATTTTGGGATGTGCTCATCATTCATTTAGAACACACACACAAGCCAGCAGAGGAGTTTCTGTTTAAAGAACATTCACGTGCTGGATATGCTGAACCATTTGAGTACTTCAGTGCTAGGACTCAGTCCCTCCAGGAGTTTTCAAGAATTTGATGAAGACAATGCATACGAAAGCTGTTGGGAGAGTACAAGGTACATATCTTGCTCCTGTACAAAAGTGTACAGATAATGGATGCAGAATATACACAGATCTTTTTGTGTTTTGTCAGTTTATTGTTTTGTAATCCCTCTTTATGCATCCAGATATTGTTGTGGCAGCTTCCCAGGTGTGGATGTTGAAGTTCCATTTCAAATAAAAGGTTGACTGCAAAAGGGGACCCCAAATATGTGAACTCATTCACTGTTTTTAAGTTCATAATTATTTATGTTAATGGCGGGTGTTGCTTCAGCTCTTGGGCAAATTATATTGGTCTTCTTTAAGCTTATGCTAAGCCCAAAGTCTTGGCAGGCTTTGGTAAAACTGTCCATAAGATTCTCAAGATAGGCTACTACATGAGCTGTCACTGCTGCATCATCAGCAAAGAGGAGGTGTTGAATACAGACCTCCTGAGCCTTGGCTTTAGATCTGTCTTACATGTTTGAATGGCTTTCCATCATATCTTGAATGCAAGTAGAGGTACCTCCCTCAAATATAACCAGTGCATTTTCAAAGAGGTTTAACTGCATGGGAAGCATGAAAGGGTAATGAAAAAGGATTACTTACCAGTAACTGTTTTTTGAGAGTTTCTCCTCTTTGCATTCTCACTTGTGAGATTGATACCACCTCATAGACCTTTGGTAACCTTTGAAATGCAGCATCTGTTTGGCTCAATTGCCCTGCTTCTCCCCCCACTTCTCTATGGGTATGTCCACATGTCTCTTTTATTTTGAAATAGCATTGGTTATTTCGAAATAAAAAAGATCAGGTCCACACAACGTTTTCTTATTTCAAAATGACAGGCTCCGTCATTTCGAAATAAGAACCATCATTTTGACACAGCTTAATCCCCATTCATTTCAAAACGGCTGTTACTTCGAAAGGGTTATTTCAAAATAAGGCCATGTGGATGTGTTGTTTCGAAACAACACCATTGTTTTGAAACAACTGTTTCAAAACAACATGTCCAAATGGCCTTATTTCAAAATAACCATTTCACAATGACAGCCATTTTGATAGCAGGCTTTCCCTTATTTCAAAATAAGTCATTTTGAAACAAGGGCTTTATTTCAAAATAAGTCATTTCAAAATGACTTATTTTGAAATAAAAGTTTGTGTGTGGACATAGCCAATGTGAAGGATTCCAAAAGTAGACAAGGATGAGTGGGCTTGACTGCTCCTCACTTCCTTCTCTAATTCTAGTTGAGTGGCTTGGAGCACAGACAGGCAAGAATTCTGAAAGAGATTAAAGTGGAGATTATTACTGATGGAATTTGGGGTGAGGACATAAACAGCACACAATCTCCATATACTACACTGCTTATTGAGGAAAAACAATTTCACCCTTTGGACAGAATTATATGGCTGCTTTTTTTTTTTTTTAATCACAGAATATGGTAGAGATCTTATATATGTAAGTTTTACTAATGTCAGACTAGAGGATTAAGACTATTGTGATAAGATTATAATCTCATGTCAAAAGAGGTTTGTCCTGAGTATCCTCCAGGCAGACTTTCTGAATCAATAGATTTACAGGAAATGTATAGTGCAATTCCTGACTTCAAACCCACTTAAACTGGTCATCACACCATTTCAAGTAAGCTGTTTATAAGACTTAATAAATATGGATCCTCAGCCCCAGATCTGACTCTCAGGCACCTCAGTTTCACAGATAATGGGCATCAGATCACTACAGGAACTTAGTAAACAGAATCCGTGGATTCAAGGACATTAATGAGACTATGTAGAAACCACTTATGAAAAACAAGCTGTTTTTGAGTTAATGCAAAACAAAGAAATTATAGACTAAAGTAAGGGGTGGTTCCCACAGAAATTTTTTATTTTTTGGCAATTAAAAATAAATCAAACCCTAAGCATCTCTGCCAAAAATCAGAATTTTGAAATGCTGCCCACTCTGCCTCATGGTGGTTGTAGTACAGGCATTTCATGCCCCCCCCTTCTATATCTGGGATTTCTGGTTGAACTATATCACACATGGCAAAAGAGGGGTCATCACTACAACAGCTAAGATGATTCATTATCTGAGCCCCCTGAAAAAACCCAAAAAGTCCTAGGCACAGAGTAAAAAAAAAAAAGCCTTCTTACAGTGCAACTTTGTCACTAACACTGCAATCAACATACATTTTTTTGTTCTAGTGAAATTGGAAGTGAGGGAAACAAACACTGGTTGTGCTCCTTAGGGAATGAGTCTCCCTCCAGACCATAGCATCCTTCCCAGCATAGGAAAATATACTTTGATCTCCCAAGACCAGGAGCAATGAGTCAAACTGCAGGAACTTGAGTTAGGACTACATTATGGAATTGACAAATACTGAAATTAGGCTAATGGACCAGCCCCCATGCCTTTTTTAATGTATTCATATGCACAAATTCTACCCTCATTTTATCTAGGAGAGCCCATAGCCTTCAGGTACAAGGAGTGCAGAATCTATCCAGTAGTTGGATGAATTTTATATAACAAACTCAGTGTGAGCTCAGCATTAGAATGAAACTTTATACTGAATATGTTTCAAGAAAGCCTTATTTTTTTCTAGTCAAAGCAGATCAAATTGAGTCTTCCAGTAACACCTTCTTTCCACAAAATCTTCATTAACACTCAAGCATTTTATTATAGACTTTAAAATCTGTGAGGCTACAAAATCACCCCTCTTTACTGAACTGGAACTAAGTATGTTTATTTTATTTTTATAGCCCTTGAGATGGCTTATAAATTACTTCTCTTTCTTGGGCCTCTTATTTCTTCATATTTGACTCCAGATTCCTCACTGACAGTTATCACCACAGAACTTTACTCCACACCTCTGCCTGCTAAGCAAAACAATTAAGTTTTGGTTCACTACACCTTTCTCAAAGTATAAACAGAAGGTGGTAGAATTTTAACCTTAGATCTGTACTTCTAAACTGTAGCACTTGATTTTTCTATTTCTTGTTCTTGCGCTGATCCTAGCTTTCTGCATGGACTAGACCCATGTAAGAGCTTTAAAGTAGTGTTTCACAGCCTGTGGGCCAAAAGTGGCTTGGAGCTTTTTCTCCTGTAGGCAGAAGGGAGTTGCTGCCTAAGGACCCAGGTGGAGTGCATTTCAGTGGGGCTAAAAGACCAGTGCAGGCTCCTCGCTGCAGCCTAGGAATAGGAGATCAATGATCCTCTTCCCCTGTTTGTAGCAGAAACCATGGCAGAGTGCTCCACTTAGGTCCCTAGGCATTGAGATTTCTGCTGGAGCCAGAGGGAGGAGCCACTCATCTTCCATTCCCCTGGCTAGAGAAGGGAACCACAGGGGTATAGGATGCTTGTGTTTTCCCTGCTGCAGCTAGGGAGATGGGAGATCAGTGAAGAAATTGTTTGCTTACTGAACTCCTTCTGTCGTGCTGCAGTGTGGTTGGGAATGAGGACTGCTGGCAGAGACTGGTAGCCCTTCAAGGTCGTAAAAATGATATCTGTGGCCCTCAAGACAAAAGGTTGGGAATCACCACAAGTGTGTGAGTGCTTCTATATAGTAACTGAAATACTTCAAAAGCCTAGTTCTGTAGTGCTTAGAAGACAGATTTAACCCCATGCAGGTCTATAACATTTTCAGAATTCTATACAAAATAATATTATGTTTAACAGCAGTGCAACAAGATGTTAATACTATGTGAATGAGCCAAGTCTCACCAGCGCTTAACTCATACCACTTAAGTATTCAAAACTCACAACTCTTAAAGGTTTTTTTTTCATTTATTCTTAATAGATAAATCTTAACCTGAGTGTCCTCCAGAATTGTATTGCTTCAAGGAACTCTCTTCCCCCAAGACTCCATGCCATCCACTTGCATTAGAGGTACACTAGCTTTAGCTTTCCGTGTTGAGCTTAATGAGACATACCTGATTCACCTGCCAAACAGAGAACAGACCTACCTAGAGCCCTAGAATCTGACAACATTACATACCCCCTGAAATGAACAAAGGCTACAATATTAAAGCCCTAAAATGCCAGTCAGCACCTTTGATTAGGTGCTAGTAGTAATGCAGCCTCCCACAGATGGCTATGTCAAGGCTTTTAGTTTGAATAGTCTAAGCAAAAGATGTGCCTTGTCAGTTTAAACAACTGTAAAAGCTTGAATAAATCTAATTTGACTATTCATATGCACATGTCTAAAATCTCTTTTAGAAAAGCAACAGTGCCTCGTCCATTGTAAGACTGAGTTCACCAGAAGTCTTTGCTAAAGCTTTTCACTCTTCCATCTCTGCCCTTCAAACGATCTCTTTGAACAAATGAGGTAGTCTGTAACTGCAATGGAGGTGATCTGAGAAGTTTAGACTGAATCATATTGTTCTTGTGATATGAGATTTCATAGAAATCAAGTCACTTCATTACATTAGGTTTGTTTCCATCACAAATTTGTTTTGCAACAAAATGGAAAAAAATAATTCCAATAGTATCAAGCTATCACATTTCGACATTTTCAATACGAAATATTTTGGTTTTGGGGTTCCACTCCAATTGAGAATGAAACCAAATTTCTAAACCTTTAAAACCTGCATAAAATCGAACTTCCATCCTGTGCACATCTCCATTCAGCAATACATCTTTCAATTGATCAACACTGCTAATAAACTGATGCTATTAACAAACTCAGAGAGATAAAGATTAGCACAACATACAGCCAGAGAGAATCTCGAGTCCTAAGTGCCACCTCGTTATATACACATTTGAGCAACTTTAGATTTATAGTGCATCATAATAAAATGTTATTTCACAGATTCAGAAAGCCTATTACTCTTAAACAGGATTCAAGACATGCAGTAAGCTCCTCATGACTAAAATTCAATCAGTTCTCTTTGTAAGGCAGGGCTTGACTAAACCTGGGTGCTAGGTTGCTCTGGTGCCCAGGAATTGTACTGTGCTGCCTAGCTGTGCCACGGTACTTCAGGGTTGGAACACCCCCGCCAACAACAACAATAAAGAAAAAAGCTGCTGGCACTGTCAGCAGTACGTGGCTTTCTTTTGATGGTGCAAGTGTCTGCAGTGGCATGGGAGGGGCGCAGCAAGACCTTCGCACCACCATTGAAAGTGTCTACAGTGGCAATGTTTTTTCAGCAGCAGGGCAGGGGGCTTCTTTGCCCTACTTCACTGCTAAAAGTAGTAGCAGTGGCTTTTTGGGAATGGGGGGGCCCTCTAGAGTGCCACACACCTAGGTGCCTCAATTTTGGGGCTAGTGCCTAGATGTGCAGCACATTTGTTTGGGACTCTTGTAAAGGCATGTTCTCTTCAGATAGAGCTACATTCATGTGAACATAGAACATCGAAATTGGCGCCTGCCAAAGTCCACGTTGGGGAGTTACAGCACAGCACACTGCTGCATGTTGCATTTCACATCCATGGAGTCTGAACTGTGAAGTAGTGTAGACATGCCCTTAAGGCTGAGAAGAACCATATGCTTGCAACACATTTCTATGTTCGTTCTTCAGTTATATTATCAACAATCTTTAAGTATTTTCACTAAAGATCATTAACCTGTTTCATTACTTGAGTTCACTTATGATAAGAATTAATTTTTACAGCATTATGCATAACAGCCAAAGGATAACTGCACTGAAAGATTGGTTCCATGATACTAGGTACAGTACTAAGAAACTGAAAGAATCTCTGTACCAGACATGTCATAATATTTTCTCCTCGCACACAGTGTATAAGAGGAAAAAAATAGAGAAAAGGAGATAATAAAAAGAATCACTTAATGTTTCCCTCCATTGAATGATCTCTCTGGAGGATGCTTCTGCTTTTAAAAGACTTCCATAGAAGGTGAGTTTTCCAGTTCTCCTAATCCTGACATAAACCTCCTACAATATTTTCTGACTAAAGCCACACTTTTGAGATAACAAGGGGAAAAAAAAAAAACCCTCCTTTGAAGAGTGTCTCACTTTGGTTACTACAAAAGTAGCTCAATACAAAGAACACAAGACAAGCTGCACCTACAGTTTGCAGAGGATGTTACTAATAAGCGATTAGCTGGTGCACTGAGAAAGAAAATGGATCCTACTTCATCTAATGGTCAGTGTGCCAGTAAGTACTGCACATTGGGAGGCTGTGGTTATCTTTTTTTCAATTTTGAAATGTATTTTGAAAAAATCTCTACATGACTAAAAGTGTTTCTGACACTTTCTCATTCCCAACCAACTGCCACCTTGTTTCATACTTTCACTTTAATATATGCAGTGTTAACCAGTGCTTATTAACACAGTTTTTTTCTCTGGGAACCAAGTGTGAGGATTCTGGAAGTGGGGGATGCAAGATACAAATTGCACATTCATTTCCTGGCTTATGGAAAAGAAAAAAAAAATAATGTTTTCCTTTCACTAAATGAGCTCATTGTAGGCACAAAAATTAAAAATGGTTATTGAACTAATAAAACCCAAATTGAGTTTACTGTGCTGAGCTGATCACCTAAAAGCTCCCATTTACCAACTAATATATCAGTGTAATATGATTCATAACCTGTAATGTCACTGCAATAATAGGAAAGGCTAAAAAGCCATCTTTGTAATTACTTCTATATTCTCTAATTAGAAGGGTACACAAATTAATGACCCAGTAAATATTAATGATGGTTAACTGTGACCTGTTCAGTGGTAAATTTTAATTATGGAGTTACAATTCATTATGGCAGATAAAACTATATACTCTAAATCACTGTAGTTAAAGAGCGATGTTTATCCTACATGTGTATGATGAGAATTTAAAGATTTTCTGTGTGTGTACACCTATTGCATTCAGAAACTGAAGTAACAGGAAATTGTAGTTATTTTCCATATTCAAAATGTTATACTAATGCATGCACAGTGTGGAATGATTTCTGTGCCTCAGGAAACATGAAAACAGTCCAAAGGTTATGTTTTACATTTATACATTTAAAGTTCAAAATTCATGTGTAAAATCTGAACTGGTAAATTCAACTCAAACTTGTAATAATTTACCCATGATCCCCCTTGTGCATTTGTCATTCTGAAATTAGTCAAGAGGGTGGGTTGAGAAGGCAAAAAGCTTGGTTCCTGGCTCATATGCACACAAAATCACTGCAACCCATCAGGTACCAGGAAAAAGAAGTAATCCTATCCCAAATCTCACGCCTTGTAATACAATACAGTAAGAGTAGTAATAATGATAAAGTATAAATATATGTTCAACAAGGAGGATGCTTCTTTGTTAAGCTCCCCTGGAAAAGATCACTGTTCTGGGCTTGGATTCTAAATCTCTCAGTGTCTTGTGCCGAGAGGAGACCATGTCTGTTTGGGGGGAATTCCTCCTCAGAGTTCTAGTCTTCCCAACAGCCAATGTGCTCCTCAGTGTTATCAATGCGATCTACCCATGAATGACATGTGGTAGTGGCATCTGTTGAAAAATTCTTGAGGAACCAGTTTATAAGGAGATGTGCCAGTGAGAGGGGCACTGCTGGAGGTCTGAGTTTTGGCTCTGTCATTATCATAAAATCATATGAGTTCTTTGCTCTTGATATGGCCCTGCATAGCATCTTGGCTGCATCTACTCTTGGCCAATTGTTCAGCAGTGGATTCACAACCTTCTTCAGTCAAGTGGTTTCCAGTAAGGGCTGCCTGCATCTTCACTTCCACCCCATCAATGAGTTCTGCACAGCTCCAAAAAGATACAGGAGAGATGGTGCAATACTGCTATAATGTTGAGGTATTAGTAAATGGTCCAATATTGGTGTCATTTAAATAGGAAGATCAAATCAACTTGAGGCTGGAGCAGTGAAGGATACACAGGAAAACAGACAGATTGGTCTTTGTGACATGCCTAGCAATTCAGGATAGCAGCTGAAGGACTGCCAATATAGTGCAAATGAACACTGTGAACATGAACACAAGTCAGCAGTAATGCAGTATACAGCTGCAACTGGTGAAGTGGGTTGGGGCCCACAAAAATGAAGAAATCTGTTAGTCTTTAAGGTGCCACAGGACTCTTGTTGTTTTTGCTGTACACAGACTAACGTGGCTATCCCTCCGGAAAATTTGCAGTATACAGTGAACTTGCTACATTTTCATACCATAGTAAAGATTATGCTAAAATTGAAGACCTTCTATGCTTTCAGGGTTTTTGTCATGTGTATGCAGATCATTTTAATATGCACAAAACTCATGTGCATTTTAATGTGCAAAGTAACCCCCCACCCCACCACATTGTAGACAAATCCTTAATCTATAAATCTAAGTCTCCTAATACCTGAGTTTTGTCTACTTGGGATGGAAAGGAAAATGAATCCTATGCCAGATAGCTGTAAGAAATAGAGTGTTACATTCTAAGCATATGGCTAAATTGTTATTGCTGTACTGATGTTGATCTCAGTGGAACTACGTAAAAGTAAACTTATTCCACTATTGCTCACATAAAGTAGTAGCTGACATATAATGAACATCTTGATCTTTTCAAGGCAGTGTAGATAAAACTCCTATTTTATACATTTAATTTAGGATTTTAAATATTTTTTTCCCTTTCTTTCCTTTTGTTTTATATAGACTTGTTTCTTCAGGAAAAAAGGTGTTTCAAACCATCTTTAAGCCCTACACAGGAAAATTCCCTTCTGCGACACAAAGATTTACTCAAGTGTAAACATGAGTCTTTGTTCTGGAGATGGTGGTTAGATGTATTGCTTTTGAATGTGAATGACTTAGGAAGACTGTTGGGGAAAAATTAGAAAAACAGTTTACCTGTAAAATACACTACAGGTAGGTGGGCCCTATGGTATACAGGAAGTCAGAATAGATGATCTTAATCAGGGGAGGCCAAACTTATGGGACTCAAGAGCCACACAAGTTGATTATTAAACCTTTGAGAGCTGCACTGAGGCATACAGCCATATACTTTTACCTCCTCCAAAATTACAAAATTTAAAATTCATTGCACACTTTAATTTTATCATAAAAGAGGGCAAATATCAATCCTACTAATGTCACATTCTAATTATTACTTAAGGTAACCATGAAAATTAGCCCTATACAGTAAAAACTTAGCTTCTGCTCGATGTAGAAGACTGCAGGCTAGTGGCGAGCTTTTTAAAATCCTGACCATACTGCACTTCTCCCTGCCATCCCTGACCATGTGCGCTTCTCCCTACTGTCCTGACCCCCTCCTGAACTCTTAGGTTGGGGCTGCTTTCCTAAATTGACTTGCTGATGTTCTTCCAGGAGCCACAATTTTTCATTCAAGAGCCGTGTGTGGCTCCTGAGCCACAGTTTGGCCATGCCTGATCTTAATGATCCATTTTGGCTTTGGAATCTATGAATCTGCCTCTTCAGAACTATTAGCTTGCACCAGCCTTGTTGTTTAGTGGTGACCATTCTGTTTTAATGAGAGCAATGCGTAATTTTAGTCAAGCTGTCACCATTGATTTTGATTCCACTAAAAGGAGCAAGGCAATACTTTCATGAATATTTTACTGTATGCCTCTCAACATACTTTTCTATTTCGACTATAAAAAATACATAAGGGATGGTGTGAGGTGGGATCTTGACACAAAGAAAGATGATAAGTGAGAGACCTTTTCCTGGAGATTAGTTTTAAGTAGAATACCTGAAGTATTTTTAGGTAGTTGGTGAATAAACTTGTACAGCACACATATGTAAAAATTTCTCAGTCTATATCTTTATTTGAGGAGACAGGAGGAAAGAGAAGATGTGTGCTGGTTGTAATTAATCTTGATTCTGTTAGACTGTAGAAGTCTGCACCCTATTTCCTGTCATTTTGCAGAGGGCATTTTTCAAGGTCAGATTTGTTGTTCCTGTATAGCACACTAAGTGCCTTCCCTCATTCTAGGTCATATATTCATATGCAGGGGCATCACTGGCGCCAGACACACGGGGCACATGCCCCGAATCCTGGCGCCAGTGCTCCGGGTCTGGCGGGGCCCTGCCTTTCCCAGTCTCTGGCCCAATCAGGCCAGAGATCTGGGGTCCAGCTGCCCACGGTCCTGGCAGCCTCGTCCCTGGCCATGGATCCGGGGCTCAGCCGCCTGCAGCTGTGGTGGCCCCGTCCCCAGCGGGGATCCAGGGCCTGGCCTCCCACGGCCATGGTGGCCCCGTCCCCAGCTGGGGATATGGGGATCAGCCACCCGCAGCTGCGGAGGCCACTCCCAGCCCCATCCCTGGCCAGGGGGCGTGGCCTGTGGCCAGGGGTGTGGCCTTATGGTGGGGGCGTGGCCTGGGCCGATGCCCTGGGTGCTTCCACCAGGCACTGACGTCCTTGTTCATATGTTTTATCAATGTTTGTTTCAATGTTTACAAATAGTACCTAATTATGTATCTCAGGGTGCATGTACAATCTTATGAAGAATACCTAGGGAATGTTGTGCAAGGAGACAGGGCAGAAGTAACTATCACCACTCCTGGCGATGTCCCCGTGTAAGGGTCTACTGTAGGGGTTAAAGTAAGCTGGGATGCAGACCAGAGGTCTGGGGCCTAGATTCCAGAATCTAGAAAAATCAGGCCCACACTTGCATGCAGGGAGCCCAGACTATAGAGGAAAGGGGCCCAGAAATTAGGAAGGTTCCAGGGCCCCTCAAATTATACTTTAATCTCTGGTCTACTGTAATGTGTCAGGGAGAGTAATCTCTGTGCTAGCCTCGTGAAAGGGGCCTGGAATGAGAGGGGCAAAGGTCAGACTGCACTTTTATCCAACATCACAGCAATGCATAGAATGGGCATGAAGGCCAAAGGGCCTGCACATTTCCATTTCTCCATGAACCATGAGGGTATTTTGCTCCAATATGACCAGCAGTGCCTCAGGAGGCAGCCTAGAAAGGTCAAAGATCCCCCACTGAAAACACCCTGCTTCCAGACATTTATGTGTCAGGAACTGTGATGTTCAAAGGCCCATTCACCTTCAGGGAAAGGAAGTTTAGTATACTCATCTTTATTTTACAATTATGCACATCTATATTATATAAATGTTAGCATAAGTCCTCCTTTACATCAGTAAAGTGATTCACAGGGATGTAGCATTATGTGAATTAAACAGGAAGTTGTGTTCTTGGTCCTGGATTAAATTAAACTGATTTTTAGAGATATCTGTGCTTCACTCACCCCCATTCTGATACCTTCTCCTGGTCACTCTGGTGCCCCCATCTGTGGTTTGCACACCATCACACTGACTCTGATCTCACTCCAGGACTTACAGAATCTACTTTGTGACTTGCCCCTCCAGATAGGTCACTCAGCATTCTGGGGTTCAGTCCATCAACGGTCTTCACCAGTCTTCTCATTTACCCTCCTGACACCACTCCCTCAGTCGCACACAGAGGAATTCAGGTCTTACCTCTGTTCTGAATTCCAGTCCAGGGACCCTCAGTTAAGAGCCCTCACTGCTCCTTCCCTCAAATGCTTCCTACACTCTTGTTCCCCTTCTCTCTCAAGGTGTACCAGCACTAAGATCCCTCCTTTGTCTTGCCAGAGACTGATCTGCACTTTCTCAGCACCTGCCCCTGGCTGTAGCTAGCTTCCTTGCTTTATAGATCATGCCTATTATTTAACAGGGGAGCCTCTTCCTAATTAAGTACCTCCAGCCAAAAATTTCCATTTGAAGTTTAATTACCTAATTGGACCCACTTAGCCCAATTCTGCTTTTGCAGAGCTAGTGCCAGGGTCTCACCCCAATACAATATCTGAATCTTCTTATTCTAACCAACCCTACAGTAATGCTACCAGGCAGTGTTAAGGCTGGTTTTGGTGCTGCTGTACCTGGAGTTGGGATTTCTTTTAAGTAACAAAACATCTTAAAGTGTAACTTTAATTCTGAATTTCCTGGGTTTATAATTTTTGGCTTGGGGATAAGTACATCCCTGTAATGTTAACCCTTAAAATTACTGATACACATTTTCAGGCTTGGCTCCAATTTAACATAATTTGTCTGAGATTTTATTTGTTTATATAGGATCAGCTGAACACATTTAATCTGTCTGAAATTAAAGTCAGGTTAACCAATATACCAAAGCCTAGCAAACAGCCAGAGTGCACCAGCCAGTCAAACTGGGTTGGATCTGCTTTACGTTGACAGTTCAGCTGTTTTGTGCTAATGTGAACTAGTTAATCTGGCCTTTCATTTGCAATTGCACTTTTACTTTAAAGCAGGGGTCTTAAACACGTGGCCCGTGGGCTGCATGTGGCCCTTAAAGCTATTTCCTGCAGCAGCAATGACACTATTTTTACCAGCATTTGCAATATTGTTGTATGAAAAGGTTTCAGTGTTGCAGCCTTCAGGCTAATGTACTAGTTCTCATGCAGCCCTCTCTCATGCAGCCTTCTACTAGTCCTTAGGTGGCCCTTGTTGTGATTTGAGTTTGAGATCCCTGCTTTAAAGGATCATGCTAGTCGGCTCCACAGGATGGGAAATGGGACGGGACAAGGAGACCCAAATACGTAAGCCGCAGTGCTTTTATGCTTCAAGGAATCAATCCCCCTCTGCTCCTGTCTCAATTGTCCTGGCAGCGCTCCCTCAATGACTCAGTGAAGCCTAAGTACTAAAACCATGAAAAGCCTTTCAAATGACAATGCCCAAAGTTAAATACCACCAAAGACCCTTTAAGAGTAGTGAGAGTTAGGCCATAAGTCCAGTTACTTTCCTACCCCTGAGTCATTGGAACCGTGGAATTGTTAGATGTAGAAGTGGGGTAGTGCTAGGTTGAACTATCTGATGTCACAATGACCCTGCTTAAGATTTCTCACAACTGTTATCCTGAGTTTATGTATAGCCTAAGAGGGGTGGCCAAACCTATGGAACTGAAGAGCCACACAAGTTAATTATGAAGTCTTTGAGAGACGCACTGAGGCATATTCATACTTTTACCTACTCCAAAATTACTACATTTAAAATTGATTGCACAGTTTATTTTTATTGTAAAAAGAGAGCAAACATTGATCCTACAATCAACTAATGTCAAATTCTAACAATTACATAAGTTACCATGAAAACTAGGTCTATAAAAATTTAGCTGTCACTTGATGTAGAAGACTGCAGGCTATTGGTAAATTTTTTAAAATCTGGGGAGTAACTTGTCAATGTGGTACGTAACATGCCTCATGGGTGCTGATCTGTAAGTATTGCACAATGTTTCGATTTCATAAATTTCATTGTGGAATACAATGCTTCACAGCAGTATGTTGTGCCATAAATTGAAAGTAATCTACAGCTGACATTCTTCAGTTGAGGATATTTAGTTTCAGGCACTAGTTTCCAGAATTCAGTTGAAGACTAGGAGCTTTAGTGCATCATCTTTAAACCAGAATCCTCTTGCATTTCAAGTAGTTCCGTTTCTGCAGCAGGTGTTTCTGAAAGCAAAAATTTAGGAATAGGAAAACCATTGTTGAGATGTCCACCATAAAGGGATTTATGAGAAAATCTAAACATGGTTTCTGTTTTTGCGAATCATCAAACCTGACACAAAAATCATCAATCAGACCTTGTAATTTGTCTCTGTATTCTTCCAGTTTTTCACTTTTGATTTCCAATTCAGGGTGTGTGTTTATTCTACGTTTGAGGTGGGGAAAGTGAATGAAAGTTTTTGAAATGACATCTCTTTGGAGAAGCTGAATTTTCTTCTAAAAGCTGAAAACCATCTGAGTAAGGTCAGAAATAATCTTATTTTTTCTCTGCAGCAACAAGTTTAGACTTTGAAGATGTTGCATGACATCAGTCAAAAACATTAGGTCAAGTATCCATTTTTCATCTTCCAGTTGTGGGTAAGACTTCCCTTTTTCCTGAATAAATGCAATTATAGGTTCCAATAATTCAAAACATCCTTTTAAGACATTGTTGGTTGACAGCCACCTAACTAGACAATAAAAAGAAATAACATTAGGCTTATCTTCAAGATCCAGGTCTTCGAGGAAGTTTTTAAACTGCCTGTGTGTCTTAGCATTTGCGCAGATGAAATAGACAATTTGTAAAGTTGTTTTCATAACATTTTCATATTTGAAATATTTGGAAATTAGATGTTCACAATGTATAATACAGTGAACAGCTAAAAACTCTGGAATATTTGGATCACTTTTCAGAAGTCCAATAAGACATACATTTCTAATATCGCAGGTGCACCATCTGTTGCCACACTTGCAAGTTTTTGTATGGGTGCTCTGCAATTTATCAGAATTTTGTCAAGTGCATCTTTGACATCAACACCGCAAGTTGTCTCCTTCAGTGATACTATTTCCAACAGTTCTGTTTCAGTTATATCAGCAGCCACATAAACAAATATTGCCAACTGTGGTATATCTTGAATATCTGTGGATTCATCAAAAGCTAAACTAAAAGCAACACAGTTCTGCAAATCGTTTTGCATCTTCTTCTCAACATCAGCACTAATCTGAGAAGTGCACCTCTCTGTCACCTGACACGACATTGGAATTTGCTTATCAGTCACTTAAGTTTTGAATTGCCTTAGGGATCTAAAGGAGCAATGACCTCAGAAATGTTCTTTCTAACAAATTCTCCATCAGCGTATGGACGTTTATCACATGCAATATTCCAGCTGATAACAAGACTGGCTTTGGTCACAGCATTTGCTTCCTTGCTGAACAATGAAAACACTGTCTGCTGATGTCGTTTAGCAGATTTCAAAGCAGTAAGCTTTTTTCTTCTTAAGTCAGATTTCAGTGGATACTGAGATGAAAAGCTGGCATGATTTGTTTCATAATGACATTTTAAGTTACTTGCTTTGTAATGAGTGAGCGTTGTGTCACATATAAGGCATTGAGGCTTGCCATTGTCATATGAGAATGCAAATTCTTCCCATTCAGTTTTAAATGATCTATTTTCTTCTTCATATTTTCCTTTCTTGTTAGTTGATGTCATATTCAGAAGGTCTTGTAGAACACAACTGTAGTTTAACAATGAGTAAACTGCATTAGGGCCTATGAGAAAATGTAAACATGCTGCACTTCTTCCTGCCTTCCCCAGACATGCCACCCCTTCCCTGCTGTCCCTGACCATGTCTGCTTCTCCTATAAAAAGTTCTACCCCCCCCACTATTAACTTGAGTTGTAGTTATATATGTGGGAGTGGGAGGGAAGGACAGGGGAGCTTGGTGCACTGCACCTTCCCCTCAGCAGCTCCATTGCCCTCCACACCCCCCTTCTCTCCAGAAGTAGGGCCATAACTAGAGGTGGTGGTGTACTGCAGGTGGCCACATGCTGCCAGACCCCTCCTGTCCCAAAGAGGAATGTGCATTAAAGACACATTCCTCTGGCCCCAGTGGGGAAGAGGAACCCCCGCAGGGCTCCGACCACAGCACAGGAACAGGGAAACACCCGCCTGGCTCTGGCTGCAGTGGGGGAAAAGACCAAACCCCCACCTGGCTCTGGCCGTGTCGGGGAACAGGGAAACCCCCCACCCAGCTCTGGCCATGGCAGGGGAGCAAACCAAACCCTCACCCGGCTCTGGCCATGGTGGAGGAACAAACCAAACCCCCACCCAGCTCTGGCTGCAGCGGAGGAAAAGACCAAACCTCTTCCCAGCCCTGCCCGTGGCGGGGAAAGAGGAGAATCCCCGCCCAGCTCTGGCAGCAGTGGGGAAGAGGACCCCCCCCCCCAACCTCCTTCATGTAAGTGGGGGGATGGACCCGCTTTTGTGGGGAACTTCCCAGACTTTGTATACCATCGCGGTGAAGGTGGGTAGCAAAAGGATCTGAGTCCCTGCTCCCACTTCCTTTACCCCAAGGCCTGCCTGACCTCAAAGGGTCCCCTCCCAATCTCCCATTTGGAGGAGTCTCTGTAACCCCGACAAGGCTGGGCCCCAGAATTTCTGGGGGCTCGACCCCCACTCTGATCGTGGTCTCTCAGGACAGGGCTAGGGTGTCCCCACTCAGGGGTGCTGACCACACTGACCACTCTTCTGGCCCACCAGTCACTATATACAATTTATTTAAGCACACAGAAATAAAAAGAATCCAATAAGAAAATAGAGAAAAAGTGGAAAAAGGTGAACAGTAAACCCTCAGTGTCACCCCCTGGTGTGGGAGCACTACACACAGAGTCTCTGGACCTGAGAAACAGTCTCACAGTCTGTCCTCCACGTTGCAAGCCCTCTGCCCAGGCCTGGCTGCGACTGGATGATCCAGGGGGCCAGATGCAGGCTCCAGCTGTGGCCACACATCCCCAAGCTCCAGGGGCAGGGCCCTTCTTCCCAGCGTCAGCCCCCCTTCACTGCTCCCCAGCTGCTCACCACACCCAGCTCCAGATGGCTGCAGCTCTGGATCCCAGCTGCTGCTCTGGTTCAGTGTGGCTCCTCTGGTTCTCCTGTCATGGGTCTGAGCTCAGCACCTTGGGCTCCTTCTCTGGCCTCCTGCCCCAGCTTCAGGCAACTCTGGTTCTGTCACTGCCTCCAGCTCTGCTCTGCTCAGCTCCACTTGGCTTTCTGCTGGTCCAGCTGCTGTGGGTCTCCTCTGCACAAATCAGCTCAGCCTGGCCTCCCTTCCTGGGTCCTCTGGCTCCCAGCTGCTGACTGCTTAGTGCTTCCTCCTTAGCTGGTCCCACACACACACACTGGTTTGCCCAGGCATGTCCAGCCTGCAGTTTCAGCTCAGGGGTGGGACAGCACTTTCAATCAATCAGGCCATACTGGGACACTGGCCTCTCCCACTGGCCCTGGGGCTGGCTGTTTCAAGAGTCCTGCTTCCAAGCAGGAGTGGCCAATCAAAAGGCCCATTCACTCTCAGTAAGGGGCTATCAGTCCCCTTACATTCATCTTACCTGGCCAGCCAGCAGAGTTGCCTGGGTGTGCTGCTCCACTCTGAGCATTCATCTGAAGAATGCTCAGGGAACTGGAGATTTAAAGTGTCCCACTTGCTGGTGCCAGGGAAAATATGTCTGGGTGGGGCCAGGAACATTGATGGGGCTTTGTTTTTGAATTCTTTGGAAGCTGCACTTTAACCTTTAAATTGCCACATGTGGCTCTCAAGCTGTAGTTTGGCCACATCTGCTATATATTTACATTTTGGCACCCCATGTTTAAAAAAGTCCATCCCTACTGTACATGTGAAAATATGGTTCTGAGTGTCTTTTTATGCTGACTACCTCTGAGATAAAACTGACCCCCCAAGACCATCAAAAATTCCATTAGAAAATGTGTGTCTATTCCATGGAAAACATTTGATCTCTCAAAAGAGCTTGCACAAAAAGAACACGTATTTAAAATTCTGTACCTCCACTTTTATATCAAGCTTGGCACCAATGTTCCCTGTAAGGTTTGGCGGCTTGTGTGCAAAATTTTCAAACCATGCTGAGAACTTTTTCTGAATAAAATTTTTTGTGCAAACTCACATGACAGAAACTACTGAAAAATATAGAACAACAAAAAATTAATAAGTTATTTAAAACTGTTATTTAAAACTGTTTTTAGTGATAATTTAAATGTATTTTATGCTTATGTGACATTATGTCTTGTCAATTCTTCAGTACTGTTTGTCTGCCATTGTCAGTTTTCCAGAATGAGTAAGCACATAAGAACATAAAAAAGTTTAAAAAAACCCAAACAGTTAACTTGCCTCTCATTTTTCACTTTCCACAGCAACCCATTTTACAATTAAAAAAAAAATGTCCTACATTGTTTCTAGCCAGTTCAAATATGCCCCTTTATTTGTTTACTTAATTGGTCCCTGTTATTTTGTTCACAGTATGCTTTATGTTCCTTCATTTTATTTGTGTTCACCATATTTTTTCCCCAATTTAGCTCTTTTGTAGGGAGCAACAGTGCAAAAATCAAAACCCCCAACTCAGGGTTCAAACACCTGACCCTGCACTTAAAAGACTCCCCTTATAACACACTGAGCTATGCAGGCTTTTGTTACTAAGCCCCCCACAATAGGGAAAACTGTGTGCTCCACCCCTCCTTAATTCCCCCCCCCCTGCAGGCTGTTTTAGGTTCCCCATGTGTGCAGCAGACTGAACCTTAAAATCATGGGTTCAAGCCATGTGCTGGGTTGGTTCTCTTTTTTCTTTTCTTTTGTTGTTGTTGTTGTTGTTGTTGTTGTTTAACATTCTATTGATCAGAAGTTAAAAGCAGGACAAAATTACCTATTGTTAGAATACCTGCCGGACAGAGGCCATGAAGGTAAAATGGAAGACATGTCCTCCTTTTGCTGGATGTCTGGTAACCCTATGTCTGAGAGATGTTTTCACTTGCAACCCCCTCTCTGTCCTTAACTCTGGAATAGAGACCCCCTCCCCACTGATCCTTGGCCACTTTGCTGGCCTGCCCCCCCCACCCCTGGCTGATCCTTGGCTGCACTTCTAGCCTGCCCTGCCAGACCCCAGCACTGGGGCTGCCCACGTGGCCAATCCTCAGCCATGCTGCCAGCCTATCCTGGCTCCACCTAGGGCCTGCTGCCTCCTCCGCCTGGCTGATCTCCA
Source organism: Podocnemis expansa (assembly GCA_007922195.1). NCBI lineage: Eukaryota > Metazoa > Chordata > Testudines > Podocnemididae > Podocnemis > Podocnemis expansa. The sequence continues at coordinate 46,721,828 of ML681989.1, forward strand.
ACTGCACCACTGAGCTGACCCACCCCAGCATGAGATTCTGGACTGCACTGCCAGCCCAGTCCAGGCCATCCCCACCATGGGCCCACCCCACATGGTTGATTCTCTGCTGTGCTGCCGGCCTAGTACATCCCACCACAGGAATGAAAAAATCCTGCGCATCATGAATTTTTTTATGTGCACAGCCGTGCACCTTATAAGGAACATAGTTTGGCACACCCACAAAGAGATCAGCAGAAAGAAGCAGATACGCCACTCACAAAACATGTTGTTTAGGCCACGTGAAGTCAGATTCTGAATTAAGATGAAACAAACAAGAATTATGTCTACATCTGCTTTTTTAGTTTGGATTTGCTAGTCTAAACTAAAAAAGTCTGAGGTTAGTCTGAACTAGTCTCGAGCTAGTCCAGACCTAACTATGGCTTTTTAGTTCAAACTAGCCGCACATCGTAGTGTGAACTAACTTTTTAGGTTGAACTAGTAAGCGCACTAGTTCAAACTAATGGCTTAGTTCGACTTTTCTTAGTTTGAACTATTCATTAGTCTGTGTCTACATTGCACTACTTCAAACTTAAAGTTGAAACTAAGCACTTAGTCTGGACTAGCCAGTCAAACTTATTAGTTCAGACTAAACTTTGTTTACTTCAAACTAAGAAATTTCTTAGTTCAAACTAGGCAAAGCCTAGTGTACACATGGACGAAATTAGTCTGAACTAAGATTGCTTAGTCTGGACTAATTGCCTAGTGTAGACATAGCCAAGGATCCCTGTGGCATTTAAAGACTAACAAATTTATTTATTGAAGGAGGTTTCATGGAAGAAAATCCCACTTCATCAGACACTCTGAACATAAGGAAGCTTACAGAATAGGAGGAAAATAAATACAGCGAAGTGTAAGTCATTGGATCAGGTCACACTGTAGCAGCAAATCAAAGCAGTTGTTAAGACTCAACAACTGCTTTGATTTGCTGCTACAGTGTGACCTGATCCCATGACTTAACTGGTGTTAAGATTCTTCTCCTTGCAGTCTGGAGCTGACTCACTTATTTCCGGAATTAGCATGTCTGGCACACTTTCGTCAAGTAGGTTTCTTAAACCTCGTTTCTAGTTTGAAATATACTAAGTGTGTCTCTATTCTTGTCTTTCTTTCATGGTGTTCTTGGAGTAAGGGAAACATTCCTCTGGGACACCCAGGTTTTGCAATCAAGTGGTTTCTATTATTCTCTTCACAACTGTCTTTTCATGACAAACAGTACATTTCTTATTTTCCCTGGATGCATAGAAACATCACTTACACCATTTTATGTGCATTGTTTGGAATGGGTTATAAAAAAGATCTGGGCTCCAAAACTGCTTGTATGCCCCTGGATCATGCTTGCTGCTACTCAGCTATACCGTTTGTGTCTCAGGTTACAACTGCTTTATTTTAGGTATTCAGGCAGCATGCTGGCTGTGGACTGACTACTAGTGATAAGGTAATATAAAAACAGCAGTCAGAGGTTCTCACAATAATTAAGAAAAGTTTGTCTTTACTAATTAAGAAATTTGTTATGTAAAGCTCAAAACAAAAAAATGCTTTCATTTGCCACAAGGAGAGAATTTCTAAAGCCCCATTCCTTGACCCCTTATGTTATTATTCTGATTCTGGTCCTTATGTGCTTTATCTTGCAATTTAATTAGGTGCTTGTTTTAAACAAATTGTTTGGTAGTTCCTTAATCTGCCATTCTCTCTGATATGACTGTAGCTGCGAGATGAGTTCCTAATTACACCTTATCAACTGTTCTGTTCACTATCCAAAAGAAGAAATGAAGCTTGAATGATATTATTCTTTGTTTTATTTCACTGTTCCTTCTAAAGCTTCCCTCCCCCCCTCCCCCCCCAAAAAAAAAAGTTAATGCAGCTGAGCTTTGCAGGTCAGTGGAGATGAGTACATCACTTTCTCTTTTCAAATTTGCAGTACTTTTGTATATACATACAATGACACCAGATCAACATTTGACATTGATTCTTGTTACTTGGCTCAAATCATCAGGAAGACATCCACCCCTGCTGAGCAGAAAATATTAATAAGCGTCCATAACATATTTATTGTCAGTCACTGTGAGAATGGCAGCAGCAACTGGAGTGGTGAGTGACGGAAAGAGGTAGACCTTTTGTGCAATAAGGAAACAGACAAACTATAAGCTGTCAGTTTTGTTGGGGTTAAGGGAAATGGTCTTATTATTTATTGCTTTTGCTAGAAAGCTAACAATAGTATTTGTACAGTCTTTCCAGAAACATACCATAATATCCAAAATGTGAATGTACATGCTGTAATTTAACTGGTCTTTCACACTAGAGATATACTGCATCAAGTTTTCTTTGTTAATGGATTAGCATGAAATATGGTTCTGTGTTGCAGATTTTCCTCACAAGTAATACATGATGATGAATGTGCAGGAGCCAAGAGCCATGACACTCAAACACGCAGGTAGCTCTGTTAGTGAACAGAAATGTTTTCATGTATTTTGATTCCTCTTATGTAATGTCAATTGTATTGAATTGAAACTGATCCTTTGTCCACCTTCCCCATCCACAAAGGGCACAAAGAACTTTCATCATCTCCAGCTGAAGCCTTTACAGATATACCACAGCAGCAGGATGCAGATGTGAAACTAGTACTAGTAATAGCCTATGAAAAAATGACGTAGTGGGATGGCAAGTTCCAAGGGGGTAGCTTTGTTAGACTAGTTCAGCAAAACAAACAAGGAGTCTAGTGGCACTGTTAATCTTTTATGCTGCTTTACACTTACTCCAGCAAACAAATCTGTGCTGTCTCAGGGACTCTTTCTGCTCCACCATCCCCACACATAAGATACAATTCTGTGGTGCCTTGGGAGCCTACTTTCTCTATCTCAGACTTAAGGGCTATGTCTACACACAAGGTTTTATTTTGAAATAAGTCATTCGGAAATGACTTATTTAGAAATAAAACCTTTATTTTGAAACAGCTTATTTCAAGCTAAAAAAAATTAGTTCGAAATAACGGAAAACCTGAAAACGAAATAGCAGGTCCTATGTGTGGACTTGCTATTTTGCTTCAGGAGAAGGGTACCCTGGGAGGTGTGGCAACATGGCCCCTTGCGGGTTTGCCAGGAACCTGGGGGTGCCCCACGCTACTTGCCCTCTGGGCAAGAGGCTTTGGGAGCCGCAGCACCCCCAGGTTCTACTGCCCAGGTCAGGGGAGCTGCAAGGGCCACGGGGTGGCCGCAGCCCCGGCAGCTCACCCCGCCACCAGCGTCGGGGGGCTGCAGCCCCCGGCAGGGTGGCTGCAGCCC
>ML681989.1:46725541-46747524 GCA_007922195.1 Podocnemis expansa
GGGGGGGGTGAGCCTTCCTCCCAGGGTGCTATGCACCCTGGGATGAAGGTCACTTATTATATCGATATGCCAGGCATATTGATATAATAGAGCTAGATGGGTTATTTCGAAACCACAGTTTCAAAATAACCAGTCATTTCAATATAATACTAGGTTTTATTATATCAAAATGACTTTCCTTATTTCGAAATAAGGAAGCTCCTTATTTCGAGATAAGAAAAATGTCATGTAGACATGACAAGTTTTGTTTCGAAACAACGGCTGTTGTTTTGAAATAAAACTTTCATGTGGACACATGCAAGGAGTATTTCCACCACACCACTGAACAACACAATTACCTGCAGATACATTCCTCTCAACACTACCAGAAATATTCTACTTGAACTCCTCCTGACAGTTGGCACAACAGACTGGACTTCTACATAGATTGCTTCTTCTACAGTACAAAGGCTGAACTCCTGGACAAAGAATGTCCCTTACATCATAACCTCAGTCATGCAGAACATAACGCTATCCACAGCCTAAGATACGACTCTGACATTATCATCAAGGATACTGACAAAGGAGGTGCTGTCCTCATCATAAATAAATCAGATTACTATCAGGAGGCTTATAGACAATTCGCCAACACAGCAGTTTACAATCATTTCTCTCAGACCCCACTGAGGAATACCAAAAGTAACAACACCACCTACTTAAGAAACTACCTAAAGCAGGACAGGAACAAATCAAGACAGACATACCCCGAGAACGCCAGCCAGGAATATTCTATCTCCTACCAAAAATCCATAAGAAAGAAAACCCTGGATGCCTCATCATCTCAAGCACTGGCACTCTTACAGCAGGCTTATCTGGCTATGTGGACTCTCTCCTCAGACCCTGTGCTATCAACACTCCTAGCTATCCACAGACTTCCTGAGAAAAATTCAGCTCATTGGCGACCTTCCAGAAAATACCATCCTGGCCACTACTTGATATCTTCATCTGGATCCACAGAAAGTATGACTTTGAGATTTCTACAAAGATTTCAACAATTTGCACTCCATGATCAACCGTAGTATGGAACACTATGGACAGGAGATCCACTTTCTGAAGACAACAGTACAGAATAGGGATGGATGCATAAATACCACCCTATACCGACAACCTACAGACTGTTACAGCTACCTACATCTCTTGAGCTTACACCCAGGACATGCCACTTGATCCACTGTCGTCAGCCAAGCCCTAAGATGTAACCGCATTTGTTCTGATCCCTCAGACAGACACCTTCAGGATCTCCATCAAACAGTCTTAAAACTACAATACCCACATGGAGAAGTGAGGAAACAGAATGACAGAACCAGATGGGTACACAGAAGTCAACTGCTACAGGAGAAGTCGAAGAAAGAAAACAACAGAATGCTTCTGGTCATCACTCACAATCCCCAATTCAAACTGCTACAGCACATCAAGGACCTACGGTCTATTCTACAAGACAATCCCTCAATTGGTCAGGCCTTGGGTGGCAGACCCCTCCACACTTACAGACAGTCCCCCAACCTTAAACAGACACTAACCAGCAAATACAGACCTAACAACAGAAACATTAAAGCAGGCACCTACCCCTGCAAACAAACCATGATGAGAACTTTGCCCCCGTATCTGCACAAAAGACACCATCATAGGACTTAATCAAGCCAGCTACTCCATCAAGGGCTCATTCACCTGCTCATCCACCAATGTCATTTATGCCATCATGTGCCAGAAATGCCCCTCCATCCCACCTTATACATTGGACAAACAGGACAATCTATGCAAAAGAATAAACGGACACAACTCAGACATGAGAAATAACATTTAAAAACCAATAGGGAACGCTTCAGTTTCTCTGATCACTCCATTAATGATCTGTTAATAGTTGTACTCAGGCAAATGGATAACAAATCAAAGCTTCAAAGAGAAACTGCAGAATTGGAATTCATATGCAGATTTGACACTATCAACTTAGTGCTGAATAGAAACTATGTTTTTTTTCTCCCCACTACAACAGGTGATTTTGTTTTCCTGCCTCCCTCATGTATACTATTCTTCATTATTTGAATCTAAACAACTGCTTTGATTTGCTGTTACAATCTGACGTGATCCTATGACTTGCACTTCCTTGCATCCAGGGGTTAAAGTATAATTTGGCAGGCCCTGGAACCTTCCTAAATTTCCAGGTCCCCTTCCCACAGGTCTGAGTCCTCTTCCCACAGGTCCAGGCCCCCCTTCACCCACTCCAGCTAGTGTTCCCCACATGCATGTCCACCACCCCAGCTGGTGCCCTCCACACACCTGCCCCCCACATCACCTAGTGCCTTCCACCCCAGCTACTACCCCACACATGCCTACTCCACACCTCAGCTCCGCCATCTACTGCCCCTCTAACACCTGCCCCCAACCCCCAGCTACTGCTCCCCCCAAACCTACCTCCCACCCTAGCTACTGCCCCCCATGTCCTACTCTCAGCCCTGATCCTAACCCCTTCTTCCTACCCAACTTCTCACATGCTTTCCCCACTGGCTGCCCCAAACCCCTGGGCTCCTCTTATTCACGCTGCTGAGATGGCCGAGGTCCTGTGCTTGGGGGAGAGAGGCTGCAGGCAGCACTGACCAGCCAGTCAGAGAGACCCAGGCCCACACATGCCACTGGGCCCAACAGGAAGGGGCAGGGCTGCCGCAGGCTCCAGGCAAAAGAGGGGAGGGGTGGCTGGGCTTGCTCCAGCCCCTTCCTTCAGCTGGCCCTAGGGGAATGCACTGGAACGCTGTGTTCTGGTGCATTCTTTCTATTTTAGGGGGCCCTGGAATGCACAGTTCTAGGACATACCCCTATTTTAGGAGCCCCAAAACACTGCCCCCCCAAAATAGAGGAGCCCTGGCATTCTTGGGCTTTCTGCCTAACTTTAACCCCTGACTGCATTTATTTTCCTCCCATTCTGTGAGTTCCCTATCAAGCATTTGATGAAGTGGGATTTTCTCCCATAAAAGCTCATGGCTGTGTTCACACAGCACTCTTATTTCGAAACAACAGAGGTTGTTCCGAAATAAGAAATACCCCGTTCACACGACACATGGTTGTTTCGAAACAATGGCACCCGTTGTTTCGAAACAACAGCATTGTTTTGAAACAACTTAAACCCCATGTGGGGATGAAACAATGCCATCCAAACATGTTGTTTCAAAACAACAGTGACTTGTTTTGAAATAACTGTTGCCTGAAACTGCTATTTCACTTTGAACTTTTTTCCTTAATTCGAATTAACAAACTGTTAATTTGAATTAAGTTATTTTGAAATAAGGCATTATTTTGATACAAGTTGTTTCGACACAACTTGTATCGAAATAATGCCTGTGTGTGAACACAGCCCATGAGATAAATAATTTTTTTGGTCTTTAAAAGTGCCATCAAATTATTTGTTTATTATGGTGGCATTTAGCTGTGATGCTGGTGACCCATGCCCCCGCTTAGGGTGGTGGGATAGAGGAGCTGAGGGGGAAGCCAGGGGAAGAGGGGCCTCCCTGTCTGTTCCCCCCCATGTGTTTTCCCCTGCCCACCCATCATGCCCCTCTCCTAAATCAAAATAGCAAGTCCTGTGTTTGGACATGCTATTTCAATTGGGGCTTTTCCCTTGTTTTGAGCGCACATTTTTTTACTTTAACTTGTTTAGAAATAAGGACTTTATTTCCAAACAAGTTGTTTTGAAATAACTTATTTCGAAACAATGAGCTGCGTGTGGACATAGCCTAAGCCTCACTGAACACTGAAATGCATAGCTAGAAACCTGTAGTGTGTGAATCATGTGCATATGCTCCAAGAAATCAAAATTCATGCTGTCTTTCAAGAAGATTCTCCAACTTTAAAAGAACATTAAGCAGAGGCTCGTTGTCCATAAAAGATAAGCACATTTTATCCCCTTTGGGTACTGTAACTAGCATTTGCAGTCTCTGAATCATAATAGCAGACAGAAACATAACTCTTATCTAAAAAATAACTATGGCTAAAAGATAATTTACTTATTTTTCTATGCCCCTGCTCTCAATAAATTCAGCTTTATCCCACACAACCATAGCGATTGCTCATTCACAGATCTCACTGCAGTCCATCATTAGCTGTATTAGACTAGTACTCTCGTTTGTCATTGTCATGGTGATTGCCCTTTGATCTACCATTTCACAAAGCACCTATGGGAGGCAATTTTCAGCTATGCACTTTTCTTAGTTCTTGAACCCAGCAAGTCTTGACTTCAGTGGGAGTACACGGGTGGCCCTGACCCTACCCCTCCTTTCAGTCCATTCTTTCTACTAACTTCTGAAAAGTGAGGACAGAGGAAGGATACAGAATGTATGTGAATGACCCATCTCAAAGAAGGACATTTCCTGGTAAGTAACCCTTCGTTCTTCTTCGAGTGTTGCTCACATCCATTCAGATTCAGGTGACTTACAAGCTGTACTTAGGATGGTGGGTGGAGTTAAGGTTTCCCTGCTCAAAGAATGGCTCTACCCAGAGCAGCATTGTCTCTTGCCTCCTGGACAATTGCATAATGAGATGTGAAGGTATACACTGAAGACCAGGTCGCCACCCTGCAGATCTCCCGGATCAAGACCTGTGTAAGGAATGCTGTGGAGGATGCTTCTGCTCTAGTCAAATGAGCCATGATTCTCAATTGGGGAGGGGAGTGTTTGCTCTTTGGTAGCAGTCCTTGTTATAATTTCATATCCAGGATGAGATGCATTGGGTCATTACTGCCTGTCCCCTCACACTCAGCAAGTGCCATAAACAACTGAGTCATTCTGTGGAAGGGTCTGGTCAGCTCAATGTACATTGGGAGTGCTGTTTTTACGTCAAAGGTGTGCCATTTTCTCTGGTTCTCCATGATCTGTGGGTCTGGGAAGAATACTGGGAGGCAGATGTCTTGGTTAACATGAAAGGGAGACACAACATTAGGAAAAAGGCTGGATGAGAATGGAGCTGTACTTTGTCAGAGTGGAATACTGTGTGTGCGTGGGGGGAGGTTCTGAGGAGAGGGTTCAACTCTGAAACCCTTCCAGCGGAGATGATAGCTACCAGGAAAGCCACCTTCTATGATAAAACTAGTAGTGTGTGTGAGTTGAGGGGCTAATATAGGCCTTTTGTGAGTCCCTTGAGTACTAGGTTTGTCTCATTGTGGGATTAGGTCCTGAACCTGGGGGTACAGTCTCTCTAGGCCAGAGGTCTCAAACACGTGGCCCATGGGCTGCATGTGGCCCCTAAAGCTATTTCCTGTGGCCTGCAATGACACTATTGTTACCGATAGTTGCAATATTGTTGTATGAAAAGGTTTCAGTGGTGAGGCCCCTGGGCTAATTACTAGCCCCCAAAAGGCCCTGTACTAGTCCTTGTGCAGCCCTTATGGTGATTTGAGTTTGAGACCCCTGCTCTAGGCCATTCAGGAAACTCTACTTGTGGTCAGCAACCTTTGCCAACCTCATATTGGCCCCTCCTCTCTGACCATCAGCCTGTGCCAGTGGCTCCCTCCACCAAAGAAAAGCAACAGCTACCTGAAAATTTAGTAGCAGCCATGGTTGGAGTTTGGGGGTTGCTTCCCAGGCATGCTGCTGAAAGGAGCCATTCTTGGAAAGATGCTGCCTGGAGTGGCTTCTCTTGGTGGTATGCTTGGGGATGGGGTCTTTCGGAAAGCTATGGAGAGAAGCTGCCTGGAGCAGCTCCTTTTGGGAGGTCCTCCAAGCACGCTGCAGAAAGAAGATGTCCAGCATTGTCTCCTTTTGGTAGCAGGACACCATGGAGAGCAGCTGCTCCAGGCAACTTTTTTCCTCAGCATGCCTGAAGCATGGGCATCGCAGGGACACTCTGCACCCCAGCTGCCCCCAAAAGATGCTGTCTGGAGTGGCTTTCAGTGGCAGAAGCGACAATTTCTGTGGCACTAGAGAGGGTGCCCTGTGCCACTCTGACATGTGAGCCAGGGGTTGCCTACCCCTGGGGCTGAGAGAAGGGGGCCACCTTTTCAGTATTGAGTAGTACTGAGATCTCTGCTGGGTGTACCCTGAGAGAGGGGAATGAGAGGCTCTTCTCTTTAAGGTTTCGGATGTAGTCCAATATGGTCTGGATTGGAGTGGACTCCAGAGGCATCCCCTCTTTCCTGTGCCCAGAGGGAGAAATGTCTCCACTTGTCACTGTAGGTGGCTCTTGTTGAGGGTTTTCTGCTATCAGTTATGACCTTCTGAACCTTTCCGAGCATACTTGCTCACTTGGTTTCAGCCATGCAACCTCCACCCCATCAGATGCAGTACTCTCGTGTCTGGGTGATGAAAGCAACCAGAGTCCTGTGCGAGCAGGTCTGCTTTGAGCAAGAGCATTAAGGGTGAAGCTACTGAGAGGCCAAGGAAGATTGTATACCATGGCTGGCATGGCCGAGCTGGGGCTGTCAGGATTATGTCTGCCTGGTCCCTTTCAATCTTTAGCAGGACCCTGTGGATCAGGGGGATGGGAGGGAAGGCATAGAGGTGTGGGCCCCACCAATCCATCGGGGGAGGCATCTGAGAGTGACCCCATCTCCCTCCCCTTGAGTGAGCAAAATCGGTCACACTTGTGGTTTGCTCATGGAGCAGACAGGTCTATCTATGGGAGAGCCCAGGTTTCGAAGACGTGGTTTACTACCTCTGAGTGCAGGGATCACTTGTGCTGGGAGAGGAATTTCCTGCTGAGTGTGTCCTCCTGGGTGTTGCTCACCCCAGGCAGGTGGGAGGCTATCGGAGTGAAGTTGAATTTCAGTGCTAAGCCCCACAGTAGAGACGCCTCCTCACATAGCACAGGCGACCATGCACCCCCCTGGTGTTTGGTGTAGAACATAGATGCTGTGTTGTCCGTCAGTACCTGTACTGTCTTTCACTTTATCTTGTCTAGGAAAACTCTGCGTGCTAAACAAATCACTCTTACCTCCTTCACATTTATGTAGAGGGGGCTGCCCTCCTGCGACCATGTCCCCTGGGTGGACAAGCCTCCCATGATGCGGGCTCCCCATCCCAGGTCTGACGCATCTGTGATCAGATTGAAGGAGGGATTCTGGGCTTCAAAGGGAACGCCCTTGCATACAAATTCTGGGCACTGCCACATTCTTAGTTTGTCTAGCACCCCCTTTGGGATGATGACCACCCCATTCAGGGAGTGACATTTTGGGTGGAATGCCATTGCCAGCCATGATTGTAAGGGTCTCATGTGCAGGTGGACTGTCCTCATCATGTATGTGGAGGCTGCCATATGGCCTAGCAGCTGAAGGCAAACCTTTGCAGTTTTGGTGGGGATGTGAAGTAGTTCTGAAATTATGTAGATCTGGACTGAAACCTTGATAGGGGGAGTGAGACCCTTGTCCTTATTGAGTCCAGTTGGGCTCTGATGAATTCTATTCTCCTTGTTGGGGAGAGATTCAATTTTTCTTTGTTTACAAGAAGACCCAGTCTGCCACACAGGCTTCGAACCACACTAACACTGCGCCAGACCTGGTGTCTGGACTTTCCACTTATCAGCCAGTTGTCTAGGTACGGGAATATCCAAATCCCCTGTTTTCTCAAGTGGGCCGTGATGGTCACAATGCAGTTTGTGAACACCCATGGGGCTAGTGAGAGACTGAAAGGATGTGCAGTGAACTGGAAGTGTTCTCTGCCCACCACAAAGCAATAGAACTTTCTGTGTCTTTGCCTTATTGAGATGTGAAAATATACATCCTTCAGGTCGAGGGCCATGAACCAGTCCCCTGGGTCTAATGAGGAAATAATCTGACATAGGGAGACCATTCAGAACTTCATACTCTTTAAGCATTTTTCAGGGCCCTGAGGTCTAGGGTGGGTAGTAGACTGCCATTTGCCTTTGGGACCAGGAAGTAACAGGAATAGAAACCCCTCCCTTGTTCCATTATAGGAATTTTTCTATAGCCCCCAAGGCCAGGAGCTTCTGGCACTCTAGTTCCAAAAAGGTCTCATGAGAGGGGTCCCCGTTCTTGTGGGAAGGGGGCAGTTATTGGTCCAGAGGCCTGATCTTGAACTGGATGGAGTAACCTTGTGCGATCAAGGCTAGGATCTAGTGGTCTGATGTTATTCTCACCCATTAATATAGAAAGAAGCCAGCCGGTTCCAGAATGGAGGGGCCTGGTTCTAGTTGTCAAGGCAGCCCTCGGATGAGAGGTCAAAACCTCTGCTTCTGTGTCAAGGGGTGGGAGTTGTTGTTGCCCTGTCGGGTCATCTGGGGCTATGTTCACACACAGGGGGTTATTTTGATACAAGTTGTATCGAAATAACGCCTTATTTCAAAATAAGTTAATTCGAATTAACAGTTTGTTAATTCGAATTAAGGAAAAAAGCAGGAATCGAAATAGCATGTTCAGACAACAGTTATTTCAAAATGAGTCACCATTGTTTCGAAACAACATGTTCAGATGGCATTGTTTTGAAACAGTCATTTCGAAACAACGTTGTTTCGTCCCCACATAGGGTTTAAGTTGTTTCAAAACAATGGTGCGTCATGTGAACATGGCCTTTCTTATTTCGAAACAGCCTCTGTTGTTTCGAAATAAGACTGCTGTGTGAACACACCCTGGGTGTTGTCCTGGGACCTGGACTGCCTTCTGCCTCCGTTTCTGTCACTGTCCCCACTCCCATAGGGGCAGTGGGATGACTGTAAGGGCCAGTGTCTGGTGCTCTGCTGTTGTTGGTGTTGCTGCTGCTTCTGGAGTTGCTGCTGAGGCTGTTGAAGCTTGAAGGAACACCTGGCTGCCTTGGGGGGGGGGTGTACATTCCCAGCAATCGTAGGGAAGTGTAGCAGTCCTTCGTACCATGGAGCTTCATGTCCATTGATTCAGAGAACAGCAAAGGTCCTTCAAATGGGAGGTCTTGAATGGACTATTGCATCTGTGGGGACAGTCCCAAACCATGTAAACAAGCAGCTCTGCCCATGGCAATTGCTGATGCTACCCTGTGGCTTGCCATATCCCTGGCATCCCATGAGGTCAGGATTATGGTGCACGCTGCTAGGAGGCCCTCCTTCACCAGTGTGTTATAGTCCAGCGTGTGGGCAGAGAGAATGAGGTCCTTAAACCTCTCCATGGACCTTCAGAGGTTAAAGACGTACCTGGCCATGACATCCTGGTGATTGTTGATACATAGTTGTAGGGCTGTGGTGGAATACATTTTTTTACCGAAGAGGGAGATCTTTTTGGCCTCTTTGTTCTTTGGGGTGGCAGCTGGTTTACCTTGCCTTTCACATTGGTTTACCACGTCCACTACCAACAACCCCAGTGTACGGTGGTTAAAAAGGATGCTGAATCTGTCTGCTGCACATGGTATTTCCTGTCTGCCCCTTTCAAAACTGGGGAACCAAAGATGAAGTCCGCCATCTGGCATGAGCAATTTTGATGACTCCCTCATGCAAAGGTACTGCCACCGCGCTGGTGGGGCTATGTCACCCATGTCAAATAGGGGGTTAAAGTCCTCTCTGATCAGCTCAATTGGTAGCTTGAGGTTGGTGGCCGTGCACCTCAGCACCTCTTGGTGGGCACATGGGTCTTCCCTGAAAGAGAGGGACCTCTAACAGGCAACTTTGTCAGGTGATGAAGAGGACATCACCCTCAAGCTGCTTTGGTGGAAACCTGAGGGTCTTGCTCCTTGATCCAACTCCTTGTCAGACTCCACTGCATCCCAAAGCCCCTGGGCTGTAGCCAGCCTAGATGACCCTGGGATTGTGGGGTCTCTTTTGGAAGAGCCCCAGGAACCCCAGTCAGTCCATTGTGCTGACCAGTCCTTAAAGCTTCTTGGTGCTGAGTTCTGTGTGGAGGTTGCATGGCCCTGCACCAAGTAGCATTCAGATTCCCTGTGCCATGAGGCCTGAGGCCTCTTATGCGCCAGTACCGGTAATGTGGCATGTGGCAAGGCTAGTGCCAGAGTGGTTTGTGCCAGCGCTCTGCCCCATGAGTCCCTGGGCTGAGGGGATGGGGAAGATTGCTCCCTCTTGCACTTACCACCTGTCCAGGCTGAGGTTGGTGCCAGTGCTGATGGGGTTGATAAGCATTGGCATCAGCATCAAGCATCAGAGTCCTCCAAAGAGTGTGATTTCCCACACTCGCGGCGTAATCTCTTCAAGCATGCTGGGGAATGTTCCTGTGATGAAGTCACTGGGGAGAAACGAAAGTAGGCTCCATTGTCCCCTGGCTCTGACCCCAATGAGAGTGGAATAGATGTCCTCCTCAGGGGAACACTGCATGGAGAGTCCACAAGTCAGACTGATGGGGACCACTGAGGCCGCGGCAGTGAGGGGCTGCACCAACTGTCCCCAGGTTCCTGTTTCAGGGAGCTAGGGGTAGGGGCACAGTGCTGTGATGTACTACCCCAACAGTTTCGTTGCCGCACAGCCTCCTCCTGTGCTGATGGTCTGGGCTAGTGATCAGAACCTGACCAGGGCTTGGATAGCAGCGCCAGTTTGTCCCTAGACACCACCTGCCTAGGCAGGGTGGTGGTCAGTACCTGCAGGAAGGCCTTCACAGCCTTAAATGCCTCTGGCATTGAGGGAAGCAGCAGTGCTTTCATGCCATGGAGGAGACCAGGGCCAGTGATCCAGACTTGTACTGATGGCGCGGCTTTTCTTTGGGTTGGGCCCCCAAGGTGGACTTCAAGTCCGAACAGGGCTTCTTAGGATTCCCAGACAGGGATCAGTGCTGCGGACGGGCAGGAGCAAAATGGGCCCTCGACACTGCGGTTCCCTGTGCTGATGCTGATCCACCCAGCACTGAGGCAGGTCACAAGGCCTCTTCTATGGCCATGGAATGGAGGTGATATTCCTGTTTCTTTTGGGTCCTCAGCTTAAAGGACTGACAAATTTGGCATCTGTTGGCCCTGTGAGTCTCCCTGAGGGACTTCAGGCACTTCTTGTGAAGGTCACTGAGACGGAAGACCTTGCTGCACCTGGTGCAGTGCTTGAAGCCTGGCATGGCTGGTTCAGTGCTCGCACACATGGTACCCCCGAAGCGCGGCGGTAAGGTGGTCTCTCTGGCACATCTGGAGCCCAGAGGGAAAACTGAAATGAATAGAAATTCCAGACTGGGAAAGATGAAGATGGAGTGATGAAAAGATAGGTGCTTTTAGAATTGAAAGAGTGGTCAGTTCCAGGACCATCGCTAATGGGCGGAAAGAAGGAACTGAAGGGGGAGCAGGAGCAAGGCCATCTATATACCACATGTGATGCTGTCTGGGTGTAGGGGATTGTTTATGATTGTTTTTAATAATAATACTTCATACTTGCAATAATCCATATCAACACTATCAGCATTGGTACTGTGTTTGGTACCAGTACAAAGGTTATAATCTGCTAGCAATGACTGTATGATTTATAGGTAGGTGTCATGTCTGTATTCAAAGTTAGAAATGTATTTCTTCCATTTGTGTTCCAAGTTATTTGATTCTAAGCCACGCATAGACTGGGTGTGTGCAAAACCATTGTCCTTTTAATGGCCCATTAAAGAAGGTCTGAGGTACAGTAGGCCCAGGGAGGAACTGGCTGAACCACTAAGGTTGCCCAGGTGGCTCAACTCCATTTTGATTGGCAAAAAACTCCATGCAGCATGATGAAAGCAGAGATGATAAAAAGCAGCAACCCTGTCTCCATTTTGTCTTCAGTCTCTAAGCTGCAACCAATGTCCTCCTCTGGGACTATTCTGCTGCCACTGAACAGAGGATTTAGACATACCCAGGTGCTGGGTGTATACCAGAGGAACTGGGCTAGCCTGCAAACTGCAAATTCTGCAAGGACTTGCTTTATATGGTCTCTAAATCATTTGTATGCATGTGATTCAGTTTGACCCTTTAACATCTCTCATATTTTGTTTCTTTTCTTTTTATATTAAACCTTTAGTTGTAGTGACTAAAGATTTGGCTGGCAGCATGGTATTTTGGGTAAGATTCAAAACTATATTGTTCTGGGTGATGTGGCTGGCCTTTTGGGGTCAGAAGAACCCATTTTTTTAAGAGACCCAGCAGCGAGGTGCAGACCGGAGGAGTTGATGTGTAATAAAGAGGGCTTTTTTCTATTTTGTTATGCTTTATGATGCCCAGTGTGGGGAATCAGAAGTATGTTTTGTTTCTGACTGGAAGACTGGTTTAAGTACCACTCATGAGTGGTTTGAGGGATTGGCCCCTGGTTGTGCAGCTTGTCCTTATTTTTACATATTCAAGAAGTTATCCTAGGGTGCCCAGGTCACACCATGCAGGTGTGCAGGACAGAGGGAGCATTGGCCACTGACCCTACAGCAGGGGTCTCAAACTCAAATCACCATGAGGGCCGCATGAGGACTAGTACATTAGCCTTAGGGCCACACCACTGAAACCTTTCCATACAATGATACTGCAAATATCAGTAATGATAGCATCATTGCGGGCGGCAGGAAATAGCTTTAGGGGCTGCATGCGGCCCGCGGGCCACATGTTTGAGACCCCTACCCTACAGGGACAGGCTAAGGCAAAAAGCTTCTGGGCATCCAGGCGCTGCAGTACGTAGACACCTGAATCTGAGTGGTTGTGAGCAGTGCTCGAAGAAGGACAACTTCTTTTATGGAAGCATGCAATGATAGTAGGCAGAAATTTATCAATAAAGACATAGTTCACTGCCACCACCAGCCCTCCTCCAGACCACATGCATGCATTTTTAGGTGACACTGTGCATTCAGTTACACTGTAGTAAATCTCAATTAAGTATTAAAAAAATTAAAGTGCAAAATCATGCTTTGTTCCTTGAGTGTGTAAAAAAATCCAATGAGCCTGACTGTTTCAGCATGACAAAGCAATAGATCATGGCATATTTAGTCAATTCTTTTTAATGCATTTCCTTTATCTTTTAAACCCTGTTATGCTAACTTGTTAAGAAACATTGGGAAAATTCCAAATTCCAAAATTCCATGTTCTTAATGCAACAGGGACAGTCAATGCAGTTTATCAGAAAGATATTTGAGTGAATTATCTAATATCTTCCTCATGGAAATCTTTGTCATAAATGGAAGTGCATGTTGTTTGACCATGGTTAATTCCTGCAGCTAGAAGTCTTCTAGTGCTTCTTATGCTTATGGGACAGCCTAGGGGGGTGGGGGGGAGAAGAGTTTCCCCTGATAGCCTGGGACTTTAAATATGAGTCATAAGAGTTTGCTCAGGGACACAAACAATGAAAGCTCTGGATTAAGGGAAGTCACACAGAACTCCAACAGGAAAAGTTGTGTGGATGAGGAAGAATGTTATTATGGAATATCAATTAGCCAAATAGCTCTGCCCATGTAGAAACTATCTTAATTCTCTCACCACAGAAACTTCCCTTTCAGAGAAGTCTTTGTTTAAGAAGCTGTTAGAGTTCTTAACAGTATTATCAAGATTCAGTGAGATGGAGGTGTGTGTGTACTGTTGCAAAGTACCCCCCAACTTGTGCAATGGGGTGGCTGTTCTCCCGGTGTGTTAGGCCTGTAGTAGGTCTGCCCCATCTTGCCACAGGCTCTTCCCCTGTTGTCCTGGGGGACCCTCCTATCCTCACACTTGGGGTGGACTCCAGCCCATGGGCTGCCCTCTGGGACTACAGTCTGAGTCTATAGCCCCTGAGTTCTCTCCCCTGAGGGTCACCTTTGGGTAGTTCTTTAGCAGGGCCTTGGCTTCTGGGCTCCCGAAGAGCTGTAGTAGCTCCTCTCGCCAGCTGGTCCTTGGCCCTTCCTCCTCCTTGTTGCTACTCCTCTGGAGGGGTCTCTGGCTTCTAGTTTGGAGGTGGGGGGGGTGGCAGCAACAGCAGTAGTAGTGGCAGTGGTGGCGGCTGCTGCTGCTGCTGCTGAGATCAGCCTTCTGGGACTAGTCTCTCCCTTTCCTCCCTGGATGCTAGCAGAGGTTTGTTTTTTATTGGCCATGAGGTAGCCACTGATTACCCTCAGGTGTCTCTTCTCTGCCTGCCAGAAACAGGGCCTTTAGCATTCTAGGGCAGACATATCTTCCCTCCGATACTCTTCTATAGCCATCTGAACTAACTTTATCATAGTACACATACACACATGCACAGATAAAGGACTTATCTACTTGTACATCTTCCCCCAGAGTCCTATTTATATGCTGTAAGTATCTTTAAGGGGGTCGATTATGGTTTTGTAAGATCTGCTTTTTCTGTGTTTGGGATATTAAGGTTCTATTTGTGTTTTGAGATATGCTAGGCAGAAGCAGTAAAGGACTGCTTAGAATGAGAAATTGCAAAAACTCATGCACTGATCATGATTCAAAGGTGACCAGTGAAAGGCGTTGTAAGTTGCCAGTTGTTTCATATTCTCATGGAGGATGAATTTTAGCAGAAAATGTTCTGCTTGTAATGCCATATAGACTACCTATCTAAAATTCTGTTCCCAAATGCATATTCAAGTGGTAAGATCTCATTTGTGTTAGCGAAGATGTCATCCAAATGGCCATAATATTAAGCAGACAGGTGACCAACAAACAGCAATGTTGATGATACAATGACCTGGTTGGAAGAAACAGATCCATGCTATACTGAATTTATGCATCCAGAGTAAGCAAAACATGTCATTTCTAATCTACTTTTACACGTGATTAACTTCCAAAATTAAAAAATAGATGTGGTTTTTCAAAGGAGCATCCACCAAGTTTTGCATAACCTGGGTCAGCAAGAGGCTGGATAGTCAAGGGGGTTAGGTTATTAGCCTAGAACTGAATACAACTAGGCTCAGTTCTCTGATCTGACCCTAATTTCCTATGTGATCCTGGACAAGCTATCTAGTCTGGTCTCCAACTATAAAATGAGGACAACAGCACTAATGGGAATGTTTTGCTGCTAACCACATCATTAAAGATTGCACGGCACTCAGCTGGAAACCAGGTCAAAAAAGCATCTTTAATAGTACAGGGCACCAAAGATAGTGATGGTTAAACTCTAAAAACAGGATCTTTTGGATAAGTTTGAATTCTTCTCTGAAGCTTTTAAGCACTTGCTTCAGATCCAACAATCCTCTTTCCACATCATCTTCAAAACGCTTACTCTCCAACAGGCTATGCAATGCTTTTTCCACACAAAATTGCTGCCAACATACCCCACTTATTCTACCTGATACATTTCTCCTGGAGAACTGAAAGAGAAGACTAGCCTCCTGCTACCCTCTTCCGGTGAATATATATTTTTTTTAAAAGAGATCAGGTCATTCATTCTTTCCTACAGCATAAGAGAAAGCAATTCACCAGCCATAGCTCAGCCATCTTTTCAGTTAACAGTTGTCATAGTAACATGTTCTTCCCTGATGTCACATCTTTTAGGAGTGGATAAGCAATCACTGTCCAGTTCCTTGTGCTGTTGCTATGTGACGCAGTCACTCTCCTTGGCCGTGGCTTCTTTCTACTTTAAGTTTTATGGGCACCATGGAGGAGAGCTGGCAAAGTTTTCCAGTCAAAAGTTTTTTCCACTGACAAATGCCGATTCAGGTTCACCAAAATACATTTCTAAATTCATGTTCCTGTCAATTAATTGTTTTGGTTAAAAAAAAAAAAAAAAGGAAAAGAAAAAAGAAAGACCAACAGTGTCAAAAACATTTAAACATTTTCTAGACATTTTAGGTTTGTAGCTAGCTTCATAAGGGGCTCACAAAACTATTCAGGCCTCCCAATGCTTAATCTGCACCAGAATCTCTAGGTTTGGCAGGTCATAGCCCTGTAACTTCTGGGATTGCTGTCTCAGTTACGAATGTAAAATAATTGTTTGAGCCACCTCTTTCATTCTAAATTAATCACTGAGGATTTACCCCACTATTGTACCTCAGTAGCTAGGACACTAAGCCATGACCCAGCCTCAAGTCCCAACTCTATAGCAGCGACTTGAACCCACTTCAAGTGTTCAAATTACTATACTACTGTATATTCAAGAAGAAAAGAAAATGCTCAGTCTCACCTTTTCAAGCATTGACACAAGGACAGGAAGCTAGTCAGCCCCTCTGCTGGGTGAGTCCCCTCACTCCTAGACTATACAGTTATTCATTCTTACTCTCTGGGCATGTCTGCACTTACACTTTAAATCAAAATAATGGTGATTATTTCAATTTAAAGTAGTACATGTCTACACTAGCTTTGCTTACTTCAAAATGAGGAGCTCCCTCATTTTGAAATAAGGAACGGTCATTTTGATATAATAAAACCTCGCTTTGAATCAAAATGATAGTTAAATCAAAATTATTTCAAAATAACTCAGTGTAGCTGTGCTATTTTGATTTAACTGTTATTTTGATTTAACACTTTTCCCCTTCTTCCTCCAAGGGTGTCTTCCTCTTTCTATACATTAGGTGGAGGCATGGCCCATCTTGGGGGCCATCTTACCATACCTCCCATGGTGCCCCTCCTCTGAATTGAACTAGCAAGTCCTGTCTATGGACATGCTAGTTCAATTTGGGGACATGAAAACGTGATATAACTTAAATCACTTTAATGATTTTTATTTTGATTCAATTAGACTGATTTAACTTAAATCATTTTAATAATCGAAGTCTAGACATAGCCTCTAGCTCAAAGAATATTTTGTTATATGCATACAATGGGATCATTTCAACAGGAGAGACACTCACAATCACCATCCTGGGATAGCCCATAGTCTGGTGCTTAGAGCACACTACCGGCATACCAACAATCTAGGGGTGCAACTGCTTGTTTCACAGCAGTGAGTTGGAGCTAGGTCCCTCAGTATCCTAGATGAATACCTTGGTTTGGGGTGTCAAGATCCTTATAATTTGCAAATAGCATGCAAGTCCCCTTGCAAATTTAGATTTTTTTTTCAAAATTTCCTTTGTATAATGGTGTAAAATTCATTCATCTCCTACTCACCTGATGAATTGCAGCTCATGAGTGCTATGGCTACACTGCCAAATTAGTCCAGACTAAGGAAGCTCAGTCCGGACTATTTTGGCCAATGGCCGCACTAGGCTTTGCCTAGTCCGAACTAAGAAATTTCTTAGTTCGGACTAGGTAAAGCTTAGTCCAGACTAGTACAACCTGGTGGCTAGTCCAGATTTCAGTGCCTAGAACTAAGCATGGGCAAGACAAAAAGTAATGACTAGTTACTAAAGAAGTCTGAACTAGCCAGTCAGTTTGAACTAGGCACGTGTTCTAGTTTGAACTAGAACACATGGCTCATTTGAACTAAAAAGCCGCAGCTAGTTTGGACTAAACTTAGGCTATTTTAGTTTGCACTAGTAAGATCCCCAATGGATCTATTAACAATGAAATCCTTGAGAGGACCAGCCTACCCTTCATGCAGACAATGTGGCTACTTACAGACCTTGCTGGCTGGGACACAATCATGGGACATGTACTCCATGTCTGCTGAAGGTTATGCTCTATGGCCAACTCAAGAACTATCGACAACATAGAGGGCCAAAGCTCCAATAGGCTGACAAGGTCAAGCAAGGTCTCAAAAAAATTTAAGCGTTCCCACTACTGACTGGGAAAGCCCCATCCACAAGCACTCAGCCACAATAAGGAAAGTACATTTGTCACACAGAGTTAGAGAGCCTGGGCTAAGGTATGTAGGTGAGCCAGGAAGTATAATGTGCTCCAGCCTCCATCTGGGACGTGGATCAGTAGCCACTATGGAAATGTCTGCCACTCACACATTGGCTTTTTTCCCCACACTACTGAAAAGCACTAATGACTAGTGGATTTAGTTATGTCTCCTTTCATCTGTCCAGATCTTGGATGTCCATGATATGGTTTAAGATGCCCAAAAGAAAACGTTAGTTTCAGGTTAAATTAAATGGCTAATTTGACCTGTCACTAATGTTCTTCCAACATTTCAATTGGCCAGAAAGTATGAAAATATTTGGTTTCAGACTGATTGAGAACTTTGTGACTGATAGAAAAATCAATTATTCAGAAAGCTCTCTCCTGGAGTTCACCCACTATATACTGAAACTCCAGTGTGCAAGTTCCTTCCATCCAGTGAAGAGAAGAATTAAAGAGTGCCCATATAAATCCAGAAAATTTTCTAGTGCATAATACATCCCTGTGTATATTTAGGGCATTGACTGCCATTCCCTAAAACTATTTTAGTACCCTTTCTAAAATATATGTTTTCTTAACTCAGTTCTTGGGCTTATTTTATTTCACAAGCTAAATACATACACCTGACACATTTCATAAGAGATTCATAAAATAAATGCAATCTGTTAAAATAGAGTCCATTTGTAATATGTTCCATAGTTTCCTAAAGAATGCTTTGGCACAATGCTATATACAAACGGCAATTACAAATGACTAAAAGCTAGTATTACGCTCAAAATATCCAGTTGATGGTACATTAATAACATTCCAAAAGCCATGTCTAGTGCCTCAAAGTTGTAGAGTTCTTGAGGTACAATGAGGTACTGCAAGTTTCTGCGGGGGGAGGAGGGGTGGATTAAAATTCAACTACTCAGAGAATTCCTATAACCCAGAACAGTGAGTTTAGTCAGTGTTACAGAAAAAATAAAGCAAAGGTAACCAGTAAAACCTGAATCTGGTTCTCAAGGGCTTGCTTAAGACTACTTGTGAAGATCCTCAGCTCTTTTATTCCAAAGGGAACTGAGATCATTCAGTACCCAACAGGGTTGGAACCTCAACTCTCAAATGAATGACTCATTTCTAAGGACACGCCAAAACAGGCAGTCCTAGACACAGTATTGGAACCTGGGCTTCAGTGCAATCCCAAATGCCTACAATGCAATTTTATAGTCCCAAAGACTGTGCCTGAATCAATTGACCAGGCCCAGCAGCAGCTGTGCTTAAGAGTCTCTTATTGTAATATGAGCATACCCAATAGTGCCACCTTATCAGCTTTCAAAGATAATGTAAATACTAAGTAATGGACTAATACCCAGAGCCCCCATCAGGAATTGGGGCCCTATTGTCTTAGGTAAAGATTGCAAAAAGATAAGAAGAAACAAGTGAAGTTCTAAGCACACTCTTAAAGGCACTGAGTACAAAACCCATGGCCCAAAGGGTGTATTGGGGAACTATTGTATTTTTAAAATACTTGGCTTTTTTCCTGATCCTGGACTGCTCGGGAGATTGGGGCTACCCCAGGTATAATTTAGAATACCCTGAGATACAATTTTCACAAGCTCTGCTGGCTTCCTTATGGACTTTAGTAATTCATGGCTCTTCACAGCATTGCGGACTGAAACTCTGCCCCTCACACACTCCCTAACATCACAGATTACATGAGCACCCTCTCAGGGCAGCCTACAGCTGTCTTCCTTAATTTCTGTGCCAAAGGAAACTTCTATTGGCTGGATCCAGGGCTTTAAGAGCCCTTTTTCACCTCTTCAGCTCTTTGAACTGGCATAAAGGAGTAGGGATGAGGATCACCACTACACAGCCTGCCCCAAAGCAGGTGCAGATTAAGAAGTGTATCTGGAAAATACATTCAAGACAGTGGCACCCATTTGTCTGGAGGTTTGTCATGCTTGTTGTTAAAATGCTTATTCTAGTTAGGGCTATCTAGAAAGCAATTCCTTTTCATAATAATAGTCAAGGTTTCAAAGTTTTTTTTTCCTGTTCTTTATGCAAAGAAAATAAGACCCTACCCATTATAGCCAGTAGCCAGTCTACTCACCTGTGAATACATACAAAATCCAGGTTGAAGTCCCTGCTTCATATGATCCAGAGCAAGGCCTTTTGAATTTCAGTCTACCATATCCCAAGTTAGTGCCCTAATCACCGTGCTGAAGACTAGTGTCTTTCTTCCCTCCCCACCCCTCTTCTAACTGGGACCTGAGAATCCTTCCAGACAAAACTGTCATCTAAACAGATTTTTCCACAGTACATTTCAGTTTCAACAACATGATATTCTTTTTCCTGTGGAAAATGGTTTGTCAAAAAATTTCCAATCAGTTCTAACTCTAGCAAAGCCCTTTGAACGTTTCACATGAACTGCATAGTTCCACCACTGGGTTTATATTTTATTCTAGATTTGATTTTTAGAATCCTTTATTTAAAACCTAGCTGATAGTTTAGCAAAAGCTGCTGAATATACTGAAAACTAAGTAGGAAAGCAGAATGTAAAGTAACTAATGCGGAATCAAGTCATGTAGCCTAGGGCATTAGACATATTATTAATGAGTCTTTGCTAGTGACTCATTTTTCATGCAAGAAGTCATAATTTAGCAATACCATCACTTGCATAAGCAAAACTGAAACTGTTAATAATCTTCCTACCTAAAGAATACACTCTACACTCCATTAATTCACATTGAGCTAAGGAGAGATTAAAAAATTGCTTGGCAGAAAGTTCTTAAAAAACTTATTAGTCTGTCACCAAATTGCACCAGACACTGAGGTAGTTTTCTAAGGCCTAAAGAGTACTATAACAAAACTTCTAAACTACTTTTGCTTTTTCAGATTGGCTTCATTAATATGCAGGATTTAAAAAAAAAAAATCAGAGTCAAAATACTAAGACAGATTTTTGTTTAGGTAAGGCAAGTAGAATGCTCTAGACAGAAAATAATTAATGTAACTGTGTAATGCATGGGAAGCTTTTACACTGATGCTTTCAATTGAAAAAATGCAATTAGCATTTCAGTTCAAAATTGGCAGTTTTAGGACACTGGCCTGTTCTAGCATGAATAAAATCAACCAATGAAAGAGATTAATCATACAGCAAAAATTAAGGAAAGCAGATTTGGCAAGGGAACTTTTGCTACATCAAGTAAAGAAGATTACATTTAATACTTCATTTAGTGTCACCATTAATCTGTCACTGCTCTGAGTCAACTTGTGAAGAGCAAAATGTGGACTAAGAGAACATTAAGGGTAATGGGGCTTGTGGACCTTTGTCCCAGGGATTTGAAAGTTGACTTAAAGATAAACCAGATAGACAGATATGACCTGCCTGTCATAGGACTTGCTACTCACCTCTGGAATACCTCCTTGTGGATCATCCGCAGATTAATTCTCAACCAGTCTCACAAATCCATTTGTGATGGCTTGTCTCTCTCTCTGGATTAAATTGCTCCCTCTTGCCAATTCATGGTGTTCACTCCACAAGGATTGGCCTCTAGATAGTTCACTATGTAGTTTTCTCCTTCTGGGATACCATCATTTCACTGGACAAAACAAACATCAGGCATTAGGGCCTTCTCAGTCCTGATTGTCCTCCAGGTGCAGCCTATCATGAGTTTAATTGGCTCTTTTTCCCTTATCAGGCCTTGCATGTGGTAGACACCCCATCACACTGTCCCTTTCCTGATTTTGCACCTCAGGTGTCTCCCTAAGTAACTGCATAGTTAAAAATTATGGGATCATTGTCAGTCACAGGATACATATACCCCATCACCCTATGGAGTGGAGTGAGAGCACTCTAGCCCCACAGTTAAGACCATTTAACTGTCCCAGCAGCCCTCAGGGTCATGTGGCCCAACAGCTGGAGTCAATGGGGAGCCCTTGTCTGCAGGGCTGTGTGGCTTAGCAGCCAGAATCAAGATAGTTATTGCGGTCAGGGCTGCACAGCCTATAGGCCAGAGTCAACATGACCACCACCTAGGGAAGGTGACAGCCAAGGTAGGGGACCCAGTACCTCTTTGCTCCATGAAGCACCAATCTAAGTCCTTGCTGATGACTACTGTGTGCCACTAAGGGTATGTCCACACACACTCCTTATTTCGAAACAACAGAGGTTGTTTCGAAATAAGGAATGGCATGGCCACACGACGCACGGCCATTTCGAAAGAAGCAAACCGCTTCTTTCGAAATAGCCGTGCGCTTTTCGAAATAAGCTAAACCTCGTTTTATTTCGAAAGGGCGTTGTTTTGAAACAGTTGTTTCGAAACAACGCCAAGTGGACATGCCGTTTCGAAATAACTGGCTGAGCTTCCTCCCAGGGTGCTTAGCACCCTGGGAGGAAGATCCACCCCCTCAGCACCCTGTCCAGGGTGCTGAGGGGGGGG
>ML681989.1:46757524-46786301 GCA_007922195.1 Podocnemis expansa
GAAATAACCATGTGTGTGTGAACACAGCCATAGTTCCAGATGCAGGTTTTGGTTGCAGATAGACCAGAGACTGAAGACTAAAGACAAAATGGAGAATGGGCAATGGCCTTTTATCTTGGAGTCCTTGCCAGATCAAAATGGAGGTGGGCCACATGGTCAGTCTAGGTGACTGGTCAAACAGGTTTCCTCCTGGGCCCACTGTAGCTGGGAGTCCCCTCCTGATGGGCCATCAAAATGACAATAGTTTGCACATACGCAGTTTGGGATTGCTTTAGCTCAAACAACTTGGAACACACATCAAAACAAATAGATTTCTAATCTCCAATACAGGCATAGCTCAAACAATTTGGAACACACATCAAAACAAATAGATTTCTAATCTCCAGTACAGGCGTGATACCTATATACAAATCATATAATCATTCCTAGCAAATTACAGCCTTTCTATTGATACCAAACATGACATATCACATAGGGATAATTGTAAATATGAAATATCAATATGAAAAATAATCATAAACAGTCCCCTAGACCCAGACAGCGTCACAGCTTAGTTTGAACTTCTTTAGTTTGAATTAGGCCTTACTTTGTGTCTTGCACGAGCTAAGTTCAAACTAAAGTTCAAACTAAGTGTGGAAGTCTGGACTAACCACCAGGTCTTATTAGTTCGGACTAAGTTTTGCCTATTCTGAACTAAGAAATTTCTTAGTTCAGGCTAGGCTAAGCCTACTGTGACCAAGGCCTAAAGTAGTCCAGACTAAGCTTGCTTAATCTGGACTAATTTGGCAGTGTAGACATAGTCTACGTAGGTCAGTCAGGGCTTTTTCAAGTAGCTCATCCCTTGTTCTGAACCTCAGAGATGGGCTGAATGCTAGACAAGGAAGCTGAACCAGAGTAGGAGGTTCAGGGCTCCAGACTGAACCATGAAATCCATTTTATGGTACTGGCTTCTATACTGCAGTTTGATTCCCACAGCTTAAAGTATCCTGGGGCTCAGCAACCGCATTGTGAACTGGCACTAGCATCTTTTCAGTAGTTACATTCACTGAGGCTAAAGTCCCTAGAATCTGATGCTTCTCAGAATGTAAATTTCACTAATAATGGTTGCGGGCATATCTGAGACAGTCTAATATCAAAATCATTTTGACCTTTTAGTCTTGCAACCAGAGACTATCACAGGGATCCCTCCAATGACTTGTAAATACAACAGCATCTTACTGTGAAGTCAAAATTCTGCAAGGAAACCCAAACAGAGGAAAAGGAAAAAATATGAACCAGGTATAAACAGGATAATTAACAAATGCCAAAAGGCATCATGTGCCTAATGAGACAGAAGCCAATATTAGTCTATCCATATAGTCTCTTTGTTTTTAATATGGTAGCATGTAGTGAATGGCACTGAGATCAATCACTTAAAAATCCCAAGGGAATTTCAGGAAGCAGATAAACAAGGAGCAACATAAGTGCTGATTAGTTATAATGGCCACTCAGAAGAACAGCTAAAGGGAGAGTAACCATGACTATTGTAACAACCAATGCTGGAATTTTTCACTTACTCCTGTAGATGCAAATATCAGCAAAACCCATTGGCCTTTGGGATTTTTGGCCAGTCTCAGGTTGGAGGCTTCAGACCCAAGCATGGGAACTCCTGATGGTGTTGACCAAAATTTTCAGACTTTGGCTATGTCTACACGTAGATTGTTAAATCGATTTAACTTAAATTGATCTAATTGAATCCAAATAAAAACCATTCAACTGATTTAAGTTAAATTGATTTAACATGTCCCCACTAGAAACCCAAATCGAACTAGCATGTCCATGGACAGGACTTGCTGGTTCAATTTAGGAAAGGGGCACCATGGGAGGTGTGGCAAGATGGCCCCCATGAAGGGTCATGCCCCCCACCCAATATATAGAAAGAGGAAGGCACCCTGAGAAGAAGGTCAAAAAGTGTTAAACCAAAATAACAGTTAAATCAAAATAATGTGGCTGCACTGTGTTATTTTGAAATAGTAATTTCAATTTAACCACCATTTTGATATAAAGTGAGGTTTTATTATTTTGAAATGACCATTCCTTATTTCAAAATGGAGGGGTCCTCATTTCAAAATAAGGAAAGCTAGTGTAAACATGTACTACTTTAAATCAAAATAATAATCATTATTTTGATTTAAAGGGTAAGTGTAAACATACCCTTTGTGTCTAAAGTTAGTGTCCTAAATCTGTATTTACAGATTTAATTAAAATATACGTAATTTCCAGAGGTGTTGACATCACAGTTTCAATTATAGCCTTGTTTAAACAATGTGTCTACATTTCTTCTGCTATACTTTTCCATTGTTATCTATAAAATAAAAATATTAAATTCCTCTCTAGTAAGTATTCAGTTATTGTCCCTCTAATGTACAAACTTAGTTATCAAAAGCCAAATAAACAGACACAAAGAACCTCTTTTAAATTCTGTCTGGATTCTAAGTGTACTCAATCTTGTGAGCACCATGTCACTAAAATAGAGAAAAATAAAAAACCTGGGCAACATGTAAGAAGTCATTGCTAATAAAGCTTTTGTTTCCACTTCCTTAATCCAGAGAAGGTACATTGTTGTTGGAGAGGATAATAATCTGTTATATATTCCCAGCAACTGGCCTACATTTCTTCCAGTTAAGCAGCATGGTAAATACCAGTGTGCCCCTGGATTATGTAGTTTTGTGGCTTCTTGTCCACAGAAACAGTCAACCACTGGGTTCCATTGCTCCAACGCTTCTGTTGCCTTCCCTTGCCTATAGCTTACTTTCCTTTAACAGCCCATCTATTCATCTGTGAATACCCTTCTCAAAAAGCTCTCCTTTTTCAGGTGGTAAAATGATTGCCATAAAGCCATCTGGCTTTGGACTACCTTATAAACTGTGAAAAGCATTTTCTGTGTTTGTGAATGTTAAATATTCCTCTAGGGTTTTAGTTTTTCTTACGACAAGGTTTGGTAATGTTACTTTGTAAATCTGTCCTAGT
The DNA here is from genome assembly GCA_007922195.1 of Podocnemis expansa. NCBI lineage: Eukaryota > Metazoa > Chordata > Testudines > Podocnemididae > Podocnemis > Podocnemis expansa. Next base: position 46,760,534 of record ML681989.1, read on the forward strand.
ATTTTCCATTCTCTGTATTGTAATGATTACAAATTTAAACAGAATCTTTAAAAGATGTTTGTTTTTTAAACGATCTACGGTTCTTATATATTATTCCTACAGATTTTCTTTTTGGAAAACAATCTTCTTTAAACTTCCTTTTCAAAGCTGGAATGTTAATATTTTAGCAGCTTCATTCTCTCCCTGTCCCTCCCCCTTTTATTTTTAAAAAGGGATGAGTTTTTTTCCCCAAAAAAGTTTAGTCTGTTTCTGCTATTCCTTTAAAAGTGAATTCAGTTCATACCTTCCATTATTTCATGTTGTATATGTATTTACAAGTCTTGTGCATTAATATGCATTATCCAGAGTAATAATTTCTTAGCCAACACCTTTATCAAGCTGATATACAAATACATTACAAATTATAGGTGAAGTCCCAATTCACCTGGTACCTGGGGTTTGGGTTCACTACTAAAACAAATCATAAACTATCAGAGATTAGTTTAAACTCTAGTGAATCTCCTTCAGTGCTCATCCCATTTCTTGCCTTGGCTTCACTGCTAAGGAAAATAGTAAACTATCAGAGATTAGTTTAAATTCTGGTAATCCTCCTTCCCTGTTCATCCCATTTCTTGCCTGTTTTATATCCCGGTGGGAGAAAGAATCACCTGCCTCAGTGAGGCAGCAGAATACATCTAACTCTTTTTTATAGGATCAAAAACTAATCAAACAAACAAATCAAAATTTAACCAAAGTTCATCATGACTGGGAGCCCTGGGTCACAACCACCCCCCTCAGTAGCTCTGGGTTTGACTCCAGGTTCTGCTACCCATGGTGGCTTAGAGCTCTGATGCCTATAGCTGAGAGTTCCTGCTCCTTCTGTCACCCATTGTGACTGACAGCTGAAGGCTAAAGCAGAAAATGTCACAGAAGTCTGTGGAAGTTATGGAATCTTTGATCTCTGTGACATAATCTTATCCCAGCTAACAGGAAAAGAAGCTTTCTTTAAGGTAAAATTCTCACCTTGCACTCAAGATGACACATTGAACACAAATGATGTATTGTGTAGTATCAAAGGACAGAGGCCCTATTGACTGTATGCTTAAATCCCTCTAGGAAGGAGAGGCCTACTTGTGAACTCATCGAGTATGTCCACACACACTGTTTAAATCAAAATAATGCTGGTTATTTCGATTTTAAAAATGATAGGTCCACACAACATTCCCTTATTTCAAAAGGAGGAGCTCCCTCATTTAGATATAAGTAAAGTTATATTGCTATAATAAAACCTAGTATTATATTGAAATGACAGTTAAAGCAAAATTGTTATTTAAAAATAACACTGTGGACATGTTAGTTCTATTTAACTGTTAAATCGATTTAACCCTTTTTGCCCTTCTCCTTCCCAGGTGCTTTCCTTTTTCTATATATTGGGTGGGGGCATGGCCCTTCTAGGGGGCCAAGTTGCCACACCTCCCATGGTGCCCCTCTCCTGAATCAAAATAGCAAATCCTGTGTCTGGACATGCTATTTCGATTTGGGGGTTTTTTTGGTGTCGACCTGTTAAATCAATTTAACTTAAATCAATTTAATGATTTTATTAAATTGATATAAGTTAAATCGATTTAACTGTGTAAGTTTGGACATAGCCATCTACAGTGGAGGGGGTAGCTATCCCTGACAAGGAAAAAATAAATTTCTTTTACACTCTCTCAATTTTGAGGGGCCATGATTCCTAAACATAAGCCAAGAGATCACCTTGCTGGTTGGCATTGGTTAGCCCTGAAAGACTCTGCACTGACAGATTACTAGAACATTTTTACCTTTGGAATCACTAATTCAATCTAAATCATGCTAAAACTCATTTATATATATGTTCTTCCCCAAATTAACATGTAAATAATTCTTTTTTCCTAGTTAATAAGCCTTCAGTTAATTTATTACAGCTACAGGCATTGCCATTGGCATGAAATCAAAGGTACAACTAGACCTGAGGAAGAGTGACTGGTCTCTTGGGAGTGGGAACAATCTGAATATTTGTGGTTTGGTGTAAGTGACCACTTATCTCACAGTCTATCTTGCCTAGGTGGCCTGATAGACTGGTATGGCTAAGAGGATTGTTTGTGAATTCTGGCAGCCGGGCAGGTGCTCATGATCCTGCTATTCTGTCCCCCTTGGATCAAAAAGGACACAAACTCACAGGTGGGCAATCACCAGTGATTTATTTACAGCATGTATTTGATTCTCGCACCATCATATAGGGCCTGGGCCAGTCATCACAGCCTGCTTAGGGTCAGGGAGACAGGCAATACTTCTGAACTTCTGAATACTTCTTTTTCCTGTGGCATCTAAAACCCTCTCAGCCTGCAGGGGCTTGTAGGATAGCTGCAATTCATCAGCTAATCAAACCCCGGGGTGGAATGACAGACTGTGCACAGCTGCCTCTATTCAGGGCCTGAGGCAATCAAGTTTAGTCTAGCTACCTGCTCTGCTGCCCTTTTGCTAGCAATGCTAGCATGGTATGGGGCTGTCCAGGGGGTTTATCCTTCAGCACTCTCTCACATATCTCCCCTCCTGGCAGAACAATTGATTTCTTCTTCTCCTCCCTCTCCTGGGGAAGGCATACTGAGAGGGAGATGCTTCTTTCTTCTTCCAGTGACCAAATGAGCTCTTTGGAGGGTGTTGAGCTCCCCTATCATTTCCCTGATATGGGCACAGTGCCCGTAAGTGTTTCAGGTCCCCAAAAGTTCAGCGTCTTGCTCTTACTCCAGGACACTCTTTCCTGCATCACCAAATACTTCCTCAGGAATTCTCAAGCAGCCAAGCACTCTACGGTTATGCATATTTCTGTGAACTCTGTAAACCCAGGCTTTCTGGGGGTCACCTGTGCTGAGCTGAAATGGCTCTGTCCAGGCACTGTTTTTACAGGACCAGCATTCACTGATCTTGGTGAACTGTTCTGGGTCTAAGTCAGCGGTCTTCTCTTCCCCTGCTCTGAGACCCTGACCCTCTGCCTTGGGCTCTGCAGAGCACTTCTCTCTCTTTCCTGAAACTTTACGTTCTGTTTAGGAGTTTGTTTGGTTTGGGCCTCCTGCCCCAGGGGTTGCAGAATCATCTCTAGGAAAACTACTGCACTTTCCCCCACTCTCCCAATAGGCACTCTACTCCCCCTCTTTCTCCTTGTCCAGGAGGGCTCCCAGTCCATGCCCACCAACAATGGGTAGGGTAGTCCCTCCACTACTGCTACACATGAAACCAGCCCTTGACTTGCAGGGGATTCCTGGGTCAATTGGAACCACCTCATGGCCCAAGGATGCATTCCACTCTCAGGGTATGTCCACACATCTTTTTTATTTCTAAATAATATTTCAGAGCCCGTCATTTCGAAAGAAGAGCTGCCGTTTCGAAACAGCTTAAACCACTTTCATTTCGAAACAGCGGTTATTTCAAAACTGGTCATTTCAAAATAATGCCATTCAGACACGTTATTTTGAAATGACCATTGTTTCGAAATAACGTTTGACCTTCCTCCCCAGCACCCTGGCCAGGGATCACCCCGAGCCTGGGCGGGGGACAGAGGGGGCACCTGCACCTGCTGCCTCTCCAGCTGCTGCTGGAGCCCAGGCATCAGGGCAGACTGGGGAGCAGCCTGGCGGGGGGCAGCTGCAGCACCCGGCTCTCCCTACCACTCCAGCTCTGGGCGGCTGCCTGGAGCTGGGGTGGCGGGGAGAGCTGGGTGCTGCAGCTCCCCCTCCCGCCAGGCTCCAGGGCAGCCCTGGGTGGCATAGCGTGCCCACCCAGGGTGCCCCACACTCCCTCCCCCCACAGTGCCTCCCCCGCTGCCCCAACAGCAGCGGAGGGACAGCAGGGCAGGGGGATCCCTGCCCTGGGGGCAGCTTTCCCCTGCCTGCCTCTCCAGGTGAGAGGTCCACACAACTCTCCAGGTGAGAGTCAGGCAGGGGATTGGCTGGCAACATGGCCCTGCCAGGGGGCCATGTTGCCACACCTCCCATGCTGCCCCTCTTCTGAATCAAAATAGCATGTCCATACACAGGGCATGCAATTTCGATTTCAGGGTGTCCCCTATTTCGAAATAAAAAAAAAAATTGAAATAAGTCATTTCAAAATAAGGCTTTTATTGACTTAAATGATTTTAAAATAAGCCTTTGTGTGTGGACATAGCCTCTGTCCTGCCCTAGGGATCTTCCACTGAGCTGTTACTGGGCCCTTCCAGCCACCTTGTCCACTAAGCTCAGATGGGACTTTCTTCCTACCTTCACAGTGATTACGGAAATATTCCTCCCCCCCCGCCATCACCTTAGTCCCACTACAGAACTCACCCATCCCACAACCCATCTGTTGGCATTCCTGCTGCTCATGTCCAGGCTGGCCACATTGCCAGCAGACAACTGCTGGGGCCCCATGGAGGCTTCCTGAAAGTCCCTCCTCCTCCCCCTTCTTCAATGGTGCATTTCTGGATTGGGGTTGTCTGGGTTGTGCACCAGTCTTGGGATCTCTATCATGTCCGCTCACCCTTCCAGGGTTATATACCTCCATATGCTCTTCTGTCAGGCATACAGCCGCCTCTATCATGTTGGACTGGTGTCACCATCATGCCCATAGTTTCATCCACTGACTGGATGGAGGGCTGTAGCCACCAAGTGGCCCAATCCCTCAGTCTCTGAGCAAATGCAGCTTCCCATCCACCTTACCACCCAAAGTTTCTGGAGATACCACTCCAAAGATGACTCAACCTGGTCTAGCATAGCTGTTTTCTCCACCTTAGTTGAGGGCCTGTCCCTAGCTCAGGGCCATTTAAGTTGCTTGAGCCTCCCCAACCAAGAAGGGCACCAGTCACAGATCCAGGTTGCCTTGTCCCCATGGCTTCCCATTGTCCAGGAACGCATCCAAACAATCACCCAGGCCCATTTTACAAAGCCCTTCTCCCAGTGCTTGAGCTTTATCCCCTACTATGGGACTCACCAGTTTCTACAAGCTGTTGTTAGATCCCGGATTGCTCCTCAATAAAGGACTGCAGTGCTCTCTGCTAGACAACCAGCAAGGTCAACAAAGCCTGCTGTTCAACATGGTGTGATTCTTAGATGCTTTAGAGGTCCTTCTCCATCCCCTCCTGCTGTTTGACCACCCACTGCAAGATCTCTTCAATCTCCAGGCTCCCACCTTGCAATCAGGCTGGCTCTGGATCCCAGACAAGTCCCCACTTATAGCCTGGCATCTGCCCACTACCTGGATCTTCTGTCCCTCTCTGGACCACACAGGAGGGGGAGACCCACAGGCAAGCAGTCACTAGTGATTTATTTACAGCATGTGTTAAACTCTCCCACCATCATACAGTGCTTTGCCTGGACCACTCATTGCAGGGGCAGGTCAGGGAAACAAGCAATACTTCTTGGTCAAGAGTCACTCCGAACAGTGTGACATCATACATTTCTGAAAATATTTTTCCGTTTAAACAGGATGGCTAATACCACCTACATTTCAACATCTGAGTGTGATTTTTTTTTTCCCCAAGCTATTTTACTCAATGAGCTTGGTTCTCTGATTTCACATACCATGCACAAATCAGGAGTAATGCCACTAAATTAAGTGGTGTTACAGGGGTGCCAAACCAGTTTCATAGAGAGAAGAATCAGATTATCTGAATTATCTTGGTCTTCTTGACATTTGCAGTTGTTCAGAGAAAAAAATGTATTTTCTGTGTTTTATGTTATTCTAATACCATGCCTATCACGTTTTAACAGTAAGCAATATTTAATCTTTTGAGCCATGGGTCAAAGAAATAATGAATGTTTGGCTTTACATAAGAAAAAGAATTTTAAAAAGAGAGGTTTTCTAAGGGGGGTTGAACTTAGCTGGTGATCCAAAACAAATCTTTTCTCATTCCCTCTTCGTAGGGAAACAAAAAGGGAATTACCGATCCTATTGATCCCAGTAGTGCTAAGATTTCACACAAGTGTCCTGTTCAAGTAAAGACAAAGCTGAAGGAGAGAATTTTAAACAATAGGAGGAAAAATGCATACACTGACACAAAATTAAAAAAAAAACAACCATGAAACTGACTAACTGGAATTTTGGGATACATTTGTGCCTCTTTCTTCTTTTAGAGGCTAAATACATAAATAAATAAATAAATAAATAAATAAATGGAACCTGAGGTTTGTCTGAAACTTGTCTCCAAGAAGTTAGATCATACAGAGAAGTGTACAGTCAGAGTTATTGTAAAATGTGTTTATCTAGTGTGACAGTTGATTTCCCCACCTTGCAAATTATATGGCTCCTCAATGAGACAGACAACATTCTTACTATATTTATCTAATCTTCTGAGTCATTACGATGTGCATTGCCCAATGCTATTAAATTTGTGTCTTTGATTTGCCTTCTGATTCTTTATTATTTATCCTTTGGTTATGATGGTGAGCTATGAGATTTATTGGTTGCTCTGTAATTTTAGAGCACCATTAATCACAAAACCAAAATAAAGTCCTTGTGATGCAAATTAGGAGGCTAAAGAACAAATTGATGTTGCTTCCACTATCTATTAGAAAAACAAAATTTACCAGTTTATCATGTCTTCAGAAAAGTAGCCATGGTATGTATATCAGTGTGCTCTTCCTTTGAAGGATTATGGTAGACTATCCTACACATCTATGAGTAAGTGCCACAACTATGTATTAGCATGTGTCAGAGGAAAGCTGTGTAATACATAGTTCAGTTCCTTCCTGCTCCTTTTCTTCAGTATCTTCCCCTCGTTTCTTGCCTTTTATATGTTTCTGATCTTCTTACCATGACAATTAACTTAGACTGAATATATTTTGAACGTAATGTGTCTAAAAATTGCAAGATAAAGCACGAATGTTGCATCAGTCTAATGTTTCTATCAATTACACACCACACAACAGAAACACTAGCTCAAGTGCCTATCCCTGCAACACATCCCTATTGCCAACTCTGCCCACATATCTACTCAAGTGACACCATCATAGGTTCTAACCAAACCAAACACTCCATCAGGGCTCTTTCATAGGCACATCTACAATGTGATATATGCCATCATATGCAAACAATGCCCCTCTTCCATATGCACTGGCCAAACTGGACTATCTCTATGCAAAAGAATAAATGGCCACAAATCAGACTTCGAGAATGGTAACATTCACAAACCAGTAGGGGAGCACTTCAATCTTCCTGGACATTCACTTATTGACTTGAAATTTACCATACTTCAGCAAAAAACAGACTTCAGTGTTAAACTGCAGAGCTGGGATTCATATGCAAACTTGACACTGAGATTGTGTCCGAATAAGAACTGGGACTGACTAGCTCACTAAAAAAGATGGTTTCCCCCCTTTAAACATTCTTACCTTCTCATCAATTGTTGTTAATGGTCCATAGCTGCACTGTTTGAATTAACCTTGTTAACTCATCTGTCCCTGCATGTGTCTATATACACTAAACATATTGCAGTTTTCACTTCATGCATCTAAAGAAGTGGTTTGTATCCACAAAAGCTTATGCCTTAATAAACTGCTTAATTTTTAAAAGTGTAACACAGAACTCCTTATTTGTATTGATTACACTAAACTCACCAGATGAGAGAAATTTCCTAATAGGCAACTATGTCTCTACGTCTCTCTGCACAAGCCAGCAGAGTTGAGAACGTGTGTAGCAGTGGAAAGACTGCACAATACAAACTTTCAAAAGCAGATTTTTTTTAAATGCATTACAGAGTTTGGTGCTCATGCTCCAGTGTGCATTTCACCAAAATACTCCTTCTAGGGGATGCATGGTGAACGGGTATTCTGCTAAAATACCACAAAGAGCTTTTAAAGGGATAGGAAGTGTTAAAAAAAAACTTGCCAAAGAATGTGCGACATGGGGAAACAATGCAACCTATCCATGATACTCCAATATCACATTATGAATGGCTTGAATTTATATCCCAGAATCTTTATCCTGAGATTCAAATCAAAGCAAAGTTGGAAAAGAAATCACTAGTGGATCCTCAGGGGAGGGAAAAATCTAAAGAAATAAATGAACAGTAAAATGAAAAAGAAGTGTTAGTAATCCTTCTGGATATCTTAGAAAGGATGGCCTTGAAACTGTGATAGCTCTGTGATACACTCAGGTGCTATTTATATGCAAAATTCCCTTTTCAGCTCTGCATGGCAAATCGCTGCTCTGATATTATGATCTGCCTACATACAAAGGAGCCACCATGAATGGAAAGAGAATTTCTGCATATTTAGGAAGGGCAAAAAATGAACACAAAGGTATGCCTTGTGCAGCTGAGAGGACAATTATGTACATAAACAAGCACCTGATTGTACTTCAGGGCCGATAGCTGATTAAATTTTGCAATAATAGAATAGCCTTTTTTCCATAAAAGCAGCTCCCACATTTTGCAGTCTTGTGGTAGGCCAATCTGAATAAAACATTCTCACTCATCAGTCTAGTCATCATGTAAGATATACCTACATGCCCTAAAGTCAATGATTCAAAGTCCAGCAGGTTTGATTTATCCCTTTGTCTTTCAAAAAATTAGTTTCTTTCCAAAATATTTGATTCCTTACATTCATGACTGGTCAGCTCAGGGGCTTAGTGTGGCCCATTACAGAGGTATAAGTCCCAGCTCTTGTCTTATGAAGTCACTCTCAAGTTCCCTTAGTGTAATGATGGTTATTAATGTGAACTATTGTATTACAGTAACATCCAGACACCTCAGTTGAGCTCAAGCCCCCTTCTGCTACAGACAGTATAAACATAACATTAGAAACATTTATTGCCTAAAGAGCAAACATTTATGTAGAAAATGCAAATGATCAGAAAGGAAACAGAGATGAAATGACTTATCTAAGATGCAGGTCTTTGATATACCCAAGGTTAAAATGTGGGTCTCCTGAACCTCAGTGGAACACCTTAGTAATGATAAATGCTGACTATCCTGACACTATTGAAGTCAGTGAGATAATATGTGAGTAACATTGATGTGAGTGAATCACGTCCTACACTTGTCTAATGACTACATAGTCTGCAGTTTGGATCTAGGAAAGGTTTGATTTTGGCCCATCCATGCTACAGAGGAACATAAAAGTCAGTCTCCAGAATCAATGAAATTCTTACTGATATTAAGAAACCTAGAAAATATGGCCCAGCACCCTAATACACGTCCTAAAGTCTGCCATTTATCTTCCATGGGAACATTCATGGGCTGACAGGTGTTTCTGAGGCTTAAATAGCGAGCCTGTAAAAGGATAAATGTCAATGCTGTAGCTAGTGAGTAAGTCTCTACAAGCTCTGCACTCTAAAACAGTCTCACAAGTCATGAGTCCTCCCACTTATCCTCCTCTAGAAAAGAGGGATGAGCAAATTGGTTCATATTAGCTGAGATTTTGATACATTTCCACATTTTCCCCCTTCTGCTTGGGACTAGAAATATAATTACCTTAAATGTTATGAGAGTTTGTTCTCATGAAATTTATGCTTCAAACTGCAACCAGAAGTACTGGAAATCTCATGAGAAAGTCTGTTTTTGCAAGATTCTAGCCCTTTTCCACACACTCAACTGACTTGGACAATCTTCAGAAAAGCATCTAAGCTTTTGGCTGCTTAGCCAAAGCAAACACAAATTATGAACATTTTGTAGTTTATCCATCTTTCTTAGAAACATGAAAGAGAGTTTAAACCTTTTATTTTTGCTTAATCCTGGCCATATTCAGCACAGTCTAGGTATGACAGCAGGTGATTCCTACGAACATCTGATAGGATAGGGGTTGTGTTTAAGTTAACAAAAGAGAATGCTGTCTAATTGAACAAGTCATTGAATAATTTCCTCTGGTTCATTACAATAGTTCATGCATTGTTTTTTGAAGATGCAAAGTGTTTAGTATTCCACTACACAGTAGTATCCTTGCAAAGTGAAGGATCTAATTATCCACAGAATAAGCAGCTAGCATCACATGATCCAACAGACAGGTACCTCCTGGTGGTGTTACAGGGAACTGCTCAAACAGACCTTTGACAGGTGGTATGTGCTCTGCGTCCTCTGTGCTGAACTCACTTCTTGATCTCACCCTGCAACCAGCCAAGTCCTTTTGAGTCCATCCCTTCCATGCCCTTCCAGGGTATAGTCCTTTTCACTAGGGCTGTGTTCACAGAGCAGTCTTATTTCGAAACAACAGAGGTTGTTTTGAAATAAGAAAGGCCATGTTCACACAACGCACTGTTGTTTCGAAACCCAGCTCCTAGTCAGCTCCCAGCAGCACACTGGTTGCTCCCCAGAGTACTGGCTCCCTTAGCTTATCAGCCAGCTAGTATAAAGACCTTCTCCCTCAAGCTCCTAAGGCAGACGAAAACCTTAGTATCTGTAGTTCCCTTTTATACAGGGACCCTGCCCCCTGACTGACTGCTGCTCTGTTAACCCTTTGTGCGGGACAACAATCCTGCTATGCACAGATATTTTGCTAATGCCATTACGGATCCAAACAAATCAAAACATTTTTATACTTTCAAGTCACCATTGCAATAAATGAATAAATAAAATGGCATCTGGTCTATAATGTACTGTAATGGTTGTGCGTTTCAAATTACCAGGATAAACATACATATATGGAGGCACAAATGACTGATATTCTTAGACCTGAAAAATAATTTGCTATACCTAACTGTTTCAGCAAACTTTTCATGGGAATTTTAGCAGGATAAAAAATGCTGAACGGATAAACTGGTCATGTTCATGATGGCAGTGACAATTCTGCCAGTCAAGATCTGTGAACTAAAGGATATTTATATAATCAGTTTTCTGCTTTGGAATTTCCAGAGGGGTAGCTGTATTAGTCTAGTTCAGCAAAAAAAAAAAAAAAAAAAACAAGGAGTCGTGTGGCACTTTAAGACGAACAGATTTATTTTTCGCATGAGCTTTCATGGGAGAAAATCCCACTTCATCAGATGCTTCAAAGATGAGTGAACTTCCGTTCTGTAAGTTCACCCATCTTCAAAGCATCTGACGAGGTGGGATTTTCTCCCACGAAAGCTCATGTGAAAAATAAATCTGTTAGAGTATGTCTACACAGCACTTTTATTTCAGAATAACACTGGTTATTTCAAAATAAAAGATATTTGGTCCACATGACGTTTTCTTATTTCGAAAGGACAGATCCTGTCCTTTCGAAATAAGAACTGCTGTTTCGAAACAGGTTAAATCCCAATTGTTTCGAAACGGCTGTTATTTCGAAATGGTTATTTCTAAATAAGGCCATTTGGACATGTTTCGAAACAACTGTTTCCAAACAAGATGTCCAAACGGCTTTATTTTGAAATAACAGCCATTTCAAAAGCAGGCTTTCCCTTAATTCGAATTAACATTAACTCATTGAGGAGCCATATAATTTGCAAGGTGGGGAAATCAACTGTCACACTAGATAAACACATTTTACAATAACTCTGACTGTACATTTCTCTGTATGATCTAACTTCTTGGAGACAAGTTTCATACAAACCTTAGGTTCCATTTATTTATTTATTTATTTATTTTATCTATTTATTTATTTATCTAATAGAAGCGCTATAACCATTTATTTATTTATTTATTTATCTAATAGAAGCACTATAACCTTGTATTAGTTTTGTGATTGAGCAGAGACATAGTCCAAGTTCATGAGGTGTGACTACAGAAGCTCGTGACTGAATGTAGTGTCTTTTAAACAGAACAGCTAACTTAATTGTCCAGGCTTCACATCTCAGCCAACATTCCATATCTAGACAAATTGTAGTGTATCACACCAAAGAACTTTATTTGGCCTAAATGAAGTAGACTTAAAGCTGGTTAAGAGCTCTATTTGCAGACCCAGGTTCAAGTTAAACTAACTTGAACTTCCCAGCCCCTCTGCGGGTCTCTCTCTCTCTGTCAAGAGTACTCTTAAAGGTGCAAACAAACAAAACAGAACTCCCTGCGCCCGTGAACGTAAGGCTAAATTCAGGACCGAAATCCACAATAACTGATTCCAACACACTTATTTGCTGCAGGAAGCAACAGATCATGTCTAGCAAATGGGAATTTAAGAGATTAGTTTATTCTAGCAACAATAGGTTTGTTAGGAGAAAAATTCAAGAATATACCCTTTCATGAAATAGACGATTGTTAATGTAGGGTGTGTTCACACAGCAGTCTTATTTCGAAACAACAGAGGTTGTTTCGAAATAAGAAAGGCCATGTTCACACAACACACTGCTGTTTCGAAACAATTTAAACCCCATGTGGGGACGAAACAACATTGTTTCGAAATGATTGTTTCAAAACAATGACGGCTGAACATGTTGTTTCAAAACAACAGTGACTCGTTTTGAAATAACTGTTGTCTGAACATGCTATTTCAATTCCTGCTTTTTTCCTTAATTTGAATTAACAAACTGTTAATTTGAATTAACTTATTTCAAAATAAGGCGTTATTTCGATACAACTTGTATCGAAACAACTTGTATTGAAATAACCCCCTGTGTGTGAACATAGCCATAGTGATGGCTGACTCAATGAAGATTAGCATTATCAAACTGTCTTTGAGAAGATTTCCCCTTTTGACCTGAGCAGTTAGCCAATTTGGAGAGTGTTGGAGGTAGTGTTCATTGGAGGAAGCAACAGAATGTACAAAGTCCACTTGTCCTGAACATAATAGCGGACAGTTCTTCACTGAGAGTTCAAGCCTCTTTCCAGATAGTTTTCTCCAAAAGATCTCCCTTTGCTCAGCTTTTCTCAGGGTTATGCTACAAGCACATCTCTCTGGGTGTCTTGGTTTCCTTGCTGCTTTCACTGTACATTTCTCTGATGCTTCTGCAGAATCTCTCTCTCACACACATATACAGACACTAACTCTTATCAAATTACTCCCATGCTCCTACATTTGTTATCTGAATCACAGGAACCCCTTTAACAGCATAACCCAGCCACTGCCTGGGCTTGTGTGCAGTCTAGCCTTTGGATGGTAGTTTTCCATTGTTTCAGTTATATATTAACAAAGTGGTGCTTAATTGTTCCCTTATTTAGCAACTATATCCAACAGCCTCAGTGAAGTAGTGCAACTGCCCAAATCCATCTGAACAACAGTTTATAACACCGATGACGCCACGTCTCTCCCAAGTAGCAGAACTATTAGCAAATTGATAGTTCTTGCTGGTCATTCCCTGAAGATTTGCTAATCCGAATGCACATTGTCTTAGGCTTTGTTTATACTAGAAAGATTTGTCAATGCAAATTACAGCAATGACAAAAAAGCACTGTAATTACAATGCTTGTGCCTGTCCATACAGCACTCATTGTGTCTCTGAAGCACATCCACAGTTTGTGCTCTGTCATCGACAGTGAGAGCAGTGCACTGTGGGCAGCTATCCCACTGTGGACCTTTATGCCTCAAGGAGTTGTTGGAAGGCAGAGAGGATCACAGGGCATCATGGATGTGAGCTCAATGTTGCATGATGCAGTGATTTCTGTTCTGTCATTCTAGGGGTTTTCAACTGCTTTTCAAAGAGTTTTTCCGTGGCCCCAGTTTACAGTGCACGCTCCATCTCTGTCTGAAAAGATAGATCCTGCACTGTGCTCCACTGTTGTTATCAGTGTTCTGAACACCATGCTGTTGCTCACTGAGTATTACCATGAGCTCTCAGTTGGAACTTGACTGCAAGGTGCCTGACCAGCTGTGTGCCATGAAAACGAACAATGCCAGCTTACCGTTTGCTTTCACAGAACATCTGCACATCATGGACAGTTTTTGGGCATGACTTTTGAGTGCATAAAATAAGTCACTAAATGGCAGGATCACATCATTATGTAGGTCTGGGATGATGAGTGGTGGATGCAGAACTTTTGAATGCATAAAGTCACCTTTATGAAACTCTTTGGGTATGTCCACACAAGAGTTTTATTTTGAAACAACAGCTGTTGTTTTGAAATAAAACTTCTTAGGTCCAGATGATGTTTTGTTATTTTGAAAGGACAGGAATCTGTCCTATCAAAATAAGGGCATGTATTTCAAAACCACTAAACCTTGTCTGGAATCAAAATAACCCTTGTTTTGAAAGTCCTAACAACGCGGTTAGGACACTCTGTTTCGAAACAACCCCTGCATGACAACCCGGGAGGAAATCTTACCCCCCCCCAGCAACCTGGCCAGGGTGCTAGGTGAGGAGGAGGGGGTGCAGAAGGGTGGCGGATCCCAGCTGCTGTGCCGGCTTTCCCAGCTACAGCCTCCAGCCTGCAGCCAGGGGGACCCCCAGCTTCCCCCCATGAGGTGGTGGAAGTGGGACCTGTGTCTCGTTGCAGCCCTGGGGCTGCTGCAGCCTCCACGGGGTGGAGGAAGTAGGATCTGCTACACCCACTGCACCCAGGGCTCCAGCAGGGCGAGCGGGTCCCGCTCCTGCCACTCTGCTTGGCCTAGCGCAGCCCCAGGGCTCCAGTGGGGCGAGCAGGGGCGGGAACCACAGTCCCCTCTGACTGCCTGCTTGCCCCGCTGCCATGACAGTGAGGCAAGCGGGCAGGGGAGTGGCGGGGCTCCAGGCGGCCCCAGCTCTGCCCTGCTGCCAGGGCTCCAGGCAGCTGTATGGCGGGCAGGAGACGGGGCCCCTGTGTCTGCCCCACCGCCTGGGCTCCAGTGCAACCGTGGTCTCCTCTGACACCCCTTGCCCCACCGCTGCCACAGGTGAAAGCCAGGCAGGGGATTGGGTGGCAACATGGCCCTGTCAGGGGGCCATGTTGCCACACATCCCAGGGTGCCTCTCTCAGGGAATCAAAATAGCATGTCCACACACAGGGCATGCTATTTCAAATGGAGGGGCCTGCCTTATTTCAAATTTTTTAAAATTCAAAATAAGTTGTTTTGAAATAAGGTTTTAATTTCGAAATAAGTCATTTCAAAATGACTTATTTCAAAATAAAACTTTGTGTGTGGACATAGCCCATGAGATACTTGTCCTTCCCCTGTGGTGCAAAGGCATCAGAACAAGAGCTGCACTTTTCATGGAGAAGAATGTGGCAACTACCATGTAGAATCTGGCAACTCCAGAGTGCCATTGGTCAGTTAATAATCAGCTAGGACTCAGGAAGTCCACCACAGGCACTGTGTTAACTCAAGCACATAGGGCCATTAATCATATTTCTCTAGAGTCATGGAAATGTATGTGACATAGTGGCTGGCTTTACAGAAGTGGGATTCCCTAATTGTGGGGGGCAATAGATGGCACACATACTCTAATTTTGGCACCAGATCACCTTACAAGAGAGTACAACAACAGAAGGGGTACCTCTGTGTGGTATTGCAAGTGCTTGTGAATCACCATGAGTTTTTCACTGACATCAGCCTAAACAAAACTCTGGTAAACTCTCTTGAATCATCATTTCCCCATAAACAAATCTAGTGTTCTCCTTGAATCATTGTTGCTTCTCTACAAAAATCCCACCTCAGGTTGAAAATTCTGTTCTTCTTGGATCCAAAAGCTGCACCAGTTCCACTGGGACTTCTTCTTTTCACTGATTGTGTTGGGGGCTCTTCAGGTCTCAAGCACTCTGGACTCTCTCCAAAGAACTGGGAACATCAACCTGTTCAAGCTTCAAGGCATCATGAGACAACCCTCTCACTTCCAAGTCTCTCTTTCTTTTTTACTACAGGTATAACTTTCTAATTTCCAAAAGTTTAGCCGTGTTAGTCTAGTCCAGCAAAAAACCCAAGGAGTCATATGACACTTAAAAACTAACAGATTTATTTTTTGCATGAGCTTTCGTGGGAGAAAATCCCACTTCGTCAGATGCTTCGAAGATTGACAGAGCTAGACAGGTACTCCGAAGTCATCTACTACAGGAAAGGCCCAAGAAAGAAAACAAAAGAACACCACTAGTCACCACATACAACCCTCAAGTCAGACCTCTGCAACAGATCATTAAGGACTCGCAGCCTGTTCTAAAAGATGATCCTTCTCTCTCTCAAGCCTTGGGAGACAGACCTCTCCTTGCCTACAGACAGCTGCCCAATCTTAAACAGATACTCACCAGCAACTACAGATCTAACAACAGAAACATTAAAACAGGCACCCACCCCTGCAACAAACCACGCTGCCAAGTCTGACCACATATCTGCACAATAGATATCAACGTAGGTCCTAATCAAACCTGCTACTCCATCAAAGGCCCATTTACCTGCTCATCTACTAATGTGATCTATGCCAGTGGGTCCCAACCTTTTCTCTGCCATGGCACACCTTGATACCTTCAAATTTTTCGAGGCACACTATCATTCAAAAATCCATGAATATTCAAATTAACTTAAATTACTTATGAATATTCATGAACCATGGCACAGTGTTTTGGAAATGCTCCTATGCAGAGTAGTAGGGGTAGCAGAGCAGGGGTGGCAAAACATGGGACGTCAGGAGGTGTGCACAGTGGCAGGAGTGAGTGTGGGGACCACAGCAGGGCATGGGTGGCAAACGAGGACTAGGGCAGCCATGTGGGGAACAGCACAAGCGTGGCAAGAGAGGAGATGGGAATGGAGAACATGAGTGGCTTTGTGGGGGGGCGGAGAGGGACCTGGGGAGTGGGAAGGTAGGGCAGGGGAGCATGGCTCAGCACCCACTTCCCCCTTCTCCACAGTGGCTTCCTACCAGCCAAGGCAAATCCTCACCTCACTGCTGCTCCCTCCCACCCCAGTGGGTCCCATCCTCCCCTCCCTCAGCCCCCTCTTGCCTGTGATGGACCCTCCCATCACTGCAGGGTCCAGAACTAGGCCTCCAGCCCCCAGCTACACCCCCAACCAAACAGCCACCCCACAACCCCAGCTACACACCCTCTGCTACACAATCACTTCCACCCACCTCTGCTATGCACACACACCTGCCTCACACAACCCCCAGCAGCCTCCCCCCCCACAAAGCCCTTACCTGGGCTGTTTGCAGGCTGCCTGACACAAGCTGCTCTGCCCTGCAAGGGGAGATTCACACACTCTCAGCTTCCTGCCCCTCTCTGCTGGCTGGGCTTAAGGTGGAGCCACCAGAACACTGCATTCAGGCTGCTCCTGCTATTTTTAGGGGGACCCCTGGAACTCTGCATTCTGGTGCCTTCCTCTATTTTTAGGGGGTCCAGAAGGCTGCCTGCCTAAAAATAGGGGGCCTCAGAACTGTGTTCCAGTGCCTTCCCTGTTACTTTAACCCCTGCCTTTTCCCAGCCCTGCACAGCCCATGTGGCTGGGCTGAGCAGGGAGGGAACTTAAACTCCAGCTCTCAGGGATTCTCACGGCACACTTTGGGTGTTGCCACAGCACACCAGTGTGCCCCTGCACACTGGTTGGGAACCACTGATCTATGCCATCATGTGACAGAAATGCCCCAATACATTATACATTGGACAAACAGGATAATCCTTGTGCAAAAGAATAAATGAACATGGAGCTGATATCAGAAATCACAAAACAAAACAAAAAACAGTTGCTGAGCACTTCCATCTTTCTAATCACTCAGTAAATGATTTGTTAACGACCATCAGCAGAGATGTGACTGGGATATCAAGACTTCAAAGAAAAACGGCTGAACTTTTATTAATATGCAAATTAAATTCTGTGAAAGCAGGATTGAATCGAGACTATGGGTTCTTTTCCCATTACAATAGGTAATTTGACTTCAGGCTTCCCAGGGTTTGAACCTAACAACTGCTCTGATTTGCTGTTACTGTATGACCTGATCCTATGTTTTACACCCCCTTGCATTTATTTTCATTCCATTCTGTAAGTTCACCCATCTTCAAAGCATCTGACGAAGTGGGATTTTCACCCATGAAAGCTCATGCAAAAAATAAATCTGTTAGTCTTTAAATGCCATATGACTCTATAACTTTCTAAACCTGTCTTTTGTGATCAAATAGCTATATTTCCCCAACACTCCCACTGAAACAGAGTAAAATTGCTACTATTTTGTTTGTTTGCCTCTCCTTGTATGGTTATTAATACTAAAATCATTAGTATCTGCTGAAGTGTGTTGCGGCCCATGAAAGCTTATGCTCGAAGAAATTTGTTAGACTTTAACGAGCCATAATCTTTTTTTTTTTTTTACAAATATCATTATAAGTTTTTTGTACCTGGAAATAAAATAACTTTTATGGTCAAGCTGTTTGCCAGACTCTCTGTGAATTTCAATTACTCCTCCATTTTCTTGCTTTTCCTACATGCTCTGCAGCAACATTCCTCTTACCTAAGCCAGAAATTCTTTGCTTTTAAGGTCAAAAAGGACCAATAGGATCATCTAGTGTGACCTCCAGCACAATGGAGGCCCCAGAACCTCCTTCTCCTTCAATTGAATCGTTGAAGTCCCCAAATCAAGATTTAATGACTTCAACAGACAGAGAAGCCACCAGCAAGAGATCCATCTCCCACGATATGGGAGAAGGTGAAAGAAAAAAAAACCCCTCAGGGCCTCTGCCAATCTGCCTTGGGGGAAAAATCCCCTCCTAATTACTAATATGGTGATTGGCTAATCCCAGAGCATGTGGGCAAGAATTAGCAGGCAGACATCCAAAAAGAATTCTCTGCATCAACTCATGCTAGCTGCAATGGAATTCACCCCCCCCCCACACCCCTGTAATGTGACCTGGTAATTTTCCTGTTGTCCCTTGCAATGCAGTTTTGTGATTTAATGTAAAATATGACTTGCGAGGTCTTTTTTGAATACTCATAGTATACTCTACCTTATTGTTAAGAACCAGTAGCATGTTTTCTGCAGCAACATATATATGTACAGATGTGAAATATGTTCCCATGGGTTTCACATGTCTTCGGGGAAAGAGGCAGAAAATCAGAGCTGTGTCCCAGCATGTAAACAGTCAGGGCTGCAAACACACATCCAGAGAAAACTTCAATGACAATATACTAGCTAAATGTCTGTAGCACCTTAGAGAGGTGGAAATCACTTGCCCTTTCTGAAGAAAGTGAATGACCCGGTCACAATGAGGAGGAGGAAAGGGAGTTTGAAAAGAGAAATAAACACATTTTGAAACTGTTTGTGGATTTTTCCAGAGATGCTGCATCTTGGAACATCTCCATCTACAAGCAAAGACTGACCCTATCCATATGGCCAGGAGGGCTAAACTATGAGACCACCGGCATGCAGCCATATACACAAGACAGAAATGGGCTACCACAGTAAACTTTAGGTTAGAATGTATATTATATTTTCATTTGCTAGTGCTAATTCCTGACTGATTGATTGTGCATTGCTTAGCTATATACTCATTTAAAATTACATCTTAATCAATAAACCAGTGTTTGTTTTATTGAACGCTGTGTGGATTTTAGAGAGAATGGGGCATGGGCTGATTACATATCAGTTTATTTATTAAACTGATGGATCGGTATGCATGAGTCTTCAGTAATATGGGAGTTGCTACCAGGATAACTATGACATGAAAAGTGGGGGGTGGGGTGGGTCATGTCTTTGGCAGTTTGGAAGTACTGCTTGACCCTGTCTGCTCAGATTAATGTGTTCTCATGGGCTATATCTACACTTAAAATGTTAGTTCAAATTAACTTAGTTTGAATTAATTCATTTGAACTAATAATGGTTACTGTATATACTCATGTATAAGCCTATGAGTGTATGAGCCAACCCCCATTTCTGAGCCCCCCAAAATACTAAGAAATGGGTGACCCAAATATAAGCCGAAGTCCACCCATGGCTTCAGACCCTAACCCCCCCCCCAGCACTGCCAGCTTCCCCTGGAGTCCCCAACACCCTCCCTAACCCCCAAACCCCTGCTGCCGCTTTCCCCGTTCCCTGCTGCACCACTACTTTTTCCTTGTTCCTGCCACTTTTCCCCTGTTCCCTGCCACTTTTTCCCTGTTCCCTGCTGCTTTTGCCATTCCTGTTTCCCCCAGCTTTTCCCCTGCTCCCTGCCATGCTGCCTCTTTCCTCTTGTTCCCCACTGTGCAGCCCCTGTTCCCCTTACTGCTGTGCTGCTGCTTTTCCCAACACCCCTAACCCTGACACCCCAAACTCCTGCCGCCAGTTTTTCTGGCCTCCCAGACACCTCCCAACCCCCAGGCCCTGCCACTAATTCCTTGGCCTCCCTGAAGCCCCCTCCAACCTCTAGGCCAACCCCCACGATCCCTCTTACCTGACTGCTCCAGATGTCAGGGTCCTCTCCTTACTCTAACCCCAGCCCAGGCTGACTGCCTAACATGGCCGCTCTGGCCACACTGGGGCTCCAGCCTGGAGCATGCTAAGTAAAACTCTTGGGCTGGGGCTGTCTACTGTATTGGCCCATGTATAAGCCAATTGCCTGTTTTGAAGGCAATTTCCAGGCATGAAAATCTTATACATGAGTAATTCGAACTAAGTGAATTTGAACTAAAATGGCCACACTAGAAACCCAAATCAAACTAGCATGTCCATAGACAGGACCTGCTAGTTCGATTTAGGAGAGGGGCACCATGGAAAGTGTGGCAACATAGCTCACAAGAAGGGCCATGCCCCCACCCGCTCAGCTGGGTGTCAGGGAAAGTGCACCCTACCCAGCTCTGGCTACACTCAGCCAGGTGGGGGAGAAGGAATCCCCCACCTGGATCTGGCTGCGCTGGCCAGACAGGGGAGAAGGCATCCTCCCAGCCGGCCAGCACTGCCACAGGTAGGTGGGGAAT
Source organism: Podocnemis expansa (assembly GCA_007922195.1). Lineage (NCBI taxonomy): Eukaryota > Metazoa > Chordata > Testudines > Podocnemididae > Podocnemis > Podocnemis expansa. Next base: position 46,781,191 of record ML681989.1, read on the forward strand.
GCCTTCTTCCCTGCCTGGCTGAGCAGATGGGGCTAGAGCCAGCTGGGGGGTGCTTTCCCCATTGGCCAGCTAAGCCCTGTCTGCACTCGGCAAGGAAGGCACCCTCTACCCAGTCAGGGGACTGGGGCCAGACCAGGGCGTGGGTGCGGGGCGTCTTTGGGGCTGCTTACCTTGGGTGTCACACAACAGGTTATGGCCCTGGGAAGGCATCCTGGGTGGAAGAAGTTCAAAGTGCATTAAATCGAACTAACGGTTAGTTCTAATTAATGCAGCTCCATTTGATTAATTTGAACTAATATATTCAAACTAACAGTTAGTTTGAAGTTAAGGGAAGATTTATAACTTTAAACTAAGCCAGTGTAGCCATACACTAGTTTAGTTCAAATTAATCCTCATTAATTCGAACTAAATTCCAAGTGTAGACAGAGCCCTGCTGAATCCATGGCATATGAGGATAACAGCTTGGAAGTGTTGATTGGCCAAGCCTGCTCGGGGGTGGGGGTGGGGAGAGAGAAGGAAAGAGGGAGGGACTTGCAAAAGGAAGAAATAGAGCTTTGTATAGGAACACACATACACAAGGAGCACATTGATAGAATTACAGAGACCCAGAAATGTGGCTGTAATAAAGGAGCATAATGTATGGTGTCAGGTAAATCTGGTAATAGCCCCAGCAAAGGAAACTAACCCCACACAGCATCCGTGATTGTAATTTGGAATATCTACTCTAAGTGGTATCTCATGTTAGTAGCTCAAATATGTGAAGCTTGTCTTTTCAGTGGATTTCTGGATGTGTACTTTACTTTCCCCTATCCCAAGTGACACCAGTTTACCATTAGTGTTGAAAATCCCCATATGCTGCTGTTCTGCCAAAATTAATTCAGGTTTGTGGCTTCTAGTTTCTCTCATTCCTGGCATTGTATTAGGTCATGAGGAAAGGAATCTGAGAATAAGACCCAGAATAACTGAGACTGTGCAAGATAGACAAGTTTGGCTTGTGAGGGATTGTCAGGAGACAGGAAGATTGAAGAAAGGCTGCCATTAAGTTCAGAAGGAAGCAAGCCTGACAATCTATAATTTAGAAGGCTTGGAGCTGAAGAACAGTGGAGACAACTGGGTCAGACTCTGAAAAGACTTGGGATAAAAATCATTGCCTGATGATTACTTAGAGAATAAAACACAGCTCAGACCTCTAGCCCTTAAAATGTAGCACTAGAATGATCTATAGTGAGATGGGAGAAGAATTTAAATTTCATTTTTATGTAATTAAGTCAGTCAACCTGAAGGGCAGCAGGAGACAATAAATGAACTGACTTCAAGAGTAGCAGAAAAGCACCAGCAGTTTGGGGGGCTGGTCTGTGAAGGGAACATAAAGTAGTAGAGTACAAATGGATATGATTTTAGCAGTCCATTTTAACAGCAAGAGATGTGTCAACATTTCCTTTCAAAAATCTCTGTCTCTCAATAGAGAGGTTTATATTTTGGCTGTGAAAGTGCAGATCGTCCATACAGTCTCATTCAAGTTTATTGTACTTTCTTTATTCCCTTTTTTATTAAAAAAAATAATAATTAAAATGAAGACAGTGAACTGCGCTGGTAAAGGTGCAACAGATTTAAAAGTTTCAGAGCATTTTACACCATTTTCTAAAACTTCAAAATCATTTTAATTCAAAATACTGAAATGAAATTCAGCAGACTGTTCTTTCAGTTTTAGTTTTTTAAAATGAGACTTTGTATTCTAAAATCTTAATATCATTGTGCAGAGCTAGCACAGTATGAACAGCAGCTGCCATATTTGGATAGTGAAAATATGTACAGTGGGGGGTAGTAACAGTTTTCGACCAAACGGTCCACAGAGATGCAATCTCCACCCATAACCCACTCATCTTGTCTCAATTTGTCACCTACCTTGATTGTCTAGGAAGTTATTCTGAAGCAACAGTTGAACATTATTTAGAAATTAGGTCACTATTGTATCTACCTCAGTTGTATTTCCACCTCTGCTAATCTTCAAGCTATATTTTCAACTTGCTTTTTACATATTCTCAGTAAGTTTTTGCTAGGGCTAGTCAAATTTTTCACTGAAAATAAGTTTCAAAGGAAAATTGGGCTTTTAAGTAAATGGAAAAAATAATTTCTGAAGATAAAAAGATAGAAAACTGAGAATCACAGAGCTTTTTGGTAAAAATTCAATTTTTTCCACCTAACCTTTCCATCAGTTCCTGCCAGTTCTAGCACATACCTCAGCATATCTCTGAATTAAAAGTTTGGTTTCACTTTTGCTTGTTCACACGTGTTTCATGTTCACTTTTTTTGAATATTTTAGTGATGAAGTCACTAGTAATGAGACTTTTAAGTAAATTGTCAAAAGTATTGATGAAAAACAAATTTTAAAAATGATTGCAAATATTCACATTAGAAACCTGATGCTAAGAATTACATCCATTTAACTGGAAACAAAAACCATACTGTGTGATGTAGATGTCCAAATAAAAACTAAACAAGTCCTCTCGGATTCTGAATATTTGCAATGAAATGCCTATGATCCTAAAACTATTTGATGAGCAAATCTATTTGAGAAAACTGCATATTGCTTCCACACAATCAGAAACAGAAAGATAAATATTATTGATCACCATAAACTGTGTTAACCACAAAATATTCACACAACTGTAGTATTTACTCTGCTTGATTTGGTTACTCCATATCAATCAAAATCTGTTCAGTAAAATGCTCTGTGTAAGTAACATAAGTAACAGTGGTGCAATAGTGATATTTCCAGTACTGTTGATGCTTTTTCACCAAAATGGTCAGTGAAATTTTAGAGCCCCAGGAATGCTCCAGCTAGAAGTAGAAAACTGATGGAGCCTTGTGTTTTCTTTGATACATTCTTATTTACAAGAAATACACAAAGCCCCATGTCACTGAGTGCTGGAGGAACCAAGAACAAAAGCAGCAACTTCTTAGTTTACAGCCCCACACAAACCGTTTTTCCCAACACCAGACCCCAAACCACTGTAGCTTTTGCAGGGTCACAATGATTCCTGTAGGGGTTCAGGCACAACTTTTGTCTTAGAGGGAGGGTTAATTGTTTATGTTAATTAAGGAGACTATGTCTACACTTAGGAGGTAAGTTCAAACTAACTTAATTCAAACTAATAATGATTAGTGTGAATTAAGTTAATTCAAGCTAACATGGCCCCAGTAGGAAAACCAATTCAAACTAGCATGTTCAGGGACAGGACTTGTTAGTTCAAATTAAGAGAGGAGCACCATGGGAGGTGTGGCAAGATGGCCCCAATAAGGGCCATCCCCCACCCAATATATAGAAAGAGTACCCTGGGAGGAAGAAGGTCAAAAAGTGTTAATTTGAACTAATAGTTAGTTCAAATTAACACAGCCATACTGGGTTAATGTGAACTAATATGTTTGAATTAACCCTTACTTCAAAATTAAGAGATTTTATAACTTTGAAGTAAGCTTTCATTAATTCAAACTAAGGAATTCCTTACTTTGAATTAATGAAAGCCAGTGTACCCATGCATTAATTTAATTCAAATTAATCCTCATTAATTCAAATTAAATTTTAAGTGCAGACATACGCAGACTGACTTCACATTTCTCAGTTTCAATAGTGTTTTAATACACATAACAAGGTTTCATCCAGCTCATACCAATAGTCTTGCTTAAGAAGCACGTAGGACTGAACAAAAAGACAAACTGTATTTGTTCTCTGCTTGGGTTATGTATCTACTGGAGCTGGATCATGCTTTCCATCTCAGGTTGATAGACATACTAGCTCCACTTAATCTAGTGCACTAAAAAACAGCACTGTTGCCTGCGGTAGCAGAGGCGGCCACACAAGCTAGTCATCTGAATACATACCTAGGCAGATGATGGGACTTTGGAATCAGGCAGCTAGCCCAAGGTGTTGCCATGTTCCTCCCTTCCTCCCCCACAACCCTGACATCAAACAAAGATAATTTCTCTGGCTACCTACCCTGATAAGCATGTTTCCAGCTACTGTATAGACATTCCTTGCTGAGTGCATTTTTGGCTTTTTCCTTTCAAGTTTTGACAATCTGTTCAAGTGCCCTGGAGAGTGGTTAAAGCATTGATCCCTATAGCACAACACTGAGAGATAGCTCACTGGGATCATTACATGATATTCTCTATCCTTGCCTTGCACCACCTGTCCCTTGAATCAATCATAACGCGTGATAATCTGCTTTTAACTTCCCAAGACTTCTAGTCATTGATTTAATATTTTATTAATTGTTGCTGATGTGGATTCTTATTTGACTTTAAGATTATCTGTTTCTTTCATTGGCTTTCCCTGTACTCATTGCCTTGTAGATTTATCAAGATAATGATCAAATGTAAGTTTTCCTCCAGTTCATTTAAGTACTGTACTTTATTTTTTTTAAACTTCTTGGTGTTGGCACAAAAAATATTATCAATTAGCCTCATTCTTTTAACCGCATCCGCATGCACTCCACTGCCATCAATCTCTTTCCAGTGCTTTTATGTGTACCATAATTTCTCTCACATTGACATGTGACTCTGCCTAGTTCTCCCAGGTGTAACAGTGTGACAGCTGGTCACATAGGTAGAAACCAAACTGCTATGGAGCAGGGTAGCATGCTAGCTCAAACTCAGAGGTCTTCCACATCCTGCCGTGTTTGTTAGTCTCTCCAACAAACATCTGCATTTGTCCTAAATGAGTCTTTTGATAAAAATCTGTCTTTTGACAAACTGAAATGACAGGGTTTTCCAATTTTTACTTTACATACTAAATCAGTGTTCTCAAACACAGCTCTACTTGCTGCAGAAATTTCTGTGATGCGTGCAGATATTACTGTGGTGTTTTCTAGCTCTTAGTGAAAGCTTCTTCCTCTTATCCATCTACACAGAGCCAAACTGCCTTCACATCATCATCATAACCTACTGCCTACAAACGTGCTCACTTCTGCTTCTCCTCTTCTGTAACTAAAACTCCCTGTTGGAAAGTAAATTTTTAATGTCTTTTTCCTGCACCTTTTTCTTCCATAAAAGAAAGTAGTAGAGGGGAAAAATAGACTTTAGGATTTCAAAAAGCTTTTAAACAGGTTCTC
>ML681989.1:46786701-46807088 GCA_007922195.1 Podocnemis expansa
ACAGCCTAAGGCTCTGTACTGTTTTCAAATATGCCATAATGCATCTGTTCCATGTCTCTTGCAGAAATGCAGTGGACCACAATATGCAATTTAAACAATGATTTTTGTTTAACTGATATTTCACAGTCAACTGTTTGGCCAAAGGGTAATTCTGATCTTGTCTGACCTCTCAAACAAAACAATAACCTACCATTTTTCTTTATAACTACTGGCGGGCAGTGCTTATGCTACTTGAACTGAATATTTCAGTTCTCATCAAGCAATCCACAAACTACTCCATGTTAGCATTCTTTTGGACTGCCCCCCCCCCCCGCAAGATTATAAATGGGCCTTGCCAAGGCCTATTTCCTTCGCACCATCCCCTTTGAATCTGAAAGGGTGATTTACTCACTCAGACTGTGGTTGTCTGGATTGGGAATAGTTAGCATCCTCAGCCTGAGGATAGAAACTCGGCCCTTTTACTGAGTTCCTTTGCTGTTTACTCCATTCAGTCTTCTGAGGAAACAGAAAAGGACAAAAATGAGGGGGTATGAGGGGAGAGGAAAGAAAAGAATACATGGCCAGCATTGCCAGATTCTCTTCATTCAGAGGGCAATGGGTCTGCCTTAATCTGGCTCAATCTCCTCTGGTCAGATCCCAGAAAGTGTCTAGTTTATGGTCTGGCTGACCTTTCCCTAAGGGTACTCAGTCAATCCTTGGGCATGGGGGCAGGACTGGACCTCTGTTGGGCCATTTCCCAGAAGCTGGAAGGACTGAAGGTATATCCTAACCAGAGCTTCTTCCTAATGAGCTGGGCTACTTCTCTTTTGAGCTCTTCTCCAGTCTTCGCATGCCCAGCACATGTTGCAGGGAGAGGCTACTCAAGGCCAGAGCATCTGCTTAAGTCCTTCCAGACTAGTTTCCAGGTTTGTACATCCTGTTAAAAGTAGGTATTGAAATAGAGTCCTAGATTAAATTGCCAAGCGCAGAGTTATTTCCTTCCACCTGCCAACACCAATTAAATGTATGCCATAGATTCACAGGTTTGGAGTTGAGTCACAGAGAAAATTTAATATCAAATTCAAGCAATATGAGGTCTCTGCCACTTGGCTGTACATGATCACCTACATGCCAACTTCTGGACCAATAAGGTTTAATAGAGTCTTTAAAGCAGTTATGTCACCACAATACAAGCTACATAGGGTTCCTGCCATAATAAGATGTCATTCTCTGCACAAAAGTATATTGCCCTGGCATTATGGTTATATCTGTGTATTTAATATTCTGTTCATTTAAATTTTAGTTAACGTTCCATCTAGAGGCAGAACTGCAGGGTCAGTACAAAACTGGCACCAATCGGCAGAAATATTTCAATACTTGAACAAATTAAAAATTTTCCTCCAAAGAAAGTCCACCTTTGAAAGAAATTTTCCAAGATGATTGTTAACTTTTTCTAAATTTTCTGGGCTTCATGCAGATATCTTATGGGATGCTTTTACTGGGTGTTTATCAAAAGGTTTATCAAATTGTTACTGAAAACCTGGTTTTCATTGGAAAAATGTTGGCTAGGGAAAACACAAAATGCTGACAATGTTTTAAAAATATTTTTATTTTAAAAATTGCTGAAAAAAATCAGGGAAAATTGAAAGTGTCAGTGATAGGAAGCTGTGGAAAAGGAAAAGAAAGGTCAAAAATTAGGATGTGAGGGAAGGAGAAGAAGGAGAACTCTAAGAGCACTGGAACACACAAGTATGATGGCTTCTCTAAGTGACTGAGGAGCATTAACCTTTGTGGGGTAACACTTGCCTAGCAACTCACTATGCCTTCTGAAAGATGTCCTAAGACAGCTGCATTCTTTAAGAACCTCTCAAAAAGAAAAGCAGCCGCAGCCCACGATATCTGCTCAGCTTATCAATAATTTCAAGAGTGTTGGTAATGGGGAAGTTAGAAGCACAGAGATAAGTGATGGTGAAATATTAATTTATTTCTCTTGCAAAAACCACCTTTTTAAAGAAATGTTATCCATGTTGTTTTTCTGAGAACCCTGAAACATGACCACTGGAGCAGTAGGAATAGCAGAATTGACATCAGCTCCAGTGTTATTCAACCCCGTCCAAACTAATTGGTACTCTAAAATACTGGAGGAGACACTGGTTACTGTAAGGCAGTAGTTTTCAATCTTTTTTTTTCTCAGGACTCAGTTGAAAAATAATCATTTATACCTATGACCTAACAATTACATCTTTCAGCAATGAACTTCAGTCTTCTGGCAGTGGCAGCAGGGGGCACCAGGATCCAGTACCTGAGGGTCTGCAACTCAGTGCTGTCTGACCCTAAGTTTGAAAACCACTGCTATAAGGCAGCCATGAACTCTGTCAGAAGTACTTGGTTTTGGAGAAGCTTGCATTACAATTCTAAGAAATTCCAGAGGGGTAGCCACGTTAGTCTATTTCAACAAAACAAGCAAGGAGTCCTATGGCACTTTTAAACACTTTTATTTATCACATGAGCTTTTATGAGTGAATCACACTTTGTCAGATGCTGAAATGGAAAGCATACAGTGTTGAGGGGAAATATACATGCAGCAAAGGTCAGGGCACAAGATCAGATTATTTCATCAAGTCAAACAGGTTGTTTTGATTCAAACAGTATGGAACAATAGAACAGAAGGTGGGGAGACTGAAAGAGAGGAAATCACTTGTTGTAAAGAGAGAACCAGCCACTATCTCTGTTCAAACACAAGTTAATGGTGTCAAATTTGCATATGATTCATGAGCAAGTTTTCCATTTTCCTTCATCCTTCATTTTGGACTATCATGCTTCACAGCAGCTTGGTGAATAGCTCCCAAGTCAGGCTCGCTGTTGGTGGGCTAGTGACGTTAGTGGGAGTGTGGACTACAGACAAGACTGCTGGATACCAAAACTATCTGAAGAAAGAAGAACAATGGAGCAGCCTACCAGCCATTACCCACAAGCCTTGCACAAATCTGTGTGGGTTCGCTGTTCGATACAATACCAGAAGTTCACCAAGGTAATGAAAGTTTTAGGCTGAACCTAGAGTAGTCTCATCAGCATTCATCGCCATTGCCACTGACAGCATGAAGGAGAAAAATGAAACACAAACACAAGGAGAGAAGATCAAAGAAAAGCAGTGGGGGGGGGGAGAAAGAATTCAACTGTGCTATGGTCTTTCAACTCTTTTCTGGATCATCCTCCCAGCAACCTACACCACTGCCAACATTTTGTCATTGCTAGGCTTTATATCTACAGACAGTTCAGAAATCACACAACATAGAAAGTAGCTTCTTATACTGAATGAAAGAACAGAATAGTTTATATCATAGACATGTGTCTGGATCAACACTAATGCTATCTACTAGTCACCATTTAATTGACCTTCAACTCTCATGCATTGTTCAAGTAATTAACAGAAATAATTTAAAGTTATTTTAGTGCTTTTGGAAACAATTGGATTGACCATTCTAGAGGTAACATTCTCTTTTGTCGCTATGGAAGAGTTGTAACAGATTCTCTTGGTGACTGGGAAATAGCATTAAGAGCTTTCCATTACTAGATAATAATTAGTTTGATCTGGCCAAGAAGAAAATGACAGAAAATTGCTACCATCTAATTCATGGATGCCTAGTAGGCTTTGTGGAATAGCTGGTCTCAGTCTACTTCCTGTCCTCAAGAAAAGAATAATTGGTATTAAAAGGCAGTGCAGATAGAGTATAGAGACCTTGCACTTGACAACAAAAGGTTCAGGAGCTGTTTAAGGTTCAGGCAGCCCTTCCCCTCCACACCAGCGAGAGATACACAGGCTGGAGGAAGTGTTAAGGGAGAGCAGAACAGCTTACTTGGAGGTAGGCCAGAGAAGAGAAGGGACCCTTTTAACTTTCAGATCCCGAAAAAAGGCTGAGGGAAGGTTGGTTCTCTCCCATTCAGAGTTCCCTGAAGGTCCCTCCATGAAGGTGGGAGGACCAGTTTCTGATAGTTTATGTGTGTTGATTCTGTGTGTTTGTTTATGAACTACGCTTGAAGGTGGGAAACTTGGAACTGACCTAACTAAAGTATCAAGGTATCGAAGGAGGCAGATATGCTACAAGAGAGAGAGTTACCATGGTACACGCAGCCATGAAAAGGCACCATGTGGTGAACTGACCTCTTTCACACTTTTCTGTACAGACTGCCAACTGCGGACCATACTGGGGATGTGGAAAGAAGTGGCCCAGAGAGAGCAGCCTTAAGGTGCTTTGGAATATCTGACCAGTTTGTTGCCTTCACCAGACCCTGGGCTGGAGCCTAATGAAGTCAACGGGCAGAGGCTCGCTTATCAAAATGCCCTCTGCTGGTCAAAAGCCCTAAGACCCCGACCCCTAAGCAATGCTCTCCCAGGTAAAGAGCAACACAGCATTCTAGCTGCCAATCTCAGTTGTCTTTGTTTAAATTGTAAGCTCTTCAGGACAGGGACTGATTATTACTGTGCTTGTGTGGCACCCAGCACCTTCTTTGTTGGTCTTTAAATATTACCATAACAAACATAATAAGCCCTATTACTTCTCCACTCATGCCCTCTCCGCACTAGAGTTGAAACACATTTACATGTCAGCATGTCTCTGCTGTTACCATCTAATCTGTCCTGTTCTGGAGATCGCTAAACAATTTCAGTTTTAAGGACTGTCCAACAGATACCTTCTAAACAGCAAATAAAATTTATGTATTGTAATTTCCCAATGTTATTCAAAACACACAAGCAATTTAGGTTCAATTCAAGGTTTGGATGAATTCTCATTTTGTCCAAACTAGTTTATTAGTCCCTTTTTAAGATTACTGAAAATCTGTTGGAAAAAGAAAAACCAGGTCATTCCACAAGAGAGCATAAAGGAAGAAGCAAAATCATGCTCTAAAACCTAAGGTCCTGTGAGCCTCTTGTTGTACATATGGGAGCCTTGTAGGCAGACCCTGAGTTAAGATGTTCCCATTAGCATTAATGGAATCTATGTATATACATCCAGGGATGACAGACCTCTAAATTGGGAGTAATAATGCTGAAATGGATTGTGCAAAACAAGACAGGTCTCAGTGAGAAAAATGATTAATCTAAACTGAGTAAAAAAAATCACTAATTATACAACAAAAAAAGAAGTTAGTTGCCCTACTCACTGAAATGCTATACTTGCAGTCTGCCTTCACCTTTGCAGTACTGTTGGTGGTTTATGATCTACGTCATCTTTCTCTTTGTTGTAGTGCACTTAGTTTTGCTAGTCTCAAAAGAGAATATCCAACCTAAATTCTAAGTCTCACTTGGTTTATATGAAAAGGGTTTTGTCTTTTCAGACGTTCTGGTGACATAAAAGCATATTTGATAAACATGAATGCATGTCTTTGGTTTCATTCTTCTCATAGTAAGACAGAGAAGCAGTAGGAGGAGAGCCTGGGGACTATGAGTTTGGCAGCAATGACAGAACGGGAATGGGGGAAAAAAACGTAAAGCAGGGAGAGCCTCTACGTAAAAGTATGAGTAGGGAAAAATACCACTCTTGGCTCCATCACTATGTCATTCTAAGAGCCTTAAATTTAGACGGGTCCATGACATCAAGTGATAAGGAAATGTGAAAAGACACTGGAATGGTCTGACAGCATGAGCAGTAGCTCTAACAGTCAAGGCAGAGTTTGATGTTGGAAGTGCAGAGAGTGCATCAGGCACATGGTTTTTCATATACAAACATGGCACAGGCAGCTGTGGTGGAGGATACAGCACTAAGTATGGCACATCCTGCTCAATCTTCTTAGTCTGAAAGAAAGGCTCAGAGGCCATCCAGGTTTTAATCTATTATGAGGAAGAGCATGGAATCGCACTTTGACACCTTTGGGAGCTGTGTTTTTTGCTAATTAAATTTGTTTTGATTTGGTAAACAGCTGCTTTGGGCTTGTCTCCATTCTTTGCCAAACAGATAAACCTAGTAAAGCACAATTTTTTCACCCAGCTACAGCAAGAACTAAACCTGCCTGTCTGAAGATCAGTTGTATAACAAAGCCTCTTGTTAAGTAATCTTTCCAATATTGCTTTACCAACAGGAACAGCAATAGAGAAAACTTCAAAGGATTTAGCTCTGATGGAAGTACCAATGATTTCATCTGGAAAGAACAACTCAGTCATAGGCTATGTTCACACACAGAGAGCTTGTTTTGAAACAAGCTGTTTCAAAATAACTTGTTTCGAAATAATGCATTATTTCGAAACAAGTTATTTCAAAATAAAAAACCACCGTCTGTGAAATAAGCAAAAAGCGGGAATCGAAATAGCATGTCCACACTGTGGGCATGCTATTTTGGTTCCAGGGCAGGGCACCATGGGAGGTGTGGCAACATGGCCCCCCCTGCGGGCCATGTTGCCACTGAATTCCCTGCCTGGCTCTCACCTGGAGAGCCAGGCAGGGGAAAAAGCCCCGAAGGGCAGGGATCCTACAGCCCTGGGCGGCAGCTGCTAGACCCCCGCCTGCTAGGGGTGCCCCTAGCCCGGGAGGGCTCACGGGAGCCCCTGCAGCGGCTCCAGCCAGTCCCCCGGGGCTAGGGGCTTCCCCAGCTGGCAGGGGTCTAGCGCGGCTTTCTCCGCCATTGGGCTTGTCCCGAGCCCCGCAGCACGGAGCCCGGCGCCCCCTTCTCCCGCCGCGGAGCTTGTGTTTTTTTATTTCAAAATAACTTGTTTTGAAATAACACGTTATTTCGAAACAAGTTATTTCGAAATGGCTTGTTTCGAAACAAGCCCTCTGTGTGTGAACATAGCCTTAGAGTTGCATCCAGCCTGTTGCTTTCACAAGTTAAAATGGCTTCCACTGAGTTTAGGCAAAGAACATGCGGAGGCAAAGCTGGTGATGTTATCTGGTAATCTGATACCTCCCTAGAGCACTATGTTTTAGGGCTGATCAACATGTACAGTGCAACTGCACTACTGTAGCATTTTAATGAAGACATTTCCATCTGAGAGAGGAAACAGCTTTGTTGATGGGAAAACCAATTCCATCAACATAGTACTGTCTACACCAGGGGTTAGGTCACTATGGTCTCATCACTCATAGGCAGGGGCAATGCTGCGCTTGGGCCAGCAGGGCATGGGTCCTCCATCTCCCTGACCATGATTCCCTGGATCAAATTCCCACTGCTTACTGCTGACTGGCAGTGGAAGGAGCCAGATCTGAGCTGGGGCCACCTGCCGCACCTGACCAGTAGCACAGCAGCAGGGAGGGATCAGACCCAGCTCCAGGCCACTTGCTGGCAAGAAGCAGGAGGCTCGGAGCCAGCTCCTGCTGCTTATAGACAGGGCCAGGAGCCGGCTCTGGCTCTGAGATGCTTCGGGCAAGCAGCAGGGAGCTCAAAGGTGGAGCCTGCTTCTGCTGCTGCAGGCAAGCAGCAGGAGACAGCTCTGTCTTCGAGCCTCCTGCCGCTTGCCAGCAAGTGGCCTAGAGCAGGATCCAGCTCCAGAGCTGGATTGAGACCATGGGGAAGTGGGGATGGGGGGCAGGCCCAGGCCCCTACCCTTTCTTGGAGCCTGCAACGCTCCTGCAAAGATGTGGGTTTTTCATGCTGCTGAACGTTGTCGTTATACCCCTGAACATTTGTAGTGTGTACCCAGCCTTAGCCAATGAATAGAAGCTTGGCATAGAAGTTTTATTACGAAACCTCAACTTCTTAGGATTCAACATTTGAGAACAGAGTTTCTGAAGGAGGAAAGACGGAATCGGTCACTGGGGAATGAGCTCAATTGTCAGATGATAATTGTGCTGCTGGTACGCAACAGAAGTATATTTTTTATTCCAGTAGCTAAATCCCGGTGAGGGCTGGATCCTTCAGAATAAATTGGGAGGTTTTGTAAACAAACACTTTTACTGAAATTCACATTGAGCTGGTAAGAGAAAAAAGTGTCTACTGTTTTGTTTTTTTTTAATTATTATTTTTAAAGGCATTTTTCTCTGTATTTCCTAAGTCTGCTTCTTCAGGTAGGAGTCCTCTGTCCTAGACAGAGTTCAACTGCCTCTACTGCAGCTCTGAGACTGCCTGTGCTCTATATGAGGGCAATGGCTTGCCACCCACTAGCAGCAGATCTTTTCATTTTCATTATGAAGGAATGCATAGGGTGAGCCGTGTGAATTCTGCCTGTGCAGTTTGGCTATGTCTCCACTAGGGGCTTAAGTCGGCTTAAACTCCCTTAAGTCAATGTATGCAAAACCCAATCTAAATTTACAATTTATTAAGTCAGCTCAAACGATTTCTTAAGTTGACTTAATAACTCTTGCTTTTAAAATCAACTTAATAATTAAATCAATTATATTAAGATGATTTAAGCCAACGTAGCCAAGGATTTGACTTAAGTTGACTTAATTGCCCTTCAGGCCATCCATCACACTCCCCAGCAACCAGGAAGTGCCTGCCTTGGCCAATCCCAAGGCAGAATAAAGCCCTGCCCGCTCTGCTCCACAGAGCTAGCCAGAACTGCCACTGTGTGGAAGCATGCTGGAGGGCAGAGGCAGGCAGTCAAGGAAGCGGGCCCCATCCTGGATCCACCAGGAGATCTTAGATCTCCTGGCCATTTGGGGAGATGAGGCTGCACCCTCCCAACTCCAGGGCAGCCAGCAGAACAGGGAGGTACACAGTAGCATCTCCCAGGGCCTGGCAGAAAAGTGCCAGGTCTGTGACACCTAGGAAGTCCAGGTAAAAATAAAGGACCTCCAGCAGGGCTACCATGGGCCACCACCATCTGCCCCTATTACAGGGAGCTTCACAGCTTCCTGGGCTGGTAGGCTGACACCAAGCCAGCCCACACCGTCAACTCCACCGAGCTCCCCTCCGACGACGATGACTAGGAGAAGGGCTCAGTGGATGAGAACATGGTGGTGGGTCAGGTGGGCAGCTTGCAGGGCACCAACACTGCCATGCCCATGTTCATACCTGCCCTGACACTGGACTCAGGGACAGAGTAGGAGGCTTCCCTCGCCCAGGATGACCCAGGCGAGGGGACATCATGCCAGACCCCTACTGCACTTGCTGATGAGTGCTCCCTTCCTGCATGCATGGTGGGGTAGCCAAGTGGGACAGGGACTTCAGGGGGATGGGGCTCAGGGACAGGCAGTGTTGAGGGGGAGGACTTTCCATGGGGGCAGAGAGGTAGGGAGCTGTGTGGTGCGGGGGGGAGACCAGAGCCAAGTGGTATAGGGGCCTGTCTGGAGATGGGACGGAGGAACTGTCAGTGAAAGTTCCACAGCCAGACAGCATGCACCTGACACTGTTGGCACATGGCCTCAGGAGAAAGCCCCCAGGACAGGGCTGCCTGAGGCTCACCCGACCTTGCAGCAGAGCACAGCAGTGTATACTAAGGGATCCCTGTCCCAAAGGACAAGGATTGGGAATCAGAGGGATGGGCATGGGACAGCAGCTGCTGTCAAGCTGCACACCACACTCTCTCATGGGAGGAACTCTTGTTCTTTGTTTCTCACCTCTAGACCTTGTGCCTGTGATGCTGGTCAATCTCAGGGTATGGCCCCGACCAGGAGGGGGAGGGGGCATCAAGCAAGATATGAGATCTTGAAAGAACTCCTCCAGTTGGCAGAGTGAGCTGCGGTGGACCTCAGAGCCTGGCAGGATCTGGAGGAGGAGAACATCCATCACCATGTGGAGCAGGGCTCTGGGAGATGGTGGGCCTGATGGAGCACCAGACCCATGCCCTGGATCACCTGGCAGAGGGCCATCTCTTGGGAGCCCGAGAGTCCCCCCGCTTGGGACCCCAGCAGCAGACCCAGAACTCAGGGTGGCTGACCACAGGCCCGGGACTCACCTGCCCAAGGCCATTAGCTCCCAGCCCACACCCTGATCCTCCTCTTTCCCCCAACCCTTCACTCCCCCAACCCTCTCACTCCTCTGAACCCTCCCAACCTGCACAGCTCCCACCCCTCACCTCCCTGGCTCCCTCTCAGTTCCCCCTGTAAATAAAAACCTTATACACCATAATTCAGTGTGCAGTGCATCATTTTATTGAGTTGGGGACAGGGGGAGATGGGTGGGTGGGAGTGGGGGGGGCAGGAATGGGCTGGTGGGAGTGATGATGGTGTCTAGCAGGCCCCTGTTGATAGCCCTGCAGACTTGCCTGTGGACAGCTCCCACAGTGGAATTGCCGATCCCAAACTGGTGGGCAGCAGGGGGGTAGGAGTCCAAGGTTGGTGTCTTCCAGAGGCAATGGCTAGTCTCTTGTCCACAGACAGGGTGGGTCGGAGCCAGGTGTCAGTGTGCTGCAGAACCGGGATGAGCTCAGTGACCAGCTCAAGGAAGGTGCTCTTCCTCATCCACAGGTTTTGCAGCCACTGTCCATTATCCCAGGTGGTGAGAACAATCCTGTCCCACCAGCCACTGCTGGTTTCCAATGCCCAGATGTACGAGTGCATGGAGGGCACCCTCTGCCCATGCCAGCTGCCAAGTATGGTTAGGGGTCTGCGTGCTCTGGCTTGCCACTAGGTACGTCTACACTATGTGTTTAAGTTGACATAAGGACCCTTAAGTAGACTTAAACAGAGCCCTGTCTACACTACAGGGCAATAAAGTCGACTTTAGGGTCCAGTAAAGTCGACTTTATAAGGTCCACTTACAAAGTCGACTTTACAGTTAGGTCGACTTAGTGCAGTGGGGCCACAAAGTCGACTTTATTGAGTCAAATTAAGCCAGGACACCCATTTAAAGTCGACCTTATAAAGTCAACTTAATGTATTGTGGACTCACTAAGTCAATTTAATAAGGTCTACTTAAAGTCGACTTTAAGTAGACTTTATTAAGTTGACTTAATAAAGTCGACTTAGCTTTCACAATATAGACATAGCCACTGTGCTGGCACTTGCCCTGTACCACCTGGTCCAGAGCTGGAGGAGTGCGGCCAATGCACGCCTGGTGTGGAGTGCTGTCCTGGCACGTTGCAGGGGCATGTCCGGCCCCATGACCTCTTTGGGCTCCATGTTGCCAGGTATGGTGGGGAGGGTTCTGTGGTCACTTCCTGTTCTATAGGGGTGGCCATGGGAAGGGGGCACTTCTGTGGTGCACTGTGGGCCGGCAACCCACAATGCAGCACTCCTAGGGTGACCTAGCAGCTGCCAGTGTGGACATGGGCAGTCCACTGGCATTTTGAGTGTGGACTCTCTAAGTCAACTTAACAAGGTCTACTTTAAGTCAGTTTAAAGTAGACCTTGTTAAGTTGACTTAACTGAGCCCTCTAGTATAGATATAGACTTTGTGTGTTCCCCAAAGCCTGCCCCCCTTTTGCTGCATCTAGCATGATCTCATGGAAAAGGGCCGGAAATTTCACTTTCCTGATACAGCTCTAAGGTACTAGAAAATAAACCATGAATAAAAGGACTAAAATTAGTTCAGAATATGGATTCGTAAATGGTAATATGAAGAGACTAGGATGCAAATCAGGCAAGTCCTCACATTATGTAGGCCACCCTTTGTCTGGCAAATAAATAACTTTCATCTGAACAATAATGTAGAGCATCACTTTCTACTCTATCAGTTTTCTATTTCCCCTAAGTGATAAGCTTACTGAAAAATATAAGAATTTTAATACAGGACAAAGGATATGAAAAACTATGATTATTATTCTAGGTCTCTAGTAAGCCTACTAATCAAACATATCTGAAATATTCTGCCCTGTGAATCTGAATGCATTTCCTAGTCAATCTCACAACAAAAGATGCACAACCTTATACTGAGTTTTGGATGGATGGAGCCTATCAAGATTAGAATAAATCACCCCATGTACTATTCCACATATATACATCTCACATAGAACCTCTGATAGATCTTGGGACACAAAATCAATAATGTCAAAATAAAACTGAGAAAGAATAGTCCAAAGAAAACAAGTCGGGGTGGAATTATGAGATGCATTGTAGCAGGAGATATAGAAAACCTTTCCTATGCATGCGGTCCAATGGTGTGGAATATAGTGTAACCTAGTAAGCGATAATCACTGGCAGTGGGTGCCAACGGAGCAGCAAGTTGGTCACTCCCTGGCAAATGGGAAAGCAGCAAAAGCCTGGATCATTAGTGAAAACATAGAAAGGAGAAGCTCACAGCCCCTCATCCTGTTGCCTGTTTTTTCCTAATATCTCTAACCTAAAGCTCCCTTGCTGCAGATTAAGACTATTACTTTTTGTCCTACTTTCAGCAGACATGGAGATCAATGAATCACTGTTCTTGTATAATAGCCTTTCACATAGTTGACGACTGTTATAAAGTCCCTCATCTGTCTTCTTTTATCAGGTTAAGGACACCCAGTTTTTTAAACCTTTCCTCATAATTCTTTTTTTTGTTTGTTTGTTTTGTTTTGTTTTTTAATCTTTTATCATTTTTTATTGCTTAGCTCTGGACTCTCTCCAATTTATCACATCTTTTAAAAGTAGTACCCAGAACTGGACATGATACTCCAAGCTGAGGTGTCATCAGTGCCAAATAGAGTGGGACAATTACCTTGCATATCGTACGTGTGATACTCCTGCTAATACACAATAAAACTACATTGGCCTTTTTTTTTTTTTTTTTTTTTTGCTACTGCATCTTATTGTTGTCTCATTTTTAGCTTGTGGCCCACTATAACCCTCAGATAATCTTCAGCAATACTATCACCAACTCAGTTATTTCCCGTTTTCTAGAGGTGCATTTACTCTTTTCTTCCTAAACATAGTATTTCACACTTCTCTATTGAACTTCATCTCACTGATTTCAGACCAATTCTCGGAATGGATCAAGGTCTTCATCATGTTCGGAAAATAAGTTTAAGATCTCCTCTCAGTGGTCCATGGCTGAGAATGCTCTGCTAAAGATGCCCAGAATCTCCAGCTGCAGAAATACAGAGTGGTGAGCTCTTTGGAAGAAAATAACTGCGTTGGTGACATAGTGGTTCATAAGTTAGAAGCTGCTAGAACCCAATCAAAGCAGTAAAGGTCTAGCTGGGCCTTGCAAAGTTCTGAATGCATAGTAACCATGGTTACCTGGGCCCAAGTGGGCCTAGGTGATTTCTTCATATTATCTTTTTTGTGCTGTAAACAGCAATGAACACAACAGTGATCTTAGGAGCCTGTATCTTGTTTGTTTTGTTGAACTAGACCAGTAGTTCTCAACCACTGTGTTGGGACACATTACTGTGTCACCACACAGTAGTAAGTGTGTCACAGAGAGCTGGCAAAATGGCTGGATTTGTCCTAGGGGAGGTGGGCTGATGTGTCCTGTACAGTCATGATATGCCACCAAGTGTGTTGCAACCTGCAAAAGATTGAGAACCACTGAACTAGACTAACATGGCTACCCCTCTGGAACGTGTCAGTGGTTCATGAATCTCATCTCCCAAGGCAGCCAACTAATTTCTTAGAAGCCTTTAAAATTAAGACCAGGAATGTGATTTGGACACGGAATCCAATGGACATCCTATGGAGAACATGGGTTCACTGGTATTGTTTAGGTAAGCAGGAAGTTGTAACTTATACTTTTCTGGTCTACTCTCCCCATATTTTCATCTTCTCTTCCCTACCCCTTTTATCTCCTTTTGTCCAGCGGTCACATCCGAACACACAGGGACATGCTTACTTTTAAGCATATGCTTGACCCAGCTGGGGGACTATTCACATGCTGAGAATGAAGCCTGTACATAAGTCTTTGCAGATTCAAGGATCATTCATGTATTTTAAGGTTAAGCATGTGAGTAGGTCTTTGCAGTATCATGGGTACATTCTGTAAAATCTCTGATTCAGGAACTGTCTTTTTAATACTTGTCTGTACAGTGCAGAACACAGGCATTGGATCTATTGTAAAGGTTTCCTGGCAACACAGTAATATAAATAAATAATAATGGTATGAGTCACACAAAAAGACCAATTCCAATTGGAGGGGATTAAAAATAAAGGAAAAAATGTGCAGAAGGTTATGTTTGTCAATGAGGATGCAAGCGAATTAGCAGCCCACTGCTCCTTCCAGTAGGAAATGCCATGTAAAAGATAAACAGTCCTACAAAAATAAAAAATTTCAAACTTACTGTGTGCTCCATTTGAGCTTGTTGAATATGTGCATTTTTAAAAAAATATGTGTGAAATAGGGGAGGGAGATTGGGAGTTTTTGTTCATATTTGTATAATGAGTACTGTGTTCTAATCTATTTTTAATGTGTAACGTGCCCCTTACTGCCAACCGTCCTTTGAATGAAATGTTGCTACTCAGTGAATGTTTCTATATACATATTTTATAACCTAACTAAATAAAAAATAACTATATAACTACTTCAGGTTAAATTGCAGAACGAGTGAAAAGAGCCCCATTATACATTTTGCTTTTATTTATTCCCAGCATTTTGCAAGGAAACCTCATTGAGGCAAGGTCTCATTTCTTCTCAAGTCTATAGTAAATGGTAAGACAAATATACATTTTTAGCCTGGATAGGAATAAAACATTAACAGGCTGTGGATACCAGGCACATTTGCTATAAATGAAACTATGGAGTAATAACTGCAGACTTACTGAAACCTGATATAAACACCAGCTTGCTTTAATATGCAAATTTTGTGGGTCCCCAGACTCCCGTTTCAATAAGGGTGTCTATGCTAAAAAAGAAAACAAGCTGGGTCATTTTTTCCAATGTGAGAGGCATTAACACCATATTAAAATGAAAAAGAATCCATACTAACTAATTACATTTTTCTGAACACTGCTAGAAAAGAAAATAACCTGGATAAAATGAAACAAGTAAGTTATCTTTTGTGACAAAACTGAATAAGTGCTGCATAAATACACAGGTCTGCTGACGAGTATGGGTGGAGATGTAGGATGACAAAGCAGTCAACTGCCTAGCAGCCTGGCAATTTGAAAGGACCCAGGCAAATGCAGCAGATATGTATCCTCCACTCTTCCAGACACCCATTTCCTCTGAGGCCCCCTTCTGTTCATGCTCTCTGCCCCTCCTCCATGTCAGTCGTATTTAGAATAGAATCATAGGAGTGGAAGGGACCTTATGAGATCATCTAATCCAACCCCCTGGGGTTTGAACTCAGGACTTTCTGTATGTAAAGCACATGGGCTAGCCACTACATTATTTGCAGGGGTCTGCTTATTATGTACCATGAAGGCTCCTGGAAGGATGAGGAGGTGATACCTGCTTCTTTGCTTCATGGGTTCATCAGTAATCTAGCAGGGCAATCCAAAAGACCTGGGAAGCTGAATACCACTTCCTCAGCTGCCTGGGACCCTGCATGGAGCAATAATAAATAAGTAGAAATTTCTGGTGGAAATCCACTTGGACCTCAGTTATCCCTTTCCAGGGAGGTGTAACTGGGTAGTTTCACCAGCTACAGTAGATAAGGGGTTAAAAGCTCTGGGAGAGTGATGGCCAATCAGAACTGGTGGTTGTGGAGCCAATCAGGGCCCAAGAGCCTGAATACAAGAGGGTTGCAACCACTGCTCTGGGCAAGATGGAAGATGTGCTTTTGGCTTGGCCGCAGTAGGTAGGACCAGGGATAGCTCCCTTCAGGCTTCCAGGGTTTGTCTGGAACACAATCTCTGATTCAAGGCACAGAAGGTACTTGAAGGTGGTGAGGATGTGAGCCAGGGGACCTGTTTTACTGGAGTGAGGTTGAGATGGTGCCAGAACAATGTATAGGGTCCCTGGACAGGGGTCTGGAGAAATAAATGGGAACGGTTCCCTCCTGTTCCCCTTGACTTCCTGTGGTTGATAATTGGACTAGTGGTGGCCACTGAGGCAGAGTGAGCTGGACTAAACTGTACCCTGGAAGGGGAGAACTAAGAGAAGGACTCAGCTGGAGAGCTGAGGTTTGGGACTAGAGAATAGGAAGGATGGACTACAGGCTGCTGGATAAGAGTACTTCTTGAGCAATTCCCGAGACCATCACCAGGCGGTGCCTGTCTGGTGAATCACATTGTAGCTTGACTCTTTATGATCTGGAATTTGGATTGGAATTATTAATACATCTTGCCAGGGAATTTGGGATTCTTGCCTAACTCTGACTATAGAAAATATTTAAAATTTGACCTGGGAACCTCCAAGGAATGGCCAGGAGGAATTGCCACACAGATCCTCAAGGTATTTTATAAAAACTTTTTATTGCCTAAAGCATAGAACCAAGAAAGATGTTTGTTGATGAGTGTACAATGAAATAATTAGTGCATACATACAGAATGCATCTAGAAAGTCTTATTCACTTTATAATTTGATAGATTGTTTCCTGTTAAAATTTATAGTTGTTATAACCTTCAGTCAAGAAGGATGCCTGATACCTTAAATTGACAGGAGGAGTGAAGAGTCTAGCAACCTTAACTGATATATTTAAACTTACTAAAACAACAAAGACTGGGTAGCTAAGAAACAGCAAGATGGGTCTGTGATGTTCTTCTTGAGAAGAGTTGAGCTGTAAACTGAGAGCTGGAAGCTCCTCAATCTTCAAATCCCAAGGTCTTAAATTCCTCCCTCACCCCTCCCCAGCAACAGGGTCTACACCTTTATATCCTTCTAAAAATAGGTTAGTTTAGATCCTCCCTTATCATCCAAATATGGGTCCTTCCCAGAAATTTTGGGGGTACATCTGTCTCATTGGTTAAGGGGTTTGTGTGTACAATTGACACATATTTTACCTACCAAAATATTCCTCATCATCTTCTTCCTTTTTCTTATTTATGAATTTTGTGGGTTTTGTGGTGTTCTATGAAATGTCAAAGGTCCCACCTTGAGTTATTTAAGTAGTTAGTCACCTGCTGACCTACTTAACTTATCTGGGGTTTTTCATCAGAGATTACTGAACAAACAAACTCAGCCTGTCTAATATTTTCCAAACTTCAAAATAGCTCATAACTTCATCCTTCTGCAGAGCTCTTACGGAAAGGCGGTTTGTAATTTCTTATGCCAGCCTGTAGACCCCTGCATTAGAGCTACCAACATAGAAGTTCTGCACACTTATCAACTCATGCTAAGTGTAATACCATAGAACCAAGATTTTTTAAACTCATAAAAAAGATACACATGCATGAAATTATAGTGATAGATGCATGCAAGTTAAGCATAGGTAGTCAAGGGCTACAATGTGCTAGTACCCGACTACTGCTCTGCCCAAGGGCCAGGGTTACTGTCAGTGGGCCTGTTGACACACTATGAAGAAAAGATAGCCATCTTCATGTAAATGCCATCAACCAGCAATTGGTTTAAAGCTGACTTGTAAAACACTGGGCACTTGACTTATCTGAGATCTTACTCCATCCAAGGAGATGGAGGAAAGAGTGAAAACAATGAAGAGCAATGGTAAGTAAAACAGTATTTAGGGGAATATACATGTGGGGAGAAGTCCTCATTCAGTCACATTTGTGTTTTAGAGACAGCCTAAGAAAATTATTTCAGGAAAATTAATGAGAATGGGGACTAGTAGGAAGGATCCATTGTAAGACAGAAGCAAGCCCTGGAAACATAAGCAGCCAAACTGTAATCATTGTAAAAGAACAAAACAACAAAAAAAGACAATTTCCTCAAATCATAATAAATCTCAAACAGAACAGCTTGTTGCTGCTGCTGGATATGATCTTTTCTTATTTATTACCAGAATCAAAATCCCATGACTAATATGTTTAATCGGTTTAGTCACAGTAAGTAAATGGCTCAGGGGTTTATGTAGCTCCTTGCACAAAGAGAATCTTTATGAAAAATGTTGATTAAATGGAAGCAAGATGATATTATAATAGATATTTGGACATAGACTATACAACAAAAACATCCAACTTCCAAAAACCATGGGAGGGACTGAGTGAATTCAAATGTCTTTAGCCACCCTAGGCGAGTGCTAATTGCAATCTACACATAACTGTAACAACTGAGGGTGGCAAAAAGGAGAGAACATGTACTTTAAGAGCCCCATTGGTAAAGCAGCAGCTCAGTGAAAATCACTGAGCTCGAGAACACCTTACCTATAATCCTAGTTAGAAGCCTAAATTGCACGTTTGAGAATTATCATAACCTGATGTGCTGTTTATGACAAAAGTCACACAAACATTGAAATTAAAAGTAACATCTCTCTACTCTCTCTATTGTAGTATAAGTGAGCATAGCTTTCTTTCTTGAATAATCAGCTGGAGAAAATGGACGTGCAAGAAGTAGATGTGCTCTTGCTTTGGCACCCAAGCTCAGTGTGGTTCTATAGCCAGTCCCATGGGGTATGTCTACACAGCACTTTTATTTCAAAATAATACTGGTTATTTCAAAATAAAATATATTTGGTCCACATGACGTTTTCTTATTTTGAAAGGACAGATCCCGTCCTTTCAAAATAAGATCTGCTGTTTCAAAACAGGTTAAACCCTGATTGTTTCAAAACGGCAGTTATTTCAAAATGGTTATTTTGAAATAAGGCCGTTTGGACATGTTGTTTCGAAACAACACCATTGTTTTGAAACAACTTTTTTGAAACAATATGTCCAAACAGCTTTATTTCAAAATAACCATTTCAAAATAACAGCCATTTCAATAGCAGGCTTTCCCTTAATTTGAAATAACATTTTGTTAATTCAAATTAACTTATTTTGAAATAATGACTTTATTTCGAAATAACTCATTTTGAAATCCTTATTTCGAAATAACGATGAGTGTGTAGACATAGCCCATGGAAAAAAATAGCCAGACTGCAAGCTGCCTAACTTTTCATCTGCATGAGCACCAGGCTTCTCAATTAATCTCCTGTAAGGCATTGTTGCATTTATCTATTTGTTTGTAATGCTTCATTATACATCCACCAAGCAGGTACCTTCCTTCCCAAAGTCTGTCCTTGCTAATGCCTTCTTGGCACCAGAGTTCATCATCTTGATGACAATCTAACTTCCCCTATCCTTCATTTAAGGCAAGGGTGTCAAACTTATGGCTGGGGGGGGGGTGCAGGATCCAGCCCACCAAGGGTGCCAGTCCAGCCCACGGAGCTGCTGCCTGACAGAGCAGGGCTAAACCTGCTTGTGGTTCACAGACATGTTCTAAATCACAGTATAGGGGAATAAAAGAAGAGCTCCAGCTAATTCCGGCTCAGCCCGGCTGTTGTCTGCCAACCAGTCAGTCTCAGTCACAGCAGGCCAGGGTGGGCCAATGGTTCACTGTCAGTCAGTCTGCATGCTAATTTGATTGACGGCACATTGCACAAATCACAAATAAGAAAGGAAAAAGCAGTAGGGGGTCCACATGGAAATGAGGCAATCAAAGGCTAGCTGGGACTGAGCCCAACCAAAGGCCAGCATGCTGAATGACTGACAGTGAGTGGGTGAGGAGGGGGGAGGTAGGAGCCAAACCTGCCTGTGGCTGTAACTGCTACAGACTGATTGCCTGCTACCATGTGATAGGGGAAGTGGAAAGGGAAGGGGAAAGGATGTCTGGGAACTGGCCAGCAGGAGAGGGTCTGCAAGCCAGTGTGGGGAAGGGGAGCCAACAGGGGAGGGAAATTGGAAGGCATCTGAGTCTGCGGGCTTGGGAAGGGGAAAGGGGACCCCATGAAGATCTGAACATGACAGAGGAAAGGGTCGGGGAGCCTGTTTGAACACATGGCCCTTGTCAGGTGTCCTGCCCTCCAGTGTGGCCCCCCACACTGAAAGAGTTTAACACCCCTGATTTAAGGCTTCCCTCTGTCACTAAGAAAGAAACTTCTGGCTCCATAGCAGCATGTTCATGTCATATTTATTGGTTCCTCAGGGAATACAGCCACAGGATATGGCTCTGGGTTTCAGGTTTGACATTCCTAGGCTTCTTGGAATCACACATTTAAACCAACCAAGAATGGGCTGATGATTTTTTACTCAAAAAGATTTGGAAGTCATAGTGAATAACCAGCTGAACATAAGCACAAGTGTGATGCTGTGGTTAAAAGATTTAATATACTGCCGAGAGGCATAAACAAAGGAATCACTGGTGGAGGTTGAAAGGTTACTTCACCTCTGTATTTGACACTAGTGCAGCCTCTGCTTTCCATTTTTTGGTTCTGAGGCTCACAGTTCAAGAAGGATGTTGCTAAATTGGAGTAGTTCAAAGAAAAGCCACAGGAATGATTAAAAGATTAGAAACATGCCTATGTAGACTCAAAGGCTGTGTTCACACGGCACTTTTGTTTCGAAACATCCTCGTTGTTTCGAAACAAAAAAACCATGTTCACACGACGCACAGTTGTTTCGAAACAAGGGGAAGCCCTTGTTTTGAAACAACTGTGTTGTTTCGAAACAAGTTAAACCCCATTTGGGGACAAAACAAACTTGTTTCGAAACCCTTGTTTCGAAACAAGGCGTGTGAACATGTTGTTTCGGAACAAAGTGTTCCGAAACAACAGTGGATCCTCAGCACCCTGGCCAGGGAACCCTCAGGAC
>ML681989.1:46817088-46934676 GCA_007922195.1 Podocnemis expansa
CCCACTTCCTCAGATGCTTCAAAGATGGGTGAACTTACAGAAAGGAAAGAAACTAAATGCAAGGGGGTGTAAAACATACGATCAGGTCATAAAGTAACAGCAAATCAGAGCAGTTTACAGGCTCAAACCATGGGAAGCTGGTTCTTTTCCCATTACAAAGGGTAATTTGACTTCAGGCTTCCCATGGTTTGAGCCTGTAAACTGCTCTGATTTGCTGTTACTTTATGACCTGATCGTATGTTTTACACCCCCTTGCATTTAGTTTCTTTCCTTTCTGTAAGTTCACCCATCTTTGAAGCATCTGAGGAAGTGGGATCTTCTCCCACGAAAGCTCATGCAAAAAATAAATCTGTTAGTCTTAAAGTGCCACAAAACTCCTTGTTGTTTTTTTGTCAGTTTCAGCCACTTCTTCTGAACACTGATACACACTGTTAGGTTACTTCAGTCCTACTTGACCTCCATGGGCGACATAAGTCTATAGGGAGTTTCCTATCAAGGAGGAGATGTGCTGTTTCACCTCTACCATGACCCCTCACTACACCGCAAGGTTTGATCTCCAAAACTGAAAACAGTGAATGTCAGGGAATCTGCAGAGCTGTGCACTTTGCACTCTCTGAGAGTCAGGCTGACTGGGGTTTCCTACTGGACTTGAAGCCTCACATGCAAAAGAAAGAATTAGGAGGATAATATCAGGAAAGAAAGAAGTTCTACAGTATGAAGAAGAGTGATGAATAAATTAACATTAACCCAGACAGAGAATCTAGGGTGAAACAATGCAAGAGTTACTGAGACTTATTGGTGGAATGACACTACAGGCAGGTCCTAACTCCCCAAAGAGGTTTCCATGGAGCCAGAGGAAGAGAGGGGAAATCTAACCCTCTTCTTCCTGCAATAGATGCTATACGTGTTTCTGCATTCTCTTTGTATGGATTAGTCATGGTAACTGAGTGTTGGCAGGGGCAAAGAATTAGCATCAGAACATTTAAATAATAAACTACACTTCATAATCAAGGAAAGAGTGAGAGATGTATGCTGCTGTCAAAATACCATGGTGATGAGAGCTGTATGAAAATCTACTATATAAGTAGTGCAATATTTGCAGAAATTGGGGAAATTGTTGATTCCCAAAATATGTTGAAATTGAGACTGCTTCTGCGACACCTGATTCATGTCATGTTGAATAGTATCTTGCTCTATAAGAACTCCCATTGAGTCTGAAGGACTAAAATGACATATAAGGAGAGCACAGATATAAGAATACAGCCTTACCATATTTGGAAGTTTTGCAAATTTTATTACTCTTTCAAACAGATTTGCCAAAAGTCTTTGTCCATTAAACTGGCCACAAAACATGAAAATTTAATAAATATTGTATTTCTTAAAGCATAATAATCCAGAAAGTTCTAAAGACATGGGTTCTCAGTTCACCCATTTCTTTTCTACAATACTTTATGACTTTTAACATTTTTGTCTAGCTTTTTGTTGTATTCACACTATGGCGTATGGTGGTTGACTCCCACATACTATTTTGAGTGAAAATACAGCATAGGCTACAGATATTTTTTTCTACTAAAAGAAAATGAAAGAATACACAATTGTGAGCAACTGATATGCTGATGAATATCCTATATGATGATATAGGAAACAAAAACAGGATTAGCTTTAACAAGGAGTTTCCTAGGTGCAGTTCATTAGCCTCCCATTATTGTCCTCAGAGAATAATTCATTGCTTTAATCAGTAAACAAATTAAAAAGCATATCAACTGTACACCATACCATCCTTTTCAAGTACACATCATACTGTTTGATCTGAAATCAACTGCTTTAAATTATTTTTGTATTGTACGTTTGCTCTTTAAATGTTAATCCTT
Organism: Podocnemis expansa; assembly: GCA_007922195.1. Taxonomy (NCBI): domain Eukaryota; kingdom Metazoa; phylum Chordata; order Testudines; family Podocnemididae; genus Podocnemis; species Podocnemis expansa. The sequence goes on from ML681989.1 coordinate 46,818,960, forward strand.
TTCTAAATTGCTTGTTTGTACCTTGTAGTAAAATGTGGTAGTAGTGATAATAACCTATTGTGGTTCTTTTCATGCTGAATGATCCCAATTATCTTTACCAAGTGTCACAGATTGTGCCTCACAGCTCTTGCATGAGGTTCTCTGTGATGTCAAAAGGAACTCCGTGCATGTAAACCAAAACATATAGCTTGACTCTGTATGGGATAAGAAGTGACTGAGAATAAAACACACAACTGAAAGTTCAGGGGAAATTTTAGAGGATGCTGTATAAATAGTCTGCTAGGAGAGTATTTTGCTTCCTTCCTTTTTCTATTTGTGGAAGTTTCATGAGCAGACTTTTCTAGAATGCACTTATTTGCAATTACTCAGCAATTCTTTTGTAAGCATTTTATTCTGTGCATTGACTGAACAATTCATTCTGATGATTTGCTGCTCCATAAGCAAAATTCAAACTACTGGTATGTTGGTGTCAGTATCGATTATTTCCTGTTGTCATTGTGAAACTAGAAACCTCTTAAAGCCAACTGGTAAGAGAGACTGCAAAATATCCTTCTGCTTCTATGCACATTCTAGTTCACCAATGAATATCATATGGTGGGATCTTAAGTGAAAACCAGAGTCTCACTGATGAGTAATACTATTGGTATGTCTACACTGACAAATTAGTCCAGACTAAGGAGGCTTAGTCCAGACTAATTTAGTCCGTGACTATACTAGTTTTTGCCTAGTTCGAACTGGGAAATTTCTTAGTTCAAAGTAGGGAATGCCTAGTTCAAACTAGGAAGTAGCAGGGTTAGTCCAGATTTACACACTTAATTCAAACTTTAGTTCGAACTTTAGGCTCAAACTAAGCCTTTGTTCAAACTTAAGAAGTTCGAATTAAGCCATTAGTTCAAACTAACTACATGTTCTAGTTTGAACTAAGCATTAGTTTGAACTAGAACGTGCCGGTAGGTTGAACTAAAAAGGTCCTGGTTAGTTTGATCTAACGTGTGGTTAGTTCGAACTAATCTTGAACTTCTTAGTTTGGACTAAGAAGTCCAAACTAAGTTGGGCTAATGTAGACATAGCCATTGTGTGCACAAATATGGTAAGGGAAGTTATATAGATATACTGAAAATATGTTCCTAAGCTGTGTGTGACCCATCCATGCTTAGGATAGCCATCAGAAAATGCTAAGATCAGCACAGGTTGCAAAAAGGAAAGCAAATTCTCTGAACACTGGTGAATGACGTTGAAGCCAGATTTCCCACCAGTTATAAACAGTGCTTCTGATATCAAGAAGCCAAAACAAAATATAAACAGCATCCTTTACTGCATGTCAGTCTCTGGCTTCCAATCAACCTTGGATCTAGTAAAGAGATAAGTTACTTAAAACTCCATTCTGTTTACCAAAAAGGTTCTCATGACTTCAAAGGGTTAGCCACATTACCAGATCAATATAAGTTTGGATCTTACAGAAAATACCACACTCTCAGCTAATCCTTTAGTAAGTAAAACTAAAGGTTTATTATAAAAAGGGGGAAAAAACTATTAAAAAAACTATAAGAGAACCATTAAAGAGTTAAAGCAATCGCATAAATACAAATACTTTAAAAGTCCATATACATCAGGTTCTCAGTATAGTTTGGAGTTTGGAAACTTGTTTAGTTCCCAAGAGGCAGCCGTGTTAGTCTAGTTCAGCAAAACAAACAAAGAGTTCTGTGGCACTTAAAGACTAACAAATTTATTTATCATACGAACTCTTGTGGGAGAAAATCCCACTTTGTCGGATGCTTTGAAGACGGTTTTGGTTGGACAAGTATGTTTTTCACCTGTCCCTCCTGTTCTACATGTAAATTACGCATTGTAAACTAACACAGTGGAGGCCTCATTTACATACAAAGTTTAACCGGGGAGATGTGCAATCAACAGAGAGGGGAAACACTGGATAATAAACTACGGAGGGCCAACCTGACTTAAGTACAAACAGTGAACTTTGGAGACCGTAAGGAGAAGACAAGGAAGCCATCCCTTTTTTCTGCACTTAGGAAGTAAAAGGGCAGTGAAATTACATTCATGAAAATGAGATCGCAACCAGATCTGGCTGAAACATTGCAAAGTATACCTTGGGATGAAAAAGTTCTTTAAATTGAAAGTTAGTGTTTAAGTTTAATCTTGGGAAATTGTGTTCTGATTTTGTTTCATATGTAAATCTTTTCTCCTTCACATTATCTCTTTAATCTACAACCCTTAATAATAAACTGTAATTATTCTCTCTATAGACTATAACTCAATGCTTTGGTAATATAGTATACAGGGGCCTGGATCCGAGTTGAATTATTCAAGTTAGTATGTTCAAAATGTTTAAGTTAAAGTACCCAAGAACTTCAAAATAAAATACAGCTAGAATACTTGTACTAATGTTCTTAGGAGTGCTTACACTTGGAAATGTATGATTTTAAGAAACAGAAGTTTCAAAAATATAATTTTAAAATAAACTCTATTTGCATTGATATGCTTAAAAGATGTTTGGGATAATTTAATGTAATCCTCCCAAGCTTTTGGCAAACTTAATGGCCAGTGAGCCAACTTTGAAGCAGATCCTACAACACTTACTCACATGAGTAGTCCTATTGAAATCAAAGAGGATGGTAAAACTCATGTAAGTAAACTTAGTCATATGATTAATTGATTGCAGATCTAGCTTTAACAATTTTATTGTCATATTAGTTATACATATTGAATTAAAATATGATATAGAAGCAGGTACCTCAGGGATCAGAGCAGAATTACCATTTGAGAATGCAATTTCTAATCTACATGGATTTACAGAATTAATTTCTATAGCTATGGATTATTAACAGAAATAAACTATACGTTGGAAATTAAATGTGGTATCATTTAATGGACTGAGTTCAGGTTTATTTATATTCAGTGTTCTGGAATTTTGATATTTTTGATGAATTATTGTGTCAAAATTTCAAATTGTCAAAAAAACCTTGAGAAATGTTTTGATAATATTTTAACAATGCTTTTTCAGGTCTCTGATCAGTTATAGAGTTGATTAGGATGTTTAAGTTTTTCAAAATGTTTCAGTGAAATTTTGACAAAAAAAGAAATTTTAGAATAAATATGTTTAAACTTTTCAAAAAGACTCTAGTTAAGTTTTTAACTGATATTTCAACTAGTTGTACTTGGGAGCAGAAACTTTACTTCTAATTCTATCCCAACCAATGATTCACTGAGTAGTCTTGAAGAAACAAAGATGATGTGTGCACATCTTTCAAACTAGGGTACCCAAAGCTAAGCATATAATTAAATGGCCTGATTTTTAAAGGTACAAAGTTTCCACAACTCATACTGAAATTGACAAATAAAACTGCTACTCAGCACCTCTGCAGAAATACAACCCTTGCAAAGTGTTGGTCTCCAGGCCTCCCAATAAATGTCTGATGAGGTAGAAAGTTAGTCAAAGTCAGTGCCTAATTCATACTGTCTTTGAATGATTACAGTCTAAATTAGGGGTCTCAAATTCAAATCACCACAAGCACCGCATGAGGACTAGTATGTTAGCCTAAGGGCTGGACCACTGAAACCTTTTCATACAATGATATCATGAATATCAATAGTGATAGTGTCATTGCAGGCCACAGGAAATAACTTTAGGGGCCACATGCAGCCCATGGACCATGAGTTTGCGACCCCTGATCTAAATAGTGAGAGAGATATTATTATTGCCTCGTGATTCTATTAAAAAAATGTAAACATAAAGGCTGGAATCCTGACTGGAGAAGTCAATGGCAAAACTATTGACTGCAACTGGCCCAGACTGATTCTCTGTACAGCATATAACACAATGGGGCCTAGTTGAACTAAGAGTTAATCCTAGTCTATGCCATCCTTAGTTTGAACTAAGGATTGAACTAAGGGCTTAGTTCGAATTAACCTGCAAGCCCTACTATACCTTAATTCAAACTAATGAAAGCCTAGAGTAGACAGGTGTGACGCTGTCTGGGTCTAGAGGACTGGTTATGATTATTTTTTGTATTTATATTTCATATTTGCAATAATCCATATGTGATATACTTTGTTTGGTATCAGTAGAAAGGCTGTAAACTGATAAGAATGATTATATGGTTTATATGTAGGTATCATGCTTGTATTAGAAATTAGAAATCTATTTGTTTTTATGTGTGTTCCAAGTGATTTGATTTTAAGGCATTCCCAGACTAGGAAGCTGCAAAAGCATTGTCCTCATGATGGTGCATCAAGGGCCCTCCCAGTTGAACTGATCCTAGAAGGAAACCTGTTTGACCAGTCACCCTAGCTGACCATGTAACTCAACTCCATCTTGATTTGGCAAGGATCCTGAAAGTATGGGGAGGGCCAAAGGGTGACAAAAGGCTGGAGCCCCATCTCTATTTTGTCTTTAGTCTTCAGTCTTCTGCCCATTTGCAACCAACGCCCTCCTCTGGAACTATTCTTCTGGGACTGAACAAAGGACTGAGACCCACCCAGGTGCTGGGTGCATATCAGAGGAATTGGACTAACTTGCTAACTACATATTCTTCAAGGACCTGCTTTCTATGGACTCTAAGTCATTTGTATGTATGTGATTCACTTTGACCCTTTAACACCTCTCATATTTTGTTTGTTTTCTTTTTATATTAAACCTTCAGTTGTAGTTATTAAAGGATTGGCTGGCAGCATGGTATTTTGGGTAAGATCCAAGCCTATATTGTTCTAGGTGATGTGCCTGACCCTCTGGGGTCAGGAAAACCTATTTCTTTAAGAGATCAATGGCCAGGGGGGACCATAGGAGCTGATGTGCATAATGGAGGCTGCTTCTGTTGTGTCATGCTTGGTAATGACCAGAGTAGAGAATCAGAAGCATGTTTTGTTACTGACCGGGAGACTGGTTTAAGTACCACCTGTTACTGGTTTGGGGGTTTAGACCCCGGTTTTGCAGCTTGCCCTGATTTTGGTACATTCAGAGGGTTATGCCAGGAGCCCTAGGTCACAACAGGTATTAAGTTACTTCAAATTAAACCTTCTCAATTCAAACTAAGCTTGCAAGTGTAGGCATATCCCCTCTGTCCTCTGTGCTCTATAGTCACCAAATATATAAAAGAATGTTTAGAGTTATTTTTGTGAAGTTTAGGTTATCTTATATGAACACACTGTATAATTTATGTATGGATTTATGCAAAACAGTTAATTTCTACTGCTTTGTGCAATCAGTGTGAAATGGAAGGTTATTTCTTTTCTTATTTATGACATTTTGATGCATGCTCTAAAAGTGCCACAGACCCTGTGATTTACTTCAGGGATACATAGCCCTGAACAATGGGGAGGAAAAAAGCAAAGAAATGTGGCTATGTGCCATCTATAGTCCTCATGGACAGCATTTGCTTTGAATTCACCTTGGTTCTGTTGTATATGTGTGCTACAAATGGAATCTAAAGACAGTTCCCCTTAGGGGAGAGAGGTCTATATGCAGGGCCTTTCATGGTAAGATTCCTCTTGCACTTTTCTGTCTCAATGTACAAGCAAAATGATACTTGCAGTATTTTGAAAGATGGTACTTTAAAGAGGGCATTACACAATAACACACAACAGCAGGATTAAAATATGACTAAGGATTCTTTTCCCATTACACCAGATGATTTGACCTCACCTTTCTCTATGTGCTGTTTCCCAGTGTTTGAATCTTAACAGCTTCGTTAATTTGCTGTTACAGTGTGACCTGATCCTATGGCCGACACTTTCCTGCATTTATTTTCCTCTCATTTTGTAAGCTCCTACATCTTCATAGAGTCTGATGAAGTGGGATTTTCTCCCATGAAAGCTCCTGCCATAAATGCATTTTTCAGTCTTTAAGTACCATAGGACTCCTTGCCTTGTTTCACTGAGCCAGACAAACATGGCTACCCCTTTGGAATTTGGTAAACACCACTGACCTTTTCATTGAAGGTAGTAGTTTGACTAGTCATGTCTAGGGCTCAGAGCTGTTTTACATAAAGATTAGTGTACTAACTAAATGGTTAAATGTTTTGCAATGTGCAGTGATCATTCTGTTTCGCTTTTGTGTTTGTGCTCATGTCATGTAACAATTCTTAGGTTTCAAATGCTTTCAAAAAACTGAACAAACTTCAAAGTGCTTCAGAATGTGAAGGGTGATTATTAGGATTGATGAAAAAATGATGTGTTTCTTACCTTACTTCTGATTGCTGGTATTCCAAGTATCGGATCTTTCTTGAACAGACTTTCCTATTGGGTCAGAAGTGAGAGGACTGTGTTGCAAGGTCATTTCTCCCTTTGGATGCCAGGGGCATGTCTACACTGGAGACTTGGGTTGACTTAACCTCCTTTAAGTCAACCTGAGGAACTCCAGGCCCAAATTGGGCTTGAATTAAGTTGACTTAAGTGCTTGCTTAAGTCAATTTAACAACACCTGCTAATAAGGTCAATTTAAGCCTTTGATCAACCTAGGACCCACCCTGCCCCCTGCCCTGCTCCGGGCCCAATCTAACTCCGCGAGCTGATTCAGCTTCTGCTGCCACCATCAGGCTGCTCAGATCTGGATACAGCCTTGAGCCACTTGCTGCAAGCAGCAGGAGGCTCTAAGCCTGTTCCTGCCACCACCAGCAAGTGGCTTGGAGCCTGATCCCAGTTCCAAGCCACCTACTCGTGGTGGCAGGAGCTGGATCAGGCCCCAGGGCTGGATTGGGCCCCCTGAACTGGATCAGGCTCCAGGACAGGGCAGGGAGCAGGGCCTGCACCTTGGCCCAATATATGTCTACACTGTCTGTAGTGTAGATGTGCCCTTAAGTCAACTTAATAAGGTTGTTAAGTTGACTTAAAAGACCCTCTAGCATTAACATAGCCCAGGAGCATACCCCACAGAGTTTATTTCATTGTGAATAAAATGGGAAAAATTTCACAACAAAGCCAAACCAAACAACAGGAAGTGTCTCTTAACTTTTCAAAAACTAAATGTTACCATTTAAATTTTGGATTTGGTTTAATTTAAAAAGAAATATTGAGTTCCATTTCATAAACATGTAACATTTCTCAAAAAAATAGATACTTAATTAAATAAAATTTGCAATATAAATGAATAAAAGTAAATTCAGCATGCTTTATGTAAAACATTAGTACATTTACCAGTTTCACCTTCAGTACCTGAGATGACTTCTGCTCTTTTTTTTTTTTCCTCCCTAATGCTAATGTGGTCAGAAAACCTTGCAGCTTTGGAGCATATAGAGCACATGAAAAAGATACTTGAAGAACAATACTTATTGAAAGTTCTCTATCATACCTTTCATTGCAATTGTGGCCTAATTTTTATTCAGAACTTCTTTTTTATTGCTTCTTTTTTAAAGCTTGCTTCTCTGGCCAACAGAAGTTGGTCCAATAAAAGATATTACCTCACCCACCTTACCTCTCTAAACAGGAAACACATCATTCAGCCACTGTGGAATGTAGGGTACATTCCAAAAGAAATCTTTTCCTTTCTCAAAGAATGCTGAAATGAATCAACTTGGTGAAGAACAGCTGCATAAGACTACTGTGCCATAATGAGCTGAAAGTTCATAACTTCAGTTCAAAAATTTATATTAGCATGGACTATGGTGAAGTTTTGTATTTGACCATCAAGAGTCACACTGCTTTCCCTGCTTCACTTCAAAAGTAGAGTAAGCGTTGCCATAATTGAATGGTATTGGTACAGATGGAGCAACGAGACCTACATTGCCATTAAAAAAATAAATCCCATGACTTCCCGTCCAATGTGGGTGATATATGTGTAATTATACACATTAATAGAAAGGCCACACTGCAGAACTGAACTAATGCTCAGTGGATAAGATGCTAAAATTGTTTCCCATCTGCTCCTGTTTTCCTCAAATAGCATCAGTAATGTCTCACAGGGAGTTACATGCAACAGACAAACTACTTAAACCCTAGCAGATAAGATCTGCCTTTTATATACAATGGTTCCAGGAAAAAACAGTGTTGCTGCAACAATGAATATTATTTTACAGCTCCTTGATCAAGATGCAAACTTTCAGATACTACTTTTTAAACTTTATTTCATTCATTCCTGCAGTTATTCATCATGACCATTGTTTAATATTATGATTTTTCCCTTTATTGTAATTACTATTACCCGTGACATATTTATTTATCACATGAGCTGTTGTGGGAAAGAACGCCATCTTCAAGCATCTGATAGAGTGGGATTCTCTCCCATGAATGCTCCTGTGATAAATACATTTGTTAGTCCTAAAAGTGCCAGGAGACTCCTTGTTTGTTCTGCTGGATTAGACTAACAGGGCTACTTCTTTGAAACAGTGACATATAATAAGTGGACATTACTTCATACTAGAAAACAATGGATTTCCTGGAGTATGATGAATTATATCCACATAATCACATGAAGAATTCAGCCTCATTCTTATAGCATGAAATACTAAAGGAAGTAAATAACGACTCATTGTTTCTATTAAAGGTTGCTAGGAATGGTTGCTGGATGTTGAATGAATTTCTATTGGATTGACCCCTATTCAAGTTCATCAGTCATCTAGGACTATGCATTTTAAAATATAACATAGATTTTTGATGTGATGTATTTCTTTTCATAGAATTAATGAGAGACAGTAAAAGGGTGACAGAGGTTTCTGTAGCCTGATGTAATCAAGAGAGTTAAACTGAGTTTCCCAACCATGACAGAACTATGCCTATACTTATGGTTAGATTGATTCCTGTGAAAGTCAATGTGATTCTAAGGCTAGGTCTACACTATAAACTTACACTGGTAAAACTACTTTACTTAAAGATGAAAAATCCACACCTCTAAGCAGTGCAATGATACCCTGGGGTAGCCAGTGCTATGTCAATGTGTGAGCTTTCCCATCGACATAGCTACCACCTCTCATAGAGGGGAATGCTTAAGTCTCCCTGCTCACTCCACTGATGATTTGTTAAAGCTGTGCATGATCAATCAAATGGATAACAAATCAAAGCTTCAAAGAAAAATTGCAAAATTGGAATTTATATACAAATTTGACTCTGTGAAGTCAGGCCCAAATATAGACTATGGGTTCTTTTCCCATCACAATTGGTAATTTTGCTATCCTTTTCCCGCACACACCTCCCTGCTAATTGCTGTACTCCACTGTTTGAATCCTAACAACTGCTTAATTCGCTGTCACAGTTTGACCAGATCCTATGATTTACAATTCCGTGCATTTATTTTGCTCCCATTCTGTAAATTTTTCATCTTCCGTGAAAGCCCATGTGATAAATACATGTGTTACTCTTTAAAAGCACAACCAAACTCCTTGTTTGTTTTTCTTTTTTACCAAGCATCTTTAATTTGCATGTTGGGGGTCTATTAGCCCCTTAATTCTCAAATGCAATTTTCATTAACCTTAATAGGATTATCACTCATAGAACCAAAAGAGAATAGTTTCCTATAAATTTAGAAAATAAAATCTGTTCGAACTGCAATATTGCAGCTCCACCATTTAATGTCAAATTTAGCTTCCAAGAAATAATTTTCCAAAAGAAACAAAAAGCTTCTGCTGGAATCAATTAACATTTTTCTAATTTATAATGCAATTCCAATGGAATTTTACATTGTAGTATATTCACATTAATGTAAAGATTCCAATGGAGTTAACAATATTACAATCCAGATAGAAAAAGTTGCTGAAGAATTGCTTGTACATGGATATATTGGTCAAATGTTTGAATAAGTAATTTCCATTCACTTCACAACTCATGAAGGAACTTGGAAATCTCCAGATCTGGAGTCTCAGTCAAAATCAGATGTTTTCCACCATCAGTCTAACACTGGGATATCTTGTCTACAAACAGAGTTGTTCTTACAACAACATAAGTAATTGGACATCGTATTAATCATTTGCTACCCTCACCTGTTTCTCCCTTTATAGAATCTTCATAAGCAGATCACAAACAATTTTTATCTTGTTATTCAACATTATTTTTTCCCCCAAAATTTCACTTTCTAACTTTGTCATTTCACCATTCAACATTCAGGCTATGTTGTATCATTGAGACTTCATAGAGAATTCATACATTACCTCTCTTCCAGCCTTCCCTAGGTGGATGAACTAAACTCTTGTAATCAACTTTCCACTGTGAATGCTTGTGGGAAAACAAATTTAAAATTTAAATCTCCTGGAAGCATTCAAGCATGAGACCTTAAAGTTTACTTTCTGTGAGCATTTATGACATGAAACCTCATTGGCATGAATAGAATGCAAACACAAAGATGAAAAAATGAAAAGTTGTTCACAAATGCAAATGAATATCCACTGAGCTTCCTTTTTTTAAGATTCTGTGTTTAGAATAGTATTTAGCAAGTGACCATGAGGAAACTGATAAAACACTGGAGTGCAACCTCTGTCTGTCAAAACTGTTACAGATTTGTGATATATATATTAATTGTATTAATTCAGTTTATTATACACCTGGCACCATCTCTCACTTTGCCTAGAATCTGCACCACATCCCTAATAGTAACTTTTTCACTGTATCATATGGAGGTCCATCCAAGAGTCTCCTCATTTTTTTCTCCTCACATTTATTGCCTCTTATCATGGCACTCACTGGTACCTTACCTATTGTCCAAAGAATGTTCTTAAATTCAGGAAAGTAGTACTTTCAGATACCTATTCTGACATACATAAAAGTACACTTGCAAAGGAAGAAACCCATAATGCTTTCCTACAATTAATACAGTGTGAAGGTACCTTGATGGTTAGAATCCACTCTTGACTTTGATTATTGGAAGGATAATCACCACTGCTATTTTTATTTTATCTTACTTATTTCCAAGCATTTATTACAATCTTTATTTTATCTTACTTATTTCCAAGCATTTATTACAATCTGCAAAGTACTATTCCCTTTTTAAAAAGGAAGCTGAGCCCATTGGTATCAGTGTTTATTTGGCTAAAGGACCATATTATGGTTAAACTAAAGATTTTATAGTATTAGTAAAAAAAAAAAGGCAAGGAGTCTTGTGGTGCTTAAGGACTCACAGATTTATTTATTGTATGAGCTTTCATGGGAGAAAATCCCACTTCGTCAGACGCTTCTTTTCAAAGCGTCTGACGAAGTGGGATTTTCTTCCATGAAAGCTCATGCAATAAATAAATCTGTTAGTCTTTAAGTGCCACAAGACTCCTTGCTTTTTTTGCTTTACTATACAAACATGGCTGTCCCTCTGGAACATAGTATTAGTATTTTCTGATATTTGAATACTACATGGCCACTATAGCTTAGTTTTTAATTCTAGGCTTCACTCAGGGCATGCCTACAGTACAGAGACTATACTTGCCAGTGTAAGGTTTATTTCCTTCAATATAGGAACATCATGTCCCCCCAAATGACTGTAGCTACATCAATAGAAGCATTCTTTGGGCAACATAGCTGTATCTACAATGTAAATTAGGTCAGCATAGCTACTACACTGAGGGGTGTTTTCTCTCCCACTCTCCCTTGACCAACATAGCTATGTTAGCCTAACTCTTAAGAATAAATCAGGCCTCAAATTCTGATGAGGCCAGCACTGAGGTCATGTCTATGCTACAAAATTATGTCAACCTAAGTTACATCGTCGCACAGACACCCCAGTTATTGTATTGTTTGCATATATGTACACATCACTCTTTGTGTCAGCCCTGTGTCATCACCTGGAGTGATTGAATTGATGCCGAGTACAGTGAATCATGGGTAGACATCCCATCATGCAGTGTGTCACCATGAAGCATTGGGTATTTTAGGAAGTTTTTGTGATGCCCAGTAGAGCCAAAACAAGTAATGCAGGGGCGGCTGGGGCATAGGGTCAACTTTCTATAATACAATGTGCTGCATCCCATAATTTCATTTGCACCCCATAACATTTCATGCCTTCTTTTCAAAATCCTCACAAACCCACACTTTCTTCCTTGCTGCTCACCATCTTGGAAAGAGCCATGGAGCCTGCACAGCTCTGCATTGCCACGAGTGTTGCAAGCACAGAGTGCATGATCCTGCAGTTTTTGCAGAAATGAAAATGGAACTGCAGAGAACATGACCATCCCTTGGAGGCTAGACTTCTGTGTGATATAGAATGAAACAATTCAAGATTGTTGGTGGTATTAATGAGCAGCAGGGGATGATGGAATGCCAGTTCTAGGCCCAAGAAACAAGCAGTGCCTGTTGGGATCACATTGCCATGCAGATTTGAGGTGACAAGCAATGGCTGCAGAAATTTCCAAAGTGCAGAGCCACGGTACTGGATCTAGATCTTAGCTCATCCAAGTCCTTCAGTGTAGGGATACCCCAATGAGAGCTGCACTGACAGCTGAGAAACAAATGGCAATTGCACTGTGGAAACTTGGAACACCAAATTGCTACCTGTCAATTGGGAATCTACTTGGAGTCAGGAAAGCCACCACAGGGGCTGTTGTGATGCAAATTGGCAGGGTTGTTCAGCCCCGCCTGCTATACTGCACTGTGACTCTGTGTGCAGGACATAGTGGATGGTTTTGCAGCAATGGGGATCCCAAACTGATGAGGCAACAGATAGCATGTATATCCTTATTTTAGCACCACACCACCCTGCCAGAGTACAACAGAAAGGGCTACTTTTCTATGGTAATGCAAGTACTGGAGAATCACTGGGGATGCTTTACCAACGTGAGTGTGGGCTAGTCAAAGAAGATATGTGACACATGCATCTTTAAGAACACAAGTCTGAAAACCTACTATCACAAATGTAGGGGCTATTGCTGTTGATTCTACTGAAGTTAATGGGATTTTTGCTATTGACGTCTATGGAAGCAAGAAGAAAACTTTAATAGAGTTTTGGATCTCAGGAAAACTTAAATTTCAGTGTATATGGTAAAGCAAATGTGGCTAATATGATTTATGTCCCGCAGTTGAATTGTGTACTGGACATTTCTGGGACTTACTGCTGCAAAATACAGAGAAGGCAAACTTGCCTAACATATGTGGTGGTCAAAATATTATGACTTCCAAATATTATGACAAAGCCATATGCTAATTTCAATAGATGTTTGTGAATCTCCTGAGTCTTCGGTTGCATTAGAAGACATTTATTGCTGGACAATGTTTAGATAATATTGGGAGTAGGCGTACTAGCTAGAGAAGCCAGCAGAGATTGAAGAAGGGAGTGGTATGGATAGGGAAACTGCAACGTTCCTGTTCTCACAGAAGAAGCATTCTGTACCTGGGAGCAAAAGCGGGGAGCAGAGAATGGTGAGCAGCTCTCATTAAATGGCCTTCTCAGTTTGTTTTGGAGGAAATGCCTCCTCAGTGTACATGTCCTTTCTTCCAGCAGGAATACACAGACCTGTCTTCTACTCCTGGCATTGTGAATCTTTCCAGAAAATGGACCAAAAAAAGAAGTCACAGGTTTACTAATAATAGTTTGGTTTTAGTTGAGCTAGTCTTAGTACTTAAAAAGAAGTACCAGGAGAGCTGTTTCTCTGGACAATGTGGAATGCAGCTGCTGAATAGTTCCTTCCTGCTCCTCTTCACTGTAGCACAATCTCAGTTTCAATGCATTGGCACTGCCTCTGCTGTCCCACTGGGGTGAGTAGGTGGGTGGGGCTTAGTGACAAATAACTTAGAAAAGCAGAAAGGACATTGAGTGGCTAGAACAGGATCTTATGCCCTAACTGTAGCTGGCCATGTTTTCAAAATTACTGACTGGAACATGCTTATGGCAACATTTCTGATCCTTTCTTCAGTCTGCTCCCCCACAGTTGAAAAAGTTCCAGCTAAAGCATTATGCATCAGCTGAGAATAATATTATATTTGTTATTTAAACAGATTAAAAAATTCTCTCCTAGAATTAATATAGATCTGTTTAGTGAATGCAAAGCAATGGCACCATTAATGCAAAGTGATTTCAGACTACCATGGGAGCTCAGTCAGTGCCAGTGGCAAGGGAATATAGCAAATGCACTTGAGAAGGAATTTTCCAAACATTGTATAAATGTTAATACTCTCACAGTTCCCACACTTCACTTTAAGACAGTTTGTGGATAAACAACTCTTAGCACTTGCATAAATTGTTGCCTATTTTAAGCATGTAGTTGGATATTATTTAATATATTTACAGCAAAATGTAGCAAGGTTAGTATGGAGCTACTGATGGCAACTGTAATTTAAAGTTATTTTCTTTATGTCAAAAATGACCAAGAGTGGATATAAGCCTATATAATCATAAACATACTAGCCTCTGAAAGTGACGCTATATTTCTTAATATCAAGGAACTTCTGATGAACTAGACTAACAAAATGCAAAGACAATTTTTATAATTTCATTTTGGAATAATTATTGCATTACCATCTTTAAAAAGCAAAGTCAAAATAAAACCTCCACTGGCCCACATGTCCCAATTATCTTTCCTAGATTTCACAGCAACCTGTCTTCTTTGACTGCATATAGCCAACTATTTAGCAAATAAGCAATAGCTGAGATCTATTCAAATCAGATCTCATAATGTCCTTTTTTTATGTACTTAATAATAGAATTCTAGGCAGCTTCTGAGCATTTTCATTATAACCTCTTCTATCAAGCTGGTGATAATTGTCATCTACTCTTCACATCTTCTTTGTGAATGTATTAACTGATGTGAAATTCTGATGTAAACCAGCATATCCTAAAATTAGCAAACACCAGTTTGAAGCATCATATGAAAGTGAGAACATTTCTACACACTGACAGAAAGTGTTTCTGTGAGAAAAGTTACCAGTAAAACAAAGGAAAAATGCATCTGAGTTCAAAGGCAACTGAACAAAGACAAAAAAAGTGGCAGAATGATGATCCACAAATTTAGATTATGCATGAGTTATTGGTTCCATCTTCTGATCTACAATGTTTTCATCTGCCATTTCTGTCTACGATGGAAGATAAATCAATCCTTCAATAAATAAGATTATAAACTATTCTGTACAGGAACAAGTCCTCTTCCCACATCCACTCCACCCCCAACAGTACATGGAACAAGGAGTTCCAATTTTGTTTGTACTTCTGGGACCTACAAACAACTAGTAAACAAATGTAGGACAAAATAATAACTCTTGATTCTCCTCTCGTACCAATTTCACATTAATGTCCATTGACTTCATTGCTGTCGCTTCTAACTTATACCACTGTACACTGATGCGCACAAGAGGGAGGTAAGCAGGGGCATGGACCCCCATGATAGTTGGTGGGGGTACAGAATTCTACCAGCTTTTTGTGGCTGTGACAGGGAAACTGAACTTCTTTGGCCCCTTGGACTGTGACATGAAGAGCAAGCGCTGGCACTTGTTTTTGTGAAATCCCAGTATTTGTATGCTTGGCACATCAGTTATGAAAGAAAAAAAATTGCTTGAGCCCTGGTAGCTAATTGCTTAAGCACCACATCTAAGGTGGAGGCACAGAATTTGCTCCTCCAGAACGAGTCTCGCTATGTCCACACATACATCATTTCAAAATAAGTTATTTCTAAATGAGTTATTTTGAAATAAAGTCCTTATTTCAAAATAAATTAATTAGAATTGAGAAAATTTTAATTCGAATTAAGGGAAAGCCTGCTTTCGAAACAGCTGTTATTTCGAAATGGTTATTTCAAATTAAGGCCATTTGGACATGTTGTTTCAAAACAACATGTCCAAACGGTGTTATTTCAAAATAACCATTTTGAAATAACGGCCGTTTTGAAATGAATGGGGTTTAAGCTGTTTCGAAATGATGGTTCTTATTTCGAAATGACAGAGCCTGTCATTTCGAAATAAGAAAACATCATGTGGACATTCATTTTGAAACAACCAGTGTTGTTTCAAAATAAAAGACTCATGTGGACATACCCTCTGTGATGCTGTCTGGATTTTGAGGCTCAAGTATTATATTATTTAGCATCTATATGTCAATAATTGCAAGAATCTGTGTGAGATATGCCATAGAAAAGTTATAATTTGCTAAGTCTGATTATATTGTTTATGTGTAGGTGTCCTATCTGTATTAGAAGTTATGAGTTTGTTGCATCTAAAAACAAATAAACAAACAAACAAAAAAAACGCAAGGAGTCCTGTGACACTTAAAGACTAAGAAATGTATTTATCACATGAGCTTTCGTGGGAGAAAATCCCACTTCGCTGGATGGCCTGGGGCAGAGCTGGAGCTCAGATCCCAGCCTCTGGGCTGGCCCACTATGCTCCCAGGAGTGGAACAGGTGGCCCAAGGACAGGCCAGGAGTGGAGCGCAGAGCTGACCATGGGGCTGACCTGCCCCTCTCCCCAGTGCCAACTGGGCAGAGGGCTCCCATATCATGGTGAGCCCCTGGGGACAGGCCCCATTGGCCTGTGAGGTATCCCAAACTTGATGATGAACTATCACTAAATTAATTTGGTGGAGGGGGCCATGTTACAGATGTAATGTTCAGGGGCTGGAGGTACAAATTTAGAGCCAAACACTGCAGACACCTACTGTGGATTTTTCACTGATAATGATAGCAGCTTTGCAGAAAGATTAAGGGCAAATTAGGCCCCATAGGTAGTAATTAAACTGTACCAAGATATTGCGTTCTGCAGAATGTTAACTGTGAGAAGGCTAAAAACATGCAGGGGACTGAAATTTGATGCCCCTAGTGCAGATAAATTGATTCAAGAGCAACAGCATGTTTGCCAATCCACCATTCCACCCTCCTACTTGTACCAAGCAATGGCTATGAAGGGACACAAGAAAACAATTTCAATCTTTGTGGCATGTTTTATGACCTGTGAAACCTGCTAGATTTATGCTTAAAGTCAAAGTCCTGGTAGAATAATGAACCTTTAATGAGAGAGAGAGTTCTCAGAAATGGTTTGATTCTTACTTGTCCTGTAAAGCGACACAATGGCATCTCATTTTCCATTTTGGTACCGAAAGCAATAAGAATTAGAATAAAGAGAAAAATAATCTGAAACAAAAGAATAGAGTTTTCACACTTAAACCCAAGACAGATATAGTTATCTCATGATAATGATGCTAAAAAGAGTAGAAAAGGTGGAGCATATTAAGTATTGGGTAAGCTTTGTGTCTGCAAATAGCTAACAAATAGACATCAGGGGAAAAAAAGCCTGCATTTCCAAAAAGCTCATTGTCTTCTTCAGAAGATATCTAATGCTATACTTATCTCTGCATAAGCATATTGTGAAAGACTGTGCCTCCCAAGAGTGTTCCCCAGCTCCCTGCCTTGGGAAATCTTGCCTAGGACCCTCTCACGGAATTCTACCCTCCTGTTCCTTGGAGCTGTTCATCCCAGCAGTTGTTCCAGTCTCTGATAGGGATAGCTATGTCCTTCCCAACATCCCCATTCTTCCTTTTATGAGAATCAGTCAATTTGGTTGCAGGTACTTTCCCAAAGTGCAGGGGGTGGGGCTAAGGAAGCAGCCAGGCACCCTCTGGCCCAGAGGAATACTATCCCACACATATCCATACAAACATAAAATCCAATAAATAGTTAAGAATAATCTATAAAGTACCAAGGTATTGCAACAAATATCCTTCAGCATCAGTTTATATACATGCACACCTCCACTCTCAACATCTTGAGCCAAATTCTTCTGTTACACCAGTGTAAATCTTGAGTGGTTTGCAAGCACTGCTGTGCTGTTTACTCAACTGTTCAGTTCAGATGGACCCAAACAAAGTCCAACAGCCCAGAATTCTTAGAAAATATGCATATTATAGACTTTGCTGTAGCAATTGCTAGAATATAAACCTACCTTTTCAGTTTCTGGCTTCATCAAGATAAAGTTATCAATAACTAAGATACCCTTAGCAAAGCCCAATTTTGAAAATTTTAGTACCTTTAGCAAGTATGTTTTCAATTCTGTTTTAAAACAAAAAATCCCACATACACATTCCCCATTGTTTCTATCAAAAGGTTTATAGGTGCATAAACTACTAATATCTATTGTAGCACTTAATTTTAAGTAGATAAGCTAATTTGCAATAAGGCACTCGTATTACAGAATAAGAGTGTCCACATATACAGAGTTAATAAGAAAGAGTTAATCTGCTTTAAATTCACACACTACCTTATTCCAGATTAACTTTAATATGTAGACAAATACTTGTCAACAATTAATGCTAAAACCTAACCCTCTGTCAATCAACTGATACAGCAGTAAGATTACTACAAAAATCTGTACATTTCATTTTATTTGATATATATTTTTACATAAACAAGAGTAGCTCTAAAAAGTTCTAATTTGGAGAAGGTGGGTCACAACATATCAGCAAGTTTATAATAGCCCTAAT
Source organism: Podocnemis expansa (assembly GCA_007922195.1). Lineage (NCBI taxonomy): Eukaryota > Metazoa > Chordata > Testudines > Podocnemididae > Podocnemis > Podocnemis expansa. Next base: position 46,837,279 of record ML681989.1, read on the forward strand.
TTTCCCCACTTCCTCTGTGCTAATCTAAATTTTCCAGCAGCCAGACAACTGTACTATTTAGATGAAAAAACCCTTCCTCAGAAGCCATACTTAGTCCAGGCTGGGAACTGGGTGGTCAATAGAAAAATCCATCTTCCCAATCACACAAGTATAACAGTGAGTTACCAACATAACCGTCCTTCTTTGAGATGGGCTGCTCACATACATTCAGTTACAGGTGTCTATTTGCCACAGCACATGGTAATCCAGAAAGTGTTTCAGCCCTAGCCTTTCAGGTCAGAGTAAGCAGCCAACGCCCCCTCTGTGCCGCGACCGCGGCTATATATGTGACCCTGACCCTGACCCTTCCAGTCCCTTCTTTTCACCAGCTCCAGTTAGTGGGAATGGTGGGAGGGATTTGCATGTATGTGAGCAGCCAAGCTTGAAGAAGGATAGTTACGTTAGTAACTTACCATTCTTCTTCAAACGCTGCTCGCATCATTCAGTTACAGGTGACTGCTAGCCATACCCAGGATGGTGGGCAGAGTTACAGCTTACCCACATTGAGTATGGCTCTGCCCAACTGAGCATCATCTCTTGCTTGTTGGACGATAGCATAGTGTTTTGTGAAAATATGTACTGATGACCATATGACTGCACTGCATATCTCCTGGATCAGGACCTGTGCGAGGAAGGCTGTAGAAGAAGCCTGGACTCTGGCTGAGTGGGCCTGGACTCTCCCCAGAAGGGGTGTATCCAACCTTCCATAGCAGTCTTTAATACAGTTCATTATCCATTTGGAAATCAATGTGTTGTCACTGGTTGTCCTCTTTTCCTCTCTGCAATGGTGATGAAGAATTGTGGAACAGGTGCTTACATTCAATATATGTCGGGAGCACTCATCTGACATCCAGTGTGTGCCACTTTCTTTGCTTTTCCATGACCTGAGGGTCTGGAAAAAACACCAGGAGGCAAATGTCCTCATTCAGGTGGAATGGTGAGACCTCCTACAGGAGAAACAAAGTGTATGGGTGTAACAGAACCTTGTTTGCAAAGAATCTTATATATGGGGTTTCTGAGGAGAGGGCTCGGAGCTCTGAGACCTATCTGATTGAAGTTATGGCCACTAGGAAGGCTAACTTCCACAAGACAACTAGGAAAGTGCATGAGTCCAGGGGTTCATATGGGGGCTCCTTCAGGCATTGGAGCACCACATTTAGGTCCCACTGAGGAGTAGGGGATCTAAGTTGTGGGTAAACCATGTCCATACTCTTCAGGAACCATGTGATGGTTGGGTGGAAGAAGACTGGGACCCCTTCCACTTTCCCATGAAATTGCCACTAGGTGACCCCCTAGAGAAGAAGTAGCCAGAGGCGGTGCTGGGGCGGGGAGGGATCTGGGGCATGGGCCCAGCCCCCGCCCCCAGCCAGAAGGCCCCGCCCCCAGCCAGGGATAGGGCCGGGGGGGTGCGCGCCGCTGCGGGCAGCTAGGCCACAGTGCGGCCTGGCCAGAAGCAGCCACTGGAGATCAGGCCCGGGCCTGGGCCCACACCCGCAGCCGCGGGCAGCCAGGCCCCTGATCCACAGCCAGGGACGGGGCCACCGGGGCCGCCCACAGCCAGGTCCCGGATCCCCAGTGGAGGATGGGGCCACCACGGGCAGCCAGCCAGGCCCCGGATCCCCCCGCTGGGGATCCGGGGCCTGGCCGCCAGCAGCCTCAGCGGCCCCATCCCTGGCCGGAGATCGAAGGCCTGGCTGCCCGTGGCCATGGGCATGGGCCCAGCCTCCAGCGGCTGCTTCTGGCCCGGCCCTGCCACAGCTTAGCAGCCCGCAGCGGTGCGGCCTCCCCCTGGCCCTTTCCCTGGCGAGGGGTGGGGCCTGCCAGGCAGCCAGCCGGGCCCCAGATCCCCGGGTAGGGACAGGGCCACCGTGGCCACTGCCGGCCAGGGATCGGGCCCCGGACCCCTGGCCCGATTGGGCCGGAGATCCAGGGCACTGGCATTGAGACCCAGGGCATGTGCCCTGGGGTGCCCAATGCCAGCAACGCCCCTGGAAGTAGTTAAGCCCTTATCCTTGAGGGTTAACAGATGGTCCAGTATCAAGTGGGTGGGGGCTGACTCTAGTATCACCCCTCTTTCCTTGGCCCAAAGGGAAAACCTCCTCCACTTAGCTGTGTAGGTTGCCCTAGTGGAAGGTCTCCTACTGCCCACCAGTATCTCCCTAACTCTGTTGGAGCAGAGTCTCTCAGAGTTATTTAGCCATGCAGCCGCCAAGTGGTCAGGTGAAGCAATCTCAAGTTTGGGTGCTGAAGCGTGCCCGAGCTCCACATCAATGAGTCTTCCCTGAGCGGGGGGTGAAACAGTAGTTCTATGGACATGTTTCACAGGATCGAGAACCAGTGCTGTCTGGGCCAGTCTGGAGCTACCATTATCATGTCCGCTCCATCCCTCTTTATCTTTAGGAGTAGGCATACATCAGTGGGCCCCCCACCCCCGCCATGAGTTCAGAAAGGCGTCTGCGATTGAGCCCTTCTCTCAGCCTCTGAGTAAACAGGAAAGCTGACATTTCTGATTCTGACGTGTTGCAAACAGGTCTATTTATGGTAGGCCCCACCAGCTGACTATGTGTGATATCACCTCCACATGCAGCGACCACTCATGGTGCAACAGGAAGGTTCTGTTCAGCAAGTCTGTTACACCACTTTCCACCCCCGGCAAGTGGGCTACCATTGGGGTGAAGTCGTGTTTCACAGCGAGTTCCCAAAGGCTGGTGTCTTCCAAGTGAACAGCTGGGGAGTGCACCCTTCCCTTTCGGTTCATGTAAAACATGGCTGCTGAGTTGTCTGGTAGGACCTGGACTGTTTACCCTTTCATAGAATCATAGAATCATAGAATCATAGGGTTGGAAGGGACCCCACAAGGTCATCTAGTCCAACCCCCTGCCAAAAAAAGCAGGACCACTCCCATTAGATCATCCCAGTCAGTGTTTTGTCCAGCTGGGACTTGAACACCTCCAGAGATGGAGATTCCACCACCTCCCTAGGCAGCTTATTCCAATGCTTCACCACTCGCCTAGTAAGGAAGTTTTTCCTAATATCCAGCCTGGACCGCCCCAGCTGTAACTTGAAACCATTGCTTCTCGTTCTGCCCTCTGTTACCACCGAGAACAGTCGAGCTCCCTCCTCCTTGGAGCAACCCTTCAAGTAGTTGAAGGTTGCTATCAAATCCCCCCTCAGTCTTCTCTTCTGCAGGCTAAATAAGCCTAGTTCCTTCAGTCTTTCTTCATAGGGCTTGTGCTCCAGCCCTTTGATCATTTTGGTTGCCCTCCTCTGGACTCTCTCTAATTTGTCCATGTCCTTTTTGTAGTGGGGAGCCCAAAACTGGACACAGTATTCCAGATGTGGCCTCACTAGTGCAGAATAGAGGGGAATGATCACATCCCTCGATCTGCTGGTAACACTTCTTCTGATGCAGCCCAGTATGCCATTGGCCTTTTTGGCAGCAAGAGCACACTGCTGACTCATATCCAGCTTCCCATCCACCATGACTCCCAGGTCCTTTTCTCCAGTGCTGCTATTTAGCTGATCACTCCCCAGCCTGTAGCAGTACATGGGGTTTTTTCGTCCCAAGTGCAGGATTTTACACTTATCCTTGTTGAACCTCATGAGATTCCTCTTGGCCCACTGCTCCAGTTTGTCTAGGTCTCCCTGAATCCTGTCTCTGCCCTCTAGGGTGTCTACCGTTCCCCCCAGTTTGGTATCATCTGCAAACTTACTAAGTGTGCAATCTATCCCATCATCCAGATCATTAATGAAAACATTGAACAGAACTGGCCCCAGGACCGACCCCTGGGGTACACCACTCGTTACTGCCTGCCAACTTGACATGGAGCCATTGATTCCTACACGCTGAAACCGTTGTTCTAGCCAGTTTTCTATCCACCTTACAGTCCACGCATCTAACCCATACTTCCTTAATTTGCCAATGAGAATGCTGTGGGAAACCGTATCAAAAGCCTTGCTAAAGTCAAGGTATATCACATCAACGGCTCTTCCCGCATCCACAAATCCAGTCATCTCATCATAGAAGGCGATGAGGTTGGTCAGGCATGATTTACCCTTGGTCCAGAAAAACTTGGCAAGCTAGGTGAATGGCCCTGAGTTCCTTCACATTTATGTGAAGGGATCTTTCCCTAAGGGCCCATGTCTCTTGGGTTGAAAACCCCTCTGAGATATGTGCCCCTCAACCCGCATCCCACTCATCTGTAATCAGGGGCACTGTGGGATTCGAGGTCTTGAAGGGAATCCTGCCCCTGGCAAAGAGAGGGTCCTGCCATGTTTCTAGGACCTTGCGTGGGACTGACAGTACCTTGTGTCACCTGGGCCTCCTGGGATAACCAGCTGAATATGCAAAGATCAGGGCAAGCTACAAAAAGGAGAGCAGATTCTCCCAGCCTTGGTGGGTTACCTGGAGATAAACTCCGCCAATCAGTCACAAACAATGCTTCTGATCCCCCACACTGGATATTAAGAAGCCACCACAAAATATACTCAGCTCCCTTTACTACATTCAGGTCCCTGGTCCCAAATACAACCAGTAGGTCTTTTAAAGAAATAGGTTCTCCTGGCCCCAAAGGATCAGCCACATTACACAGAACAATATAGGCTTGGATCTTACCCAAAATACCATGCTGCCAGCTGATACTTTAGTAACTACAACTAAAGGTTTAATATAGAAAAAAAAAGAAACAAAAATGAAAGATGTTATAGGGTCAAAGTGAATCACATACATACAAATGGTTTAGAGTCCATAGAAGATAAGTCCTTGTTTCACACCCTTCAGTTGTTAGAAATCCAGTTTTAAGGAACAGAGACCACATAGTCCAAGTGTAGAGTTGGTTCTAATTCTCCCCTGAGAATTAGCAGGGCAGTTTCCAGGCCAGTGTTGGCTGGGATCTCAATCCTGTGGCCCAAATTTTGCCTGAGAAATTTGGACAGATGTGAGATAAAGGGATTATGTTCCCAACTTCCTTTTATATGTAGCAAAGTGGGCATTTGCAGCTCATTTCTTCATGTGGGCTTTGAGTACAGTTCCCAGGTACTTTCTTAAGTGGAGAATAGTAATGTATAATGTCCTTTTAAGTAAAACCTTCATCTCCTGGGCACCACAGGTAATTAGCTGTATTAGCACCATTAACAGACAGTTTACACTGGTACATGAAAGGTCCATTTTAGATGTTAAAGTTCCCTCTTGACCCCTTCCAAGAGAACAATGGTAACAGGTAGGGAAGTATTTCATTTACCTTGCTAACCTCTAACCAGGCACATGTAAACATCATCAAGAAACTACTAATGACACACACACACACACACACATATCAAAGCCCTAGCCAACTCAGTACCATTGCATTTTCCTATAATATGTCTTCAAAGGTTAGATTTAGGTCATGTATTTTACAAGTAGTCTTGGCCTTCTCAGGCCTACCATGATACCTTGTTCAATGAGTTTTACTGGGAATGGAAGACTGGGGCTACCCAGAGCTGGAATGGCCTCATTCTCAGCTGGGCCATTCTGATCACCAAAGTCGAGGCCACCACGTGGCCCAGCAACTGCGGGCACTCTCTGGCTGTGGTGATCGGAGTCTTCTGAAACTCCGAAATGATGGAACACATGGACTGAAACCTGGTTGGGGCAGAGATGCTCTGCCTTTCTTGGAGTCAAGTAAGGCCCCAGTAAATTTTATCATGCAGATTGGGACGGCTTTTGACTTTTCTTGATTTATGCAAAGCCCCAGGCAACTGCACAGCCTTTTTACCATGGCGACACTGTGGCAAACCTGATATTTGGGCTTTCTTTTTTATTAACCAGTCGTCAAGGTATGGATAGATCTTTACACCCTGCCTCCATAAATATGCTGCCACTGCCACCATAAATTTTGTGAAAACTCTAGGAGCTAAGGTGAGCCCAAATGGAAGAGATATGAACTGGAAGTGTTCCCTTCCCACTACAGATCTGAGGAAACCTGTGTTTTGGTCTTATTGTTATGTGAAAGTAAGCGTCCTTTAAGTAAGGGCTGCAAACCAATCCCCTTGATCTAGAGCAGGAATTATTTGCGAGAGGGAAAATATGCAGAATTTTATTTCCATTAGATGTTTCTTCAGAGCCCTGAGGTCCAGGATGAATCTCAGGTTGCCATTTAGTTTGGGAACTATGAAGTATTTGGAGTAGAACCCCTTTCCCCATTGACCCCTTGGGACTCTTTCTATGGCCCCTATGAAGAAGAGTTTTTTGCATTCTCTTTGTAGCAGAAGATCTAGCTCTGGATCCCCGAGATGCAGATGAAGGGGCGGGTTCCTGTCTTGGGTTATAGTTTTGAATTGAATTTGAGTATCCTCTGGATATCATATCCAATATCCAACGATCGGTTATGATTCTGGCCCATTGAGGTAGAAAACAAGCCAGTCAGGTGCTGAATAATGGGCTGAGTGGGGAACAGGCATCCTTTAGCTGTTTGTCAAAAACGCTGTTTTTGACCAGCTGACCGGAAGCTATTGTTCCCTTGGTGGGGTGTTTGGGTCGAGGATTGGGATTTCAAGCCCTTACCTACTCAGTTCCTTTTCCTCTCCAAGCCCTCATAGGGACATTGAGACTGTTGATAGGGCCTCTGATGGGACCCCTGTGTATGGCTCTGTTGCTGCAGCTGCTGGGATTGTTGCTGAGGCAATTGGGATCTGAAAGGGTGCCTAGTCTCCAGTGGCACGTACATTCTTGGGGACTTTAGAGTGTCCCTAGAGTCCTTCATCCTGCAAAGCTTAGAATCAGTAGATTCTGTAAACAAGGTTGGACCCTTGAAAGGAAAGTCCTGTATGGTCTGTTGCATCTCTTGAGAGAAACAGGAGCCCTGCAACCAGGCTGCTCGGTGCATAGACACTGTGGAAGCTATGTTACAGGAAGCAGTGTCAGATGCACCCCACGATGACATCAACATATTGTGTGTGACTAGTACCCCTTCCTCAACCAGTGTCTCAAAATCCCTGGTGTGTTCCCTGGAAATCACATCCCAAAATCTTTCTAGCACCCCCAAGATGTTGAAAGTATACCTTCCTATAAGGGCATGGTGATTTGCTATGCAGGGCTAGAGGGCTGATGTGGAGTAAACCTTCCTCCCTAAAAGGTCGAGCTTCTTTGCCTCTTTTCTTGGGAGAAGAGCTAGGTTGGCCCTGCCTCTCCCTGTGGTTGACCACATCTACCACCAGGGACCCCAGATTAGGGTGGCTGAAAAGGAAGGAGAATTTATCAGCGGGAGCATGGTATCTCTGTTCTGCAACTTTAGACACAGGAGAAATTGAGGAGGGGTTTTGTCACAGTGCCTTTGCAATGGAGTATACCCCTTCATGAAGAGAAACAGGCAGGGCTGCATCCTCCAAGCCAAAGAGGGGGTTGGACTGTTCCTTGACAACCCCCAGGTGTAGGCTTAAATTCACTGCCATGTGCCTAAACAGGTCCTGTTGGGCATGGGGGTCATCTCTAAATGCCAGAGGTCTTTGGTAGGTAGCTTTGTCCAGAGAGGAGGAAGAAGGAATTTGTGATCTACGGTACCATTCGGTGCTGGAGTCAGATCCATTGTCCAAGTCATCTGAGGAGCCAGGAGTCTGAGTAGACAACATCACCAAGGGTCACGATGATGCTGGCTTGTCCTCCGAGTTGTAGCTGAGCCATCCACTAGACCATTCCTGGAAGGATTGTGGGGTGGAGTCACAGCGTGCCGTGGTGCGACTGTAGTAGTGCAGTGGCTTTGCTACAGCCCACACAGGGTTAAAAAAGGTGTGGGTGGCCAGCAGCCAATCAGGTGGGAGGGCTGTGGCAGCCAGTTAGAGAGATGCTGCTGTTATAAGGGCAGAGCAGCAGGGCTAGCTGGGGTCTGTCTGCTGTGGGAGCTGCAGGGGGAGGTTCTCCTCTTGGCAGACTGGCAGTGGGAGCCAGCATCCTGGAGAGCACTGAGTGGAAGCAGGGTCTCGGTGCTGACCGGAGCTGGGGATCCCACAGGAGCAGACTGCAGCAGTGACTGGAGCAGCGGTCTGGGGCAAGGAGACCAAGGAGTGGACAGTGGCTGGACTCCCGTGGTGAGACTGCGGGCAGCTGGGGCTGCAGGGAAGTGGCCCAGGGAGTTGACATGGTCTGTGAGGAGAGACTGGAGGGAGGTGGAGGCCTCATTGGAAGCATTTAGGGTCCCTGGTCTGGGGCCTGGAGAAGTGGGTGGGCTCAGGCCCCTCCCTGCTCCCCCAGTGTGCTACGGGTGACATGAGTGCCAGCAGTGGCACAGGCTCATGGGGCCATTGACTATTTTAGTGGCCAGAATGAAGGTGAGCTGTGGCCATTAACTGCTTTAGTGGCCAAGTCATAGTCAAGCCATGGACTATTTTAGTGGCTGGTACCCCGGAAGGGGTGGACTAGTGGACTCAGCCAGAGGGCTAAGGTCCCAGGACTGGACTCAGAGTAGAGTCAGCATGTGGAGATTCTGAGCATAGACCACCTGGAGGGAACCACTTGAGCTAAGTTCCCCAAAAACACCACAAGGAGGCGCCTTCCAGGTGGGTCGGGTGCTGCACCCGCTTACAGTGATCCTTTACTTTTCAGGAGCCACCCTCACTGTAAGACACACTCTGGGGTCTATTCTGTGCCCCCCTCTCCGGTGCTGACTGGGTCAGCAATGCGGATGGTCCTGTCAGCAGTTGCTCTTTGGTACCGAGAGGTGAGGTGCTTTGGCGGTGAGGAATCAGAGAGTACTTGTAGCACTGCTTTTCCACAGGTTTTTCTCTTGTAGGAGTCGGTACTGGGGACGATGGAGATCTGCGGCACTTCAGTTTGTTGTCAGAGGGAGCCGAGGAGGCTGAGGACAATCTGGCTCTTCTTGATCCCTGCAAGCATGGCCAGGGGCGTCGCTGGCACCGGGCACACAGGGCACATGCCCTGAATCCCGGTACCACCGCCCCAGGTCTGGCAGGGCCTGCCTCTTCCGGTCTCCAGCCCAATCAGGCCAGAGATCCAGGGCCCGGCCACCCACAGTGGCTGCAGCCCTGTCCGTGGCTGGGGATCCGGGGCTCAGCCACCCATGGCTGCAGAGGCCACTCCTGGCCCCATCCCCAGCCAGGGATCCGGGGTGCGGCTGCTCCTGGCCCCAACGCCACTTGGGGGCGTGGCCTGCGGCCAGGGGATGTGGCCTCATGATGGGGTGTGTGGCCTGGGCTGGTGCCCTGGGTGCTTCCCTGGGGCAGCAACACCCCTGAGCACGGCACTGATGGTTCGCATGCTGACACGGGAGATGAGAGGTAACCATTTGCCGAACCCTGCCCTGGCCCAGAAGCAGTGCCGATTTCCTCTGGTACCAGTGAAGAGTCTGCTGTCAGTTCCGGGGCTGGTGCCACCCCTCCCACGGAGGATCACTCCTTGGCTGAGAGGGCTGGTTTCCCTTTCAACTGCACCAACCTGCATGGTGCCGGAGATGTCAGCTCTGATAGGATTCTCGCTGCTGCAAGTGACTCTGGTGTCAAGGGGATGGCTACCGAATCCCTTCCCTGAGGAGAAGTGGCCGGCAGTGAGGTCGCGGTGCTCAGTCTTCTCCTGTGCCAGTCTGGCATGTGGTGCTGGTGAGCCCTTAGGCTTGGCAGGCATACCCAGAGCCAGTAGCACCACCCGGTCCTGAATGAGATTCTGGAGCCTCCGCGCCCTTTCTTTGTGAATTCTTCTTTTGAAGGACTTGTATATGGAACATTTATCCATCAGGTGTGAGTCACCCAGACAGGAGCGGTATCTCTTGTGAGGGTTGTCGATTAGGAACATCTTGCAGCAAACCTCGTAGGGTTTAAATCCCAGCATTACTTAATCACAAAAATAAGAAAAGCTAAACTAGTGAGACAGGCACTTGCTTAATTGCAAGGACGGTCTGTTCCAGTACTGTCACTGAGGGTGGAAAGAAGGAACTAGGAGGTTCGGGGTCAGGGTTGCGCATGTCACGGCACAGAGTGGGACGTTGGCCACTGACCCTGACCTCACAGGCAAGGGCTAAAGGACATTCCAGATTACCGTGTGCTGCAGCACAGACACCTGCAACCGAATGATGTGAGCAGAACTCGAAGAAGTATAGCTGATTCTGCCAAAATGTGTTATATTTAACAGTATCACTCAGAGGTTTGACCATCTTCTTGTGCCTGTCATTGAGCCAGCAGCAATGAAGTAGTGTCTCCAACATCACAAATGCTAACTCTGATTTCAGATTTTAATTGCTGAGCTTCTTGTGCCTGTGTTGCTGTTATTGATACACTCAAGTGGGGAGGATGAGACAGAAGGAACTCTTGGCTTTAATGTAAATGATGCTTCCTACTCTGGCCCACAAAGCAATGTTAAAGCTATTAATGTTGGATGGGTGTGAATACTTTTTCCTCTCATGGACAGATTTAAGGTGTTAATCTTTGGTTTATTGTGATTCAATGCAGATGTAATACAACTACTCACTGTGTAAACTAACACATCTTTAAAGTGCTCATTGCACTGATAAAACTGTTTTGTGTTTCTTCAGAATCTCAGATAGAAAAACCGCTCAATAATATCTTAATAAAGTCAGGATATCTCTATCTCAGCTTCTCTCTAACACTTTATTGTAAAAGTAATTAATTTTGCAAATTCAGATTTTTTTCATTAAAACAAGATTAAATGAATGTTCCAAAATGTATGCATCAACACAACTTGTCTTTGAATAGAATTTTTAAAATATCAGATTTCACAATAATTGGCTGCTATTTTATTGTTTACTTTCCTGCAAGAAAAAGCAAGCCATCTATTAAAAGGATATATTCTCATTGTCTTTGGGTCAGAAGCATATTCACAATGTTCTCACTCTTTTCCGTTTCCCTTCTCTGAACAATGCTCTCAGATACTACTGATACACTGCTATGGCATTCACAGACATGTTAAAGTTATTTACAAAGTCGTGAAAGGCAGATATCAGAGTGCAGAGTTCACTTCCCAGAATCTATTACTATTAGAAACTCCAACTATAAAGTCATTTCCTCTAGTTTAATCAGAGTCTTAAAACATTTGCATAGCATTGTGTACAAAGAAGAAAATATTAAACATCCCCTTCACTTCACTCAGCAACTGAATAGCATTATATTTCCAAAAGGAGCCCAGCCCCAAAAGAATCTTGAAAGCACAACAAAGAGCAGAATATCACCACATTTAATTTCATCTTCAATTAGAAAGTATTCTGAAAACATAAAGGAAAGGTTTTCCAGATTAAAGATGTGATTTTGTGCCTTGACAATATTGTGATACCCTAGCCTAAACTTTTCAATGGAAATATCTTATTCCACTCATTCAGATATCTGAACTGTATTGTGAGGAGACAAACAGTTTCCTTTTCCTTCCTTCTGAACCAGTTTTATCAGATGTTAAAGAAGAAACATCTAGGGAAATGAAAAATAGAGATAAATGGAAAGAGCTTTATGTGAAAGCTTGAGCGTAAAAATAGTGTCTGGAATTAACAAGCCCCCAACACTGCTGCAGAATGTCCTAGATACATAGGACTGAGCTCTGATCATTGAATCCAGTCTGACACTAGCTCACTGTAAACCAAATCACCCCCCCAAAAAGATAGAAAAAAAAAACCTTTTGCTCAGCTGTGATCCTTTAATTCAATTATCATGGCATCAGAGTGAGTCAAAAGCCTTTTTTCTTATTAATATAGAAAACCCTGAATACTTTGCTTTTATATACTGCAGCACATGATTTTGGTTGGAAACAAAGGGGAATTAGTCCTGTAATACACTACAGTTGTTACTAATGCTGCCTCTTATCAATGTTTACATCAACTAAGGGAGATTAGGGCTGTCAGAAAGTTGAAATTATCTTTGATAAAAAAACCCACACTTCCTTGATGATGCCTGGGATGAATTTGCAGTTACTCTTGGGAAGGTTCAGAGAAGAATTGAGAATGACTATAGCATTGGAAAACATGCCTTATAGGGACAGACTCATCTATTTAGCTTAACAAAGAAAAGGTTGAGAGGTCAAAGTCCATAATTACCTGCATAGGGATAAGAAATTTTATGATCACATTTTCCAGATCACAGGCACTTCAATCTAACAGATAATGTTCCACAGGATCCAGTGGCTGGAAGATGAAGTTAGACCATCTCAGACTAGAATCTTTTTTTTTTTTTTTTTTTCACAGCGAAGGTAATGAATTTTTTAATTGTTTTTCAAACTTAGGGTCAGAACCCTCAGGTACTGGGTCACGGCACCCCCTGCTGCCACCACTAAAAGACTGGACTGCTTCGCTCAATGATGTAATTGTTGGGTCTCAGGCATAAATGATTTCTTTCAATGGGGTCCCAAGAAAAAAGTTTGAAAACCACTGAATTATTGGAACATCTGACAACAAGACGTGGTGAATTCTCTATCACTAGCAGTTGTTCAATCAAGACTGGGTTTTGTTTTGTTTTTTCCTAAAGATATGTTCTAATCCCAACAGGCACCAATTCAGGGAAGTCTTATAGCTTGTGTTATGCAGGAGGTCACACTAGCTGATCAGAGTGGTACATTCTGGCCTTAAAAACCTAGGAATTTCTTAAAAACCTAGGAATTTCTTATGATTCCAAGGCTAAAAAATAAATTTCACAAAATGTAAAAACTGTTCTATCACCACATTTGGGATTCTTGGTGTTTCCTTTCTTCAGTGTGTCTGTCTTTCACACTTTGCAGAGCAGGAATTGTCTTTTAACCCATCTACACTGCTGGGAAAAATCAGCAGCAGTTCACGGGAGTTACACCATGCCAATAGGAAATGCACTTCCATCAGTGCAGTGCCACCCCACTGGGGGAGGGGTAGTTTTATTGAGTTAATTTCTGAATCAACTGCAAATTTTTTAACTGGCTGCTCAGTCAATTTAAAAAAATGATTTGATGGTGGTCAATTTAACAATGTCAGTAATAGACATACTCTTAATTTTGGGGGGGCCATGCACCATGTTGGAGCTAACTAACAAATGCATTGTTCTAGAGGGGTAGCTGTGTTAGTCTGGTTCAGCAAAATAAAAAAGGAGTCTGGTGGCACTTTTAAAGACTAAGACATTTATTTATTGCATGTGCTTTCATGGGAGAAAATCCCAGTTTGTCAAACCTCTGATGAAGTGGAATTTTCTCCCATGAAAGCTCATGCAATAAATAATTTTTTTAGTCTTTAAAAGTGCCACCAGATTCCCTGTTTGTTACACAACACATTATTATCATAATAAAAGACACGCACACATACCCCTTACCTAGTACTATTATCTTAGCAAACCTCCAACACAATGGATGGTATGGATGGATGTTGCTTTGAGAAAAACTGCCAGGTTGGGTCACTGCTTGAAACCTAGGATGATCTGGGTCTGGAAAGGATGAATCAGTGGTGCAGTTGAGAAACAGTCTGATAAAGCCATTTATAGAGGCTGCACCTAGCTCAGAGAATTCTGAGGCAAATACTTTCCCCATAATCTATCTCTGGAGAGTGAGAGCACTACATACAATCATTCGGGGGGGGGGGGGAAAAAAATCAAAATGGCTTCTTCTGAGCCTTCTTGAGAATAAAGTAGAATAAGCATAGAATGCATGTGGCGGATTGGACTACTGCTTAAAACACCTGTAAACACCAAGAACATGTTCCAGTTTTCAGTCAACTAGATTATGAGAAAAATAGTTTCCAACTTTCAAGTTGTTACAAATGTATAAATCATCATTTATAAGAATGCCTGTTCATGGAAGTGTCACTAAGTCAACACCAGATATACATGTGACCCTTAGTCTACCTAGGTTGCTACACTGTAATGTGGGAAGAAATTCATGCTGCTGTTCCGTGTGGTTTGGAAATCAAGATGTAACTGAAAGGAAATGTCAACTAGGGAGGGCATAACTAGTTTGGATGTGTTTAGGCAAGTATGAGGTCTTTCCCGCTATGTCATTTTTCTTAAAAATCTCCTGTCATTGAACTGGTGTAGAAACATAAGCACCAACTGTTACAGGAGTTCATTATAGATGTATATTTGTGAAAAGTTTACAGAGAAAATGGCAGTAGGTGGTTCTCAGAAATACGTAGCATAGGGCTCGGTTTTGTGGGGCCAGTGAAACTTGTGTTTGTTTGCACTGCAAATGTCTATTTCTGTGAAGCTCTTTATATCTGTTCTTAACACCAAGTGCCAGCATTTTAAACACTACTGTTTGCACACCTATTCTTAACACAGGCCTTGACAAATGTGTCACACACCAGATGCTAGCCCAAAAACTGGGGCACTTAGATGTGCAGAATGTTAGGGCCCCTACCCCTGAAATGCCATTGCTCCCACTTTCAGCAGTGATGCAGGGCAAATAGATCCCCCATGACACCAAAAAGTTGCTCCACCATGGACATTTTCACTGGCAGTGGTCTGGGCATGGAAGCCCTAATGCCATGAACTCTTGCAGTGGTCCAGGGTGAAGAAGCCCCCAGCTGCTGAAGAAAAGCCATGTGCAACTGAAATGCTGAAGGATTTTTATTTTATTTATTTATTGGTGCTGGGGGGCCCTGGAATACTATGATGCAGCTAGGCACTGGGGTACAATTCTCAGGCACCATGGCAACCTGGCACATGGGTTTTGTTGAGCCTTGTTTTAACTGCTTTAGACAACATGCAGGTTAAAACATTTGAGCTTTTATCTATAGTAGGGGTATGTAACACCAAGGGTCTTTGTTGATGGGTTCAAATTTCATAATCATTACAAGATGTGCATACAGGTAATATTTTAAAGACTAATGTACATATATTAAAATTACATTTTATGGTCCTGGATGTAGAAGTTAGTCACCAGAGGATAATAGGTCTCTCTGGTGGCCCATTCAAGCAGGAGGGAGTTGCCACTCTGCTCAGATTAGTTGATGATGTAATTCAAGGCTCAGTTGTTTAGCCTTACTCTATCCCAAGCCTATCCATGAAAAGCCAGCAGACACAACTACGAACAATCAAAACCACTTGTATGTAAGAGAGAAACATTACAACAGACAAAGGATTTCCTTGTTTATGTATAGCAATAAAAGACTGTTTCAGTACAACAAAGGGTGGGGGAAAGGCTCTCTAGCTCTGTCACTGGTCCCTGGTGTGGTCTTTTGAGTGATCCCTGCCTGAGAAATTAACTGACCCTCCTTAGTTAGCCCCTGGTTAGGATAGTTCTTGCACTCTCATCTCTAAATGAACCTAGCTGTCTGGTTTAGTTTCTGGTCTAGTTTCAGGGAAGCACCCTGGTACCAGAACATTGCCTGTTTGCTCTCCCAAGTCTTTCTGCCACTCCTCAACTGTTGTACTCTCCCTTTTATATCAGATTTTGTTTCTTCTATTGGCTGCAGCTGTGTGTGCCTGCCTCCAGGATGGGCAGCACAGGCTGCTGTGTGAGGGTTCAGTCAACCTGCTTGTCTACAAACAGAGGAGGTTCACCTGACCCCTTGGTCTATGCTCAGTATTGAGTTTGTAGACCACATTACAGAGCCTCCCTTGAAGGCCGAGACTCAGCTTTGGCTGGTATACTCTACCTCCTGGGCGAGAGAATTAGCAGTATGACGTAAAGTTCGTGACTGGTGTTGTATCTGATAGATGTATGGTTGTAGCAATAGTCTCCATCTCACCGTCCTGTGGTTTGTCTCTTTCATCATGTGTAGCCAGACCAGAGGCCCATGATCAGTAACTAGCATGAACTCATATTCTATGAGGTAAACTCTCTATTGCCCATTTGGCAGAATCTCTTTTTCTATCACTGAATATATTTTCTGATGAGGAGGAAGAGTTTCCAGCTGATATATATTATCAGGTGTTTTTCTCCCTCCACCTCTTGAAGAAGAACCTCCTTCTCCTGATGCATTGGTTTGCAACACACATTTTAGAAGTTCAGACCATGCAGCCCTGGGTGTCAACAGACCATGGTCTTGAATTTTTGAAAAGTATTTTTGCAGCTAGGTGACCACAGCACCCATCTAGAAGTCATATCCTTAGCCAAATGAGTTAGTGGGATCATGATGGTTACAAAATGAGGTATAAATTGCCAATAGTAGCCTGCTAAGCATAGAAAAGAACATGCTTTCCTTTTGGTCATGGGGGTCTTCTATACTTGTAAAGCATGACTCTTATCTCCAAGGGGCAGACTTGTCTTCCATCAACACTATGTCCCAAGTAATGGTCTTTTCCATTTCCTATTGTTCTTTTAGTGGGTTTTGCCATTCTCTTGGCTTCTCTTAGCAATCATAGAGAAGTGGGTATTTTATCCAGCTAGGAGTCCAAATCCTTACTATAGATAACTACATTATCATAGAATCATCCAAGTAGTCTGCTATACATTGACTGTGCCGTTGGAATAATCAGTCTGCCAAGTGAAAAGTGGATGCTGTCCCATCTAATAGACCAAGCAGAGTAGAGAAAGCTGTCTTCTCCCAAGAATCCACCATTAAAGTGATCTGCCAGTAGCCTTTTGTTAAATCCAAAGTGGCTATTTTCTGAGCTTCTCAAAGTTGATCTAAGAGTTCATTTGCTTGTGGCAGGGAGTGGGCTTCACATTTAGAAACGGTATTTGCCAGTATTTTCAGAAAGCTTTCAAAAAAATGCAGTGAACCAGCTGGCTTTGGGGCCAGCACAATAGGATTCCTCCAGTCACTCTTGGACTCTTTCATCACTCTCAGTCCCAACATTGTCCTGATCTCTTTTTTAATTGCTCGCCTTGATTTATTAGGGATTGGTCAGAGTCTTTCCCATATTGCTTTACCAGGATCTCTGTTAATGCAATGTTGTGTTGGCTCATCTTCAGATCCCATAATGTGAAGTAATTTAATAGTTTAGATATCAATAAAACAAATGAATCCTATCACAGAGGCCCCCACAGTGCCTCTGAACTGGCTACTGAAATAAATCAGTATATTGGAACTCTTCTGCCATGTGTTATCAGCAGCAATAATGGCCAGGTTTGATAATGTGTGGGTTCCCCTGCATATTACAAAACAGAACCAGCTTAAAACTGCCTCACAGAAATTCAGAGAAACTAAACACCATTCTTGGGTGCCTCTGAGAGCCAATACTTCATCATTCACAAGCATTGAGTCTGTGTAGAACAAAAGAAACTTTTACTACAAAGGAGACATAGCTCAGCATTAATTTAGGAAAATATTGCAACAATGATCCAAAGGTATGCAAACAATAAGTAAACACCCACCCAACAGCATCTTGGGAAGTCCTGCTCTGCCTCTTGTGGTGTGGAAGTCCAAAAAGGAATATCCCTTTAACATATCACTCCCATTTTTGTTCCACTGCACCCCATCCATAGTCAGCTGTTCGACGCCAGCGAAGCCCAGAATCCAAGGGTACCTTCAGAAAAGGGATGGGAGTGGTTAAGCATTGCTACCATTGCTTCCAAGGCCAGCTATGATTGCCATTTGTGCCTTTAGATACAATGCTGTGTTCTGAAGTTTCATCACTTACTGCAGTTCTTAGCGATTTCAGCAGGTAGTGGGGAACCTCACTATCACTGCAACTGCTATGTTGCCTTTCACCACAACTCTTTCTGTATCAAGTTTAAGATTCAGCTCCCCTAGATCAACCTATCATTGCTTTCAGCTGTAGTGATCACTGAGAACAAACAAGGACTCTCACTTAGGTATAATCAGCTGTCTTTAAACATTGGAGAGAGAAAACCAAATAGTAACTAGAACTTTTTAAAGGGCAGCTACACCACCTAACAGAAATATTCATCTCCACTCCTTATGACTTTTGCTTACATTTGGCATCTGCCTCCTGAGACACAGACGCACTTGGTGAATGAGGTTAAACTTACAGTGAGACACTAAATTATGGCATGCTGAGTTACCATTCTGTTGTTATCTTTATTTTATGATTAAAGATAAAAATTTCATTACTCCTGCATCAAAGCGCTAATGGAATTTTGACCCAAAACAACCAAAATAGATTACTATGGCAAAGCATGTGCCTCTGCTGATTGCCCTGGAAAGTAAGTGTATCTTTACAAATATACTCTGCTTGTGAGATCTCCCCTCTCCCCTGCCACAGTTCATCACTAGCTGGTAGAGGACAGCTCATTTAGATCAGTGTTTTTCAAACTTAGGGTTGGGACCCAATACTACTGGATCATGGCATGCCCTGCTGTCACTGCCAAAAGACGGGATTGCATTGCTCAAAGATGTAATTGTTTGGTTGCAGGCATAATTTTTTTCTTCAACTGGGTCCCAGGAAAAGAAATTTGCAAAACACTGATCTAGGTCATTGACTTACTATATAAACACCCTAATATGGATCTAATCACCCATCTCAGTTTCTTTTGGAACTCTCTAGTCACACTGTATAAATAACTGTTCTTTCCGTTCAAGAGACTGAAGGCTCACAGCATCAGAGCTTTTTTAAGCACTTAAGGACTTCAGAGGATCTGGGCCAAAGTACTATGTTTTAGAGGGTACTAACTGCGTTTGTATTTACTTCTCCAAATAAACAAAACCTCATAAGCCCCACATACACACACACAGAGATACACATACACATAAAAGATCTGAACTTCAGGAAATTTTAAGGGGAAAAAGCTTAATGTAAGCAAAGTTTTAACAACTCACTGAGCATTAACCTTCTGGCCCTGTTGGATCAGGAAGAAACTCTCACTGGTAGTGCTTATATGCATCCTTGACAACATCTTGAATTATGAAATTTTAGTTTCCAAGATTAAACAAGAACATGCAAGGTGCTAAGCTTTCCATGCATTTTCCAAACAGCAGGAGAGTCAACTGTTTGCAAATACAGGCAGTGTTGTGGTGAAGTAAAACTAAGATGTCTCTTGACACAATATAAAATGACCTGGGGTAGCAGGAATAAATTAGTGTGATGACATGGCTGTAATTTAAAGAAAGAAAATGTTTATTTTGGGTTAGAGTACCTCATGTGTTCGGTTTTTCCAATCCTTTTAACCTGAATAGGACAAGGTGAACAAAACAGTGAAGTGTCTGCAGCATTAAGAAATGGCTTTCAAGCCTAAATGAATTATTTATCAGTGACTCAGCACACCTCTTCTATTTGCAGGAATATTGCACAAATTAAAATGAGTACTTGCTTATTTTCGCATCCAAGAAACAAATCTGATTAAGATAAACAAGCATCAGAGACCTTTTTTGTTTTTAAAGCTATAAATAATATCTATAATAAATGTCTACTGGCTGTGAGCCTTGAAGGTGTTTTTAAATGTTCCATCCTTCCACATTTAATCTAAAGCACATTATTAGGTGATTAACAATACAATATAGTCAACTGCATTAGCTTCCCTTAAATTTCCTGACATATCTATAGCTCTGGGGAAAGGCTAGGTACAGGACTGAAGCTTCCTGTTTCATTATGGGGTGCATTGTGGTAACATAGGGATCATCCAGAACAGCAGGCTTTTCTAATTTTCCATTGTCTTTTTGGTCCAGTCTTCATTTAAACTCAGGTCAGCTTTGAAAAATTCAGAAATTCCAACCTGAGCATGTTCTCTTTCCATGTTAAAAGTGATAAAATTTTTCTATAATGTACTTAATTTTGGTGAGTACTGGGAACAAGAATCACATTTATCTGCCATTACCTTTGGCAGCCATGGGAATATTTTTCCGTATGCTGCTCAGATGCAGTATTTGACCTTTGGAGACCTAATGAGTCTGTGAAATTTATAAGGATTTTCACTGACCTGATGGAAACTCAAAACTTCATTGGCTCAAGAGCAGAGCAAGAAAGTTCATGGCACTGCTTGTGCATTTTAAAAGCCTAGTAATGAATGATCAAATGAAACAGCCTTTTTATATTGTACAAAAGCCAAGAAGAATTTTCTCAGACTCATAACTACTTGGTTTTATAGTCAGATTTCCTCTAGGCAAAAAACCTTGGCTGAAGGCATGTTCTGGAAGACAGCCAGTGCTCTTTCTCCTCTAAAGAACAGACTCGCTTGCTATTGAGGTGCTGCTGGGGCATCCTCAGGATGGCATTATTGCAATTTCAAGAAGAGAAGCCTAAAGGAAAGGCATTCCCCAGTGCTCTGTTCAGAATCTGCATCTAGTCCAGGCCTGACAGGGGTAGGACAAAGAAAACAGCCACAGCATATCTGAATTGGTCTGAATTCAGATTATGCTGAAGAAAAGAGCAACAAGACACTACAAAGTCTCAAATACAAATAAACTGGGTGACAGGTGAGGTCTTATATTCACTGTAGGATCAAAGGAAAAAGAAAACAGTAGCTAGCTAAACCAAGATCTCACCATTAATTAAGAGGCTAGAAGGGACTGTTGGTGATAGTTGTCTGCAGGGCCAGCTCAAGGGGCTGTGGTGTCCTGAGCTGGCTTTTGCTTTGGTGGGGGTAGGGGGCAGAACCCGGTTTCTGCTCTGGGCCAGCTCGCCCCACCCCCAGGATGAGGAACAGCTGGCCCAGGGGCAAAGCAGACCAGCCCAGAGGCCGGGCTGTGCTCACCTACCCCTCCCCTGGGCTGGCTGTTCCTCCCTACCAGCAGGGAAGGACAGCCAGAGGTGGAGTGAGACAGTGGAGTCTACCCCATGGGCTGGCCTGATCCACCCCTGAGCCAGCTGTTCCCCTTCCTGGGAGTGAAGTGGGCCAGTCAGTGGGCTGGGCTCTGCTATCCTGCCCTGCCTCCAGACTGGCCCTACCCACCCCTAGGGAGGAAAAGCAAGCCCAGGGGAGAGACGAAAGCAAAGCCCAGCGGAGTGGACTGACCCACTCCACCCCTGGGCCAGCTGATCCCCCCCCGGGGATGGGACAAGCTGGCCCAGATCAGGGGTGCTGCATGCTGAAGTGGTGCCCCTAAGTTCCAGCACCCCAAACCAGTGCCTCACTGGCTTATCGGTAGAGCTGGATCTGGTTGTCGGTGCTCTGTGTTTCATTCATAAAGGGGAAGCTGATGTAGTTTACGTAGCACAAGTGGAGTTTTGTTGAACTATGGACACTTCTCCATCCCTGTGACTCAGTTACTTCCAGTCTGACTTTCTGCATTTCCTATTCCATTGTCCCCTCAGTAGCAGATGGTCTAGGAATATTAGCCCTCTGACTCCAGTTCCACTGATCATGATACACTCAGAACTCCACATAATATTATGAGCCTGATTCTTCTTTCTCACACCACAGAATGCTCAGATAGTCCGTAGAGTTTCATCTGTGAAACTGAGCCGGTAATCAGACTAGATTTTACATCTATTAACTACATACTTTTCGTCTTGAGATGCTGAGAGTCTTGAGATGCTGTTTGCAATTTTTTTTTAAATACTTGCATTTCAAGATCACTAACAAAGTAATTGTCCCATGCTTATGAATTATATCTGACATTTTCATTCATTCCTGTCTTCCCCACTCTGACATTATTCACCACCCAGAGCAGGTACATCACAGTCAACAGCAGTGCAAGTTCCCCCACAGTCCCTAATGACAATGTACATCTACCCCAAACTGGACATACAACACATGAACTCAGACTGGCATATTGTCTGGAATTCTTAGAACAGGTCAGGGCAACAATGAACCTCAATGCCTTTGGAGCAAAAACCCACAACCCAAATTTTAAACATAGCCTTCCCACTATAACGTCTGATATATGAGGGAAGAAGGAATGTTAACATGATCACTGTAAAATTGTGGTAGGTGCTAAAATCCCACATTACTAAAGGAATCAACCAAGATCAGAGACCCATTATGCTAAGTGGTGTGGAGATAGTAACTGACCATCCTGGCATTGAAGACTTTACTTTCTAAAGATGCAAGACAGACAAAATGTGGCAATGGAAACAGGCATAAGGATGAGAAGTCCTTTTCCCAAGATCACTCAGCTGATCAGTGGTGAAGCCAGCACAAAACCCAGAAGTCTTAGCTCCTAGTTCAGTGCCCTACTACATGAAGGGGTAATGTAGAACAAACTACACAGATGTCTCTCAGCTGTTGAAGCTGTTCTGCAGTATACATATAACTATTCATAGGAGAAGGGGAACTGCAAGAGAGTCACATGCCTTCAGCTGAGTTCCCTAATCACCAGGCTATAGACTCTTTCCAGCTCTCTCTCTCTCTAGCCCAATGTCTCCTTCAACAATAGAGACTGGGAGTAACCTGCTCTAAAATATCCTGTAGCCCAGTGACTAGGACACTCTTGTGGAAAGTGGGGATGCTCAAGTCTCTTGTCCACTTCAGCAGAGCTGGAAATCCAACCCAGGTCTCCTACAGCGTGTGTAAATGCTCTAACCATTGGGCCAAAATCTATGGGGGAACACCAGCACTTCCAGCTGCCAGTTTGTACAGGTTTAGATGTTCTCTGAGCATGACTACTGGATTGGTCCTACATTTTAAGGTGTGTGGGCTGCTCAGGGGCTCTTCTAGCTCTAAGAAAATGAGATAGAGGCCTCAAATGGCAGATTCTTCCTCAGACAACAGGACAGTGAGACCAACTTGAGTGGCTCTGCGATCCCATGCTTCAAGTTACAAAACCACTCACTCAGATTTGGATGACCATTGCCCCATTACGATGATGGGATATCTGGGCCAAATCTGACTTCCTGTAACCTAGTGTTTAGCCCACTTCCCCATGCTTAACACAATCACCAAACTATTGGAAGTGTCGGTCTACCATCCCCTCCCCCTCATTCCTTAAGTCTCCCCAGGGTGAGACCTTCTTTTGGGGGGGGGGGCAGCAGATTGTTTTGAGCAGCATCTGAACACCACCTACTTTCCAAATCCCAGTGGGATTTAGGCACCATGCTGCTAGGCATTGTTAGGGCTAAGGAGGCAATGCACATGCTTCTGAAATTTAGGCATTTCAGGGAATGCAATGGCAGAAATGCAGATGCCTAGGAGCTTCAGGTGATTGCTGAGGTGTGGTTTTGTGATATCAATGGTACCAAAATGTTAGATTCTAAAGCAGAAGATGTGTAAATAAAGCCTTTTGTGAATCTAGTCCTCTCTTTCTTCCTCCAGTTCCCTAACAGACAGCACAGAGAGCTCTTCATCTCTGGAGCCCAAGTCACAGACTTAAAGGACCAACATCCTAAAGCAACATCAGAAACCAAAGAGTGCTGTGTGAAAAAAAAAAATACAGATACAGTAGTAGCAAATGGACATTGGAACCACCCAGATAGAAATTAGGATGCACTACATTAAATGTACGGATAGAATCAATAACTGTGTGGACTATATCTTAACACAGTAGAACTAGAAAGGATAATCATAGAATCATAGGGTTAGAAGGGACCTCATGATGTCATCTAGTACAACCCCCTGCCAAAAAAGCAGGATCACTCTCACTAAATCATCCCAGCCAGGGTTTTGTCCAACTGAGCCTTAAATATCTACAAAGATGGAGATTCCATCACCTCCCTAGGCAGCCCATTTCAATGCTTCACCACCCTCCTAATAAGAATTTCCCAATATCCAACCTCGACCTCTTCAGCTCCAAATTGAAACCATTGCTCCTTGCTCTGTCCTCTGTTACTACTGAGAACAGCTGAGCTCAATCCTCTTTGAAGCATCCCTTCAAGTAGTTGAAGGTTGCTATCAAATTCCCCTTCAGTCTTCTCTTCTGCAGGCTAAATAAGCCTACTTCCTTCAGTTTTTCTTCATAGCTCTAGTGCTCCAGCTCCTTGATCATTTTTGTTGTCTTCTGCTGGACTCTAATTTGTCCATATTCTTTTTGTAGGGGGGAACCCAAAACTGGGCACAGTATTCCAGATGCAGCCTCACCAGTGCCGAATAGAGGGGAACAATCACATCCCTCAATCTTCTGGCAATACTTCTACTGATTCAGCTCAATATGCCATTGACCTTTATGGCAGCAAGACCATACTGGTGACTCATATCCAGCTTCCCATCCACCAGGACCCCCAGGTCCTTTTCTACAGTGCTGCTACTTAGCTGATTGCTCCCCAGCCTGTAGCAGTGTGTGGGGTTTTTCTGTCCCAAGTACAGGACTTTGCATGTGTCCTTGTTGAACCTCATGAGATTTCCATTGGCCCACTGCTCCAATTTGTCTAGGTCTCTCTGAATCCTATCCCTGGTCTCCAGTGTGTCTACCATTTCCCCCAGCTTGGTGTCATCTGCAAACTTACTGAGTATGCAATAAATTCCATCATCCAGATAATTAATGAAAATGCTGAACAGAACTGTCCCCAGGACCCCTGGGGCACACCACTTGTTACTGGTTACCAAATAGATATGGAGCCATTGATTCCTACTCACTGAGACCTTTGATCTAGCTAGTTCCCTATCCACCTTACTGTCCACACATCCAACCCCTACTTCCTTAACTTGCCAACAAGAATGCTGTGTGAAACCATATCAAAAGCCTTGCTAAAGTCAAGGTATATCACATCAGTGGCTTTTCCTGCATCCACAAATCTGGTCATCTAATCACAGAAGGCAATGAGGTTGGTGAGGTATAATTTGCCCTTAGTGAATCCATACTGACTGTTCCTAATCACTATTTTCTTCCAAGTGTTTCAGGATGGATTCTTTGAGAACCTGCTCCATGATTTTTCCAGGGATTGAGGTGAGACTGACAGGTCTGTAATTCCCTGGATCCTCCTTTTTCCCTTTCTTGAAGATAGCAAATATAGTGCCTTTTATCCAGTCCTCCAGCAACTCCCCTGTTCGCCACGAGTTTTCAAAGATAATGGCCAGCGGTACTTTTATCTCATCGGCCAACTCCCTCAGCACCCTTGGATGCAGTTTATCTGGCCCCATGGACTTGTGCACATCCAGCTTCTTTAAGTAGTCCTAACCTGACCTTCCATCACCAAAGGCCTCTCTTCTTCTCTCCAATCTGCCATACCCAGTGTAGTGGGCTGGGAGCTGGCCCTCCCTGTGAAAACTGAAGTAAAAAAAAGCATTGAACACATCAGTCTTTTCCTCATCCTCCACTACAAGGATACCTGCCTCATTCTGTAAGGGACCTACACCATCCTTGATCCTCTTCTATGTCCACATGCAGGGCGTTGTTTTGAAATAAAGCCCTTATTTCGAAATGACTTAATTTGAAATAATGAAAAACCAAATCAAAATAAGGGAAAAGCGGGAATCGAAATAGCATGTCCAAACATGGACTTGCTATTTTGCTTTAGGGGAAGAGCACCATGGGAGGTGTGGCAACATGGCCGCCTCCCTGGGCCATGTCGGCAGCCATGTTGCCAGCCAATCCTATAAAAGCTGGCCCCGACCTCACTTCCCTGTCCATTCTGGCTAGCAGGACTCTGCAAGCAACAGACATGGACACTGCCCAGCTGCCCAGCCAGCACCGTGCAACAAACAGATCCTCTGCCTGCCTGCAGAGTCTCCTGCTGATGTGGGACACTCTGCTTGCAGACCCAGATAGTGCCCAGCCTGTGCCCGAGGCTGTCATCCAGCTGGGCTGCAGAGCAGAGCTAGTTCCCCTGCCCCATTCTGTGCCTTGCCAGGTCTGGGCCCAGGAGACCAGCCCAGACTGGTGGGAGTGGGTAGTGCTCCAAACCAGGGGGGTCGACCAGGGCCAGCTTCAACCTCCTGGTCGCAGAACTCGCCCCGCTGCTGTGCTGAAGGGACACCACCATGAGACCTGCCATTCCTGTGGACAAAAGAGTGGCCATCGCCCTGTGGAAGATGGCTACTACGGAGTCACACAGGTCTGTGGTGCACCTGTTCGGCATCGGCAGGTCCACCACTGGCAACATTCTGTTGGAGGTCACCAGGGCCATCAACCAGATCCTGCTGCAACACCTTGTCACCCAAGGGGAGCTGCAGAACACCATTACTGGCATGGCCACACTGGGCTTTGCCAATTGTGTGGGGATCCTGGACGCCACACACATTCCCATGAGAGCCCTGGAGCACAGAGCCACAGACTACTGAAACTGCAAGGGGTACCATTCTATCATCCTGCAGGCCCTTGTGGACCACCGGGGCATTTTCCAAAACTGTTACGTGGGATGGCCAGGGAGGGCCATAATGCCAGGGTCCTCTGTAACTCTGCCCTATACCGGGACATAGAGGCAGGCACCTTCTTCCCCCCCTCCTAACATCAATGTTGGGGGAGTAGAGGCACCCGTCCTCATTGTGGCAGACGTGGACTATCCCCTGTGCCCCTGGTTCATGCGGCCGTACACAGGGCCCCTCGATCCCCAATGACAGATTTTCAACCGCCGGCTGAGCCACTGCCGCCAGGTGGTCGAGCAGGCATTTGGCCACCTCAAGGCATGCTGGAGGTGCCTCCTTACACACCTCCACCTTGCAGAGAGGACAATAGTGCAGGTCATCAGTGTATGTGTGTGGCCCTGCACAACTTCTGTGAGCAGCGGGGTGAACCCACTGCAGCTGCCTGGGAAGCTGAGGCACAGCTCCTTGCTGGGGACTACAAGGAACCCAGACCTGTGCCCACATGGGAGCAGCCATCACAGAGAGCTGTGACAGTGTGGGACGCACTCATGAACACCTTTGCCCTGGAGGACCTCTGAGGGCCAGGCCTACCCTGCCCCATACCACCCTCTCCCCCATTCACCCACAGCCAGCCCCCACCCATCCACCCGCACTGTGAACTACCCCCAATAAAACCATGCACAACCAAGAATGCATTTCAAACATTTATTTAACAAAACAGGGGTTGGGGCAGGGAAGGGCTGGGGAGGGTTACAGGACAGGGCAATGTGGGGACAGCCTGGGGGGAGGGCCAGCAACTTGGAATGGGAAGACTGGGGGGAGGGGGAGTCTGGGGGGAGGGCCAGCAACTTGGAAGGGGGAGACTGGGGAAGGGGGTGGGGGGTCTGGGTGGCAGGAGAGAACTTAGGCATGGCCTGTGGCGGGGTCTGGGGGTGGTGGTGTTCCCTGCCCCTGCCCACGGATGCCCTGGGTCCGGGGTTGCCTCTGGGGAAGGCCAGGTGGAGGACCCCTGCATCTGCAGGAGGGGCCATCTGCTCCACCAGCTGGCTGACGCTGCTGGCAATGGCCTCGACCGCAGTGGGCAGGCGGTCACAGAGGCACTCGAAGGCCTGAACCTGGTGCTCGCTGGCCTGCGCCCGGCGCTCCAGGGTGGAAACCACCTGGTTGTCTGCAGCTGCTGCCTGCTGCAGCAGGCGGAGGGCAGAGTCCTGCCGCCTGGCTTGGTCTTGGCGCCAGGCCTGGGTTGATGCCTCTGTCCACTGCCGCAGCTCCTCCAGACTCTCAAGGATCTCGCCACGCATCTGGGGGCCCATCCTCCTCCCCCTTGGTGGTCTCGGGCTGAGGCATCGGGCAGGTGGTGTGGCACGGCGGGTGGCTGGGCAACCTGCTGGAGGGCAGCAGAAAACACAGTTGGCCTCTGCTGCCTGCTGGCCTTGTCTGTGTGCGGCCTTCTCTGTGTGCAGCCTGTCTGCAGCACACACCTCTGCCCTGACTGTCAGCAGGACTCAGGATCCTGTGGGACATTGACCCTGGGGTAGGGCTACCGGATCCCAAAGCCTCAAAAGGAGGCCAGGGAAGTAAAAAAAGGAGGACATTGGAGGACGCATGGGAGAAAATGTAGTATGGATGTGATATTCTTTGGTGTTTAGGGGGCCCTGGAACACTTTCCCGTACAAATAAGTATTCTATGGCATTCCAGGATACTTCAACCCCTACAGTAAAAAGCCTGACGAAAACCTGTATTTTAAAATGCCTGCCAGACAAAGAAGGTGATGATAAAAAGAAGAACAGGAAGGTTGAAAGTGGACCATGTTCTCCTTTTGTCTGACATCTGGTAACCGTACCCTGGAGGCACACATGCTAGTGGTACCCACAATGGTGAGCTGGACTCACCCACACCTTGCTCTGGGGGGGTCTCCCAAGGCCACTTGCGAGTGGCGAGGCCTACATGCTCTCTACCCCACCCAAGATGCAGCTGCATCTTTGACACCCAGCCCCTGTTAACCACCCCCAGGCACACAGGGGCCTGTGACCCTGGTGCCACCTGTCTCTCAGGTACCCGTGGCCATAGGAGGGCCTTTGCACCCACCGACCCTATGCCTTACCTGCCCCAGTGCCCGGCCCTGTACCCCCTCACTGCCCATGACCTGGACAGGCCCAGCCCTGCATGCTTCCGTGGAAGAGGAAGACTTACCCACAGGGGCTCCAGAGGTCTCAGGCCCCTGCTCCTCTGCACTGCTCTCTGCGTTGGTGCCAGGGAACAGCTCGGGGGTCCCTGGTGTGGCCTCCGCTGCTGGTGGTGGTGCGGCAGGAGGCTGCCCGATGGAGACTTCGGACCCCATGTCTGCTGCTTCAGGGCCAGAGGACGAGCTGTGCTGCACCCCGGTGTCCACAACCTAGGCTGGCAGGCCGCTGAGCTCCGGCCCCAGGAAGGCATGGAACTCATCATAGAAGGGGCAGGTAGCACTGCTACGTGCCCCCTGAAGCTCCCGTGCCTCCCTGGTCCAGGCATGGTCCTGCCTGAGGGCCTTTATTTTCAAGCGCACCTGCTCAGTGGTGCAGTCATGGCCCTCAGCGGACAGCACCGCGGCAATGTCCGCATATATGTCCTGGTTCCAGTGGCTTGCCCGGAACCAGGACAGGATGTCCTCCCTCCTCCAGATGCTGAGGAGGCAGTGGACCGACTCAGCTGTCCAGATGGGGGCACGGCATCACCCCCCTGGGGCACTGGTGCCACGTGCTGCCATGCCTTCATAGGCCTGTCAGCACAATGGCAGGCATGCATGAGAAGGGACTTCCTGTTTCCCTTGGGTGCTGTGCACCCTGGGAAGGTCAGGACAGTTATTTCAAAACAATGCTTGTTTCGAAATAACCATTGTTTCAAAACAGCATGTCCCAACGGCGTTATTTTGAAATGACTCATTTCAAAATAACTGTCATTTCAAAATGGAAGGGGTTTAAGGTGTTTCGAAATGACGGCTCTTGTTTTGAAATGACAGAGCCCGTCGTTTTGAAACAAGAAAACATCGTGTGGACATTCAGGTTTTTATTTCGAAACAACCAGTGTTGTTCTGAAATAAAAGGCTCATGTGGACATACCCCTTGTTACTTACATACTTGTAGAACCCCTTCTTGTTATCTTACACATCCCTTGCTAGCCACAACTCCAATTGCCCTTTGGCCTTTCTGATTTTGTCCATGAAGTCAGGGGCATCACTCGCACTGGGCACAGGTGGCCTGTGCCCCGAATCTCCCTGGCTGTGCCCCCAGTCTTTTCTCTGGACCCCCAGTGCCGGGGCAGGGAGAGGCAGCCAGTCCCCAGCAGCGCAGAGAGAGGGGGAGGTCACTGAGCCACTGAGTTGCAGCTGCCCCTCCCCCACCCACATGCTACAGCCGTGTCTGTAGCTCAGCCAGGGGAGGGGAAGGGAGGGGAGGGGAAGGAGGCAGCAGCTCCAGCATGGGCTTCTCTCTGGAGGACAGAGCAGGTAGGAGTTTGGGGGGGGGGCACTGGAGGCCCTGGTCAGGTGGTGGGGAGAGGAAGGGCTGACTGGGGCCAAGGGGGCTTCCCTGTATGGGCTCCAACCCCTGGGTGGAAGCAGGGAATTAGTCCCTGGCCTGAGGGATTCTCCAAGGCCTTTGGGATCCAGGTGGGGCTGTGGAGGGTGCCAATAGGCATCCAGGTCCCGGGTGGGATTGGCAGGGGTGCTCCCGAACCTCAGGGGCCCATGTGGGACTGGTGGGGGTGTCCCTAGGCATCTGGGGCCCAGGTGGTACTCAGGGGGCTACCCCTAGGCTTCTCAGCCCTGGGTGCGACTGGGGGGGAGGCTGTCCATAGACCTCCAAGCCCTGGGTGGGATGGGCAAGGGTGCCCCCAAGCCTCTGGGGCCCATATGGGGCTGTTAGGGGTGTCCCTAGGCCTCTGGGCCCCAGTTCTGGCAGAGGGACTCCCCCCAGGCCTTTGGACCTAGCTGGGGCCTTGGGTGTGCCAATAGGCCTTCAGGCCCAACGTGGGATGGGTAGGGGTGCCCCTAAACCTCTGGGGCCCATGTGGGACTGGGGCAGTGTCCATAGACCTCTGGGGCCCAGCTGGGATTGGCAGGGGTACCCCTCGGCTGGGGGCATTCCCCCCATGGCCTCTAGATCCCAGCTGGGTCCATGAGTGTCTTCCCATTGCCTACAGGGGGGAACCCCCCATGTCCTCCGGGCCTCGGCAGTGGGTGGCCTGGGAATGGAACCCCTCACATGAGCCGCAGGTGGGCCAAGGGATGTTCCTCAGCCTCTGTCCGGGTGAGGGTCAGGCCAGCAGAAGGCTGGTGAGTCACGGACCATCCCTCAGTCTTGGGTCCCTGGGGATCAGGTTGGTGGCCAGGCTGCTGTGATGCAGCCCTGGCCAGGGAGCCCCCCACAGCTCAGGGGGTGAGGCTCAGGTGCCAACCCAGAGTCTCCTGCCCTCAGCTCATGCCCAGCCCATCGTGCTGCCCTGGGGTCTCCTGCCCTCTCCCCATTCCCATGTGTCAGGGCTGGCCTGGCCTGGGGTCCCCTGCCCTCACCACATGCCCAGGTGGTGGAGCTGCCTGGTCTGACCACAAGGTCTCACGTGGCCGTGGGGCTGGCCTGGCACAAGCATGCAGCCTCCTGCCCTTGCCTTGTTGCCTCAATTGTGAGGCTGAGGCAGCAGGTGGTCTGGGAGGGTAACATCATCAACAGTGATAGTATTTGTAAAGTTGAACTCTGCTGAACAGCACCATATGCTGTGCCTAATATTTATCCTGTGCTTGAAATTGTTCTCTTGTGCGTGAGATTGTTCTACATTAAGCAGAAAGTGACTGGAGGTGTGGGGCAGGGACAGATAATATGGAGGGACAGAGATAATTAATTGTATTTACCTTTAAGGTACATGTTAATTAATGTTGTGTATATGTCCTTTAGTGTCATAAGTGAAATAATTCTGTAACCCTGATAAATAGGCATTATAAACAATGTCCAACAAGACTCCATATTGCCAGTTTGGAACTCCTGCTTAAACATTGTACTCCATTTTGTATATTTGATGAAACCTGGTTTAGGCAAAGGCTGTGTATGTTCATTTAAATGTGTGAATGAAGGGTGTGTGTGTGAAGGGACCAGTCTCAATTGCCAGCCTGTCTTGATGGAGCACAATTACCATCTAACTAGCCGAACAATGCAGACATCTCTGATTGAAGCAAACAGAAGGAGCCACCCCAGAAAGAAAAGAACAAACTACAATCAAGCCTGCAAGAGACTGGTGGCCAATGATCTCAAACAAACCCTGAGGGCAACATGACACAGCAAATCCTATAGACTTACATGAGGGCCAGCAAGTATAAAAGATAGATAAGCACATGAAAACTTTGGGGTCTAATTCTGACGCTGTCATCTTGGAGCATCGGATTCACAACCTAGCTGGCAACTAGGCTGGCTCAAGCAACACATGAAAGGATTGGTAATTATATACCAGGTTGCAGAATTTCTCGTGTGTGTGTGACAGATTGCTTTTTGCTATCCTTACTTATTTACATTAAATGTGGCATATTGCCTTGTCCCCTGAATAAGATCCTGCTAGTCTTTTCTTTTGGGTGTTCTTGTTCCACATCATTTTAGTAGGTGCTCTTTTGGTATAACAGAGGAAATGGAATTGTTAGAAAAGATTAGCAGGATCTTATTCAGGGGACAAGGTCATATGCCACATTTATCTGTAAATGTGAAAATAGCAAAAAAAACCCAGACACATACATTGATACCCATGAAATTTTGGAAGCTGGCATGATTTAATTACGAGTCCTTTTACATGTTGCAAGATCCAGCCCAGTGGGCAACTAAGCTTGGCACAAGGAGGGAGCCAGGGCTCTCTAGGTCATGAATCTGCTGCGCTAAGATGACAGTTGGAGAATGAGACACAAAATTTTCATGTTTTTTTGTACTTGCTGAGTCTCATGTGAGTGTACGAGGCTTGCTGTGTCTTGCTGCCTCAAAGCTCCTGTCTGATAATTATTCATCACCAGTCATTTGCAGACATGACTTTGCTCTTGTATTTTGTTTTTCTCTTTCTGGGGTAGATTCTTCTTGCTTTTTAGGGATTAGTTTCAATTGTTCATCCATTAAGGTGGTACTTGCATTTCATCAGGAGAGGCTGGCATCAACTGATCCCATCACACACCCTTGATTCACACATCTTTTTCATACATATTTAAATGAAATTACAGTGTTACCTCTTAAAAAAATTTCATCAAGAATATAAAATGAGTTCCATATTTACAATATGGAGCTTTGTTAAATATTGGTTATAATGTCTATTAAACTGAGTTAAATATTTTAGTCATGATATTAAAGAGCAGATACACAGTGCTGCCTAACAGATGCTTAAAGGTAACTTCTGTTCATTTTATCTGTGTCCCTACATTGTGGCTACAGAAGACTGAGCAAATATTAGCAGACTGGGCCTGGGGAAAAAAATCCTGAGATTTGAGAGTTCTGGTGGGAGATCATGAGTGAGGCTTTACCTACCAATAATGTCGCTACTTAATGTCACTATTTATTCTGCTCTTCAGTTTTGCCCTCCTATGAAATGTGCACAGCATAAGTACACCTACCAGGCAGCATGCAACAAAGTTAACCATCCTTTTACTGAAAAGTTCCAGGGAGGGTAGCCTTGTTAGTCTAATCCAGTAAAAATAGAAAAGAGTCCTGTGGTACTTTTAAAGAGCAACACATTTATTTATCACATGAGCAAAATCCCATTTGGAAACCATTTTCAACTGTCTGACAAAGTGGGATTTCACCCACAAAAGCTCTAACAATAAATAAATTTGTTACACTTTGAAAGTGCCTTGCTTGTTTTACAGTTGCCGTACTTTATTGTGAATTCCTGTAATGTTGCCTGTCTTGCATTGGATAGTGTGATCCCAGTAATGCTGTATTTTTTTGTTTGGACTCGCTGTTTCCTGTGAGAGTGGGTTTACTTAGTTTTTGTTGCTAAATCCTCTCTGCTTTGTTTCCCCAGCAGGGGGATTGGGAGTCTGGCAGGAGCTAAGGGCAGGGTGGGAGGAATACTGCAGGAGGCTTCTCTGCTTTGTTTTCAGTTCACTTTGTTGTCCTCTCTTTCGCTATTTGCTGGGAAGGCAGAAGGCAGGCAGCCTGGCTGTCTGGCTGGGGCTGCCAGTTTGGTGTGACCCTGCTCACAGCATTGCACTGGCAGCCCCAGCCAACCTGCCTGCTTGCCTCATGAGTTCCCCAACTTCCCCTACCTGGATTGCATACACTTGGAAGCTGGGAGACTGTCAGAGCCTTTTTAAATTTCCTGCCCTGTGTTATAAGCCGCCTAGCATGGCAAATTGCAGCTGCTGTGCTGCCATCCCTCCACTCCCCTATTCCACAATCCCATGCTGCCACTCAAAGTGGAGGGCAAAGCATTACAGCAAAGTTCAGGGAAGGCATGGGCTCTATTTTAAAAGCTTGAGAACTGCAGTGGTAGGTGTCTTCAGCATGGGTCAGCAGGGTGTCATCTTTCATCTGGGCACTTAGATGCCATCCACTTCTCCAGTACATGGAGAAGCTAAACAAGTTGACTGGAAGTCCCAGGGATGGTCTGATCCACCACCCTCCCTCCCACTCCTATTTCCTGATCTGCCTGACTCCTGATGTTTAGCAACAGAAACCTGTAGGAGATAGGGAAAGATATGCCTTGTCAGAGGAGGAGAATTTTTATATGTCCTCCTCACGTGGTCTGTGAGCCTTTAAGAGGATATTACCCTGATTCATTTGTAGGGAACAATGGACGTGAATGATTGCTTATTTTACAGTTTTAATGCAGAGGGGTATGAAGGAGTTGTTGTATCACACCATTGAATGGGGTCTCTCTGTGGTGGGAGAGTGGTACAGAGGCTAAACACTCTGGACCAGGATAATCCATAGTAATCTACATGGTCAGACTACATTGGTGCCTAGATAGCTGCTGGCTAGAAACTGACAGCTTCAATGTTAGTCATCAGCTGGCATGGCCCCAGGGAGCATATTTCCTTTCAGAAACATCACATCTCCATGTTTCCAAAATTTCCATTGCATGTGGAACTTCCCCTCTTCAAAATATTTCTTGTGAATTCCAGTTTCAAGTGGGGCCCAGGATAGGGGTAGGGCCTGTTGGGTCATGGGGGGTGGGGGAATCTGTTGTGGGTGTGGCCTATTGGGGGTGGACCCATGACAGGGGCAGGGTCTAGCACAGGAGGAGCCTGTGGGCCAGTGTCCCAGGTCTTTTTGCTATCCAGCAACGCCCCTGCCTGCAGTCCCAAGCAATATATTTGTATGCCTCCCTAGTCATCTGTCTAAGCTTCCACTTCCTGTAAGCTTCCTTTTTATGTTTTAGCTCAGTGCAGAGTTCTCTGTTAAGCCACACTGGGCACCTTCCACATTTGCTGTTCTTTCTGCTCATTGGCATGGTATCTCCCTGTGCCCTTAGCAGGGTCTCTTTAAAATACATCCAACACTCTTGGATGTCTTTCCCCTTCAGATCAGCGTCTCAAGGGATCCTGCCCATCAGCTCCCTAAGGGAGCCAAAATCTGCTTTTCTGAAGTCCAGGATCTGTGTTTTGCTGCTTTCCTTTTTTCTATTAATCAGCATCTTGAACTCTACTATCTCATGGTCACTGCTGCCCACGTTGCTGTTCACTTCTACTTCCCTGATCAATTCTTCTCTGTTTGTGAGCAGCAAGGTCAAGAGGTGCAAGGAGTTGGTTCCTCCAGCATTTGTACCAGGAAGTTGTCCTCAACACTCTCCAAAAACTTCCTGGATTGCCTGTGCACTGCTGTATTGGCCTCCCAGCAGATGTCAAGGTAACTGAAGTCCCCCATGAGAACCAGGGCCTGTGATCTAGAAACTGCTTCCAGTTGTCTATAGAGTGCCCCATCCACCTCCTCCTTCTGGTCTGGTGGTCTATAGCAGACACCCACCAAGACATCCCTCTTGTTGCCCTTCCCTCTAAATTCAACCCACAGACTTTCAACTGGCTCATTTCTACTTCCATAGTGGAGCTCTGAGCAGTCAGACAGCTCTTTTACATACAGCAATATTCCTCCCCTTCTTCTTTGCTGCCTGTCCTTCCTGAACAGTTTATATCAATCCATGGCAGAGCTCCAGTCATGCAAGCTACCCCACCATGTCTCTATTATTTCAATTATATCATAGTTCCTTCTCTGCACCAGTACTACCAACTCTTCCTGCTTGTTTCCCAGGCTCTTTGCATTTGTGTACAGGCACCTAAAATACCGGCCTGATTCCCCTACTTTCCCATTGATTTTCACTTCTATTGCATTTACCTCCTTGCATTTTCTCCCAGCGTTGTCCTTCCCCTCTGCTTCAGGGATTAGGGCTTCATCAGGACACCTAAAACAATTATTTGATTCCCCCCATGTTCCAACTACCTTCTCAACAATCCCTCCATAACGATTCAGATACAGGCCCCCAGCAGGCAGCATACCTGCTGAAAAGCCTTGTCAGGGCAACAGATGGATGCTTCCATCCCCCTCAGAAGAGAGTCCCCAATCATCGCAACCTGACGTTTCCTCCTGGGTATGCTGGTTATGATCCTCACAGCCTCAGAGTTGCATGATGTCTCCTTTTCCACCTCATCCATCATCTCTACCACAGTGTAATGGTTCTTCATCACGACGGAGGGTGGGATGGGAGCAGGGGTGGAGCACTGTCTGCTGACAGAGGTAATCAGCTGCCTGTGTCCTCCCTCTGCCATAGGCATCCCATCCTTCTCCAGTGGTAAGGCAGTATTCTTCAGCATCTGGATAGTATCCTCCTCCTTTCATGTCTCCTCATGGATGCTATCAAGGAACTTCATCAGGACATGGATACTCCTGAGCCTAGACATCTCCTCCTGTAACTTTCCCACCTGCCTCCCGAGAAATTCCACCAGAAGACACCTGTCACATTGATTCATCTCCCCAGCCTGGTTGTCTGCAAGTGGGAAATACAGGCCACAGTCTCTGCAAGTCCACACCAGGATCTGGGTACCAATATTCATGGTCAGAGTGTCTGTCTGGATACAGGCACTGGTGGAGGAGACAGAAGGGGTGCTGGCACAAGCAGTGCAGCTCCTCTTCACCATCATGGCTTCACCAACTCCTTCCCTCTCAAACTCCCCTGCTTGCAGTCCTCTGGTCACTCAGCCACTGGCTTTTAGGGCCTTCTCTACCTAGGTCAGCCCTTGCCCCTTGTTAAGCACACAGGGCAAGGATGATCACAAGGCTGATTGAGGCTGATCAAGGGTAAGCCGGGAACAATGGTACAAACAGCCCCCAGGCAATCATATAATCACAGTCCCAATTCCCACAGTAACTGCAAATGACAGAAATCACCTGTAGGGAAAGGCACAAACACACAGTCAGCAATTCACTCAAGCAAGATTCACTCTCTCTCTTGCTATAGCTAGGAGATTGCTTTTGCTTCCTTCTCAGGGCTTCACCAACTCCTTCCCTCTCAAATTCCCTTGTTTGCAGTCCTTGTTCACAAGCTCCAATATGAAGGTACACAACTGGTGATGTAGAAACAGGTATCCATAATGAAGACACTGATGGGCCCAGTATAAATATGATTGTGATAACTTTTTTGTGAAACAGGGAGTTCTGCACGAATTTCTGAATAAAATCAAATAAAGGAAATTAATGGAGGCAAAGGGGCCCTGAGGGGAAATTTATGTATAATTTATTTTTTGCACAGGCACACTGGCACTCCTTGATGAAAAGAGAAACATGCCAATTAAGCAATCATTACAATTATCAATGGCTCAGTGGACAATACAGTGTTAATACAATGTATATCCTCTGTTCCATAGATTACATAAAAAACAGCTTTTGCCCAAAGTATAAAACATCTTAGAAACTTTATTAATTAACAATTGATAAATTTGATTGATAAATCAGAGCTGAGAAGAATGAAACACTCAGTCACACAGCAAGAAATATATCCTCTCAAATATTAATTTGCACCTGTGAACAGGTTCTACAAGCCTGTAGACAACAACAGGTGTGCAGTTTTAAATTGATTTTTCACAAGCTGGTGTCCCAGTTAGTTGTTGTTTAGGATCACTGAAATTCATTGCATTAAATATAGTCCCTGATGTGTCATATATATGGATCCCAATTAAGTAGATTCTATTGTATAGCAACCTTCATACAATGCATCACAAATCATTCTGAGACTCCCATACAAGCATTTGTTTGTAGCATCTGATAATAAATACAGTGGGATTTTTATAAGCCAGTGTACATTTCATGTATGTATTTAGATCCAAATAACAAAAAGATTGTTTATACAAAATCTTTAGGTATCCTGTCATAATTTAAGGGTGTAATAACATCATAACTCAGCAGCATTAAGAAACAAACATACAACAAGAACAAAAAAACTCAGTTTAGTGGGTCCACTATCAACAAAAATCCACCTCTTTTTCACCTTCTATCATTCTGGGAATGCATATCAATCCTCTCCAAAAAGCTGATTAAGTAGATGGCCTTTGGAGCATGGCTGGAAGGTCTCCAAATTCAAGCTCTAGATAAGGCCTATAATATATAATTAAATGTTAGAAAAGGAGACATGGGCAGGCTCTCTTTAAAAGATTAAGGCAAAAAGAAAGCTGGGCAAGAACCCCACTTTACCATGAGTCTGTTATACAGTGACTGACTCCTGTCTTTCAAGACTGTCTCACTTCTGAAAGGGGAAAAAAACAATTGCTTGTGTTGCAAGCCTACCATTTAGAAACACTAACTACACAATGTACAATCTGACTCTCACGGACAGATCAAAACAAATGCCTTTAGCATGAATATTTCTGAAATGCTATTCCTGCTAGTAGTAGCAAAGGGAAGATAGCTGAATATTGACAAAGGGAACCCCAACCCTGAAGAAAACTGTTTCTAGAGTTCAACACTGTTCCTGATGAAAGCATTGGAGATGTGTCCTTGCTTCGATGGGAGCACGCTAATGCTCCAGTGGGAGTTGAGGGCACTACACGCTTCTTTGAAAGTGCTCAGTGCATTGCAAGATTAAGCCTGAAATATCAGATGCGGACTCATAAAATGACATGAAAAATAAACATGGGTCATTACACTGGGAAAGAAAAGGCAGTAGGGACATATGAAAGGATACACAAAGGTGCCAGATAAAGATGTTCAAAAATCTAATTGACAGCAGCTTGCAAAAATTGTACTATACATGTATATCTGCTAACTTACTCTTAAAACAAAGTTCTAAGTTAAAAAACAAAAACAAACAAACAAACAAAAAAACCCTATCAATACAAGTAAAGGCATGTGGAATTCTCTCTCAAATTCTCTCACTGGCAGCTACATGCAATTTTGTTTATGGTGTCTATCAGATTACCCAGACAATCCAGCTCTATTTATTTAACTATATATTCTTCTTCCACTGTTCTGTAAGGACCTGAGCCTTTTAAAAAAGGAGTCCAAAATTCACAATAGAGAACAGTGCCAAGTGGTCTGAATAAGCATGCAAAAAAATCACTAAGAGATAAAAGTAAAACCATCTAATTATTCAGCAATTCAAACCTTCCTTGATACTGAAAGAAACTCATGATTAGTGACCAGACTTACTTGTATTCAGTAGATTAAAGGAGATATCTTTTTCCACAATGGAATTTTGCTTTGAATGTCAAGCATAAACCCTACTCTCCGGCTATTTATATTAACAGTTTCCTGTCTGCACGTCTATGCTTCTATAAAACTACCTAGGACCAAACCCAAGATTTTTAAAAGTACAGTAACTGGTCATTTCAGGTGAATTCTTTTTTGTGTACCCAACTTGAGAAAGTCAGAAGTGTTTCATGCAGAGGTATTCAACACATGAAAATCAAGACACCACAGCATTTCAAGTTAGACACTCAAAATTTGAGACCACCCAGAATCACTAGTTACTCCTTTAAAATTATGGAGTGAGATTTTTCAAGAATGGGTGCTAAATTTAGGCTCATAAATCCATATTTAGATGCTTGGTAAGCAACCCAATTTTTAAAAGTGTTACACAGATGGTAGTTCCCATTGACTTCAAGACAAAACAACTCAGCTCTCCCATAGGTATAGCACAGTCAATGGAAGAATAAACATCTCCATCTTGGTCTGGTAATGTACTCTACACTAATGTTGTTCTGGAAGGACAGCTTCTATAGTTGACAAAGCTCATTTTCTCATGGACTTGACCTTTCTGCTGAGACTGCTAGCCAGAGGTGCTACTAGTACCAGCTGCAGCAGTGATTTAATAATGTTAACACCTATCAAATAGAAAACGGACTGTGGTTTCCCAAATCATTTCCCATTGGTAATTCAACAGTTATCAGAAGACAAAGATTTCTTATCATTTCTGACTTCACTCAGATATGAATGGTTGGACTAGAGGTGAAAGGTTCCATATTAAATTAACAAACTTTGAATACATCTAGTCGCCATACACCTGCATTTGCTTTCATTAAGAAAGAATTCTTTGCTGTGAGCATTTGCATTTACAGAAGGATTTACTTATGATAACCAATGTGTCACAGAAAATTAAGGTTTCCTATCAGATGTTCAGGCTCATAATAGTAAAAAAAAATTAAAAAAATAAAAATCTTGAGAGAAATTCTAAAATGTATGAGGAAAAAAGAAACCAGGAGGGAGTGAGGAGGGAGAGAGAGAGAATAAAAATAAGTCATTCTTAAAGAAGGAAAGACTGTTACTGCTAGAACTGCACATGCATTTTTATGGAACAGCAGTAAGCCAGACCACTGCTATGTTCTGGGCAACAACTATATAAACAGACATAAAGCCCACAGAATTCTTGGTAAGTATCATTAAAATAGGTTAAATATAAATGAAATCCACATCATAAGTCATGCTGGGGGAAAACAGAAAGGGAACAAAGGAATTTATCAGGTATTCCTAACATCAGACTGCAAAACTGTAGTCATCTGAAGTTATATGGGAAGGGATTTTTCCTCAGCTCAATCTCCTTGAAGTACAGTTGCTAAAGAGAAACAAATAATAATAATAATTAATCTTGTAACATTGACATTTAAAAAAATAGTAAATTACAAGGAAGATGAGAAGACCCAAATGCAAGAGATATTTGATTGGATTGTTTATCTGGTGAGATATTTTTAAAGATGATGAACATTTTCTCATAGAATCATAGAAATGTAAGGCTGGAAGGCACCTTGAGAAATCACCAATTCCAGACCCCAGCACTGTGGCAGGACAAGTAAACCTGGGTGATCCCTGAGAGGAGTTTGTCCAACATGTTTTTAAAAGTTTCCAGTGTTGGGACTCCACAACCTCCCCGAGAAGCCTATTCCAGACCCTAACTATCCTTATTCTTAAAAAGTTTCCTTCTAATATCTAACCTAAATCTCCCTTGCTGCAGATTAAGCTCATTATATCTTGTCCTACCTTCAGTGGACATGGAAAATAATTTATCATTGCTCTCTTCATAAAAGCCCTTAACATGTTGGAAGACTGTTACTCCTCAGTCTTCTTTTCTGAAGTTGAAGCATGTCCAGATTCTTCAACCTTTCCTCACAGGGCCAGTTTCCTAAATTTTTTATCATTTTTGTTGCTCTCTTCTGGACTTTTTACAATGCATCCACACCTTTTCTAAATTGTGG
Organism: Podocnemis expansa; assembly: GCA_007922195.1. NCBI lineage: Eukaryota > Metazoa > Chordata > Testudines > Podocnemididae > Podocnemis > Podocnemis expansa. Next base: position 46,877,887 of record ML681989.1, read on the forward strand.
TGCCCAGAACTGGACACAGTATTCAAGCTAGGGGCTTATCAACACTGAATACAAGAGGACAACTACCTCCTGTGTCTTACATGCAACACTCCTGTTAATACTCCCCTGAATCATATTAGCCTTTTTCAGTGACATGCTGTAGATGTGCAGTGCCTGGGGGCAAATACTTTCATTCCCCACATCAGCAGCAGCACCCCATCAGAGGAGGGTCTGCAGGCTCATTTTGCATTCTCCTTCACTCCCTGCACCCACTGTGGGGGTGGCAGGTATGGCTTGGAGTGGGACAGACAGCGGTAGATGCCTGGGACCACACAGAGGTAGGGGTGGAGAGGTGTGACAAGCTCTAGCTCTGTGGCTCCGTCACTGCACCCAGCACAGGGGCAAAGGGGATGGGAGGATGTTTATTCCCCCTGTCAGCAGGAGCCCTCAGCTGCTGGTGTAGTACCAATAACCAGGACCTACCAAATGTTGGGACCTAGGTCTGAAACATTCTCAAATTCTGATAGCTCTTAGATACTAATGCTACACTCAGCACAATCGCAGGGCCCTGACCACCTGTGACAGCAAAGGCTGTTACTTCTCCAAAGACCTGGCTAGCATACCCCCTGCCAGGGTGGCACCAGGGAGCATGGCCCCCACCTCAGTATGCCACCAGCCTTTCTTGCAATTTTGTCACATTGACTCTTCATATTCAGTCTCTGCTCCACTATAACCCTCAGATCCTTTTCAGCAAGACTACCATCTAGCCAGTTATTTCCCATTTCATAGTTTTACCTTTATTTTTTTTCATTTCTAAGTGAAGTACTTTGCACTTGTTTTACTAAATTTCATGTTGTTGAATTCAGACTAATTCTCTAATTTGTCAAGATCACTTTGAATTTTTAACCTCTCTCTCAGAGTGCTAACAAACTCTGCAAAGTTGGTGTCATCTGCAAATTTTATAAGCATACTCGGTTGCATTATCCAAGCCATTATGTCTCCTGGCAGCTAAAAATCATTTTGTGCCTTAGCCTTTCTGATTATGTCCCTGTATACTTGAACTGTTCCTTTATACTCCTGCTTATTAATTTGACCATGTTTCCACTTTTTCTGAATTCCTTTTTGATTTTCAGGTCGTTAAAGAACTCCTGATAGAGCCATATAAGCCTCTTAGTAGTCTTTCTACCTTTCCTTGGCATCAATATAGTTTGCAGTTGTGTCTTTAATGTTGTCTCCTGTTATATTGTCTTGTCTTGCTGAACATTTTTAATAAGAGCATGTAAACAGGAATTCTATCAGAAGACTCTTACAGGAGTTAACGCTAAACTATTAGGCCCAGGATTTTATTCCTCTGCAGCAAATACATATCCATTCTTAATTAAAGGCAAATGTTCATGCAAGGAATGTAGCTCCTTATATATGAATTCAATAAAACAATTAAAAAAGCAGTTAAGAATAAAAAGAATCAGCCATGGAGTTATAATTAAATGATTTGTAATCCCTTTATTTTTGAACACTTCAAAAGCTGTGTGGGTAAAAGAAAATCCTTTGAATTCAAGATGCCAGATCCTCAGCTGGGATAAATTCTTGGAGCTTTCTTGACTTCAGCTAATGCTAATTTGCAACTGGCTTGGTAATTTGAGACATACATGTAGACTCCTACTCAGTTTTAAGAAAATTTGATTCCCTAAAGCCAAATCAGGACAAACTACAATCTATGTTATTCCAGTTTCCAGCTTGTTAAACGTTTCCTCCATTCCCTTAACAGCTGTTATAGTGTCAGGCTGTTTGTGTTTAGAATCTCCAATTCTAAAATCCTTCCACAGCCCCACTCTGGGTAATCATGACTATTAAAAACTATTTGCATAGTGCTGTAAATTGAAGACAGCCCTTTATAATTATATACAAATGACATTTGCTTTGTTATATGTTCCGAATGCCAAAAAGGGGAAAGTTAACTGTATGATTGCCACTGACAATTAAACAGTCTCCTCCAAGATCCTCTTACAATTTGACTGAGTTTCTACTGTGTTTCTTGTTACACAAACTTTTAAACAAATCAACAGTTGAAGAGCAAAGATAATATTCATAAGACCAAATTCCGAAGTGACAGCCGTGTTAGTCTAATTCAGTAAAACAAACAAGGAGTCCAGTGGCACTAAAAGACTTACTAAAAGACTTACTCCAGCAGAGAAATCTGTGCTATCTTGGGGACTTTCCTTCTTCCCCACAACTGCTACACATAAGATAAAATTCTGCGGTGACCTTGAGGCCTACTTTTGCCATCTAAGACTCAAAGAATATTCCCATAACACCACAGATCAACGCACTGACACACAGATACCTTCCTCCAAACGCTACAAGAAAAAATATTTTTCGTGGACTCCTCCAGAGGGTCAAAACAAGAGACTTGACTTTTACATTGATTGTTTCCGCCACTGTGCCAAGGCTGAAATTGTGGACAAACAACATCCTTTACATCATAACCTCAGTCCTGCAGAACGCAATGCCATCCACAGCCTCAGAAACAACTCTGACATTATCATTAAGGAGGCTGACAAAGGAGGTGCAGTTGTCATCATGAATAAATTGGATTATGACCAGGAGGCTTATAAACAACTCTCCAACACAGCATTCTACAGACCACTTTCCTCTGACCCCACTGAGGAATACCAAAAGGAATTACAACGCCTACTCAAGAAACTCCCTAAGACAGCACAGGAACATATAAAGACAGAAACACCACCAGAACTGCAGCCAGGGATGTTCTATCTACTATTTAAAATCCATAAAGAAAGAAACCTTGGACACCTTATCATCTCAGGCATTGGCACTCTTACTGCCAGCCTATCCGGCTATGTGGACTCCCTCCTCAGACCCTATGTTATCAACATCCCTAGCTATCTTCAAGACACCACGGACTTCCTCAGGAAAATACAGTCCATTGGAGAACTTCCAGAAAACACCATTCTGACCACTAAGGATGTAGAAGCTCTTTACACCAACATCCCACACAAGGATGGATTACAAGCTATTAGAAGAACCATCCCAGATGATGCCACAGCACAGCTTGTGACTTTGTGCTCACCCACAACCACTTCAGATTTGAGGATCATTTATATCTCCAAATCAGTGGCACTGCTATGGGCACCCGCATGGCCCCACAATATGCCAACATCTTTATGGGCGACTTAGAACAACGTTTCCTCAAGTCTTATCCCAAAACACCTCTTCTTTACCTACACTACATTGATGACATCTTCATCATCTGGACACATGGCAGGGATGCTCTTGAAGATTTTCACAGAGATTTCAACAATTTCCACACCACCATCAAACTGAGCCTGGAACACTCCACACAGGAGATCCACTTTCTTGACACTACAGTACAACTCAGGGATAGCCACATCACCACCACCCTGTTCCGAAAACCTACTGATCGGTATAGTTACCTACACCCTTCGAGCTTCCATCCTAAACATACCACATGATCCATTGTCTACAGCTCAGCCCTAAGATATAACTGCATCTGCTCTGATCCCTCAGACAGAGACAGACATCTTGAGGATCTCTATCAAGCATTCTTGAAACGACAGTACCCACCTGGGGAAATAAGAAAACAAGTTGACAGAGCTAGACAGGTTCCCCAAAGTCATCTACTACAGGAGAGGCCTAAGAAAGAAAACAACAGAACACCACTAGTCACCACATACAACCCTCAAGTCAGACCTCTGCAACAGATCATTAATGACCTACAGCCTATTCTAAAAGAAGATCCCTATCTCTCTCAAGCCTTGGGAGACAGACCTCTTCTTGCTTACAGACAACCATCCAATCTTAAAGAGATACTGACCAGCAACTACAGATCTAACAGAAACAATGAAGCAGGCACACACCCCTGCAACAAACCACGCTGGCAAGTCTGCCTACATATCTGCACAACAGATACCATCATAGGTCCTACTCAAGCCTGCTACTCCATCAAAGGCTCATTTACCTGCTCATCCACTAATGTGATCTATGCCATCATGTGCCAGAAATGCCCCAACACCTTATACATTGGACAAACAAGACGATCTCTGTGCAAAAGGATTAATGAACACAGAGCTGATATCAGAAATCACAGAACAAAGAAACCAGTTGCTGAGCACTTCCATCTTTCTAATCACTCGATAAATGATTTGTTAACAATTGTCATCAGAGATGTGCCTGGGACATCAAGACTTCAAAGAGAAACAGCTGAACTCGAATTAATATGAAAGCTAAACTCTGTGAAAGCAGGACTTAGTCAAGACTATGGGTTCTTTTCCCATTACAACAGGTAATTTGACTTCAGGCTTCCCATGGTTTGAACCTAACAACTGCTCTGATTTGCTGTTACTGTATGACCTGATCCTGTGTTTTGCACCCCCTTACATTTATTTTCATTCCATTCTGTAAGTTCACCCATCTTCCAAGCATCTGACAAGGTGGGATTTTCTCCCACGAAAGCTCATGCGAAAAATAAATCTGTTAGTCTTAAAGTGCCACACGACTCCCTGTTTTTTTGCTGTACTAGACTAACATGGCTATCGCTTTGGATATTAACTAAAAGACTAACCAACTTATTTATTGCATGAGCTTTTGTTGGAGAAAATCCCACTTTGTCAGATGCTTTTTTTCTCAAAGTGTCTGACAAAGTGGGATTTTCTCCCACAAAAGCTCATGCAATAAATAAATGTTAGTCTTTTAGTGTCACAGGACTCCTTGTTTGTTCATAAGATCAGTTCTGCTCTCGGTAGAATGCTAGGACTGATTATGGTAAGCAAGGAAAAGCCTGCTTGTGGACAGTTATTTCTAAACCTAATCCACATCATGAAGGGAAAAAAATAACTAATTACTGTGAGTATCTCTTGATGGGAACAGTTTGTGTGAAAAGACAAACTGGGATGGATCCTCACACCACTTAAATATGGAGCATTTTGTCTTAGCTTCTTGTGTTCGGGAATCCCTGGTTGAAAGTTTTTTGTACTAATAAAACTCACAAAGAAGTCTAAAATGAAAGTGTTGGGGGCGGCAGGGGAAGGGGTGGGACCAGTGACAATCTGGGAGACCTGCCTGACTTCATGAACCATGCCCTGCTGTTAGCTGGACTAAAGGCCCTTATATCCCTATGTTACGCAAAAAGCACTCAGAATCTTTTCAGGAGGGAAAAGGCAATGTGCCACATTTATTATAAGATATAAAATTAATTCCTATCACACACACATACACACACATGCCCCCAAACGCACCAGTAGATGTCCTATAGCTGATAGTTACCAGTCCTGGTCCTGACTTGAGATTGTAGCTGGGGTTCGTTGCTGGAGTTCGTGGCTCGTGGCAGCTACCTGGCCAGGGAAGCTGGGCACAAGGGGGGAGCAGAGTCTCTGTTGGGTGCCTGATGCTCGTTGCTCCTGGATCTTGTGCAGAATAGTTCCCCCAGGCCTTCTGATCTCACCCAGGCTTTTATACTGTTTTGGTTTCAGTGGAAGTCTGGTGGGTCATGTCGCTTCTGCACCACTACTGATTGTTGAACAATAGCAGGCATGACAAAAAGTCCATGGGTGCTGCTGAGTCACACTGCTCCTGTTAGCAGATGTGACTTCCAGCATGATCTTGATGGTTTGATTGAGTTTTAGTTGTTTTGTTCCTGGGGTGGATCCTTTTCATACTCTTCAGCCTTGGATGGACTTCACGCCTCATCAGGATCAACTGGCAGTTTGGGACTAGTTCACACATACAGCATACACCCTTCATCCACACCTTGTTCTTAGCAATTTTCACAATTTTTACAATATGGAGTCTGAAATGCTAAAGTTTTCATTTACAATATGGAGTCTGGAATGTTACAGGGATTGGGGGAAAGGTAGTTGTAGAGCCAGAGCCTTAAAGATAAATAGGTACAAATTCACATACAGTATAGGGGGTGGTGGCTCAGGGACAAAAGGTGCTCCTCTAAAACCACATGAACCCCAAAGGGCAATGGTTTGAGTCTAGGCTCTCCCCAAAAGCTGCAGCCTGCCCAGGAGAAAATACTTATTACACCCTACTAAAGCTAAATGAAGAGTGACATGACTAATGTAACAAAGTTGCAAATACCATCAATATGAAGCAACTGAAATGAATACAAATAAAGATTGGCAGGGGTAAAATACAAATATTGGGGTGTTATTACAAATGGGAAGTAATTAATTAGGAGGCACGTTACCAATAGAAACATTGTTACAATATATGAAGATTGACAGAAAATAAGAAACAAGTTGCACCTCAGTGAAAGTGATACAAGACTGCACTAGAACCATTAACCAATAAGCTTCATAAAGTTATGAGTGAGCCAAAAGAATTTATGAATGGATAACAATTAACACCATATCTCTACACCTATTCAGTAGACCAAATTGGTTTATTGGAGAGGTTTTGTTGTAGCTCTTAAAAATAGCTGCTTCTCATGTGTACATGTTACAAACAACCGACTTTGTGCGCATTACTAAGGGTACGTCTATACTGACTGCAGCAAATTCACCTCTGTCAGTGTGCTTTTCTGGGTTTCATTTTGCAGTCTGTCAAAGCACACTCAATATATCTCTGGCTTGATGCTATAAGTCCACCCCTGTAACTGGAGCACTGTTAAGTTGACTGGATGGCATTTCCGGTCTCCTTAGCACAGCATGTTCAGGGAGGAAAGTGCGAGTTAGTAAGGCAACAGGAGATACACAAGTAATTTTACGTACCTGATGTAGCTCCCTGTCAACTGCCACCACAAAGTGCAGCAAGTTCAGACTAGGGTTAAGTGACATGCACACTGCTCCTCATATACACCCTTACGCTCTGCTGTTGTTACTGCAATGGCAGCAGCAAAGATGTAAACATATGGAGCCTAATCTTAATTCCACTGGAGCTGATGCCAAAAGCCTTCATTTATTTCAAAGCTTGCAGGACTGAATCCAGGATAAGCAACCTGTAAAGCACAATCAATTTTACTTTCTACAACTGGTACATGAGTTTGGGACATTGCTCTAAGTAAAGCATGGTCCCTTGGTCAGAGTCTGTGCCATGTTAGCCCTGCAAAGCGAAAACAGTGGATAGAGAAAATTAGCTTCTTTCCTCTCTGTACATTTCCAAAAGAATTATTTTGTAAAGTCAAATCAGCTATACTGCTGTAGATCTATCCTATCTATTTAGCTGATTATACGGTCACATTTAGCATAGTAGCTAAGCAAACATTAATGTTTTCATCCTCACAAAGTTCACCTCTCCCTGCTTGAGACAGATAGATATGAACTTATCATGCTTATTATGCATATGGGGAAATCTGAAGGCTTGACTAGACTGAGGGCAGAAACAGATCGAACTTCCCAGTTCAATTGAGCAGGTCTGTGAAAACCTGCTCTGTTGATCTGGGAGTTAATGCACTAATTCCAACCCCTGAATTGAAGTAGTGTGAGTCAGAGGGACAGTGTTTCCCTTCAACTCAGCACAGTGGACTCATCAGATGTTAGGAACTTGAAGGGAGATACACACATTATTTTAAGTAACTTGAGTATCTCCCTTCAACTGCCACCGAATATGGCAGTCACTGTAAACAAGGACTGAGACATAAAAAGGTTAAGCAAGCTTACTCATGGACACACAGGTATTTTCTGGAACAGACATGATTTTTAAGTCTGCCTCCTGACTGTGAGTCTGGCACCTTAATCACAAGGCCATCTTCTTCGATCTTTTGAAAACAGTGAGTGAAATGTTCAAAGCTGCAAAGGAAGTTACACCCTTTTCAATGGCAACTGGGAATCTAATTCTCTAAGGGCACGTCTACACACACAGGTTTATTTCGAAATCGGTCCTTTAGAAAGGACCGATTTCGAAATGAAACCCTTATTTCGAAAGGGCTCCTTTCAAAATAAGGAAAACTGCGGAACTGAAATGACTGTTATTTCAAAACGGATGTTTCAAAATAACGCCAATGGGTCCACTGTTTCGAACCATTGTTTCGAAACAACGGTATTGTTTGGAAACAACGGGTCTAAAGGCGTTATTTTGCAACATCCGTTTCGAAATAACGGTCGTTTCGAGGGGGGTAGGTTTTACTTTTTGGAAATAATGATCGTTATTTCGAAACGATGAGTCCTGTCATTTTGAAATATCGATACATCATGCAGACCAAATTTTTTTTATTTCAAAATAACGAGTGTTATTTCGAAATAAAAGAGCCGGGTAGACGTGCCCTAAGTCTTTTTTCAAAATTCCACCCAATGGGGATTCATAGGTGTGTTTAACTTAGCTCGCAGAATCTTTATTGCAGGTGATAATATGTGAGAAGGAAGGAACCCCTCTTAACTCCCGTATCCTACTGTGAGTGTGCCTGTTTAACAGTTACAAAAAAGCATGATTTTTACTTGTAAACTAAACAAATTTCATCTGAAATCAGTAAGAAACAGTAAGCATGAAACCTCACAAGGCTGTGCTTACAGAGTCATTTTTTGGAGTGCAGCTACACTTTCAACATTGCTTTCAATCTGCAAGACCAACCAAGGAGTTAGGAGTGATACCAGCTGAATTTCAGTGTTTCAAAACAAAAACAAGATTTCTGAAACCTGACTTTCAATGGGATGAGTTGGCCAGCAGAGAGGCACATCTGCAAACAAATATATAAAGCTGTATCCCTTCTGCTGTAAAAGATATGAGGAAAATTCTTTATTATGTAATAATAAAAATGAAAAGCCCTAACTATAAATGTTTTGAATGCTTTACTTAGAATAAATGATCTCAGCCATCCAATTCCCACAATAAATTAAGAATTGGATCCATCTGAAACATAGTCTCATGGGGGAAGATCAAAATCAGCAGTGTGACTGCAGCTCAAAATATGTTTAGGTAGTTCTCATCTTAAATTGTATGAGCTTGCAAAGATAAGATAATGTGTTAGAATGGTTAGGAAGGGATTGGGAATCCTATCTGCTGTTCTTCAACAGGCTCAATTCTCAAGCTGTCCTGTTAATAAAGGAAGCCCATGGACCGTGGAGAAAGTTGCTGAAGCATAGCAAGGTGTATTGGCCAAGTTCAGCATTCATGCCAATTGTGAATAAACTATTATTCATGCCTAGCTGGAAAGGAAAAGGATATTTCTATTGATAAGTAAATTGGAGATTGTTCATTTGTTGAGCATCTCTGTATAACTAAAGGACATTTACTTCTTCCCTTTCAATAATGGGACAAAGATATAAATTGCTTTTTCTAAACTTGGTAGGAAGAAGCAGACATTTTTCTTAGTAACTATCAAGGGGGCACACTTAAGGAGAAGGAAATGTTTGATATAAGAAAAGGATTTCTTCCTGATAGGTAAGAGAAAGGCCAAGATTAGGAAGAGGGAGAGATGGAAATGGGCCAAACTAAACAAACTTTAGGGCTGTGTTCTTATTCGTGCAGTACCTGTGGCATCTTAAGCCATATGTATAGTGAATGTGTGATGCCAAGTCTGTGTGAGAGCTTGTAATCAGTCCCCTTCGCATATATAAAGGCATTTGGTTTGTCCTGCTTGTTTCATGAGGCAAATGAAACATTATAAACCAAAGCAATTTACAACAGTATATTTCAGTTACTCCCATTATTCAGGAAAAAGAACTCCCCTAAAGAGTATGATTTCTATGCTACCTGGGCCTAATAAACCTACAAGAATCTAGCATGTGCAAAAAAGGAATATGCCCATTTTATAAAGGTAAGTATTTATCCGTAAGTATGCAAAATAGTAGGGAAGCTGTGGGATATAGATGTGAAATGGAGTCACAAAGCAGGACAAGCTACAAAACCCTGGTTAATTTATATAAGATAATAATTAGTATGCACTGAATCCTTGGGAAGAAAGCAGATGCACAAGTATTTTTACTGAAGATAAATGCAGTGTGGCTGCTGCTGAATATAAACAAAGGCAACTTTTTTCTTCTAACTCTTAGTCATGCTTAATGATTTTGCAGCAATTTTGTATGAGAATTAAGCAGAGTTATCAAAGAAATTAATGTTTCACTCAGTCCACTTAATCTCATGTTCAGGATATGAGTGGATGGAATGAAGTCAAGTATCTTTCTTGCCTGAGAGGCTATTTGCAGTGAGAAGATGCAGACCTAATCATTTTCAGCAAAGAAAAAAAGGAGTCATGTGGCACTTTAAGACTAACAGATTTATTTTTCACATGAGCGTTCATGGGAGAAAATCCCACTTCGACAACGCTCATGCGAAAGCTCATGCGAAAAATAAATCTGTTAGTCTTAAAGTGCCACATGACTCCTTGGGGTTTTTTTTTTTGCTGGACTAGACTAACACGGCTATCCCTTTGGAAACTAATCATTTTCAGCCTTTGATTGTGTGAGAAAGATGTAGAAAAAAAGCACACAGAAAACCATTAACACATCTGGTGATCAAAATAATGATAAATAAAAACCACTCCCCAGATTTCTCTGCTTAAGGCTAAAATGTTCTTGATCACTGTATTTCTGTAATAAACTGGAATCTCACAGGGAATAGTAGGCATCTATGATTTTGAGAGAAAGCAGGCTGAAACACTGTAGTGCCACAGAAATAGACAAAGAAAACACTTCCTAATCACAGAGAGGATTTTATTGCCAAGTTCACTCTATTCACAGCTAGCTGGTGTTCTGCAGCATATTTCTGCAGCTCAAGGTCCTGCAGCCAACTTGGATACATCCCCCCTTCCTGCTCAACTTTGGTAACTGAATTTATGGCCAAACAGCGCCTTGGCCATAGCACCTTTCCTTTTAATTACAGAGATTTCTAATGTGTAATGATGCCTGGGATGATCTAAAACATGTTCTATGTGATTTGGCATGCACTAAGATGTGGAGTGCCATCATTATGGTGCTCCAAAATTCAAAAGTAGGTGCTGTGCAGGGCCTTAGTGAAGATGCAACCTATGGCAAGGTAGAATGGCCAAGAAAAGGGTTAAGGGCTACCAGCAGGGCCAAAGTAAGGGGCTTTGGAGCCCTGGGATGCATGGCCTTTGGCCCCAGCCCTACACCATGGTGGCCTGCGGACAGGCTGGCAATTGGGGGGGGGGGGACTGGGACCAAAGGTCACTCTCTATGATGCTCTCAATCACATCCTCAATTTGACTGGTCTGCCCACGTAGGTAGGGCTAATTGGCAAGCACTGCAGCCCTCTATGTGGCTCTTCAGGGCCAGAAGTCCTGGAAAGCTGCACTACATGCCAGCCAGCCCCACCCATGAAGCAGAGCAACCACGCACTGGCCTGCCTCACCCCTGGGGGCAGACCAGCCAGCCCGTGGTCAGGACAAGAGTGTCATAGGCTATGTCTGCACTAGCAAATTACTCCGAACTAAGCAAGCTTAGTCCGGACTAATTTGAGGCTTGTCTATACTAGACTTTGCCTAGTTCAAACTAAGAATCTTTTTAATTCAAACTAAGCAAAGCTTAGTTCCAACTAGTTAGTTTGAATAGTTAGTTCAAACTAACTGCTTAGTTTGAACTTATTTCAAACTTTACTTTGAACTAGCACGATGTAGTCATGCTAGTTAGAACTAAACAAACTCAAACTAAGCAGTTAGTTTGAACTAACCACGTTTTGTTAGCCTCACTTTTTAAATTCAAACTAAAAAGTTAGCCTGAATTAAAAAAGCTTGGCTAGTTCAAACTAAAAAGTGAGTTCAAATTAACAAAATGCAGTTAGTTCAGACTAACTCCAAACTTCTTATTTTGGACTAAGCAAGTCCAAACTAAGCTTTTTAGTGTAGACATAGCCACAGAGCCCAACCTCTGGCCCCAAGGCCCCACTACCCTAGCTCTGGTAAAGGCCCTCCCACCATCCCCTCAAGCCCCACCAATGCTTTGCCAGGCTGAACAGGTCAACAGAGGCCAGATCACACAAGGGTCATAGAGGCTCAAATCCAGGACCCCCCTTTAGGTTTGGGTCCAGGGCTTCAGCCCCTATATGATTTGATTTGACCCTGGTTACCTGCCTGACACATATCCCAGTCAGAGCTTGAAAAGAGGGTGTGTCCTCCTTGGCGGGCAGCAAAAAGGTCCCTGCATCTCAGGTTGATAAGAGGAATTGCTCTGAGGTTTTTTTAATCATGAGGTTTTGTGCTTGAACAATAAATTGTGTCCAGGGCCCTGAAAATGGACTTGGGCTTGGCATTGGATCTTTCTTGAGATGGTCAGACAACTCAACCCCTTACGAAGCCTAGGTTCAACTGTTCATCTGGACAGCTGATTGAAGCAGGGGAATGGAATTGGTAAAATCTAACCCATGGTCTTTATATATACACATATTGTATACAAATGTGTATTAATAAATGTCATGACAAGAGGCATTCCTCATGGACAAGTGCCCTATCCCTCATTCCAGTTCTCAAAACTGTCCATCTTTCCTTTCAAAGCCAACCTGGCCATCTTTCCATTTGCTGTCAGTGCATTGAGATATGTGCAGCTGTAAGCACATCTAGCACTCAATCCACCTGGAGGGTGCCTCCTTGTGGTATTGTTGGGGAATTAATACTCAGGCGGTTCCCTCCAGCTGGTCTGTACTCCACCTCTTGCCACACTGACTCTTGTCTCAATTCTAGTTCTAGGACATTAGCCCTGCAGCTAAGGCCTATAGTCTACCCCTTGCAGGGTTCTGGCCACTAAAACAGTCTATGGCAACAGCTAGCCCTGATTCTGACCACTAAACAGGCAATGGCCCTGCAGCTGTGCTGCCCCTGGCACCTGTGCAATTCCTGGCACATTGGGTGAGCAGAGAGGGGTAAGCACCCACCTGGTCCCTTCCAGATGCTAGCTATCCACCTGGTGTAGCTGGAGCAAACGAGTCTATAGTCTCTCTCTCTTCTGTGGAGAGAGGGAACAAACAGTACATTTCAGCCCTTTGGGTGGGGTGCATGACTAGTGTTTAGCCCTGAGTGTTTAGACCATCCAACAATAGTCCTGGGTCCTTTAAGTAGGGTACACCAATAACAAGCCCTTGGGTTGGGAATAAACAACTCTAGGAATCAGATGGGGCTTCAGTTTTGGGGGGTTCATGGCCCCGCAGGTTGTGCCGTCTAGGGGAAGGGGAAAGGAGGAGGGGGACACAGGCCTGCCCAACTCCACCATGTCCTAGCCCAGGGCCCTGACAGTGGCTGAGGACTCAAACCACAGTGTCAGTGGGGCTCTGGCCACAACACACTGATCCCAGTATGGGGCTCAGGCTTAGGTGCCTGAGATGCAACTCCCCTGAGCCACTGCCTTCCCCCTCTCCTAGTAGTACTTGTTCAGCACCTTTGGTAGACTGCTCAGGGTAGACATCCAGGGGCAAGGAGCAAAAGCCCTCCATTTCATCCGGCAGGGTAAGTCAGGCAGCTCTACTTGGACCTCAGTCTCATCTAGTAGAGGTAATTCAGGGAGCTCCACTTGGCCCTCTGCGAGAGGCAGCTCCTCCAGGTCTTGGCCCATAGCAAATGGCAGTTCCTCCAAATCACAGCAAGGTGGTGTCGGGGCTGGGTCCCGGAACCCCAGGGCTTCAGTGGAAAACTCAGGTAGTTCTGACTCCAGGAGTCCCCCCAGCCCACCATCCTTGAGGTGAGTTGACCCCTCCTTAGGGGCACCTGCAATGGGAAGCCCGAGTCAGGCCTCTTGGTACTGGGCTGAAGACCCCTTCTTCGGCCTGAGGAATGGCTGGGGTTGAGCAGCTGGGACGCAGACATCCTTCCTCTTTGGCAGCCATAGCTGGACTGAGCTCCCTGGCCTTTCTTTCAGGGCCGGCGCAACCCAGTAAGCCAGGTAAGCATTGCAGGGGGGTGCTGATGTTTGAGGGCTGCCAAAAGGAGACAGCGCCATTGCACTCCCCTGATGATGTCAGTCATCTGCACTGGCCTGCTCTGCTGCAGGAGGGTGCCACAAAACCAAGCACAGTTCCTGCTTGCTTTTATACTGTCTGTCCCACCCCTGAGCTCCAGTCTGATGGACAGGTGGCCAGCAGCTGTCTCCTGTTGATCCCTGGGGGTGGCCGTGTTGCCACTTTACAGCAGCATAGAAATCTGAATAGAAAATCATTCCCTGATTTAAAAAAAAAAAAAAAAAAACCCTCCTCAGTTCTTGCTACACTCTCTCCCATCTCCAGTTTTTAAAACCTTTCCATTGAACCAGTGAGCAGCCCCTTTACCACAGCTTCACAGGATTGCCTCTTACCACTGTCACTCATCCTTAGACACCAAGCATCTCATAACATCCTGACAAGCAGCTCTAAGGATGAGCAAGTGTGGTACTGACACTTAGGGGCACTGGTGCCTCTGCTCTGGGCCAGTCCTCCCCGCCCCCAAGACAGGGAACAGCCGGTTCAGGGGCAGAGCAGGCCAGTCCAGAGGCTGGGCTCTGCTCCTTTGCACCTCCCCTGGGCTGGCTGTTCTTCCCTAGGGGCAGGGAGGGCTAGCCCACAGGCAGGATGGGAGATCAGAGCCCAGCCCCCGGGCTGGCCCGCTCTGCCCCTGAGGGAAGAGTGGCTGACTCAGGGCAGGAGCAGACCTGCAGGGCAAGCCTCTGGTTTGCTCAGAGTGCCACTACCGCTTGAGCTGGCCCTGCATTCTCAGAAACACAGATCTCAGGGTGTGAGTCTAGAAACACGGAACAAACAAGGAGCCCTGTAACACTTTTAAAGATTAACAAATTTATTTATCACATGAGCTTCTGAGGGAGAAAATCTCACTTTGTCAGATGGTTTGAAGATGGGAAACTTACAGAATGGGACGAATAACTTATACTTCCCTGGATTTATTTTTCTCCCATTCTGTAAATTCCCCATTTTCAAAGCGTCTGATAAAGTGGGATTGTCTCCGACAAAAGTTCATGCAATAAATAAATTTGTTAATCTTTAAAAGCACCACAGGGTTTCTTTCTTGTTTTTCTCAACTAGACTAACATAGCTAGCTCTTTGGAACTTACAAACACAGGAGTTTAACTGGTATTCTAAAGAAATACAAGTGGCCACATGCCCATTGAATGTGAGTGGTTCTGAACACCCTTGAGCTCTAAAAATAGAACATTTCTTAAACCTCATCAGTCAATCTGTGAAACAAATCAATGCAGCCTAACAGGACTGCCTGGCACTAAAACTAAACTCAAACCATCAGTAGGGACGTCTACTTCTCAGTCAAGAGTCAATAGCTCAATGCTGCTGTGAGGACTCATCCTTCTAATATCTGCTTGGTTTTTTCCCCCCCTAAATATACCCAGGTACATTTGCTAAGACATTATAATGTTTTATCATGAATAATTTATCCCAAAATATGGCTCTCAGAAAGAGAACAAAGTATATATTGTTACGTAGTAGCCTTGCATTTTAGTGCCAGACTACACTTCTAAGATACTAGCTTTTGTAGGGGTAGTTGCTCTTTCCCAGGAGAAAACTCATAGAGCAATGAATGGTGCATACTAGTCTTCTTTCTTGACCCTTAGACCATTCAGGTAGCCTTGTTGATAAAAAGATGGAGGCTTGGATAAGACCGTAGTCCTAGATTCCCTACGTATCTCACACATCCGTGTTCCCTGTTGAATACTTGACTTAGACAAAGCAGTTCCTGTGCCACCCCTAGTGCAGAGTCTGGAATTGGGACTTCTGAACAATGTGAAATGGGGTTGAGGACGATGAACTGCTGACTCCCCACAGCAGAATAATGCACACTTTAGCCTTTTGTGCATGTCTACTGACCCTGGGCAGAATTCTGCTCTCAACTTTCTCCTATACACCCAATTCAAATCGGGGTGTGTAGCTGTATCTGGGAGCAGTATTTGCCCTTTAGTGACTATTTGGTGGCTCTCCAAACATTACTGATGTTCTGTTGGGATTTGATATAAAGGAAAAGACCAATGCCCTCCACTCAGGCTCCGGATTCCCTTAACTGAGAACATCTGTAGTGAAGAAGAAACACTATGATCTACATCCCCGAGTTTCCTTCAGATTCTTCCAGAGCTGGGGGGAAGATTGGGAAAGCAGAAATATGTATTCTGTCCATGATAGAAACCAGGGGTTCTGTTCCCATGAATCTTAGATCCTTTGAGATCTGCATGGGTCTTAGAAATTCTTACGAAGCAAAGAGCACCCACATTTGTCGTCATTCCATAGACTGGTTCCTCCACCTCCAGTAAAGAAAACTGAGTTCTTCACTTCTTCCTCTTGACCCCAGGTGCAGTTTGTTAGCAGGGCAGGTTGTCACACTGCGCAAGTCACAAGAATCCTAAAGCATAGTAATTTGTTCTGATTATGATGCTGGCTGGACTATGGAAACCATTTATGATATTATTTTATAGGAATATATAAAATTACAATACTTCATATGAGATATGTCATGTCAGGGGTACCTTTGGAAAGATTATAATTTGCTGAGTATGATGGTATTATTCATATGTACATGTCATATCTGTATTGGAAGTTATGAATATGTGTGATCTATCTGTATTTCAACTTTTGAGGTGTTTCTGGGAGACACCCCTGTTGGAATGGCTGCAGCAATAACTTGTTTAATGGCCCACCAAGAAACCTCACAAGTAAAATGAGCCCAGGCAGAGACCTGATGAGTCACCAGGGCTTGCTCATGTGGCTCTGGACTCCATCTTATTCCTGTAAATTTCTACAAGCAGCATGGAGAAGACCAAGGGACATAAAAGGCAGCTACACCACATCCATTTTGTCTTTTAGTCTTCAACCATCACCTACCTCTGAATCTGTTCATCTACAACTGAAGCTGTGAAACAAAGGACTAAGACACATCTAGGTACTGGATGTACACCAGAGAAACCATACAAGCCTGAAAACTCCAAACTCTACTGAGCATCAGGACTTCCAAAGGATTTGTATGTACATGATTGTTTTAATCCTTTAACACTGCTCTTAAAGTTTATTTCTTCTGTTTTATAATGAACTTTTAGTTTTAATTATTAAAGGATTGGCTGGAAGTATGTCATTTTGGATAAGATCCAGACTTATATTGGTCTGGTCCTTTGGGGTCATAAGAAACTGTGTGTGTGTGTGTGTGTGTGTGTGTAAAGAGCATAGACTTTTAAGTAATTTATCTCTTTACTGGACCTAGTGGCTGACTGGGAGTCAGAGACTAAAATACAGTGAAGGGGGCTAAGTTTATTTTTAGCTTCTTGATAACCATTGTGTGGGATCAGAAGCATTGTTTGTTGTTGATTAGGATGCCTAACTACCATATCATCAACCAGTGCTGAGAGAATTTCCTCTCCTTTTTGCTGCCTGCTCTGACATTGGCATTTTCAGGTGGTTGTCCAAGCATGGAGGGGTCACAGTAATTAACCTCACAAGACTAAGCATTATATCCTGAGGAGCCCAGACAACTTCCATATTTTCGCTCCTGCTCTTTTGGGCCCAAACTATAAGAAGCCCC
This sequence comes from Podocnemis expansa, assembly GCA_007922195.1. Classification (NCBI taxonomy): domain Eukaryota; kingdom Metazoa; phylum Chordata; order Testudines; family Podocnemididae; genus Podocnemis; species Podocnemis expansa. The sequence continues at coordinate 46,895,288 of ML681989.1, forward strand.
TGTGTGGGGTTTTCTGTATGGTTACTAGGAAGGATGAGGAGGCTCCAAAGGCTCCAATCAGCACACAGACTTGGAGGGCAGCATGTGGCACTTAGGCCATGTCCATACCACAAATTTACCTAAGTATAAATATATTGTTCAGAGGGTGTGCAAAATTGACACCTGTGAGCTACACAGGTATAGCTGCCTAAATCTTAGTGTAGACAGCTCTATATCAATGGGAAGGCTGTTGCTGTTGACATAGCTACAGCCCTCAGGGAGGTGGATTACTGATGGAAAAAGCTCTCTTCACTGAAGTGTTACAGGGCACTGCTACAGCATCTTAAGTGTAGCCCTGCACTTATTTTATATATTTTCTCTCAGGGATGGTGCAGTGAGTTGAAGGATCTGGTTACAACTATAGCACCTGTGTGGAAGGGATAGGATAGTCTTCTCTTTTGCTGCAGATTGTGTAACTATTTTATACTGAGGCAATACAAGTTCTAAGTTGGCTACATCGTAATGCAAGCCTCATTCTTATTAAATGGTGCAGATTTGGCCTGATCCAAAGTCCACTGAAGTCAGTGGAAGTATTGATCCATACTGAACAAAGAAATTATATTTTACTTACAAATCAATGAAGTGTAAAACAAAAATATTTACTATACAGTGTAATAAACCATTCTGCTCCATATACCGAGCAAATGGGATGTCCTTTCTGAAGCCTCACAATGAACAAATGAAACTTTCTGTAATTTGTATATTTTCATAAACGGGTATTTGTGATGAACTGATTTCCTAGAATATGAAATATACTACCACCTGTCTTTACTATATGCCCCTGTTTTTGTCTGTCAGACTACAACCAACAATCCGCCAGTCCAGAATCCAGAGAGACAACAGCAGGGGTACTGGAAAAATTTGTATAGTGGGAGTGCAGGGAGTCACTGAACCAAACCATGAGCCATATATATAATGGAAACCACTTCAGCAGCATCCTCATCACCATGAGTTCCAGCACTAATAGAAAACAGCCTGCTTTTTGATTATTACCAGATAAAATAGTACTAACTGTAACTTACATTAAGAAAAGTTGTTTAGAAATCAAAGAATGCTCACCAATTTATAAAACCACAGACAGATAAAATCTATAGGCATTGTTTGTTATAGCTGTGTTGGACTCAGGATATAAAAGAAGGAAGGTAAGTGAGGTAATAACTTTAATTAAACCAACTACCAACTACTGTTGATTTAAGAAACAAGTTTTCAGCAGAAGTTGGTTCAGTAAAAGGTGTTACTTTGCCTATCTTCTCTATCCTCTCTTATCTTAAGGAACAGATCCTGATCTCAGTTACACTGGATAATCTAGCGCAACTAGTCAGTAGAGTTCCACTGTGCAGCTAAGATCAGAGTTTGGCCTGCAATAGATACTTCCATGTACTGCTCATAGAAGGAGAAGTTTGGAATTAGTCAGTGAAACAAGAAAACATACTCTATATTTGCTTTCATTTCTTTCTACTGCTAAAAAAAAAAGTAATTGAAAATGACACTTTTCTATGGAAAACCAATTTTTTTTTCCTCAGCAGGAAAATATTTCAGCCAATTTTTTAAATTAGCTTTACTCTTCAAGATTTGGAAATGTGGCCATTTCATTTTCTTTCCTTTCTTCAAATATCTGTAGACTGTTATCATATTCCCACCATTAACAATATTTTAATCTATCTCTTTATAGAATTCTTTTCTCTAGCTTAATCCCTACAGTTCTCAAGGGCTTGGCAACCCCCTGGCATACATGCAAATCATGGGCCATTGGTATTAAAGGTAGGGGAAAGCTATGCCTTACCTGACTGACTGTGTTGACCCCACCTCTTTCCCTGCCCTTCGTGGTGGGAAGACAGAAGCTTTTATGCTTTGTGCAGGTTCCTTCAGCAGCAGGGGAACCTACTTGCATCGAACATATCAAGCTCACCATGCCAGGCCCTCAGGCGGTGTGAGATTATCCAGTCTTCTAACTTCTCTTCTCCAGTCTCAGTTTCAATTTCACTTCACTCAGAGCAGCATCACTGCAGGAAGCTGTGAGAGCATTTGGCATCAGCTCAGGATGGAGGGAGGTTGTCCAGCCAGCCAGCTCCTGCTGTTGTGATGCAGAGCCTTTTCTTTCCCTCCAGCTCACCTCCTCTCATATGGCTGTCTTCACCCTTCTTTCATCCTACCCAACCTTCTTGCATCTCTCCCAAGCTCCATGTAGTTTCTTTTCTGAATCCCTGTCCCCTACAAATGTTTAGGTTTGTTTGGTAACTTCCCATTGCCCCCATCTCAGCCAGTGAGAGAGGACTAGGCTGAAGCATCCTAGAGCAGCCAGCTGCAATCATGTGTGCACCCAGTCATCTACAGACTGATGCATAGTAGGTCATGTTGGCCTGGGAGGAAGCAAGATGTGGAAGTCAGTCAGGAAGCCAGGTTTTCATGGTGCACACTGGTAAGTGGGCGCCTGTGAAGGGTTGGAGGTGGAATAGGGGTGGAGTGCTAGCGGGGCCTCAGAATGGGAGAGGAGAGATGGGGAGCTAGCCTTCCTTAGGGGTAGATTCAACAGAAGCCCATGGTACCAATAGAGGCATGTGAGCCCCTTTGGTGCGGCACACAGTGCTCTCTGTGGAGCCACTTCTGCCGCTGAAGAAGTCACCTAGAATGGCTCCTCTCCACAGTGGCTGGAGTGGAAGTCCCCAAGCATGCCACGGACCAAAACCCTACTCTAATCATTCCATTGCTGTGTTCTGGACTAACCCGTTATTTACACATTTCCATATGTGTCACTAGATATGAGATGTCTTGAAATGAGCACAGCGTTCAAGTTGCACTTGCACAAGAACTGTATAATGAAGAACTTTAATTTGCTTTCTCCTTCTGATGTGTGTGTGTCTACAAGCCAGAATTCCATTAGTCTTTTTAAATGCCAAACTCCTGACTAATCTGATGTCATGGTTTCTCCAATGTGTCTCGGAACTTGTCATCATGCAAGGCACTGATTACAGCCATTAGGGAAGCTACCCTTTGGAATATTACTGTTTTCCTGAGAATATTGGCTTGCATGTTTCCAAGGTGAACCTCATTTTCTACCTGTGCTTCGGTTTTCTGTTTTCTCTGTTTTATCATTTATATGTCTTTGGCAGACTGTAATTGATTCAGTTCTTGGGCTGAACCTCCCCAGAGTCAGTTGCCTTCCAGCCCTCAGGCAGGGTGAGGCAAAACACCCAAAGTCAGTGCATCTGAGCCCTCAGGTAAGGCGAGACAGAACATTCAAAGTCAGTGTCTTTCAGTTAGGTGGGATGAGGATTCGGGGTCAGCAATGAGGTTTGAGGAATGAGGGAGTGAGTAGAGGGAGGCATAATCCCACACATTCCACTCTGCATCTCACCCTAGGGCCCTATCTGGTGACCACGTGGTCCACCTCTGCATCAACAGTGCTCCTGCCAAAACACACTGTCTCTCTGCTTGACAGCCTAGGCCCTGCACTCCCTGGCTACTTCCTCCACACCCGTAACCCACCCCTTGTGCCCAGAGTCCCCTTGCAAAGCATCCAGGTATACGACAAGGGGGATCCCAGTCAAACCTTCCATGTCTGAGGGTGGGGATGGGGTGGGGAGACTGATCGGGGAGTCCTTCCAGGCTGTCAGCCAGGGGTAGCTCCTTGGGGTTACAGGGCCAGATACCGCCAGCTCATTGGCATCTTCCATTGGCTCCTCTAAGTCCTCACCTTCTTCGTCTATCCCCTGTCTAGTTTTTCAGCTGAGGGCAGTTTCTCGAGGTCCTCACCTGGGGGCAGGGAGTACAGGGGGAAATCCAGCTAGCGGTCATCCTTTGAGCTCCCCTAAGGAGAGAGATCAGCTGGCTCAACTGCACACATCCACCTTTGTCTCCCCCCTTGGCTGCCCAGTCCATCCCTGTATACGGGCCTCCCTTCCCCCCAGCCCGCCTCTTTGGTTCCAGTTGGGTCCTTAACAGGGGGAACATGGGTACCCAGTAGTGCCCTGCCAAAGGGTGACCTCTCCAACCTGTTACACAGACATTGAAACTTTTCCTTCTTCTTTGAGCATTGTTCGGATACATTCAGTATTAGGTGTGCATGCCATAGCGCACGATTGGCTGGAAACTTTTTAGCCCTAGCCTGTCAGGACAGGGCTGGTGGCCAACGCCCCCTGGGCACCCTGTGGCTATATATATGGCCACAGCTCTGCTCCTCCTCGGTTCCTTTTTTCCGCCCTCAGCAACGGTTACGGAACAGCCCGTTTCTTGTGTTTATGCAAGGGCCTGTCTGTCTGCTGTGTTTTACAAGGTTCTCACTGGAAGATCTGTTTGTGGACATAGCCAGTGCTCCTACAGAGTCCTTGCAACTGAAACCCGAACCTGCTCCCACCTGCCGCCTAACATGTTGGGGTTCAAACCCTTTGTGAGTTGTGGCAAGGCCTTCCTGCAGGTCAACCCCCAAGAAGTATGTTAAATGCCTGGGTGAGCGTCACCGGGTGGATTATGTTCCATTTGCAGATCCTTTAAACGAAGGACTCAGGAAGACAGGGAGCAAAGGCTGCATAACATTACCCAGGGACGGTTCCTGCAGCCAACGCCAGGTACACTCAACGCATTCAAGGATTCACTGGCACCACTTGCTGGGATGGCACCAAAGCCCTCTCAGTGCCACTCTCTGGCTATGAATAAAAGCCACGATCGGCCTCTAACTTGGCACCACATGTTGGGTTGGCATCGGCGTCCTCTCAGAGCCGCTCTCCGACTATGAATAAAAAGCTGCGATCGGCCTCTAACTCGGCACCACTCTCTGGCTGTGAATAAAAAGCCGTGATCAGCATCTGACTTGGTACACTCTTGGTGCCATGTGGCCTTATTGCCGGCACCTCCTCTCTGAAGAAAGGGCTGCAGCATCTGAGCACAGTGCATTGGCGGCAGCATCACATGCCAGGTGGCACAAAGGCCCTCTCAGTGCTGCTCCCCAGCAGAGCACAGGTAAGCACGCTCAGCATCAACTTCGGCACCGAAGTGCCAGTACTGTTTTGGCTCTCTCTTCTGGGGATGAGGGCCCAAAGCCTGTCACAGTGCCATCAACACCAGAGGCCTTTGAAGCAGCAGAAGCTCTTCAGCTTCTGAACATGCCACCAGGCCACCGAAGCCTTCCTTCCACTTTACCGAGGACCAGGGGGAGCCACTCAGTCCTTTGCCCCATGTCACTGCAGAACCGAGGGCTCCAACCCCTATGGTGCTGACACTCTTCCCTTGGCACCGCAAAGAGGTCTGAGAGTGCATTCCTCAGGCCTGGCCTCCTACTGAAGGGTCCCTGGCACTGGATTCGTCCCAGTACCCACTTGAAGCTGGTTATCTCCCACTGAGGCATCGGAATGGGAGTCCAACTCAGTACCAGGGCCCTGGGAGAGGGCACCCCAGTACCGGAGTTGTTCCTCTTCCTGGCTAGAGCCATGAACCCTGGGCCAGGGTCTTACAGAGAAGACCCTACCACACTTCGACCCCCTTTACAAGGTCACCACCTACCTGTGGGTCAGGGTCACACCCTTCGACGGGGACCAAAACCCCTTATTCAACATGGGGTTTTCATCCTCTCCAGTCACCATTATGATCCCTCCTCATGCTTGTATCCTTGACATCGCTGGGACACACCGACCCGAGCTGCCCTGATTCACCCCCCAGCACCCAGGAGTCCAGGAGTTTTGACCTCCTGGGTGAAAGGCCTATTCAACTTCAGCTTTTCAGTTGAGGATTGCTAACCATCAGGCCTTGGTTAACAGATATTCCCTAGATCTATGGGATGCCATGAAGTGTTTTAGCAGCTCCCCACAACAAGAACACTTGGAGGATTAGGATGCCTCCATCGAGGAATGCGCGTTGACCTTATTTAATGTCCTTACAGTGGCGTGGGATGCCCCGGACATGCCCAGCTGCAGCATTGCTACAGTCATAGGGTATGTCCACACATCATTTTTATTTCGAAATAACACTGGTTATTCTGAAATAAAAAAGTTTTAGTCCAGATGATGTTTTCTTATTTCGAAACAATGGAACTCATCATTTTGAAATAAGAGCCGTCATTTTGAAAGAGCTTAAACCGCTTTTGTTTCGAAAAGGTGGTTATTTCAAAACGGGTCGTTTCGAAATTACGCCGTTCGGACACCTTATTTCAAAACAACTATTGTTTCAAAATAAGGGGTCTGACCTTCCGCCCAGGATACATGGCACCCTGGGAGGAAGTCCAACCCCCCCCCCCCCCAGCACCCTGGCCAGGGATCAGCACCCTACCTTCTCCCTGCTTGGCTCCCCAGGTGGTGTCGCTTTTTAATCTCAGGAGCATAGTCTTCAGACTCGTATTAGGCCTTTTGCTCAAGGGATCCTCGAGCCCCATCGTAGGGGTTTTACCTCTTCAGCTCCCACCCCTCCTCCCCAAGGACGTTCACCACATGACATTGGTCCATCTGCCCATGGGCAAATCTCACATTTAGCCCTCGACTGGACTCCCCTCAGTTCTGGTACCTCCCTCTAACCAGGCAAGGGACGCTTTCTGCTGAAAACCCCAGAAAGACATCTAGGAGCTGCCTTGATCTTTCTATGGCATCCCCCTCCATCCTAGCATTCCAATGAAGGGAGTTAGTAAGGGACAGAACTCTTAACCACTATTGGTATTCATACACCTGAGTGAACCCACTTGAGGACCTGTGGTCCTTAGCTCAGGATTAGTTCTGTTGTAGAACTCTGGCTCCCGCGGGACTTTGCAAAACCTTTAACAGGCTTGAGCGCCTGACACCTTATAGGTGACACTTTTGTAACGTCCACGCATGCCTTCCATGTTCCTTAGAGCAGTGGTTCCCAACCAGTGTGCTGTGGCACACCAGTGTGTGCCACAAGCATTCCTGAGAGCTGGAGTTAAAGTTCCCTACCTGCTCAGCCCAGCCACATGCGCTTTGGAGGGCTGGGAAAAGGCAGGGTTTAAAGTAAGTGGGAAGGCACCAGCACACAGTTCCAGGGCCCCTATTTTTAAGCAGGCAGCCTTCCAGGACCCCTAAAAATAGAGGAAGGCACTGGAATGCAGAGTTCCAGGGCCCCCCCTAAAAATAGCAGGAGCAGCTGGAACACAGAGTTCCGGTAGCTCCACCTTAAACCCCACTTCTCCTTAAACCCAGCCATCAGAGAGCTGCAGGTGGCTTTGAGTGTGTGAATCCCCCCGCCTCCCCCATAGGGCAGAGCAGCTCATGTCAGCCAGCCTGCAAACAGCCCAAGTAAGGTGTTTGGGGGGGGGTAGGGCTTCTGGGTGTTGTGTGGGGCAGGCATATGTGTGTGAGTGTGTAGCAGAGGTGGGTGGGATTGGCTGTTTAGTAGAGGGTGTGTCGCTGGGGTTGGGGGTGGCTAGTTGGTTGGGAGTGTGTGTAGCTGGGTGTGGGGTGGCTGTGTGCGGGGTGTGTAGCTGGGGGCTGGAGGCCTAGTTCTGGCCCCTTCTGTGCTGGTAGGATCCATCAGAGGCAGAAGGGGGCTGGAGGAGGGGAGGATGGGCCCCACTGGGGTGGGAGAGAGCAGCAGTGGGGTGAGGATTTGCCCTGGGTGGCAGGGAGCCACTGTGGAGAAGGAGGAAGTGGGTCCAGTGCCATGCTCCCCTGCCCTACCCTCCCACTCCCCAGGTTCCCCCCTGCCCCTCCACAGAGCCACTATTGTTCTCACTTCCTCTCTTGCCACCCTTGTGCTGTTCCCCACATGGCTGCCCTTGTCTTCTTTTGCCACCCCTGCCCTGCTCTGCTCCGCACACGCACTCCTGCCACTGCACACGATTCCTGACCTCCCATGTTTTCCCACCACTGCTCTGCTGCCCCTATTTCCCTACATAGCAGCATTACCAAAACACTGTGCCATGGTTCATGAATATTTGTAAGTAATTTAAGTTAATTCCCTCAATTCAGCACACTTCTCCCTACGTGAGGCTGTGAATTGGGACAGTAGAGTATGGGGGCAAGGGAGAGAAATGTACGTCTAACATTAAAGTTGCACAAGCCCCTTCTAGTACCCTGTGTTGGTTTCTCATCACCTCTGTCTCAAATCATACCCCTGCTCCTATGGTCAGGGACAACCTACAATGGGAATTCCATCACCTTCCCACCAGTTTTTCTGTTTTCACTCCCCAGTCATTCATCACTCATGCCCTCTGCCATTTGGCTTCTCTCCTGATGCTCAGATGGTTGTACCCTAAGGGTCCCCCTTCTTCCTACTATAACCCGTTGAAGGGTCACCTCTAAAGAAGGGCCCCTCTGGGATGCCCAGTTCTCTCCTTATGATAATCTCATTGATGGAGCGTCTCCAACACTTTCAGGCCCCAGAGATGGGCCTGCCAAGTGTTTAGGCTCATTCTGGGGCCCCTCCTCCAAGCCCTCCATTCCCATGCATCAACGGATGGAGGAGCTGGAGTCCCCAGCTACTCCATCCTCATTATTTTTCTTCCTACGTTATCTTCCATATGGAGGCAGAACGCCTTAGTTTATGGCTCCCCTTATCAATCCTGGCCATTGCATCTCCTGCCGGTATGTTAGTGGGGAAAGGCCATTGCCTAACCCCCATTTGGTCAAGGGACAATGTGCTCCCCACCCCCTGGTCTTGGTTAGTAACCTAACCCCATTGATCTCTCTTTGGGGTTAAGGCAGCAAGGGCAGCAGTTATCACACCCTTGCTCATCGCCTGCAGGTGTAGAAACCTGTTGCTCTGGATCACAACTGCCTTTCTCAGGTGTTGATTCTACTAGGGAAGGGCAACCCTCTTACACAAGATGATCTTGTTGGTGACAAGATGCTCTTTTGTGGTTATGATATAGCAGTGTTCCCTGGTAATGGATCGGGGACCATCCCTGTTGGAATTCTAGGCTCCTGAGAGAGTGGCAAATGACCCCTTGGCACTCTCATGCACATCTTCTCTCGAAGATCTTGCACTTGGTGGTGTGTCCGTAGGTGTTTACCTAATGGGCCACTGCTTCTTCACCCAATTTTCGGTGTGGTGCCGTTTGTGGGTAGCCGTGCTGATGGCAGATAAAGTTCTAACTCTTCCCACCTTCCACTGTACAGCAAGCAATCACCTCATACTGACTGTACCCGAGCAGCGCTTGAAGAAGAACGGTGGGTTACTTACCAATAAGTGTCCTTCTTCAAGATAGGCTATTCAGATTCATTCAGAACCCTCCCACCATCCCTGCTACTCAGAGTTGGCAACTAGTAGAGACTGAGGAGGAGCAGGGTTGTGGCCATATGTATAACCACAGGGTAGCCAGGGGGCGTTGGCCACCAGCCTTGTCCTGACAGGCTAGGGATAAAAGGTTTCCAGCCAATCATGCACTGTGGCACATAGACACCTAATACTGAATGAATCTGAGCAGCCCATCTTGAAGCAGGACGGTTACTGATAAGTAACTCACCATCATTTAGTATCATGTAAATTAATATAATCTATTTTTTTACTGTAGTTTATTTATGATGTTAAATGAACACACAATCCTGCAACATTTCCTACTGAGCCCAATAATCTGCTCAATTAGGCCAATTGGATTGTAATATTGTATTTGATCAATTGTTTCATGAAATCTTAGTCTCAAAATTAATCGCCAATATGTATAGGAACACTTCAATGGATATTAGAAATAGAGTTACTGGCTGTAAATAAGCAATAATGAGAAACAGTAGATTCAATGAGTCTGGGGAGAGATGTCTGCCCCCATGGAGCTCTGGGTGAGGTCCAGTTGAAAGGCCTGACCACGAGGAGTCCCACTGAATGCAATTCAAACAAGAGTTAGCTCTGTTTCTTTCAGTATATGTTTGCAACTTCAGGGCCTTAGTGGATAAGAGGAAAACAATAAATGTAAGTGCTAACCTAATTTTGTAAATCTGGCAGAAAACAACATGGAAATTTTTAGCAAGATCTGCTCTTAATCACCTCTCTTCATTCCTCATATTAACTTCTAAAAGTTTATTTTTTATTTTAGAAGATAATTTTTTGCATATTATTTATTACAAATACAAATTAGATCCAAGGGCAAGTGGATGAGTTTACTGATATTAGTACCTTAAGAATCAGCACATTTCAAATGAATATTAGTGAATATTCATGGAGAACAAATTTTTAACTCAAACATAGGATTCATAATAAGAAACGCATCCTATGGGCAATGTTCCCTCTAATTATTCGTAGGCTGTGAGTGCAAAAAATTTCTTTGTGCGCACCAATATTAGCACTATTGAATTTTTTTCTGCGCACTTTATTTTGTTGTGTGCGTGGGTTTCATGACCTGTGTGTCCACACACATGTGCACAGCTGAGAGGGAACAGTGCCTATGGGTTATGCTGAGCCAACGAAGATTCAGAAACAGCAATGCGTTGTGTTGGCAATCAAGTTATGCAGCCCCACCTGGATTCTGAATATCAAATTGAATGCCATATTCAACCTATAGGATAAGAATTATTTGTAGAAATTATTTGATGAATTGTTTTGAAAGATGAGCTATTATCCATAACCTTGTCTTCTAGAATTAATACAGACCATATGGAGAATAAATGACTGGCACAACAGTAACTGAATCAGAATTTTTCATCTAAATGGTGCTAATTTATGAAGACAATCTGCCGCGTCCTAGAAACTGATACAGAGCCGTGATTCTCAAAGTGTGGTTAACCAAACTACCTCTGCCACCGTAGTGAAGTATCCATGCGCACAACACAATCTTTGAGCAGTTTTCTTGTTGATAGTTGTACCCAAGCCAATGACTCTCTTGGGATTTTCATAGGCTTTTTTTGAAAGTCAATTATTCCCTAACATCAAAACTGCTATCGGCACTGCAAATGGCTTTTTCATGACATCTTTTGGCAGAGTTACAGCCAATTTCAAATTTGTATACATTAGCAAAACAAACCAGGGTCACATATCCATTAAAGGACTGAACTGGGGTGCAATACGAAGATTTTTCTTGCAGCTCTGATATATGTTATAGGCTTGATGCAGACATTTTTTAATGTGGTTCTTTTACCAATGATACACAGGAGGTCAGACTACGTAATTCTTAGTTTCCTTCTAGCTTTAATCTATTAATATTATCCTAATATTCCTTTTCTTCATCTAACCAAGTACACAGACAAGGTGTAATTTGGATTGAGAGATGCATTAAAAAGGATTTCTATTATTTTAAGTAAAGGTTCACAATAGGAAGACTGAGAAACACTATCAAGTAAAAAGAAGTCTGAGAAACACTATCCATTAAGTAAAAGGAATTTTCTCATCTGAGCATTATGTATCCTTTTTAACCTGAAAAAAAAAATTATCACCTGAGGCGGTTACTAATTAAATATTGAACTACTAATAAAAAGAATAGTTAAAATGCTCTTTGGCAATGGGGAACCATGGGAGAGGGAAGGGGAGCACAATCAATGCACAACTTGTTCTTCTTTTTTCACCAATGCTTATCGTTTATCTTCTTTAAGTACAAAATTTACCTCAACCTTGACTATAGAGCTACAGCTAGGAAATCCATAATGTATACTGACTGTAAACTCTTCAGGATAGGGTTTGTCTCTTGTTCTGTTTCTGTACAGTGTCTAGCACAATGGGACCCTGATCACAGGTGAGGTCCATAGCTACTATCATAAAACAAATAATAAATAATAATAAATTAAGGCCTGATATTAAACTTACCAATGTTGATCCAGGGCTCAGTTGAGAATTCTGACAATAGTTAGGCCATTTAAGGCCCTGAAAATGTACATATGCAAACACTAAAAATACATTCAGAGTGAAATTACGACATAGTGGTCAACAGTTTAGATCACTGGAGCAGTCATATTGGATCAGGCCAATGGTCCATCTAGCCCAATGTCCCGTCTTCTGACAGTGGCCGGTGCCATGTACTTTAGTGGGAATGAACAGAAGTAAGCAGTTTAGAGTGATCCATTCCATTGTTCAGCATTTAGGGACAATGCTTGTAAACCTGCTGCCTATTAATTTCATTGGATGATCCTGGGTTCTTTATTTATGTGAAGAAATAAATTCCTTATTCACTTTCTCAACATCATTCATGATTTTATGGACCTCTGTCATATACCTCTTTGCATCTATTCTAAGCACAGCCAATCCAATCTTTTTAGTTTCTGTTTGGATGCAAGTTTCATATTTCTAATAATTTACGGTGCCATTTTCTGTAGCTTTTCCAATTTTAATATAACTTTTTTTATTTGATTTCTGACAGCCAGAAGGTTTGGGCACACCATGGACTTATATTGTTGCATTATGATATTTTTTGTGTAATGAGCTATTTCTTGCTTAATGGTTCCTACATTTTGTTACTTGTATTTATTTTCTTTTTAGACTGCCACTCCCTATTGAACAGATATTTTCAAAGAACTATCCACAGTAACTCAAAGATCTTTTCTTTGAATGGTAAATGTCGACCCATCATTTTATATGGGATTATTTTTTTTCAAAGTGTGTTACTTTGCACTTACCAATACTGAATTTCACCTGTCATTTTGTTGCCCAGCAGTCGCCCAGTTTAGTGAGCTCCCTTTGTAATCTTTTGCAGTCAACTTTGGACTTAATTTTATCTTGAGTAATTTTGTACCATCAGTAAATTTTGTCACTTCACTGTTCATCCAGAGTTTTCAGATAATTTTTGAATGTGTTGAACATTATGGGGTCCAATACAGATCCTTGTGGGGCCCCATTATTTATCTCTCTCCACTGTGAAAAACCATTTATTCATACCCTTTATTTTCTATCTTTTGACCAGTAACTAATACAGAGAAGACCCTCATGTTATCCCCTGTCTGCTTATTTTGCTTAAGAGCCTTTTTTGAGGTAAATTGTCAAAGGCTATCTGAGACGCCAAGTGGGTTGCCCTTGCCCACATGCTTGTCAGGCTACTTCAAATTATTCAAATAGATTGTTAAGTCACAATTTACTTTACAAAAAATTATGCTGATTCTTTCTCAATCTACTGTGTTCATCTGTGTTCCAAATAGACAACCATATTAGTCTAATCTAGCAAAACAAACAGGGAGTCCTGTGGCATTTAAGACTAAGAAACTCATTTATCGCATGAGCTTTCATGGGAGAAATTCCCACTTCATCAGATCTTTTGATTTTCTCCCACTAAAGTTCATGCAATAAATACATTTGTTCATCTTTAAGTGCCACGGGACTCCTTCTTTGTGTTCATCTATGTGTCTGATAGGTCTGTTCTTTACTGCACTCTCAATCAGCTTACCCAGATTGAAGTTAGGCTCATCTCTGGAATCTCTTTTTAAAATCATCATTACCTTTGCTACCTTGCTACAGAGACTGATTTAAGCAATAGGTTACACAACCACATGCAGTAACTGTGTAATTTTCTATTTGAGTGCCTCTCAGAACTCTTGAATGAACACCATCTGGTCTTAGTGATGTCTTATTGTTTATCTTATTAATTTGTTCCTAAATCTCCTCTAATGTCAGCTCAGTCTGGGATGTTTTGTCAGCTTTGTCTTCTAAAATGAAAGGCTCAGGTGTAGAAATCTTCCTCAAATCATCTACAGTGAAGACCAGTGAAAAGAATTCATTTAGCTTCTCTACAACATCCTTGTCTTACTCGAGTGCCTCTTTAGCATCTTGATTGTCCAGTGTAAATCCAGTGCAATTATTTTTGCACTTTCTGATCTTGTCGTCTTTCTAAGCTCCCTTAGCTTTTCAGAATCACTGTCAACATCAGCATCAGGTAGTTGGTAACATAGGCCTACCGCTAGACTTACTTTTCAATTAAGGAATTTCTATCCAAAGAGATTTCATGTTATGGTTTTATTTATTTAAAATTTAGGGTATGTCTACACGGTAACTGTTATTTCGAAATAACCCATTTCGAAATAACTCATTTTGAAATAAAATCCTTATTTCAAAATAAGTTAATTCGAATTAACAGTTTGTTAATTCAAATTAAGGGAAAGCCTGCTTTCGAAACGGCTGTTATTTCAAAATCGTTATTTCGAAATAAGGCAGTTTGGACATGTTGTTTTGAAACAATGTGTCCGAACACTGTTGTTTCGAAACAACCATTTTGAAACAACAGCTATTTCGCTTTCCTGCTAGGTTTAACGGTTTCAAAACAACGGCCGTTATTTCAAAACAACGGGTCCCGTTGTTTCGAAGTAACGGTACATTGTGTGGACATGAGAAATTTTATTTTGAAACAACAGCTGTTGTTTTGAAATAAAACTCACGTCTGAACACAGCATAGTGTCTCTCTCAGCGTAACCTACTCTGTCATTCCTTTTTACTTTGTTCTCTGATATTATTGTGTCCCACTGAATAGCCTCATTCTATCAAGATTGTATCAGTTTCCTCATTTAATGTTCAGCACTCTAGGTCACCCATCTTAGTATTTAGACTTCTATAATTTGTATGTAAGAATGTGTAAATTTTTTCAATATTTTGTTGCTTGTCTTCAGGTTTTCTTTTTAAATGGGACTTTTATCTTTGACTGACCCTCACTAGCTATTACTGGTACTTAACCAACTCCCTTTCTGTTCTCTTTACTCAGACATAGAGTTTCCTCTTTAATAAATTCACCCCAAGTGATGTCTCTGCCCGAACTGTATGTTCTTCCACACCTGTTGGCTTTCTTTACAACCTTTGTAATTTAACAAGGAAGCAGTCAGGTTCTGTTTTGGTTTAGGTGTCACCCATCCTTCTGGTGTGGTCTCATTTTTTCACCCAAAATTCCTCAGTTCCTAATAATCCTAAAACCCTCCTCCCTACATCATCATCTCAACCATGCATGGAAACCTTACAGTTCTGCCTCTCTTTCTGACTTTGTATGTGAAACTGGAAGTCCTGGACTTTAATTTCATACCTAGTAGCCTAAAACTGACCCTCACAATGTCTCTCCTGTCTTTCCCTATGTCACTAGCACCTTCATGCACCATGATCACTGGCTCCTTCCTAGCACTGCACATAAATCTGCAGTTTATCTTGAAGTTTTTTCAATTATCGCAAACCCAATTATCTATGTTTCTAATAATCAAATTATTACCTTACTATCCTTCATAACTGTGGTTCCCTCCTCCGGAGAGGTATCTTAAGTGCAATAGGATACCATGACATCATCAAGAAGGACGATACCAATTACAATAGTTTCCCTTCTGCTCCAGCTTGATGTTTTCCTTCCCTGCAACTGCCATCTTCCTCAACAAGTCAAAATGCAAGACTCTGCAGGGCTAGAACTTAAGAAGTTCTGGAGTGCTGAAGCCTCCATATCAGCACTAGAGGCTTAGGCTAAGCTCCGACAGGAGGACCTTATGATGTTGAACCCAGCAGAAAGTGCCACTCACTTGGACCTGTGTGTCAACTCCTCTCAGTCATTGTAGGAGAGTTGGCACTGGTACTTAATCCAGGAAGACATGTCAGGGAATTGGCTCATAGACTCCAACTCTTAAGGTCAGAAAGGATCAATTGGATCATTTAGGTTGACCTCCTGCACAATGCAGATGACAGACCTCACCCACCCCCTCCTGCAATAAATCTCTAACCTATTACTAAATTATTGAAGTCCTCAAAACATTATTTAAAGACTTTAAGGGAAAGAGAATCTACCAGCAATTGAGTCATGATCTATGCCTTAGAGGAAGGCAAATAAAATACAGACTGCTTTTAGCTTCAGACCCTGCATGAGAGAGATCCCAGTTTCCAGCTTCTGACCTTGCCCAGTTTCTGGTTCATCCTCTTGTCTATCCCAGATTTTGAGTCTCTGGTACATGACTAGGTTCTGACTGCCCACAACCTAGTCATGACACAGAAACTCTCAGCCTAGGACTAGGGCAACGCTATGAAAATCTCCTCTGTGTATGTCTCTGTCTCCCTTAGCTCCTCCCCTTCAGCGACTCCACCTTATGAGTCTATACTGTGTCTTCAAGGACCATTAGTTCATACATATGCCACATGCTAACAAGACAATTGTACGTGCTGCAGTCTGAGCAACAAACTGGATAGCCGAGACTTGGTTGCTTATTTGTACTCCTGCAAGATTGAGGGTTTTTTGCTTTTGTTTTGTTTAACTCTTGCAGGCAGTTATTTGCCTAAATTAAGGGGCTGTTCCACAGGGGTATTTGCCTCTCACACGCTCTTTCTAATATCCTTTGTAAAGCTCTTGTCTGTCATAAGCCAGCCCCCAAGCAGACCATGTGATCATCTTGAAGCAAGTAGATAAACAAACTAACTCATCCAAGAATTGCAGTCACGTCTCCTTCACTTGCAGACCTCTCTTACAAAACTCCCATGTTTCCTGCTCTTATTTGCTTTGATGGTTTTAGCTATTTTGTTGTGTCCTTAACAAAAACCACTAAATTTCCTAGAATCTCATTTGGAAAAATTTAAAACTGGTGTGTGGGTGGGCTTTTTTTAGCCCTTGCTCTATCTTCATTTTTACTGGCAAATAGCAGTGAACTCACTACTGTGTTTGCCAAAGTTAAGGTCACTGCTGCCATAATTTTACAAAGAACAACATTTTTTCCATTTGCCCTGTTAATCTTGGCCTGAAAAGACTATACATTACCCTTCCCAGCTGAACAGTTTAGTCTTTGTACTTTGCCTGGGTTATACTATTAATCTGCTAGGCTGAGAGCAAAAATGTGTGAACTGCTACTATGTCAGATGACTGACAGGTAATTAGCACTTTGAAAACATCAAGGTTTTGAATTCTATAGATATGTTTGGGACTGGACACACTGGTTGTTTTGCTAACTTTTTCTTTTTTTTTTTTTTGGTAGAGTTTTCTTGCATTATAAGAGCAGTGTCTCTATAAGAAGCAACATGATTGTCAACAATAATTTTTAGCTTCTGGAGTCCTGCTGAAACAAGTCAGTATAATGAAGAGCTTTGTTTAGGTGGGTTTTACTCTAAAAAAAATAAAAAAATAATTAACCTATAGGTATTCAGATCTCATAGAAGGAGGTCAGAAAAGTGCCTGGTATGGTTCTGTCCTTACTGTCTATCATAGACCTTCATGACCAAATTTGCTTATTTTATTAGTAAAACTATTCTTGTTTGTATTTAACTTTTGTCCCTGCAATCACAATCTGGAACCATCCAGTCAAGCTGATTTTTAACTTCTGCCTGGGCAGATTCCTCCCCCATTCACACCTCTGCAACTGCCATTGGCTTCAGTAGAAGAATAGTTTCTGAGACTCACCATAACTAATGCAGCCATCTTAACATTTCCAACTCAAAATGAGGCTGGATCTGAGCCAACTACCACTCACTAACACAGCTGCCAAACTGTGGGATGTTCCTTTAAGTGCTTTGGCTAACAGTTACCCCTTCTCCAGCTTCCAAGATACATGAGAGGAGTGATATAATTCTCAGGTGCCAACAATCACTCTCTCTCACTCACTCACTGCCTCAAGCCTTGGAAGACAAACCTCTCCTCTCCTTCAAACAGCCCCCTAACCTTAAACAGATACTCACCAGCAACTACAGATCTAACAACAGAAATATTAAAACAGGCACACACCCCTGCAACAAACCATGTTGCCAGCTTTGCCCACATATCTGCACAAAAGACACCATCCTAGGACCTAATCATGCCAGCTGCTCCATCAAGGGCTCATTCACCTGCTCATCCAACTATATGATTTATGCCATCATGTGCCAGAAATGCCCCCACACCTTCTACATTGAACAAACAGGACAATGTCTGTGCAAAAGAATAAATGGGCACAAAACTGACATCAGAAATCACAACATTCAAAAGCCAGTAGCTGAGCACTTCAAGCTTCCTAATCACTCTGTTGACTGCCTGTTAACAGCTGTGCTCAAGCAAGTCAGTAACACATATAGACTTCAAAGAGAAACAGCATAATTGGAACTGATATGCAGATTCAATTGTATAAAAGCAGGATTAAATCATGACTATTAATCATGACTTTTCCCCTTTACAACATGTGATTTGACCTCACCTTCCTCTTTGTGCTGTTTCCCAGTGTTTGAATATTAACAACTGCTTTGATTTGCTGTTACAGTGTGACCTGATCCCATGACTTACACTCCCCTGCATTTATTTTCCTCCCATTCTGTAAATTACCTCATCATCAAAGTGTCTGATGAAGTGGGATTTTCTCCTATGAAAGCTCATGCAATAAATAAATTTGTTAGTCTTTAAGTGCCACAGGACTCCTTGCTTGTTTTGCTGAATTAGACTAACACAGCTACCCTTGGGAACTTCACACTCCAGTAGTATATATAGTGCAAGACAGGCAATGGGGGGGGGGGCTTAAAACAGTGTGTACATACCTAGTTCCTACACAGCATTTGAATAGTCAGTACTAGAAGAGAGCTAAGGCTGAGATCCTAAAAGATTAGGCACCTAACTCAGATTGACTTAAACACTTACGAGAAACTGGATCTAAGGCTATGTCTGCATCTAAAACCTTAGTTCAGACTTATTTAGTTCAAATTAAGTAGTTCAAACTTAGTTTGAACTAAGTGCGGTTTTTTAGTTTGAACTAATTTTTAATTTGAACTAAAAAAGTGTGGTTAGTTCAAACTGAAAATTAGTTTGGACTAAAAAACTGTACTTAGTTAGAACTAACTGCTAGTTTGAACTTGTTTAGTTTGAACTAATGGCTAGCTTGAATTTACTTAGTTCGAACTAATCTCGTGTTCAAACTTATTTTGACTACATCATGTTAGTTTGAACTAAATTTCAAAATAAGTTTGAACTAAGCAGTTATTTCGAACTAACCATTCAAACTCAATTTTGCTTAGTTCAAACTAAATAAATTTTCAGTTTGAATTAAGCAAAGCCTAGTGGAGACAGTGTTTAAATTAGCCCAGACTAAGCTTGCTTGTTTCTCCCCTGATGTCTGGCAGATAGGAAAGAACCGCACCACTCCAAAAACCAAACAGAGGGCAACCCATCACCACTAGGAACCTACTTTCTGGGTGATCAATTGTGTCACCACAGCTGAACTATAAGGAATAGCTGCAGGTAGGGGAGTCAACTAGAAATACCTCAGTGAAATGCAAGCAGAGCATGGTTCGTAAAAGATCACTGAAATGGAGGGGAAAACAGTCGAGGATTGACTTTTTGGCAGTTAGGAACTGGAAGAAAATGGATAAATTTAGTGGCTGGGAGTAGTGCAGAAGCAAACAGGAAAATCCAGTATCAGGGGACCAAGGCAGAACAATTTTAAGAGAGCCCTTAATAAAATATTGACAGCACCTCTATAGTTAAGGAGGCTTCTGGAACTTACAAAATAAGATTAGCATTAGTTGCAGTTTGCACATCTTGAGGTGAACAGGAAGCGGGAGAGATGAGTTCATACCCTTGTTGATACTATCTTTATAGACACACTATAGACCAATGGTTCCTAATGTAGGGTATATGATTCCCTTGGAGGGATGCCAAAGATTACAGGGGGTCTGTGAGGCTTCAGTAACAGTGAAGCCATTTAGCCTCCCAAGCCCTGTGCCAGCCAGAGTGGAGGAGCAGCCCCCTTGCCCTGTACCATCTGGGTTTGGCTCCCCCAAACCGGTTGGGTACCTGTTTGGCCATAGTGATGAAATAAATAATCCCTACCTCCCAAGCGAGCAACAGCCCTGAGCTCCACTCTGGAGCAGCCCTGGCCGGACAATTAGTGCCCACGGCTGTCACCGACCTCTGTCCATGAGGGACGAAAAGAGGCAGAGCCACACTGAGCATGCTGTGATGACTGTGCCAGGGAAGGCTTACCTTCTTACTTAGGTAAGAGTAACTTATTATTATTATTTATGTCATTTAATGTTGTTATTATTATCTTTATACGTGTTTGTTTATGGTTGGTGAGGGGGTGATGCAGGGGAGACGGGTGGGGAACATATTTTACTTAGTTTTAATGTTTTAACCAGTGGGGTTTCACTTAAAGAAGTTGGGAACCACTGCTGCAGTTTGTTGCAGATCTGGTTAACAGACAAGCAAACATCTCAACATTCTGATGCCTTTGCACAGACAAAAACCTTGAAACTTCTTAAAACAATAGCTTTAAAGTGTAAACAATATGCCAGAAGACCATTACTTTTTTTGGGGGGGGCATACAATTTCTGCCTTAGCTTAATGTTAGATTGTTCTTAATAATGTGTTGTCTGCATTTCAGTGAATCCTTTGCAGTTTTCTTATGGAAGTTCTCCTAAGAAGCACTTAACAAGCAGCAGCCTTCTGTGCTTATCAGGCTTGGCAAAGAGAATATGCAGTGACCCCATGAAGCTTATGAAGTTTCCTTAGTCTGCAAACATCTTAGAAACCTACTGAGTATGCTCCAATGTGTTTTTAGAATCATTTATAGAGTATTTTTAGCTCTCCACATGAAAACCAAGTCTCAGGCCAACTTCCAAACTTCAGGCATTTTTGTAACTATTCAAGGAAAGTCATGATTTAGAACTTTTTTCTACCATACAATGGGGAATTTTTTTTTTAATCACCACTTTCCCTTGAATCAAAAGTAACTGAAGGTGTTTTATAATCAGACTTTAACCAAATACACAAAATCTCACGGTTGAACGGAGATCAGCAGGAAGACCTCATACCCAAAGGTGATTGCCTTAGTAACCATTTTGAAAATTTCCTATAGCAATTACTAAGAGTGTTATAATTGCAGCACTCGTCTGCAGGAATCTCAGGTCTAGAAAATCTCTGCCAATAAGCATACAGCACAGTATAAAATGAAAGGGAGAATTCATAAGACAATGAGGCAGTCCCCCCCACCACAAATCCACAATGCTTGTCTCCCCAAAAGTGCGACATAATCTTTAGCCCTGTGCAGAACAGACAGGACCTCACATTTTTAACTACGATCAAAGAGATCCACACAAAGTAAGCTGCATGGAACTCAATCTTTCTTACCAGGATGAAGAAATGAGCTGAATATGGCAGGATTCAGAGCATGCTATACAAATCTATGTAGAGTAGAACAGAAGCTGTGTTTTCAGAGAGTGTAGGATATTTAAAAACCTGAGGCTTAATTCACCAAGTTATCCCCCTTTACCTGCTTTAAAAACTGCCAGACAACTACAAAGGAGTAAGTATAGGTTAAAACTATAACTGTTTGACACAGAAATAGATTTCCATTGCAATTAAATCAGGTAAAGACAGCCTGCAAACCAGTGGAGTATAATCTGTCCTCATATACACATCTTGAAAAGCCTTTATTTAGCATTTTTACAAGTTGTTTTAATCCACTATGCATGATTCGCTTGTTAGAAAACACTTTACGCTTCTACTTTAAACATTAAAATGGCTATTCAATATGGGATTTCAGCATTTTATTTTTAACTGCATTCAACAGCCAAAAAGCTGTTTAAATATTTCACACTTAAAATAAGTTTATTCGTGCAGGGCTTCTTGCTCTGTTTACATATAGAGAAAGAAACAGACAAAGAGTGAGAGCTACATTTAAGACCCTTGGGAAACCCTGCTGACTTCCTCCCAAACAGTCTTTATTGAAACAATAATTTACATTGCTTCCAAGTAGACTTCAAAATTATACACGCCCAAGGTCTCCTTCAGAAATACTGGAACTTAGTTTAACGGGTGCTTTGTCTTAGCCCCCATGCTTAAATTACAAAAAACAAAACAAAACAAAACAAAAAACCTGTAAGAAATATTCCTTATCTTATGGTTATCAGCATGTAAGTAAAAAACAAATGAACAAGGGGGTGCATATTTCTCTGTTGCTAATCCTTTTTCTTATTATCAGACATTTTTGTTATTAGATAAGCCCTCAGCTATGCACAGAGGAGAAACTTTTCACTGTACCCTATTATACTAAGATAAAGTCAGCATCCCATTTTGCTGCTCTGTCAGTCTGTTGATTCCCAAACAGCTCACACTGTTTTTCTCTTTTCCCTGTGGATAAGGAAAATGAAGCTAAAGAAAACAAACAAGCCAAAACTTACCAGTGCAAGAGCAATAATTTTGAAACAAAGATAATGTAAAGGAAAAACCCTGAAAAGAATTATTTAAACAAACATTTGTTAGAATAGAATGATAAAAATGTAGGGCTGAAAGGGGCCTCGACGGATCATCAATGCCAGTCACCCTGCACTATGGCAAGACCGAATAAACCTAGACTATCCCTGCGGTTTGTCCAGTCTCAGAAACGTAATGACAGGGATTACACAACCTTTCTTGAAAGCCAATCCCAGTGCTCAACTAGAGTAGTTAGAAAATTTTTCTTAATACCTAACCAAAATTACCCTTGCTGCAGATTAAACCCGTTATCTTTTGCCCTACCTTCAGTCGCCGCATCCTATTTAAAACAGCCCTTGATGAATTTGAAATCATTTATCAAGGTCACCTTCAGTCATCTTTTCTCAAAACTAAACCTGCCCAGATTTTTTTAAAATTTTCATCAGGTCTTCTAAACCTTTTCTCATCTCATTGTTGGACTGCCCTGTACCCAGTCCAATTTGCCTACATCTTTATTAAAGTGTGGTACTCAGAAATGGGCACAGGTCTCCACTTGGGGCCTCACCTTTGCAAAGTAAAGCAGGAAAATTGCCTCCTTGTGTCTTGCCTACAACACTCTTGTTAATATACTCCATAGTACTAGCCATTTTTAGCAATCTCACCACATTAACCCATATTCAATTTGTGAGCCATTATCATCCCAGACCCTTTTCAGCAGTACTACCATCTAGGCAATTTTGTAGTTGTGCATTTGATTTTTCATTCATAAGTGAAATACTTTGTACTTGTCTGTATTTAATTTCATTCCGCTGAATTCACACAAATACTCCCGATTTGTCTGGGTAATTTTGAATTCTAATCTAGTCTTCCAAAGAGCTTTCATCCTCTACAGTTGGTGTCATATGCAAATTAGCCAAATCACTAATGAAAATACTTACTAACACCAGATGCCAGTTAGACCCCTGTGGGACCTCACTCAATAGGTCCTGCTCACGCCCAGTTTGACAGTGAACCGCTGATAACTAGTCTCTGAGCATAGTTTTTCAAACAGCTTTGCATCCACCTTAAAGTAATTTTATATAGACTGCATTTTCCCAGTTTGTTTATGAGAATGTCATTTTGAACCATGTGAAAAAGGCTAAATTCAGTATCTATCATGTCTAATGATTCCCCCATCCACTAGGCCTATAACCCTGCCAGAAAAGGAAATGAGGTTGGCTTGGTATGAATTATTATTGAAAAATGCATTTTGGCTGTTATTTGCCCATTATCTCAAGGGTGCTTACAAATTGATTGTGTAATAATTTGCTCCAGTACCTTTCCAGGTATAGGACTGGTCTATGATTGCAATAGGACTGGTCTATAATTTGCTCCAGTACCTTTCCAGGCTGACTGGTCAGTAGTTCCCTAGGCCCTTTTTATTCCCTTTTAAACAATATGTACTCTGCTTGCACTCAGCAGTCATCTGTGCATTTACCTGTCCTGCCTGAGTTCTTGAATATAATTGTTCTGAGATTGCATCAAGTTCCTTAAGTACCATACAGAGCATTTCATTAGGCTTTGCCTACTTAAATGCAACTAATTTATCTAATATTCTTTACCTGGATCTTTGCCTATTTAATGAAATAACAGGCAATAAAAGAGAAACTGACCTGAACTAAAAGAGATGAAAACGATGGCTTTTATTCTCCCTCCTGTCCAGCTAAACTCAGCACAGGAACTCAGAATACTGATAAAGGGTGGTTCTTTCATCCCAAAGTAAATTTAAGCAGTCTCAGGGCTACTCTAATTTTTCTATTATCAAGTTATATTCATACATGGGGCACACACACAAGTCACTGTAGTATGTCAGATCTCGTCTGACGGAGGGGTTTTGTATCCAGTGTAACTACACCAATGCAAACTCCATTGCAGATGCACTGCACTGATGTAAAATGAGTTTGCACTGCTGGGGGTTACTCCCATTTCAAGTAGTTTAACACCAGTAATGCAAAGACAGACATTTCCCAGAAGCCAACCCAAGAGTGTAGTCTGAACTTTCACATTAACTTAGATCATCACAAACTTCACCACTTTTTGCTATAAGTGCAAGGTACATTTCTTTGACTTTTTCTCTACCACAGACATCTAGCAACAGGTAAATAAAACATCTGTAACAAAACATTCCACTGCACACACTTCTTCCCCTGGGAAGAGGATGAGAGAACAAACATGGGACAGGCACTATTCCATTTATTTGATATACTACTGAAAAACATTCAGATATTAGAGAGACAAGCACAGTATAAGAACGAACAGAGAATAAAATTACATCTGCAATGGCATTTTGCACTTGTGTAAATGTACCTGATATAGACAAGTTATAAGTGCTTCAAACTGATTAATGTATGTATCTCCACACCACAACAACTTAGGATGTCAGAAAATGCTATTGTCCCCCACTTTGCAAGCAGGGAACTAAGGCACTGCAGCTAGGTCTATGCCTAAAACCTTAGTTTGGACTTGCTTATGCTGAACTAAGCAGTTTGAAGTTAGTTCAAACTAACTGTATTTTTTCAGTTCAAACTAACTTCTTAGTTCGAACCAACTGCATTGTTTTTTAGTTCCAACTAAAAAAAGCACATTTAATTCAAACTAAAAGTTAGTTCAAACTAAAAATGCAGTTAGTTTGAACTAACCGCTAGTTCTAACTTATTTAGTTTGAACCAGCAAGTCTACATCAGACTAGTTCAAACTAAATACACAAATGAGTTTGAACTAAGCAGTTAGTTTGAAATAACAAGGCGAACAAACTAGTTCAAACTAAGCTTCATTTAGTTCAAACTAAAAATTTTTTAGTTTGAACTGGGCACAGCCTAGTGTAGACAGTGTTAAAATTAGTTTGAATTAGGGCTCCTTAATTTGAATTAGTTTGCTAGTGTAGACAGCCAGAGTGACTAAGTGACTTGCCCAAGATCACTCAACTAATCTGCTGCAGAACCAAAAACTGAACTTGGGTCTCCTGAGGCCCAGTCTGTTTCTTTAAACACATGACCATCTCTTCTGAAATAAATTATGTCAGCCAAGAGTAAGAATGTTCTGACATTCTTCCTCTATTCCAGAGGGCACCTCATGACTTGGGTGGATGGGTGGTATAGAGCCACTTGTGCCACCTCTTTGCGTTTGAGGGAAGGCTTAATGCTAGTGATTTTCCCTGGAGATGACATTGTGGCCCTTCTGGTGCCTTTACATTATCTGAGCATGTAAACTTTGCATTGGTCCTAAAGAAGAGGAGAAAATGAGTGGGGAAAAAGACAAAATATAAAAGTGGGGAAGGGCTATAACATTTTGCTGAAGGATATATTTTGTGTATGTTTATACTAATACTTAAGAACATATCCACTTGTTAGAGGTGATTTTGTTCAACAAAGCTTCAGATGTTTGTCATGAAAGCTTCTCCCACTATCTCCATTCCCTCCAAAACAGTGGTATAATTGCCACATCTGTCTGATGCTAGAAAATTTCAGATGATTGGCACATCTATATCAAAATGCTCCAGCCACCTGATCAAAACATTTGTTGGAGCTATTAGTGAATTATGTACAGGGGTTAAAGTAAGGGGGGAATGCAACAGAATGCAGTTCTGAGGCCCCCTATTTTTAGGCTTGCAGCATTCCGGGGGCCCTAAAAATAGAAGAAAAGAACCGGAACGCTGCATTCCAGGGCCTTGCTAAAAATAGCTACAGCAGCCAGGACACAGCATTCTGCTGGCTCCACCTTAAACCCTGTTCCACCTTAAGCCCAGCCAGCAGAGAGCTGCAGCAGGCTGGGAGTTGTGAATCTCCCCCATCCAGGGTGGAGCAATTTGTGACTGGAAGCAGCTTCCAGCCAGTCAGCCAGCCTGCAAACAGTGGCAATATGGGCTTTGGGGGGGAAGCTGCTGGAGGTTTTGTGTGTGTCTAGGGGTGGCTGTGTCTGCGTGTGTATGTCTGTCTGCAGGATGGCTGTGGGGAGGTATTGGGCCGGGGGTGGGTTCTGGTGATGCGTATTAGGGGGCCCACCCATATGGGAGGGTTCTGGGGCCCACCAAATTATACTTTGACCGCTGATTATGTAGCACGTTTATGGGAGCTATCAAACGTCAAAGCCCCGTTTAATTTCCCATGGCCACTTTGAAGCTAGTTTGTGGTTGAAAACAAGCTTTTGATTATTGTATTTCAGCAAAAGGGGAGGAAAATTGCAGGGCTCAAAGAAGAGAACAAAAATAAAACACTCTTCTCTATGTTCAAAATTTAGTCATTTCTACATCACAAAAGGTTTGGTGGGGAGGTACTTATGATCGAGTTAAAAGATTTCTTGAAGTGGCAAATAATTTTATTGAAAATTATTCTGCAGGACATTTGCATCATCCCTTGGGTGAAGGAGACACTATGGCTAGTGCTTTTACATACCATACGATTGACTCTATGAACACCTTCTGCTTTAAAGATGTCATCTGTCCATATAGTGTCATTTATCTTCATGTGTCCAGTGCACGACTACTGCCTTCCTACTACTCCTGTACCTCTCTTCTAAAATTCAAGGACTCTAAGGAATCACAGTCCTGCTCCTGTTACCAACTTTGCCCACCAGCTTGGGGCATGCTTATTTATTAGGGTTACGTACTCTGGGGCGGGGGGAGAAGGTTGCAATTCTATTAATGTACTCCTTGCATCACTTGCGTTTCTATATAGAGCTCAGTTTTCCCTTCTGCAAGTCCCTTCCAATGGATCCACCCTTGCAGGACCTATATTTCCCAAAAATGGGTTTCTAAGTGCATCTGAGCAGACCAGGTCTATCAGCACTCTCAGCCAACCCCTTAGATGTCCCTGGACTCAGTCAGGCTGGGTCAAAACAGCACTTTCAGCTGCCACCCTTATATTCCACAGGTTCAGCACGCTGGTAACTCCTTAATGAGCAAACCTCACTAGAAGTTGGGCATCACGGGGATCTTTGGCTAGGTAAAAAGGGCGTTGCCACAGAGCAATAATGGGAAGCCAAGAACACAAATGAAGTCTGGAAACCAGCTTGATTAGAAAATTTACTTTATTACCAGGTACATAAAACTTATGAATAATTAAAAGGAAAGAATACCCAACAGTTACAATATTAATAACCATACAGAGAGAGAAATGATCAAACAGTTACACTGTTACCTAGTTTCAGTTATAGTATTTGGGAAAGCTAGCCCAAGTGGATTACAAATGATCAGGTTTAGAAAGTTATAGTTGGACTAAGAGGAAAAAGAGAGAAGGGGGGTGGGAGGTTGTCTGACCATTCAGTGCAGCTCAGAGGTACCCAGGAGCCAAGCTGTTCAGCTTAAGGTCTGGAGTGCTGGAGACAGGCAGAACCCCCACCATGATCAGCAAGGAAAAGGTGAAGTCCCAGTGTGCCTAGTGTAGCTTTTGGGTCCAGGCATCAGAACAGATTCAGAACTGACTCCAATTTAGAACTTGGGTAGGGATTTCTGTAGGGAAGAAACAATGGTTCAAGGCAGAACACTAGGGTTATTTTGGGGTAAGTAATAACTTAAGGGAGTATACATGAGGTGTTTTGTTTAGGTGGACAATAGGAGCTGATCATTCCTGGTGACGGGTGGCATTCCTCTGAGGGAGCTTACAATGCAATCAGGCAAATTCAGTATGTTGGGTATCACTTGAAGATCTATTGACTAGAATTGGTCTAATAACGGCTGAACTGGGCATGTGCAGACATGAGTTCATCTCAGGAGCAGAGATCCCCCATCATGCAGTGCTTCCCTGCTTTGCCAGTCCCAGAGTTCAATGTGACTCCTGCCTTGGTGCTTGAGTATGCCAATTCTGGTTCCATCCTTGATGCAAATGAAGTTTTGTTGTCCATTCAGTGTATTAATGGCTCACATCCTCCACATAGATGACACCAGAGAAGGTGCCCTAATTCCAGCACCCTGGTTCAAAAGAGTTTTAGGTGTGTCTCCCACTGCCTTTCATTGTTTTTGGTTTCTGGTTCAAGCAGAGGCTAGAGATGATGGAAGGGGGGAGGTTGTGAGTCTCAGTGGCTGGATACTATGCCCTGATTCTCCAAGAACACAGAGCTACCATGTAACACTCCTCTCATTGGCCTACTTTTCCTCTTCTGAATTCTTCTCCCACCACATCATTTCCACACACCCCTCACATGCCCAGATGCCAGTGCTCATCCATTCACCCACCCTCCATAAAAACAAGAAAGATCAGTTGCCTTTCAAATTCCTGAGGACCAGACTGTCCATCCCCTTCTTGCTTTGGAGAGCAATTATTCCAGATGTCTGCACTGCACAGCATACTGATGTCTGAACACCCAAACCTGTAACCCTGGACTTGCTACTGTCCATGCTGCAGCACTATATATGTCTCAGACCTGTGATGCCATGTCCTCACTGGCACTGCATTAACACATGTCTAATGCTGGAATTTCTCAGGCCATATGCTAAGATTCTTAGCCCCTTGCTCTCTGAAACTACTGTAGAATATATTTTGTGGTGCTGTAGGAGAGCTTGCCTGCTTACCCCCACCAGCACAACTAACTGAGGCATCTCCAGCTCTTCCCCTGCTTTATCTGATCCAGGGGGAGACAGTTATTGATCCAGCATTAGTGCAAGAGCTTCTACTGCTCACAGCTTCACCAGCATAACAGCACAGAGCATTGGAGGGATAACAGGTCAACATTCCAGTTTGTCCTTTTGAAGGCTGCAGCAGGGGGGCTCAAGGCCAGGTACAGCCATGAGCATTTGATGCACCTGTCGCATGCTGCCACAGCTGTGGATTCCCTACAGATTGGAGTTTCTGAAGCAGGGCCACAAGCAAGGTCACAAACAAATCAAATTGTCATGAAGATATGAAATGGCTTACAGTGGGTCCAGAACTTTCACACTATGAAACACACCTTTGTGGAGCTGTGTGAGGATTTTGCATCACTCCTGTGCCAGAAGAGACACACGAGGGAAGACATACATACAACTGCAGAAATAGGCTGCTATTAACATCCGGAAGCTAACTACCCCAGGCTGCTACAGATCCCAAGTCAACTTTTGAGGCTGTAGAGCTTTGTGATGGAATTAATTCTTCAGTTTACCCAAATGCGAATGGTGTAACTAAGGTGCCCAAAATAACTACAGGCTTTGGGAAAACAGGTTTCCTAAGGCTATGGATTGAACATTTGCCCATAGTTTGTCTTCCACAAGGAGCAAACAACTATGCCAAGTCTTTGGTTGACCAAGCCCTGAGAAGCAGTAGACTAGTTTCCCTTGCAGAACATTATTCCATTGCTGTGCAGGCCTTGGTCAACCCGAGAGGCAGGTTTGTAGACACTAATGTGCTAGGTATTGGCAAGGTGCATACAATCATGGTGTTAAGATCTGGTGTTTATCTGTTTGGACAGCTGGGACCTTATTTCCTTCGAGTAACATGGTTATCCATATGGTCTCTGTTCCCACTTACATTGCCCAGCTCATGAAACCATACCTTAAGCTCAAAGAGCCTGGAAAAAAACAACTTGAGAGCATGCTTAGCAGTTGTAGTCTGGTGGCTGAGTGCACATTTGGTAAATTTGAAGCAAGATGATTTTGACTTCAAAACTGTTCAGATGTGAGTATGGTCAACACCATCCACCTTACTGTAGGAGGCTGCACATTACACTATTTCCAAGGTGAAATGAGTATGTTCATATGGGTTGGACTCAAGTACAGCAGAATCTCAAAGATAAAACCACTAGTGATGAACTGACTGATCAGCCACACACCATGTAAAATGAAGTAAGCAATCAGGCAGCAGTGGAAGGAGAAAAACAAAAGTAAAGAAGCAGAAATGAAAATTATACCATGTCTGTATTGCATCTTAAAGGTTGGCATGCAGAAGAGAAACAGGCTGAAGTTTGAGCTGTTTCCTGTAGGGCAAGGGTGCTGTTCACAGCTTTCCCTCCCTTCCTCTCCCCCCTGTTTTCCAGCCCATTCTCCTCTCCCCCTCAGTCTGGGAAAGCTGCCACAGGGAGCAGCTGATGCTGCAAGGAACTGGAGGTTGCAGTCAAAGACCAGTCTGGAGTTAGAGTGGGAGTCAGAACTCTGAAGGCATTTTAAAGGCCACAGCCTGTGCACTAATGCAGTCCAAGTTTTGCCCATGGTTACAGTCCTGGATCCTGGCCAGCACCTCTACGAGTACAAAGGGCAGAGGAGAGAGGAGTGTTGGCAGCTAGCTGGCACCAACCCCCTGCTATATGCTACCTCTGGAGAGTGGCAACTCCTGGGAAGAAGCAACTGAGGGCTGGGGTTAGCAGTGCCAACAGCAGGGGGCAGGAGCCCCCCGCCCCACTTTCAGACTAAAGGCAAGAAATAGGATTAGGGCAGGTAGCTGCTTGCAAAGCATAGTGCTTCCGGCTGCCACTTTTGCACAGATCTCTTCCAGCCTCAGCTGGAACACTGACTGAAGGGTCCTGTACCATAGTATTTTGTTCAGAATTTCAAACATTCTCCATTCCCAAGGCATTTGTAACTTTGAGGTTCTAATGATCTTAACTTACCAGTGTGAGAAACAGATTAATCAACTGAAACCTGACTGTTGCAGAGACCATAACATGTTTTCATTATTTAAATTTTAATTTTTAACATACAGTTCAATGCTACTCTCCAAGTTAGAATTGAAGTGTAGTGGAAGAAATTTTGGAAAGTGAAAATTCAGATTCAAACAAAAAAATATAAAATCTGTAAATATGGAAAACAAATATTGACTATATCAAAATAATTTAACATTGAAGTAGTTGGAGTGGTATATTCTGAATACCAAAACACTGTGTTGTTATTTAACAAGTTAAAGGGCTCTGTTATATATTTATAACATGCCTTTATCATGGTATCTAAATGCTTGACAAATTCATTAAAATAAACAGAGTTCTGTTTCTTACTTTCCCTAATGAAAGCAGCAGAACCTTTCAATGTTTAAATATTCTACACAGGGCAAAACAAGTGTTTTCTTAGTGTAACCTTTTGTTTATTTCAGTTACTTTTTCACATATAACTTCATGTAAGCTGCAAAAGTTGTGAAACACCGCAATGGTAATAAACCTGCAAACTTAAAACAGTTTAGATAAAAAACACTTTTCTTTTTCCCCCTAACAATGACCATTAAAAATGAACCACATTTTGATGGATTCAATCAATAAACATACCATACACTTTTCAAAATAAATAGAGAACAATCTGAGGAACTAATACCATCAACAGCATGAAGTATTTTGTTAATTGTTTTTTTAAAGACAAATGAAAATCTCTAGGCACAGTTTTAGGCATTATAGAGGACACAGAGGCAATAGGTTAGTGTGCACTGTTCTGTACAAAAATACAGTCTGAATAAATTACATTTCTAGCCATAAGATTAGACTTCACTTACCAGTTAGTTCATTGCATGTTTAATAATATACAGTTACATGCTAATCCATATATCATTTATATTTCAAACACATAGGTCTCTATATTTGTCTTTAAAATTTACATGTTGAACTTACAAAAACTAAATGTAGTTGTGCAAGAAATCCAAAGGAGTGGCTTAGTACTTGTCAGCACCAGATAGTATACTTTATGCATAAAATAACTAGCCGTGCTTGCAAGTTCACTCTAATATATATTTGGAAGAGAAAAAACAGGTTTGTGACATGGTAATTTTTTTCTGCTACTGAGATAAAGCCAAATACAACTGAAGTGACAAAGGCATGATACAAGATTAATATATAAAAAGCATCTCCATTGTATATACACTCCAACACAGGAATGTTTTATTCTGTGGTTAGAAAAAATATTTCAGCTTTATATTTTGCTCATTTTTAGTTGGTGCCCAAACACAGAATATTAGCCAATCTTGCCCATGGTAGAAAAAAAAGCATAAGTATAGATTAAAATTAGGTGCCAAATTCCACACTTAGGTTCCTAAATAAAAAGGACCTGATTCTGAGAAATTTTCCCATATGCAATCCCCTTAAGTTTAACAGAGCTTTAAGGCCAGAAGGGTTCATTAGATCATCTAGACTGATCTCTGTATAGCACAGGCTATTAAATTTCACTCAGATGCCCCTAAGTTAGGTCAAAACATTTCAGTCCTCAAGAAATTAAACTCTGTGCCACAGGCAGCAAACAGGTGACACCAAGGTGCCAGCAACGCCCACAGCCCTTGCAATGGCAAAGACTTGATTAAGTGATTATGTGCTGATCACCTGCAGATCTCATTATCTACCCTGCACATTGCAGGTATTCAGAATCTCTGAAAATCAGGCCCTGACGTCAGATGACTAAATATGGATAGAGGATCTTTAATTTAGGCACTCAAGTTGGAAAAATTTTGCCTATCTTATGAATTGTGAATTTATGTTATGAATTGTGTGTTTTCCAGTATATGTGCAACTTACGTGTTTATGCATTGGCCCACTGAATGTTTTCTCTAGCTATGCAGAAAGAGCAAATTTATTAAGATTACTAGATATGACATAGGTCTAGCATGGTACAGCTTCCTCTCCTTGGAATAAACGAAGTGCTATGTAACTGTCCGCACCAAAGCCCTGTTTCCCCTAAAAGGAGCAGAGGTCCTCTCACAGTAGACTTAAATATCAGCCTAATTCCCATTCCATCACACCATGTTCCTTATGCTGTTAAATCAGAGCAGCATACGCTACAGTCCTGAAAGATCTGCAGTTACCACATTCCACGTCTCAGCTTTAAGTCACTCTTGGGGGAGGGGAGGAATGAAGAGTTCCAAATATTCTCAGATGCCTGCTAGATAAAATGTCCTTTTCCTCCCGTCCTTTAGCAGGCCACACAAAAAATATTAAAGTGAAGCTATTATTTGCTCTGTCATCCTAGCCTAGCTAATCATCATTGATCCAGAAAAGAGTGCTGATGCTGACTATTCTGTGATCTTGTACACTCTAGCCAGGTGAGGCTTACGTCTGTTAAGAGCTGGATCTTGTTTGTCAGAAATATTTTTAAAAACAGGCTAAAGGCAGAGTTATACTTCTTCTATGCCCACTGCAAAACTGCCTCTCTGTAAACTGTGGCAAGTACATTTAATATTACAGATGTGGTCCTAATGTTAAGTAATTTTGCAGTTCTTTTGTGGAACTAGCAATACCACAATAGTATGAAAGAACATTTTTACAGTTTCAAAGTCCCTGTTCTTATAGCAGTCCAACTAGGATATATTTTAAATTTCTCCATTACTAAAAATAATTACTTCTAAAGTTGCATATTAGAACTATATAAAAATATGTTCACAATTAATTCAAAGTACCCAAATAAGCAAATCTTAAAACAAAAATAAAAGTTATGTTGTGTAAGTCGATTTAAAAATTCCACACTAGTTTAACTTAGGTCTTATCTCCTCTGGAGTTTTTAAGCTGGAAACATATTCAGCAGATAACTGGATGCATATAATTGTCAATCGATCCTTTACACCCAGAGAAAAACACTTACTAACTGTACTAACAACATTTTTAAACTGTGGCTCACTGGGTCTCAGCTACATTCTTTCAAATAGCGACAGAAACTAACAATGTTTAGAAAGTGGTCATTCTCTCCATTAAACAGCTATTTTTATAAAATAAATACTTAAGTACAAAGGAACTAGTTACTTCAGATTCCATCCACTTTCTATGAACTTTTAGATATTTCCCATCAAAATGGAGCATGTATAAGAACATATAGAGAGAGCAAACAATGTTAGGATGTTTATTTTGTATTACTAACCCAAAATGGAGATACTAGGCCAAGGTTCTTAAGAAGCTGCACAAAGTTAGCACTTTAGCCACTGAGATGTAATGTGTTTCTTCCTCTGCATATACATTTATATATTATATATATTCATTTATACTAACAAATGCCTTCTACAAAAATAGTTGGACTTATTTATTTATGCATTTTTTTACTGAAGTGCTTGGAAATTAAAAGGGCATATAGGACAATTACAGTTCATGCATGCATTTGATTTGTCTCGGGGAAATTTGAGGCTCCCTGTTTCCCCTCACTCCACCCCACAATACTGAAAGCTGAGACAACTTCCAACCATGTTATTAGATGCACGTGTCTCCATGGTTCGACTTCCCTTCAGGGCTCTGCCACAGTTGGCAGGGAAGATATGTATTGCCAGCACATAAACTCCCATTTCTTTTTCCAGAAGACAGTCCAATGAAGACATTAGGATAGTCACTGATATTTTACATTCACTGCCCCCAAGATATGGTCATTTGCAAGTAATTCCTCAAGAGCTTTTCAAGCTGGTGACCCAGAGCCAAACACAGCTTACTCATATAACATGGCACTGACTGCATATCATAAGATCTGAATCCTCCATGATATAAGAAAACTTCTAAATGGAGCTTATGCCAGCTGCTTCCCTGCAAGCGATAGCAGATGTGGGCATTGCATTTTCATTCCAACAGGTTTCCTCATAATGATCTCTGTCAAGTCGATCCTTTGCTTGTTGTCCAGAAAAAATTACATTAACTTATAAGCAGCTTGCAGCTTTTGCCTGTGTAAGATCAGCCATCTTAATTTTTGCAGTTCTCTTAAATGGATGTAAAAGCTAGTTAAGAGTGTTTGCAGCCAAAAGGCAAAGGCTATTAAATCAACAGAGCAGACGGCTTCGTGCTCCACAAGTATTCTAAAAAACAGCAAGTTAGAAAAGATGGAGTAGTCCTTTTGTTATTTCTTTTTAAACTCAATCTGAAGTGGTTCTAGTAGTACTCTTCATAGTTCTTAGGATTTAAGCAATAAAGGAGGGCACCCCCAAATGAAAATATAGTTGCACCCCAAGCCAAGCCGTAGCCCCAGTTGAACTCATGGTATATTTTCAAGCTGACTGTCTCGATGAACTTCATTGGATAAAGGACTAGGCTGCACACCTGAAGAACAACTGAAAGAGAAATTAATCAAAAGTCAGAAAATGATTCTCATAAAACACAACATTACCAACACTCACATTAAAAACGTCTTTGGTTACATGGATCTACCTGAGTTAGTAGTGAAAGAAAGAAAGAACGAACTACATGAACCACAAGAAATTTAAGACATTTGGGCAAAAATGTTGATAATGTTCAAGTAATCCAGACTTCCATTCTACCTGATTTCTCTGCTTTTTCCTCCCTCCTTCTTTACATCTTCCAATCTCTTCCTTCATAATCCCCCAGCCCCATATCCCATCATGTTATTTCTGCATAATAGCCTCTGATTTTTTTTTTTTTTTTATCATCAGATCTGGCAGCTTTAAAGTTGCAAAGTTGCATAATTTTATCTGACATCCTATGAAATGTGAAGTATTTGGCAACATACACATCATTTACCTTTTTGTATTTTTTTAAATAATCATACAAATGCCCTTGGTCTAATTTTTATTTGCATGTATTACCTGAATTGTAGATTAAGAAAAACAAAACAAACTTATACAAAGTTTCTTTAATCCACAGAGTAGGAAAAGTCCAATATATTCCCCAGGAGATTAAAAAATTGTTATTGCAATTGTATAA
This sequence comes from Podocnemis expansa, assembly GCA_007922195.1. Classification (NCBI taxonomy): domain Eukaryota; kingdom Metazoa; phylum Chordata; order Testudines; family Podocnemididae; genus Podocnemis; species Podocnemis expansa. The sequence continues at coordinate 46,930,794 of ML681989.1, forward strand.
TGATATGATGTTATTTATTACTCAGAGTTTTGAAGTAACAGCAATCTCTTTCTTTTTTTTTTTTTAGTCTGGCATTTGGATTGTCTCTGTATTAAAACTAAAATGACTAATCTAATGGATATTGTAAATAGAAAATAAGGAACACGAGGGGAAATAAAGGAACCTGAAGACATGCAGACCACACACAACCAATTTTTTCTAAATGAAACACAATATGTGAGATTAATAAATATGTCCCATTACAACACAATTTTATGGAATTATATATTATACAGCCATCATTTACTAAAATAAGGACTAATAATATTACGTGGATTACCAAAGGAATTCATAAAGCTTTGTCACCTACTGTAAAGTCATTAAACTCTAACAACATGTGGGAAAATGTCTGCTACATACAATAAATCCAGAGAGGAAAAATATGTCTGGTTCTGACAAAGTGAAAATTGATGAAACAGAGCAAATTCAAGGCAGCATGATATTTAAAAATCATTACAGTCTATGATACAAATCCTGAGAGAGTTTGAAGATTCCATACAGCAAGAGGTGTATGCTCCAAACATATTCATAATGGAATTAAAAAAACAAACAAACAAACAAACAAACAAAAAACCCAACCATGCTTATAGGGAGAATGCACTGTGGGTGTATGTGCAGATGAAGAACCTAATCTTCTACCTGGAGAGATCAGTTTTGAAAAGGTCTATTCTTCCTTAAATGCGCATAAGTATCATTACCATAATTGGGATAAACAGTTATTAGGTTCAAAGCAAGGATAAATGGGTAAAATTTAATAGCCTATATTATATAGGAGGTGGGAGCAGATGTCCCTTTCCGGCCTTAAAACTCCATGAATCTATGAACTGCATGTGCACAAGAGGAAGAAAAGACACCACAGGAATGTAATTGCCAGCCTTTTCTCCTCCCAAATACACAGTACCTTGTATCTTGTAAGCACTTACACAGAGGAGTAACTGTGCACAGGAGCAGCCCCCATGATTTCAATGGGGCTATTCACATCTACATTGATAAGCACACGCTTAAGTAATTGCAGGATTGGTGCATACTCTATTGAAAGCACAGAGATATCTGATTTGATTATCACATTTTTTTAAAAAGAATAGGTCACTTCTACAAAGTGTATTAAAGGTAATAAAAAAAGAAAGCTATTACAGATAATTATGAGCCCAGTGCCAAATTAAAATGACACTAAAGACCAAGTTCTATTCTGAATTACAGAATTCTCTGTGAAATTGCACTGAGAAATTAGAGGAAAATAAAATACATTTTAATTTTATTACCCTGGTGTTTAAACATTTATTGCACCAAAAAAAAAAATTTTTGCTTTTTATATCCTCCCTATGCATTCTTGCTCTTTTAAGTAAATGACTTTAGTCTAACAAGAGAGGCCACTCTGACTGCCCTGAAGACTAAAGCCCTCAATTTACTGGCAGAACAGCAACTGCAACAATAGAGCAAAACTGTCCTGCCAATGCATCTCAACCCCACACTGTCTCATAGACTTTTAGTTCAGAAGGGACTCATCATGATCATCAAGTCTGACCTCCTGCATAAGGCAGGACAGAGAATCATCCAGTTTCAAGCCTAAACTTGTTGTCAGCCAGTTTATATCCATTCTTGTTGCAACATTAGCACTTGACTTAAATAACTTTTCTTCCTCATTGCTATTCATAAAGTGGAATCGTATCTCCCTTCAGCCTTCATTTGGTTAGGTTAAACAAGCCATACTCTTCGATTCTCCTCTTCATAAGGTTTTCCATTCCTCTGATCATCCTACTAGCCCATCTCTGTACCTGTTCCAGTTTGAATTCATCTTTCTTAAACAGGGCAGAAATGAACTGCACATAGCATTCCGGATGAGGTTTCACTAATGTCTTATATAATGGTAATAACACTTCCCAGTCTCTACTGGAAAAACCTCACTTGATGTATCCTAAAATCACATTAGGTTTTCTTGTTTCTTTGTTTTTTTCACAGCCACATCACAATGGAGCTCCTAGTCTTCCTGAGATTAACACACACACTCAGGTCTGTCTTTTCCAAGTGATAATTATAGCAAAAACTCTTGTCCTACTTTGCACTTTGTGCTATTAAATTTCATTGCATTGCTATTATTCCAGTTTTCAGGGTCCTCCAGATCTTCTTGTATGATATTCCACTCCACCTCTGTACTGGTAATGCCTCTTTACTTTGTGTAAGAAATTTTATTAGCACATTCCCACTTTTTGTGGAAAGACCATGAATGGAAATGTTAAATAAAATCACTCCCCAAATCAGACTCTGAAAAACTCCTCCAGTACCCTCTCTGCAGCATGAGAGTTCACCTTTCAGTAGGGCATGCTGTGATCTCCCCTTTAACCTGTTCCTGCCATGCTTGTTAATTCTTCAGTTCCCCATCTTGTCAATTTAACTAATAATACCCCATGTGCAACTCAAAAGTTTTACTGAAATCCATGTAGATTAGATCTACTATATCTCCTGTGCCTAAAAAAATCAGTTACTATCTTCTCAAAGGAAGATCAGGTTGGTGTGGCATAATTTAAGTTTGGTAAGACTATGCTCTATTTTATCCCAGTTTCTATTTATCTATATGTCCTTAATTACTTTCAAAATTTGTTCCTAGCTCTTGCATATAACTGAAGTCAAACTAATAGACGTGTAGTTTCCTGGGTCACTTATCTTCTCTTTCTTTTAAAAACAGGTACTACATCAGCAATTTTACAGTCATCAGGACAATACCCAAGTTTACAAATTAATTAAAAATCCTTGCTATTGGACTTTCATATGCCAATTCCTTTAATATTCACAGATGGAGATTACCTGGGGACTGCAGTTTGGTTCTGTTAACATGTCTGAGTTTGACTTCCACCGCATATGTAGTCATTTCTAATGTCGTATCTTCATTTCTATTAGCCACCTGCTGTTATCACTAACCATACCCTTATTAAAAACTGAAGTAAAAGTATTAGTTTAGATGTTATGCCATGCCTATATTATCTTTAATCTACAGCCTTCCTCAGGGCTTGGCAGTCCCACTTCTTCCCTTGTTTTCCGTTTATACCCCTACAGAATCTTTTACTGTGACTTTAATCCCCTTTGCAAGGTCCAACTCTGCTTGGCCCTGGGAAATTCTCACTTTATCCTATACTTTTTGACCTCCAAGAGGTAGCTGTTCTTGCTGGTCCTTCCCACCTTTCATTCCCTGTAGGCTTTCTGCTTTTTCTTAACAACTCATTTATGATGCTTGCTCATGTAGTTTGGTCTGCAGTTCTCTACAAATTTTTTTGCTCTTGCTTGGGATGCACATTTCAGATTGTTTCTGCAACTTTCACTTAAAGTAATTCCAAGCCTTCACATTCAGATCCTTGAGTTCTTCAGTCCAGTTCACTTCCCTAACCAATTCCCTTAATTTTTAAAAAAAAAAATTCCCTTTTTAATCAAGACCCTAGTAGCAGATCTATTTTTGTTTATCCTTCCATTTAATTTAAACTCAATTATCTCATGATCACTTAAACCAAGACTTTCTTCTGCAACCAGTTCTTCTATGAGGTCCTTGCAACTTAACAATACTAAATCTAAAATGGAGTCATCTCTTGTTGGGTCAGTGACTATTTGGTGAAGAAATCTCTCAGCTATCAAAACCAGGAATATCTGGGCCCCACCATTAGTATCTCTTGTCCTTCAACTCTCTATTGACTCATCCCCCAATCTTCCCAATCTATATCTTCCATAATCTCACAATTATGAGTAGAGCCCTGCATGGATACAAAAATATGGAACCACATCCACTCAGTGACAGCACTGATCCAATCCAAAATCTGCATGCCAGAGTTTACCTGGATCTGTAACCGCATGTGCAGCT
>ML681989.1:46952176-46968067 GCA_007922195.1 Podocnemis expansa
ATAGCTTAATTCTTCACGGCAGCCGGGAGGGGGGGCGGGCACAGTCCCCGGTCTTAATAGTCCCCGGGTGGGGGGGGACGGTTCTGCTCTCGCGGAACTGGGACCGGACCAACGGCCGGATGCCGAGGCAGCTCTGCAGGGGTGGCCGGGCCTGCCAGCCGCCAGGTAAACCTCCTTTTGGCAAGCTTGGGGTTGACCTGTTCTCAGAGCCGGCTCGCCACCAGGTAAACCTCTCCTTCTCACTTTGGGTTGACCTGGTGGCCGGCTGGACAGGGGCCCGCGCTTTTGCCTCCCCCGGCCTGGACCTACATTCTCCTCGGCTGGCGTGGGGAGGGGGGGAGGCACAGTGCCCGGGCTTAATCAGACTTTATCTGGTTCATTCCCCACATGGGTCCCAACTACCTTTTCCTTTCTTGTTTGTGGTTACTCATGCTGTGCCATCAATCAGATTTCCCTGCCCACCAAGGAAATCTCTGACTGACAGCAATGGCTTGCCAACTGGAAAGAGGTGGACAGGAAAATCATGGGGAATGAGCCAATCAAAGGCCAGCAGTGGCTCTCCAGACCCCAGCGTAAAACTCTGATTGGCTGGCAGATCAGCATCTAGGATTGGCTGAAGCGCTTCCTGGTTCCCTTGCTTGCTGCGGGGACAGATCAGCTCAGCAGTTTCAGCAATGGATCTCACTGTGAGAAGCTGAAAATAGAAGCTGCATCCGTGAGTCAATCCACAGCAGTGGGTCTGCAGTTATCCGTGCCCGTGGATGTGGATACCCGCAGATCTGCAGGGCTCTAATTATGAGTAATATTTATTTCATTAAAAGTAGTAAATAGGTCTCTATCCATAACCAAAATGGATCCTGAGGACTCTACAGCAGACCTCAAATACTATTCCAATGAAACCTCTCTTAGGTTTCTTCCTCAAACTGATTCTGACCCAAACATATTTGAATTTATCCATTCCATTGCTTCTGATTTCTTTACATGTTACCTCATCAATATGCACTGCTACTCACCACTTGTCTTTATTTTTGCCTTTCCTGAACAGCACCTACCCTTCAGTACCTGCACTCCAGTCATGACTACGGTTCCACTATAATCTCTGATTTCACTTTCTGCACCAGTAGTTCTACTTCCTCCATTTTGTTACCTAGGCTCGCTGCACAGTTTTATAAACATTTTAGTTGTTTCTGTTTCACTTCACTCAGATTCCTTACCTGATTAGGTACAGTCATCCTACTGCAGGTACAACCCACCTTACTATTAGTGTCATTGATACACTGTCTTTCCTCTTGATGTCTATTCTCCTACTCTGTTGTTCCTTTCTCCATTGCTGCATCCTCTCTTACCTGATTTTCCTCCTGCTCAATGTTAGAATCAAGCATGGAGATTACCTGAACATCTCCCAACTATCCACCTCCTTGCCCCCAAATTCTCACTGTAAACCTCTTTTAGTCAGTTGTGCTTACCTCCACTCCAAAGTCTACTTTCCTCTCTACTCAGGTGGAGCCCAGAGTAGAACCCTGAATGGCTCCCAGTGATCAAACATCCTAAAGTCCTCCTTACAACACCATTGCCTGAGCCATTTGTTGATCTTCATAGTGTTCTCTTGCCTTCACTCTTCTCTTTTACAAACAGGCAGAAGAAACTTGAGCATCCATTTTTTAAAGCATCTTCCCCAGTCGGCAATAATTTCTCTTAATGCATTCCAGAAACAATCCAGTAGTATCCTTTGTTCTCACATGAATCAATGGATTCTTTCCTTTTCTCATCTTAGTTCCCAGAAAACAGCACATCTTTCTGTTCTCCATATCAGTTCTGGTAAAATCTCTTCTCTGTTCTTCTTGGTAGGGAGTTCCAGTCTTGTATTGGTGTGATTCTCCAGCCTTGCTCCTCCTGTTCTGACTGCAAGTCCTCATGAATTTTGTTCTCTCTTGGGCTGTGTTCTCACACAGTGGGTTATTTCGATATGGTTGTTTTGAAACAACTGTATATCGAAATAACACTTATTTCGAAACAACTTATTTCGAATTAACAAACTGTTAATTCGAAATAAGGGGAAAAAGCGGGAATTGAAATAGCAGGTTCACACTGTGAACTTGCTATTTCGGTACCTATGTCAGGGGGCTGCAGCTCACCCAACAGCCCCGGAAGGGGGGCTGCAGCCCCGGGCGGGGGGGGGGGTGAGTGGCTGCGTGGCGCTGGAGCCAGCCGCCCGAGCTGCCTCCAAACCCCGCGAGCGGGTCAGGGGCGCCAGCCCGGGCTGCCACCCCGACACCGCCCCCGACCCCATGGGGGTGTCGGGGGGGCAGCCCGGGCTGCCGGCTGAGCCGCCTGGCAGGGGTTCACCCCCTCCACCCCGCCGGAGGCTGCAGCCCCCTTTCTGGGGCTGCAACCCCCTTCTGGGGCTGAGGGACAGCCCTCAGCACCCTGGCCAAGGACCTGAGGGTTCCCTGGCCAGGGTGCTGAGGATCCAATGTTGTTTCGGAACACTTTGTTCCGAAACAACATGTTCACACGCCTTGCTTCGAAACAAGTTTGTTTCGACCCCAAATGGGGTTTAACTTCCCCTTGTTTCGAAACAACTGTGCGTCGTGTGAACAGCTGAAACCTTATTTCGAAACAACCGAAATAAGTTGGCTGTGTGAACACAGCCCTGTAAGTTATCCTCTATTGTTCTGGGGCTCTGATCTCTCTCTCTCTCTCTCCATGAAGTCTTCCCTTATTCTTGTAGAACTCATTGGTCTTCTCTTCTTCCTTGTCCTCTCACTTCCTGTGACTGCCTGCTCAGAAAACCTGTTCCTGAGTTTTATTTCTCTGTCAATAGCCAGTCTTTTCCTTTGCTTGGTTCTTATAACCACATGATTCCATTGCACACTTTCCTCATCCAGCAATCTGTTTCTATAGTTCTCCAGTTCAGCTTCCACCTGCCAGTCCTCAGTTTTCCCTTCAGCCACCATCTGCTCAAATCCCTTCCAAAACACAACCTTATTTTCTTGCTGCAACTCCAAACTTCAGGTCTTTTGTGCCATTAGCTCTATAAGTAAGCTGCCCACCCTCCCGGGGAGCGGTGGCTGGTTCAGGTCCCCGGCCCCTCGTGGGGTGGGACCACCAAGTCTTTAGTCCCTTGGCAGGGCAACAGTTTCACGGTCACAGGTCCCCTACGGGGCCAGACACCCAGTCTCTAGCCCCTTGGTAGGGCAAAAAGTTTCAGTCTCAATCTCAGTCTTGAAGGTGAGGGAAAAGTACAGTGCTGCCTCTCGGGGTTATGACCCAAGAGGAGGCATAGGTGCAGGGATAGGAATCAATGAGGGTGTTGGGTTGCACAGCTCCACTGTGTCCCAACCTAGGTCCCCAAGAGGGACTGAGGCCTCTGTGCAGGAGTCAGCAGGGTCCTGGCCGCAACACACTGCCCCTGACATGTGGCTCCCCACCAAGGGTTGGGTCCCGCACTCCCCTGGGTCACCTCGGTCCCATGCTCTAGCTGTACCTCATCCGCCAGCTCCGCTGGGTAGTACTGCAGGGGTAGACTGTAGTACCCCTCCATCTCGTCAGGCGATGGCAAGTCAAGAAGTCTCTCAAGTTCCTCTGCTGAAGGTAATTCCTCTAGGTCACAAGGTGGGTAGCAGCTCAGGATCCTCAGCAGCCAAGGGCAGTTCCTCCAAGTCAGAGGGGGGATGCAGTGCTTCGGGGTCCCTGGCAGGGAATGGCTCAGGGATGCCCAAATGCCTCTACGTGGGCCTGTGGTGGCCCAGGGTCCCGGCTTTAGCTCCCAGTCCCCTGCCACGGGTGGCCCCCGCCAAACCTCAGGGCCTGGGTCTGGAGGCCAGAGCCCGGCTTCCCCACAGGGCAGCCCAGGGTCAGGAGAGAGCGGAGGCATGTCCTTCCCCTTCAGCGGCTGGTGCTGGACTGAGCTGGCTGCCTTCCTTTTTATACTTCCTGCCCTGCCCCTCTGCTTCCAGCCTGATTGACAGGCCAGCTCTGGCTCCGCCCCCCTGCAGACAGGCAGAACCCTCTGGCCTATCTCCGAGGGGGGCCGTGCCTTCCTGCTACAGCTCTATCAGGTGGCATGTTATACAAACAAATCACTTTTCAGGTACCCACTCCAGGTAACATACATGCCACAACTCCCACATCTTCAGTCTTGTCTGTTCCTTTAATCATTATCACTGCTGCTTTTGTAGCTATCACAGTGTTACACTCTAAGTTCCTGTCAAGGAAAACATAACATACAACCCATCGCACAGTGTCTCCTCCAAACTGCCCTTATGAACTCCCTCTCAAGCTTCCTGGTTTTCAGCGCTTTGTTGGCTCCAGTGCTAGTGTGCCTCTCTTGCTAATGCATGTCAGATCTGACAGAGACTCATTAGTTAGGGATGGTCTAAACTACAGCAGCTGTTGTAGACAAAACAAGAGCGTAGTAAACCCTGAAATGCTCCTCCCACTGATGTAATTTCCTTGCTATGCTTAACATAATGGAACTACCTCAATGAGAGGCGTAGGACGTACATCAATGTACTTGGGCAAAACAACATCAGTGTAGACATTGTTTCTTATGTTGGCTGTCATTCTGTATAATTTCACAGCTCTGCTGGAGCTGTAAAACTTTTAAGAAAGCTGGGTGGCTAAAGCCCAGCTACCCTCTGCTCCTCTGGAGAGTTGAGCAGCTGGGCCTTTATGTGTGGTCTCTAAGTGTGAAGCTGCAATATCTGTACCCCCACATTCACCTCTTTGGAAGATCCTGGTAAAATCTGTACAAAATATGTCTCATGAAGTATCATTTAAAAGCTCATGATGTGCTGATCATTATCATCTTCATAAAACAATAAATGGCAACACTGAAGGTAAAGTTTTAAGATAACACTGTGTGATATTACTAAGACAGGTTCCAACATATTCTGGAGAGCAGTAACAAACCAGTTCTCCAGAGACAAAAGTCTAGCCAACGCCTCAGCTAAGTGTCAATAATCAACTGGACTATCCCTTGATTAAGTGGCCTCTCTTCTGCAGGAGAGGAGGTATAGACAAAGAATCTACATTTTGAGAAAGAAGCAGCTTAAGATTTCTGTCCACACAGACTGTGTCTCGTGGAGCTCAGTTAGAAAGGCATCTTATGCAAGACAAATTACTATAAAAAGAGAGAGCAAACACCTCTAATTACCTCACCCTGTCTCTTTTACTAAGAACAAAGGAGCAGCAACAGAGTGGGGAAAGATTCTGACTGAAAGACTCAGTCAATAAGACAGCAGGAACTTGGGGTGGCAGAGACCTTTGCTTTGAATCCATTTAGCTTTTTAAGTTACGTATTAGTTGCATTTTACCTTTTATTTCTGTGTAACCATTCTGACTTTTATGCTGCATTATTTGCAATTAATTATTAAGTACAGAAAGACAGATTTTAAGTTTGATTTGTTGTTTTACCTAAACTAGTGTGTTTGGATCAACGTACTTGGGAAATGTCATTTGGGATTATGTTGTCTAGGAGGCTGGAAGGCAGTGTAAGATGCACATTTATGGGGGAAAATATTGGAACAGAAGTTTGCTTATGTTGCACAGTAGTATAATTCATGAGCATTTGTTCACTATAGCTGGGAGTAATTTACTTCCTGGAGACTGAGTGCAAGCAGACCGAGAGTGGTTGCTCTCATGGCAAAGCCATGGGAAAGGTACCCAAGGTTGGAGAATGAAGAGTATACAATATAGAATGTACCCTGGGTAATGTCACAGAAATTGCATGCAAGCCTTTGTGCTGTGACCAATTCAAGTAGGAGTTCTGACACCATGATTGAAGGACAGACATCAAGAGGACCATGTGCTCGCTAATAAAAGCATTGCAGTGATTTCTAGGTGAATTCCTGTCTTTCTAAAGGCTGTGGGATAGACACCTGCCCCAAGGCATGGGGTAGGAGTTTGACATAAATAGTTACTTGAGAGGGGACCCCCTACCAGAGAGTGCAACTCAAAATACAAATAAAATATACATTATTCTAAAACAGATTGTGCTTAAATACTCTTTCCTAAATCATTCCCTATTGTGGAAAATTCCTTCAGGAACACTCATCAGGTTTCAGTTTGAAGAGCTTTGGACGCATCATGCAAACAGGGGGCAGTGCTTGAGTGCTCACTTTATTACTAGTTTCTTATATTTCCGGGACCTCAAAATCCAGTATCTGGATGAGAGTTCCATTACCGTATGTGCTTTACATAGGAAGAGATAGCCTCTGCCTCTGAAGACTGTGAAAACTAAAACAGCCAAGACATACCAAGGACAAGGGGATATACACATAAGCAAAGCGACTGGAGTGATGATTCACTAGCATCGTGCTTTCTTCATAGTATTTGTAGAAGTTGACTTTTTTTTTTTTAATGTTACCTATCCTCAACTGATCCTCTACTTCCCACTCTTAGTTTCAAATATGTATTCTAAACTGTCCCCATTTACTGTTCTAGCTATCTTTCTGCTGTCCTGTGCTGGCCCAATCTCAATAATTATCTAACATTGCTTCATCACCTATTGAGCCTCTGCCCTTCTACTCCCCAAGTATCCCACCACACACACACACACACAAGTTAAGGCCTTTTGCTGGGAGAAAAAAATGTAAGTGGTAACCGATTGCAAAGGGCTTTAACAATGGTCTAGAATCTAAAGGAATCCTGTGGCTCTTACAAGCCCTAAGATATAACCACATTTGCTCTGATCCCTGAGACAGAGAGAGACTTCTTGAGGATCTCTGTCAAACATTCTTAAAATTACAGTACCCACCTAGGGAAGTAAGAAAACAAATTGACAAAGCCAGATGGGTACCCCAAAGTTATCTACTGTAGGAGAGGCCCAAAACACAAAAACAACAGAATGCCACTAGTCACCCCATACAACCCCCAAGTCAGACCTCTGCAACAGCTCATTAAGGACCTACAGCCTATTCTAAAAGATGATCCCTCACTCTCTCAAGCCTTGGGAGACAGATCTCTCCTCACCTACAGACAGCCACTCAACCTTAAACAGATACTCACCAGCAACTACAGATCTAACAACAGAAACATTAAAACAGGCACACATCCCTGCAACAAACCACATTGCCAACTTTCCCCACATATCTGCACAAAAGATACCATCACAAGTCTTAATCAAGCCAGCTACTCCATCAAAGGCTCATTTACCTGCTCATCTACTGATGTGATCTATATCATCATGTGCCACAAATGCCCCAACACCTTATCCATTGGACAAACAGGACAATCCCTGCTCAAAAGAATAAATGAACACAAACCTGACATCAGAAAGCACAAAACAGAAAAAACAGTTGCTGAGCAGTTCCATCTTTCTAAATCACTCTATAAATGAATTGTTAATGACTGTACTCAGGGACGTCAGTGGGACATCGAGACTTCAAAGAGAAACAGCTGAATTGGAATTAATATGCAAGTCAGATTGTGTGAAAGCAGGATTAAATTGAGACTATGGGTTCTTTTCCCATTACAATAGGTAATTTGACTTCAGTAAAAAAACAACAAGCAGTTGTGTGGCACTTTAAGACTAACAGATTTATTTTTTGCATGAGCTGTCGTGGGAGAAGATCCCACTTCCTCAGATGCTTCGAAGACGGGTGAACTTACAGAAATTTTCTCATGCTATTTCCTATCTCTACTCATTGGAATCTTCTCCCACCAGAGTTAGCGGCTGTAGGCACTTCTTTGGTTCTACCCAGAATAAATACCTCTATCTGAGGTGTGGTAAGGAAATAATTGTTAAGCACAGTCACAGAAAACAGGCTGTAGTGTCAGCAGGCTCCTAGAGCTGGAGACCTCCAATGTCTAAAATATTCTGAAATCCACTAAAATAATCTGAACCTAGAGATATCAGCACAAAGGGCAAACTCCTCTGTGCTGCAGCCTACGTTCCCCAACAACATCACAGGTCTCTCAGGGGATGCCTTGCCCCTATCCACATGTAGATAGTGGAAAGCAGAGCTGTGACCCTTAGAAACTGACAATGTCAGCATTAAATCCCAAAGCCATTCCTTGTAGATTTGTCAAGCAATGTTCTTGCATAGGGCTGCTCTTTTCAGCCTCACTATATCCTTCTTTCCAACATATTTTGGGCCACAGATATTAAATACAAACAATCTAGGATAAAGGAAATAGGTAAATTATCTCCCACATACTAGAACATTAATGTAGTCATACTGATGTAGGTATGTGTGAAGAGCAACATTGTTGTAAGAAATAAACAAATTTATTTTAATCCCAGAGCAACACATCAAGATTCTCTCTGAAAAGAAATAGCAAGGTTTCTTTTTTTAAATAAAAGCTATAAATTTCAGAATATATTAACTAACCAATAAGACATAATAGACAGTGTATTTCTAGGCAATTACTGCATAGTTTTATGAGACATGGAGTCAAAGGCCAAATAAGAAATCACCAGAGACATATAATAATCTCATTTCCCTAGAAGTTAACTGCCTGGAGTATTTTATAATTCAAGGTGAGGTTTAAAAAAAAATAAAAAAAGACTAGTGCATTCATTTAGTGGGCATGTGTCAGTTAATTCACACACAGATCCAAAAGATCCATTTCTACTCAAGAATTTTGAACCCATTTTGCATTTTCGTGGTAAAAGCAAATGAGGCAGAAACCAGCAATATTAAATGCACGCACAAAAGTGTGTCCATATCCCTGCTAAATTAATTAATTTATACAGCAGGGGGCAGCAGGATCCTTCCCCAGAGCTTTGATTCAGGTCTCAATACCCTCCAAATTCTGAAGGCCTAAATGGCTTTTTTAAATCCATCTAACAAACTAGATGGCTCTGTCAGTCTCTTCATTATGAGCTATCAGAGAGGCTTATTCTGTTAGCTCCAGTACTGATATGATTGACAGGATGAAGGCAAGGCATGCTTGGTCGATCCCACGGGGGAGGGGTATCGTGTACTGGTTAAGCCAAAACACACCAGAATGCATAATAGGAAATGACCAGTTATAGCAATAATATACTGTACTAGAGAATTCTCGCAACCCATTTGTTTTCAAAGATCCTTCTTAAGATCTCCTTGCATTTCTGCATAAACTGTTCCATTCTGGCCTTTCGAAAACTAAAGCAAGGGCTTTACAATGTCTGACATTTGTTGAAATTAAGATTTAAATCAAATTAATTTCTATAATAGTGCACAAGCAAAAGTACACATCTTTAAAATTTAATCCTATTTATTTTCATGCTTATGACAAAGGGTTCACCCATTGAAAAATTAATTCATATTTCACATTTTAAATAGAGCATTAAGAAACATCAAAAAGGGCTTCAAAAAGAATTAAGGGGGACAGGAAACAAACCAAAATAACCTACTCCTAAAGTTTGTACTTTGAGAGTCATCCCCTGCAGACTCTGATGCAGCACATACTTCAGACAGTATGTATGTATTTGCACTGGATTTAGAAGTTGCAACAGTGTAAGTGTAAAGATGATTAAACATACATAATTGATATCCTCAAATACTATGTAGCATAAGACAAACCAAATGTCTCTCCATTTTTATGACTACAATGGACATCTTCTGCATGAAAGAGAAGCTGTACTCATAACATTTTAAATACAGGTCTGGAAATGATTAATTTATTTACCTGCGGCAAAGAGCATGACTGCGACTGGTCTGTAGAACCGCCTCCGAGATCCCACACAGATAGAGATTAAACCAACCAGGAAAGCTATGAGAATGATGGCTGCACCGCCAAGAAGCAAAGCAAGAGTTGCTATCTGCCAGTCTAGAAAGAGAAAGAAATAAAGTTGCCTCCAAAAAAAACCAAAACAAAAAAACACCCCCACCTCTCGTCCTGCCCAGGAAAAGATGAACTAAGAAGGGTATAGAGCTTGTATCAAGTCCTGAGGAAACACAGAGCCATTTTTTCCCATTAGTGCAAATCCTATGTCTCATATGATGGATGCACATTAAAAAGCAAATCCTAAAATCATTCCTCAAGATTCAGTTGGCCTCACCGATAATTTTGCCTGAGTAATACTGAGGGGCTGAGTCTAGTTTTGTCCAATTTACAAAAAGAGGACGTTGTTAGGTCAAGATTAGTTAATAGCCCACCCTAAATCACAGATTTCCTTTAACGTAGAATAAAGGATAATAATAGCTTGATTAGCACGAGCAGGTCAAGGCTAACAATCATGAGGAGCCTCATGGGTTCTGATCACCCAGTTTTTGACTGTGAAATGGAAAGTGCCATAGCCACAACTTTTTTTTCCAAGGAAAAAATACACATTCAATAACCTGATTCATAGACCTCAGAGGAAGGAGGGAAACATTAAGATCAAGAATTCATTTTGAATTAAAAATGAAAATAAACCCAGAAATTTCCAAGTGCCACAGTAATGACCAGAATAAGCAGGAGAGCAAATCCTGAAGTCCTCACTTTAGATTTAAATCCTTACTTTGGTAAGGCTCCTAATTAAGACATTGGGAGTTTCACTTAGATACAACTTTAGAATTTGGCCCAGTGATATGTCAAAAGCATATCGGCAGTATGGACTCAAGTATTTCTGTATAGGATAAAATCCACCTCCATGAAAAAGGTCAGCCAGGACTTATGTACCATTTAAATCCTAATTTGAGAGTTTAATCTGGATTTGAGGGATCCTGAGGGCCTTGTGCTGACCACATGCAAAGAAACAGATTTTACCTCTAGTTCCATTACAAAAATGTAGATCAAGCAAGAGGATCAAAGCAACAACTCCAGTCACCTGGAACTAAAAGAGGGACAATCATCAAAACAAATCCCTACTATGGGTTAGTAGGGAGAGAAGGCCTATGGGTACTTTGGACCTCTCACTGCCTGGCACATCTAGTGCTGATTTTTCAGATGAAATGGAATAGCAAAATGTGTGACTGGTACCAAGTTAGTAAAGAACTGATTTAGGACCTCATTCTCAGCAAAAATTTAGAGATTATGAAGTTCACCAGAATAAATCCAAATCAAGGGGAATGTGTTGCTCAAAACCCTTAATTATTTTTTTTCTAAACAGACAAGCAAGCAAAACATGTTAGAAATAAAGCACATTTGGGTTTCCACAATTAGTACATTAGAAAGATGCTTCCTGTATGGATGAAAGAGGAAGCTGTGGAGAAGGAAGTTTGTGAATGCGTTTTTAAATGAAAACAGCCTTTTTTTTTTTTTTGAAAAGGCACATTTGTGTCTTTTGTTGTCATGTTACTTATTTTTATGTATGTATTTTGTTATTTCAATTACTGAAAAACACCCATACAGTATTTCAGACTATTTATTCTATTTTAGTATTTTGTACACAGTAATAGGCAAGGAGGACATGCAGGGGTGTTGCTGCCCCCAAAATAGGTTTGGGGCCGGACCGGGGGCAAGGCCAGAGGGGGCGGGTCCAGGACCGTCCCGAGGGAGGGGCTATCACCCCAGGCCCCACTGTTTGCTGGGTTTGGGGGCGTTCCAGCCCAGGAGGTAAGGTGGGGCAGGCGTGCAGCCGGAGCTCCACAGGGCCCCAGCCACACGCCAGCCTGCCCCGGCCTGCTCCACCCTGCCCCCCTGGGGCGGACTGGCCAGGGGAAGGCCCACATAGCCCAATTGGCCCTGGGCCCTGCCCCCCCCCCCAAGGGATGGCCCTGGGCAGGTTGCCGCCAGAGGGAGACGGCGTTGGGCCGGCAGCGGCCGGGTCTCCGGTCTCCAGGAGATCTGAAGTACTGGCACTGAGACTCAGGGCATGAGCCCCGTGTGCCCAGCGCTAGCAACGTCCCTGAGGACATGCATCTTAGGGCCTGTCAACAATGGTGATGTTTGCAATGCTGTAACTACACAGATGTATTTATGCTGGCATAAATACCTATTAGCATGCAACATATGCATAGTTCACAAACTGGCAGAAAACTATAATACATACACTACACTAAACTAGAGACAGGCTGCCATGAGTTTGTCATGAGTGGAGCATCTCTAGCTAATGGGTCTGCGCCAGTGTAACTATAGAGACACAGTTACATTAGAGAAATGTGCAGCAATGAAGACAGGTTCTTATTGCTGAAGATCCAGAACATGGACTATCTACAGGGTTAGGAACCAGGAATTCTTCAGGTCTTTTACCCAGACGAAGTATACAGTTAAAGAAGTCACTTACCCTCTCTCTGTGTTTTACTCTTCGCAAAATGGAAATATTATCTTATGTTCCTTACAAGAGTGTTTGCTAATTGCTGTGCTCAGACAGATGAATACTAAATCAAGGCTTCAAAGAGAAGCTACTGAAATTGAATTTATTTGCAAATTTGGTTGCATTGCTTCAGGACTTAATAGGGACATTGGATTTTTCTCTCATTACAACAGGTGATTTGACCTCATCTCTCTCTCTATGCTGTTCCCCAGTGTTTGAATCTTTACAAATGCTTTGATTTGCTGTTACAGTGTGACCTGCTCCCATGACTTATAATCCCCTGTATTTACTTCCTCCCATTCTGTAAATTCTCCCATCTTCAAAGCATCTGACAAAATGGGATTTTGCCAACAAAAGCTCATGCAATAAATATATTTGTTAGTCTTTAAGTCTTTGTTAGTCGTCATCCTTGCTTTTGTTTTACTGAACTAGATTAATACGGCTGCCCCTTTGCATCTTAAGAACTGATTGGTTAAAGCTGATATAACTGTGAAAATTTTAAATGAATATAATTTTGGTTAAATGATTATGATGTTACTGATTTATAAGATATGCATCCAGTAACAGAGTGCTGTGCAAAATGAGTACATAAACATAGCAATACCCACAGATATTAAATGGAGGACATCCTGCCAGCTTGAGCCATATAAGAGAAAACTCTCTTCTTAGAAACTGGACAGATACCAAGACAAGACATGCAATTTTTCTCACCCAGAAGGTAAAGCACATGCAAGAGTGCAAGTATAAATCAACTGCACACATCCATGGAGAAGCTAAGGAAATTAAAATTTTAATGCTTACAAATAAGAAGAGATTACATGCTATCTTCAGGCTGATCAGAGACCAGCAAGTCTCCTTAAATTAAGGCATTTGGCACTGGAGCTGCAAGAATGTTACTGCTTTCCAAATGGATTGCAAATAGCTAATAGATGATGCAGGAAGACCAATCAAGTGGCACCAACAGTTCAAGCAGAAGATGTGAGCATGGGTTAAAATCTTAGCCACTAGTTAAGATACATTATGGAATCTGATACCACCATCTTTCATTACTGATGTGGGCTGTAAATGGACAAATAATTGTTGAAAAACACTCACTTTCTCAACTAAAAAGATTTGCACTAATCAAGTGGAATTAATTTCTAGGATGTGGGGACTGAGACTATGGTATTGACAGTAAATTCAGAACAGAAAAAATTCAGCTTTGTCTGTTCATTAGCAAATGTTATATGTGGGGCAATTAGTTTAACTACACAGGTAGTATTCCAGACTGACATATACCAGGGGAGTGGTGGGAATTTCCAGCAGAGACAGTCTCTTTTGCATCTTGATTCAGAGTCTCCACTCACAGGGTTAAACAGAAACATTAATTTTTAAGCAAAGCTCTCTATTGGAATCAACAGGGAGTTCTACTTAAAAACTGATAGCACAATATGAAAACAGAATCAAGTTATATGCAGACTACAAAATAATCCTGGGTTGAGATATGCAGAGAGGACTAAAAAGACTGGTGTACCAAAATCCCTTTAGAAAAGTCTCAGTCCTCAAGTTTTGAAGGCTATTTCAGCTAGTGACAAAGGAAAGCTGAAATGGGACTTACTGAATGTGGGATTTCAGAGCTGTCTGCACAGAGTGGAATCTCATCTCACATTTACAATAATATCTTTAAAAGAAATATGTAAGTTGTTGAGCTTCTTTTACACACACACAATTTTAAAAAGCAGAGGTTTTTATAATACATATATGTTTGTTTTTATAAGAAACTTTTGTTTATACTATATGTATCTACAGAATTAAAGGGGAACTATTCATAATAAATGTAGGCACAGCAAGAACAGCAGTTAACAATAGCAGGATTTCTTCTCTTTATGTCCTCTATCTAGATGACTAGTACATACAGAGTTGGTGTCACATGAATGTATTACCACTACAAAATAAAAGAATATAAAATTCTTTTTTAAGCTTTCTTACTTCAAATAAACATATCTGAAATCATTAAGAGTGATGACCTCCTATATTAGACTATAAAGTCTAGTTCAGAGATATGCAAAATATTTCCTCAAAGACTTAAGACCTGATCTTGCAAACATACACAAGGTGTTCTTTGTATCTGTGAGTAGTTCCTGAAGTTCAATGGGATTACTTACATGTCTAAATTGAAGCATTTGACTGAAAGTTTGAAAACTGGACCTTACTAACCAGTATTAGTTTTAGTCATTTTGAAACACAATGCACTTACATGGTAGTAGGACAGTACAACATAGCAAGATACGGAACACTACATAACAACTACCACAGCAAGGCTTTGATGACTACAACAGAGTTGTTTGAAACTGTGCTAGTCTTTTCACTATTACTAAATGGGAGATACATAATTTGGGACTTAAAAGAATAGTGACCTCAAACTTGAACCTAAATGTAGATATTTGGATATTGAAAGAGTAGGTTTTTTTTAAAAAAAAAAATCAAAACTCAATAAAAATATTTCCAGGTTTTTTTTTTTTTAATTCAATAGAAATAACTATTTTCACTCAGTGTTTGTACCCCAAACACTGCAAAACTGAGACCATGAAACTGGTGATGAACAAAAGTTAAACTGACAACTGATTTTCATTGGACAAACAAATACAATGCAGGAAGTAAAATTCTTTCACTTTTGAACATCTAAATTGTTGTAACACATGAACAATTATTAAATTAACTGTCCTTTCCTTCTCACATGCATGATCACAATTAACAAACCTTCCTTTATGTAACTGGATGTTTCTCATGAAAGGCTCCAAAAGGATAACCGTTGTAGTGTAGTTCAGCAAAACAAACAGAGTCCTGTGAACTTAAAACTAACAAATGTATTTATACATAAATAATTTATAACACAAATTTAATAAATAATAATAATAGATAATGTATCTATAATATAATAGATTTGTTAATCTTTAATACCACAGGACTGTTTGTTCTCATGAAAGTCCCCAGGGATAGGGGAATTACAACACCCATCAGCTCCCTCCTACTGCGCATCTCCTTTTGCCTGGCCAGGAAAAGGGAATGGTCTTGACCCAGAAAGTTGCTAGGTTCCATTTGGATGTAGCAGCTAAGTGGCCAGAGAGGAAGCCAGGGAAGTTGAAGCATCAGGCTGCATGGCTAACCAGGAGTTGCAGAGAGGAATCCGTATGCAGAGTCACCTGGGGAAGAGGCTGGGATGGTGGATGATTCAGCTTGGCACAGATCTGCATGGGACCTATGGGAACGAGGCAGCAGCTGGGCAGAGAGCCAGTGCAGAGGAACCCCATGAGACAATGAACCTGGCCTAGAATCCTGCAAGCTCCTATGTCCTAGAATAGACACTGGACTGGAGACGGCGCCCCAGGCTCTAGTCATGTAGACTCTCAATGTGACTGTTCAGGAGCCCAAACAAGAACTGCTATTGCTCACTTGAACTGTAAGGGTATGTCTACACTTGCAAGTTAGTTCAAATTAAGGAGGCCTAATTTAAAATAACTTAGTACGTGTCTACACTAGGCTTTCATTAGTTCGAATTAAGGAATTCCTTAATTCGAACTAATGAAAGCTTAGTTCGAATTAGAAAGACCTGACGGTTAGTTTGAACTAAGGCCTTACTTTGATCCTTGGTTCAAACTAAGGATGGTATAGACCAATGTTCCCTCTAAGGGGAGAGGGCAGCTGAGCAACTCTGGTTGCTCGCTGCGCTCCCCCTCCCCCCC
>ML681989.1:46968167-46999659 GCA_007922195.1 Podocnemis expansa
CCGGGCCAGAGAAGCTCTACAGAGCATGCCCAGATTTTCTGGGCATGCTCCGTTAGAGCTTCTCTGGGCGGGAGTTTTTAAAACTCCCAGCCCCAGAGGAGTTCTGTGTAGGGACTCTGGCTGCTGGCAGTGCGCTGCTGGCAGCCTTCGCTGTGCTGGCGGCTGTGGTGGGCTGCGCTGCAGCGCGCCAGCGCAGCTTAGAGGGAACATTGACAACCCTTAGTTCGAATTTATTAAATTCATATTAAGGGCAGTTAGTTCGAATTAACAAAGTGGACTAATTTGACTTAACGTTAAGTCAAATTATTCCACTTTGTTAATTTGAACTAATAAGTTCAAATTTAGTTCAAACTAAAATCAAACTTATTAGTTTGAATTAACAAATTTGAACGAACTTTTCCTAGTGCAGACACAGCCTACCATATATACTCATTTATAAGCCGAGATTTTTATGCTTGAAAATTGCCTTGAAAACAGGCACTTGGCTTATACACAGGTCATATAGCAGCCAGGAGCACCAGCCCAAGAGTTTTAAGTCTCCAGCCCTGAGCATATACTGAGCATGCTCAGGACTGGAACCCCAGCAAGTAGCCAGAGCGGCCATGTTGGGGAGCCAGCCCCGGCCAGGGTTCAAGTAAGGAGCGGGACCCTGGTGTCTGGAGCTGCCAGGTAAGGGGACTTGCGGGGAGGTCGGCTCAGGGAAGCAGCAACATGGCCTGGGTGTTGGGGACAGTGGGAAAAACGGTGGCAGTTCCTGGGGGTTAGGGAGGGTGTTGGGGATGGGGAGGGAAGTGGTGGAATGGACCAGAGGCTCGGGTGAGGGGTGTTGGGGACATCAGGGGAAGCGGTGCCAGTTCCTGGGGGGTCAAAAGAGGTGTTGGGGACAGTGGAAGAAGTGGCAGCCGTTCCCAGGTGTTAGCAAGGGTGTCAGGGACAGCAGGGGAAGTGGTGGTATGGCCCAGGGATTTGGAGTGGTGATGAGGAAGCGGGAGAAAGTGGGGGAAGGTCCCAGGGGCTGCAGGGGTGTTCGGAAGGTGGGAGAAAGCAGTGGCATGGCCTGGGGGTTAGGGGTGATGTCGGGGAGGCCAGGGAAAATGGCAGCAGGCCTGGGGGTTAGTGAGGGTGTCTGGGACTCTGGGGGAAGCCAGCAGCACAGGCTGGGGGAGTTAGGGGCCCAAGGCCACAAGTGGACCTCAGCTTACATGCAGGTCACCCATTTTTGGAAATCAGAATGGGAGGGGGATGTAAGCTTATGCATGGATCGGCTTATACATGGAGTATATAAGGCAACTGTTTAAGGTTCTGTACATCAGGTATCTGCAACATTTCCCTTTCCTGCCAGTCCTAGTAAAATGTCCCTTCCTTTAGCTATGAATCTGAGGGGTTACTGTGTCCCACCAGGGTCCTTCTTGCACATAGAAAGCCTAACAGTACCAAGAGCACTTGCCTCCAATGTTCCCTCTAACCTGTGCGGCTGCACAGCCCCCAGCAATGCCTGGTGCAGGAAATGCTGCCAGCCACACACGGCCAGCAGCTGCAGTCCCTGCCCGGAGAGCTCCTCTGAGCTGGGAGTTTTTAAAACTCCTGCTCAGAGTAAGCTCTCACTGAGCATGTGCAGACTCTCTGCACATACTCAGTGAGAGCTCCTCCAACCGAAGGAGTGGCCAGGAGCCAGGCCATGCCACTCCTGCAGCCAGGTAAGGGAGTCCTAATCATCCCCATTCCAACTCCCAGGGGGTGAGGAACAGGAGGGGGCATAGACTGTCAGGGATGGATGCTGCTCCGCCCGCCTAGCCTCCCTGCAGTGGGGCGGAGCAGCCCAGCCCAGCCTAACCCCAGCCGGCCACATCTCCCTGGGGGGACAAAGGGCGCTGAGCTCTGGCATGCAGGGTCAGGGCCCTGGAGTGGCTCGCTCCCAAAGAGTTTAGGCCACTTCGTTCCTGGCCCCCCTGGCCTGAATGGGCCTGATCCATGGGGCAAAGTGGCCCAAACTCTTTGGGGGCAGGCTGCTCCAGGGCCCCGACCCTGCATGCTGGAGCTCAGCGCCAACTCCTCCACCCCTGGGGAGGCGTGGCTGGCTGGGGGTAGGCTGGGCTGGGCTGCTCCGCCCCACTGCCAGGAGGCTGGGCAGGCAGCAGAGCTTGTGGCCCTGGTGGTCTGCGGCACCCCGCTCCCCTGTCACAGGGAGTGCAGGTTTGGGCAGGATCGGGCCACCATGGGGGGCAGGATCGGGCAAGAGTGGGGGGCGTGCCGTGAGCAACCTATGTTGCTCAGCTGTGTTCAGGTCTTATAGGGAACATTGCTTGCCTCCATGTTGTGATGTGCCAGCACACTGGGTTTGGGGTACCAAACAGCCCCAATAACTATACTTCTTTCAATGCATGCCTAGTGATGTATTTGAAAATCTAGACGTAGATTCATGTGTTTAAGGAGAGGTACTGTAACATGACATAAGAAATAATCAGCCCTGCACCCACTAATCTTGGTTGGTGTTTTTATAAAAAAAAACAGATTATTCACATTGCAAAATTCTGATAGCCCCTAAAATAGTAAAGTTTATGTGATTTTTAATTATAATTTCATAAATATTTTCACCACCGGGAACATACCATGCAAAACAAAAATGAGCCTTAAGCATAAAAAAAAATAAAAATAAGTAGTCTTAGCCTCTTTCAAAGTACTTATTTATTTGCAACTCATGTTTAAGTCTTTCCCTTTTCCTATCTATGGATAGCTTCAGCTGCATATCTATTTAGATTTTCTGGCAGTTCCTTAGCTATTTATAAGTAGTGTTAATTTGACCTTGAAAAGTGTCACTCTCCCCCTGCTATCCCCTAAGAGAAGTGAACCTAAGCATTCAGCTGTATCTTTATTCTTAATTTAAAATAGCTTTATCTGCTCTATTCCTTTGCCAAAATAATACTTCACTATTAGGATAACATCAGCAGAAGTCATAAAAGAAGAATAAAATGTCTCAAAGCTCCAAGAATAAAAAATGTATTTCCTTTTAATAAATAGGTCATTCACTCTTAATGTATGAAAGAGCCATGCAAATGCTTTTTGCTGTCAAGTGCTTTAATGTTTTGGTACATTCCTGAAAAACAAAATATTTTTTTCTCTCAGCAGAATCCTGAATTGAAGGTGACTGTGCAAATCAATAGTATACTAAATACTAACATATTGTAGCTTTTTCAAATACTGTAAGTAACCTTAGTTAACCTCCTTCAAAAAAACAAGGTAAAGTCAAGGATGGTTCTTTTGATTTATGCAAAAGTTCTCCATTGAGCCCTATCCTTGTAAGGAATTAAATAAGAGAAATTATTTGTGTCATGGTGACAGTGGTAATGAAGCGCAGGAAAAATTTCTTTCTTCTGGTCCTGAACAAGAAATGTTATTTGAATAAGGAAAACAGCATTTTTTTCTAGAAGTATTTTCTCTGCTTCTCTGAAGACCTTCTAACTAGAATATTTCCCAGCCATCTCCTGTTTAGCATCCTCTTTACAAGTTTAGAACAACAGTACACTGCCTCAAAGTTTGTAATACAGAATTTAAACCCATAAATGATGAACCTGAAAGAATGTGCCAAGTGAAATGAAGAAAAATTATTGATACACATACACAAGATGAAAAACAAATTAAGTATAACCCACTGAATGTCACAGCAATTAACTAGTAAAGTAAACAAGATGAGATATTTCTAATTACTTTAAAATTTCAAAGTGGTTTGTACGGTTATAAATAGCTATACACCTCTCTTTTTCTACATTTATAACCCTCCAAAAACATAACCATAAAGAAACAAATGATCATTAAAGCAAAACATAAGGTAGACTGTACATTCTAAAAACTTATCTGACCAGCAAACTTGTCTTCTCTTTTCTCCATATGCAAAAACTAAGGTGCCAGGCCTCATTCTCTTTTCATACCCATGAAGATCAAGAGTAACTCCACTGACTTTGTCTAAAACAGTGATCTCTAACCTTTTCCTTTATGAGGACTCTACATCATCATCAAAAGCTTTGTGGACCACCACGTAAGCAAGCTGTTTTAAACATTTTTAACACAGCCTATGGCTGATGGGAGTCAAACTTGTATACCTAGGAGTATTAAAACTGTGCTATTACACAAGGATGTTTGTGAAGTAAATTACATTGCAAATAATAATGTAAATAGAAAATTAAACGTAAGAGGTACATCGGATTACTCTTTGTGGACCCCCAGTGGTCCACAGACCACAGGTTGGGAACCACTGGTCTAAAAGGAATTTGATGACCACCACAATGTTCTTGGGGTGAAATTAATCTACCCACATAGAGCTAAGGTGTCTGGGCTCTATGTGGGTGGAGAATAGGAACAATTGGAAAATTTATTTGGACTTTGTGCAGGCAGAGTGCAGACCTTAGGGATGTGAAATTCACTACCGCCTTTCTGCTCTTCTCAAGCAAAAGCCAGGACATGGGTCTGCTATGAATCTGCCTTCTTGGGCTATGAATGTAAGAGATTGGGGGTTGCCAAAATCAAAACAATGCTGGATTTATTTATGACTCTCTTCCCAGAGACACTTCATACATTTTGCAGAGGTAAACGAATACCCCTGTAAAGCCACACCACCAGCAAACCTCCATGGCAGTCCCTTGCACAGGTGCTTCGTGTCACAGATGACTTTTCTGTGCTCTTTAGGTGCTTATATTGTTCCCATCACCCTGTATCATTGCTGCTGCCCCTTTGATCTTTGCATATTTTTATCAGATTCTTACATTTCAGAAATTTTACCTAAGGCCAATCCTGTCTACATGAAACCACTGTTTGAACTAAAGCTACTGTGGCTGCATAATTTTTTTTTTAAGGGTAGAATACAAATATTTTGTTGAGTCATTGCTCTGTTTGTGACACAAAACTGAATTTTGGCACTCAGTAGTTATCTAAGTCCAGAGAAGTGCTGAATGCATCCACTCATGGGAAAATACAGAAGTATTTTTATAAACCAAATATCTAACACCACCAAGTTCTCCTGCTATCTTGGAACAAGTAAACTTTGAGGCAATAACCATTTGATTATACATCAAACTCCAAATAAGGCATATTAAAAGATACATCTCTATTAACTGAACAAAATATCCCAGAATTAATTTTTATACTTAAGACTCATAGCTAAAGGGTGGAGAGTCACCACTTTACTCACAAAGGTCCAAATGTTACTTGCATTACTCACATGAAATGACAATTAAGGTCCCCATTCTACAAACTGCTGTTGTGATCATTGAGCCTACAAATATAGCTTAACTGTGTGCTAAAGCATAAAAAAAAATTGTAAAACAGTGCAATAACCTAAACAAACATACTTTGATGACAAATGTTGTGAAAGGGAGACAAAAAAAAACCTGTTAAAAATATATTTCTTAGTCTTTTAAGTGCCACAGGACTCCTTGTTTGTTTTTTTAAAAAAATAAATTAATCCCCCTCCCCAAAAGGTCTGCTTATATTATTAAAAACTGTGTTGAAATCACAGTATATGAGAAAATGAGAACTAAAATCTTAGTAAATGAGAAAAGTATAAAACCAGAGATCAGTGAAATAAAATTTGAACTCAGAGATTAGTCTAAGACAAAATAATGAGGGGATAAGCTATTCTATCCATTACTCCCTTTATAGGCGCTGAAACAAAGGGACTTGGGGGGGGAGGGGTTGAAAAATAGGAGGAGGCTACTGAAGTGATCTTCACAGTCATCCGGACCATTTCCTCTAATCCAAACCTTCTTCATCCTAGTTCTGAGAGAAATCCTGAATAGATCAGACCAGAAAGAGAGACCCAGATGACAATGCTACCTCTGCTGGCTCCAGCTTATCCAGAACACCCCCCAGATGCATTGCTTAATTTGCAATGATAGAGGGCCAGGGCTCAAGCAATTTTCTTTTTTTACTTTCAGAACTGGCATGGTATGCCCAGAGGTGCCAGAGCTATGAACTACTAAGTCATAGAAGTGATGGGGCTGAGCCCTGCTGGCAGGAGCATCGCTGATGCCTGACATACGGGTCACATACCCCAAGTCCCAGCACCAGTGCTCTGAATGTCTGGGGTGCCCACTGCCTCTCCTGGCCCTGGCCCTGGCCCCGGCCCCGACCAGGTATCTGGGCCCAGGTTGGCTGTGGTGGCATCCGCCTCTCCCAGCTGGCTAGCAGGATCTGGGCCGGCCACGGGGCACCTGCCACTCCTGGGCTGGGCTGCCCATGGCAGGCACTGTCTCACCTGGCCCCAGCCCCAGCCTGGGATCGGGGGCCAGGCTGGCAGCAGCAGGAGCCCGGGGCTCCATGTGCAGATCGGTGGCAGAGGACGGGGCCCAAGCCCAGGCCCCAGGTCTTTCCCTGGAGCAATGATGCTCCTGCCAGCTGGGATGAAATAGAATTGGATTCTAACAGTAGCAACTTCAGCCCATCTTTAAGCAACAACTTCTCTTTTCCTCAGGACAGTTACTACCATATTTAACACCATGAGAGAGACTATCAAGTAGGGTTTTTTGTTTGTTGCCCTTTGTAGATTCTCTTAAATTAAATGGAAGAGACTAAGGAATGCTGTTCAAATAGAAGTCTTATTTTACATTTCAAATCAGAGTGTATAAAAACCAATGATTTAAAATAAAGTAAAAAAAAATGAAATTTCTCTCTCCTCTAGAAAATAACAGTCACAGTTAAAACTCATCACAAACATGCTAATACTACACTTACAGTCTCATAAAAATTATTTAGTGGCTCGAACCTGCCCAGCTGAACTACCAGTTCTTGCTTCTTGGAAGTTCTGGGCTTTTGTTTTCTATTTCTCAGTAGACAAAAGTCACATGTGTGAAGACAGGGGATGGATAGGATTGTTGTTGTTCTGTGATTATGTGGCAGTGGAGCTAGGCCAAGCAAGGCAGAACTCTTAGTTAGGACACTGGCTCAGAGACAGAGGTTTATTCTACACTGAGGGCTCAGGCTGACCTACCAGCAGTTACCTCACACTTCAACTGTGTGTTTACACACTCACATGAGTGAAAATGAGCATTAAGCAGGGCTGGAAGTCAGTGTCGTAAGTCCACCTCTGCAAGAGGCATAGCTCCCCGTTTGACCTTAATAAACCAAGTGTGCATGAATGTCTACAAATCATAAACCTTCATTGGCTGAAGGACCTATCCCAGAATTCTGCCGCAGCTGCACCTTTTGCCACATCACCAGAAAGCCCCCCCCCCCCCCCATGCCCGAGAAGGTCTGATCACCGTTTTCTGTCTAGACACAACGGAGAGCTTAGCAAACCTGCCCCAGTGTGGTGAGGAATCTCTCTCTCTCTCTCTCTCTCTCTCTCACTGTGTGTGTGTGCATGTGTGGGAGAGACAGAGAGAGGAATCAGCCCAACGTTGTGTTGCGCCTGGATGACCTTCAGGAAGAACACTGTTCAGACGCCAGTCCCATGCACTGTCACTTGAGGAGGAGGAGGAGGAGGGGCAGAACACAACATGTGCTTGCCTCCACCCCCAGCACAGTAACTACTCTACTGAGCCTGGGGAACCCTGCTGTGTAACCCCTCACCCAGCTCCAGGTCCTCCCTCCACCACTGCGGGACTCTGTGGCCTGCATCTGGTGCAGGGCTCCCCTTCCCCTGGACTCTGTGACCCCCCCTTCACCACCAGGGACCCTGCAGCCCACACCCAGCTCAGCGCCCCCCAGAGCCCAGCAACAGCTCTTTCCCTCCATTAGGGCCACTGCATACTGCAGTCTGCTATGCAGGCCAGGCTGCCTGTGCTGAAGAGAGAAGGATTAAAGTTTTCTCTGCCTTGGCTAAGTGAAGCAGCTCGGGGGCTGGCAGGTCTTCTCTCGCTGCTACTAGCAGATCCATTCCAGGCAGCAGACACAAGCTGAGGAGCTGAATCACTGGAACAGGCAGCAGCTCCGGGGCTGGATAAGAGCCCTTGGCGGGCCAGATCTGGCCCCTGAGTCTGGAAGTTTGACACCCCTGCAGTGTAGAAAAAACCTAAATGTGTTCGAAACATTGTCAGTAACCCTGTGGAGGAGTTGAGCAGGCTCCATCCCTGCAACATATACACTGCAGGAAAAAAACATTTCTTGTTTCTCTGTGAGGAGGGGAGGGAGGCATTGCATCACGCTAGGACAGCTGACTTCCCACAAGCCCCAGAGCTTTGTTGCACTGTGCGATACCTACCCATAATGCCAATGTTTCTAAAGTGGAAGTAACAGCCAGCAGTGGGGACGCAAGACGCCAGAGCATGGAATGAGGTGTGGCCATTCCCCTCTGGTTTTATTATGCAGACTTCTTAATGTCAACATTAAATGGCACTCGAGTGTAGACATACCCAGAGAGACAGAATGGGTGTAGGCAGAGTAGAAAGGAAAAGTGGAGTGGACTAGAAAGAAAAAGGGAAGACATTGAGTACAAATACAGCCAGGGCCATCTTAGGGAGACACGGTCTGGGGCCGATCAGCCTGTATGAGGGGCCCCCCACTCCTCCCAGACTGGGGGAACAGGTCAGGCCAGCCCAGAGGCCAAGCCCAACGCTCCACCCTCGCCTGGGCTGGCCACTCTGCCCCCAAGGCAGAACAGCCAGCCTACGGGTGGGGTGGGAGACCGGAGCCTGGCCTCTGGGCCCGCTGGGGGTGGGGAGGGCTGACTCAAAGGCTGGCTTCTGTGCTCCCACGCTGCCCTTTGGCTTCCCACCAAAGGCAGCAGGGCAGAGGTGAGGGATGGCATAGCAGTGGGGGGCAGCAGTGCAGGCCCCAGGCCTCCCTAATAGAGGCAAGGCAGCGCAAGGCTCACAGAACTGCAGGACCCAGAGAGAGTTTCCTGCCCCCCCCGGGACAGCTTTGCACACAGCTTCCTATAGTTCCCCACACTTTTGGCCCCCCCCCCCCCCCCCCCAAAAAAAAAAAACCAAAAAAACACCCATCATGGCTTCTGCCTGTTTGGCATTATTCACTGAAAACTACAAAATTGACTGGGAACTGAAAAAGCAAGAGAACTCATATTTGTGTTTCAGTCTACAAATAAAAATGACAATGGAAATAGGAAAGATGAGAGCGGGTTGTAGAAGTTCTAATGACAGTGTACACTCAGTCTTGCAATAAGTTGTCTGTTAAAGTTAATAAAATTTGGAAGTTTAAGGACAATCAGTAGCCAGCAACTCAGAATACTGCTGCAATTGCAAATGTGAAACATGTACTCCTATTGCATGTGTGTGTGTTTTAGTTCTTACCATTCCGAATGCACTACTCCTGTATCTGCAGCTTGACAGAGGCAATGTGTTATGTACTATTCCCTAAATTAATAAAAATCAAGTTATTTAAAAAATTACACAAAATATACCTTCCTAGATGTTATAAAATGCTGTAGTGAGTTGTAAATCAATGTGCTTTATTGATCAGATTTGCACCACTGTTTAAAAAATTGTGAAGATATATCTGTCAGTGGGTGACTTGACTTAAATCAATGATTTTCCCTTTGTGATTTTAATTATGATTTAAATCAATCCACCTGTCCAAATATTTTCCTTATTTTCTGTACCTTTAATAAAATGTTAAAAAGAACTGTTAATGGTATATTTGCGATGGTATTAGACTCCTAGAGACTCATCTCTTGATGGCCAGCCCTGTATATGATTTAACATGTTTTAATGTTCAACACAGATTGGGTTTTAATCACACCTTTGGCCCACTTATTCATTAATACAGCACTGCTCCCTACACAGAACTCTGTGCTCATACAGAACAGGACTGCAGTCAATGAAGAAGCACGCAGGGGTCCATTTCCACAAAGCGGCTTACAGGATCAGTTAAGTTCACCCATCTTCGAAGCATCTGAGGAAGTGGGATCTTCTCCCACGAAAGCTCATGCAAAAAATAAATCTGTTAGTCTTAAAGTGCCACACAACTGCTTGTTGTTTTTTTACTGGACTAGACTAACACGGCTATCCCTTTGGAAACTTACAGGATCAGGGCCTAAGTCAATAGGAGTTTCATGCAACACAAGCAGGATTTATGGTACAATTTTCAAAAGCAAATAGGTGGCTTATGAGCCTAAGTCCCACTGATTTTCAAGTAGACTTAGAATATATCTGCATTCAGGGGGTGTTACTGCAGCTTGTGTAGACATGACCAAAATAACTTTAATTGTTTATCCTTAGACTTAATAGAAGAAAGTCCAATCTATCCAAAATATATTAACATTTAATAGTTGGTAAATAAGCCTGATTTGTATATTTAAAAAAATAAATGGGTCCAGAATGCACAGGTTTACAGGTATATGAACATCTTGAGATGTAACATGCACTTGCTTACCTGGCCATTGATGTATTGCTCCCGAGCAAAGTCAAAAATTTTATGTAATTAAAAAAAAATTACAGAACGAATTGAAGAGTTTTATTTTTAGGCCAGCTGCTCTCTTTTTCTAATCTCACTGAATACAAGATTCTAAGGCCACATGGAACTATTCTTTAGATAAGGAGGAAGAAAGTATTTATCAGATGAAAGATCATCTCTACCTGATGTCAAATACTTAACTTTTTTTTTTTTTAAATGTGCTATTTATAAGACATCTTAGCCAGCAATCTTTATGCTACCACAAGACAAGCACAGAATTACAGGAAATCATGTAATCTATCATTTATTCTCCATGTAATGTATGCCTGGGAATTTTCTGCACTGGATTCATGATCTTGCTCTGATTCATACAGGCTGTTCACTGTGTTAAAACTAATTACTGGACATTCAATCCAACAATTATAGAAACCTTAGAATTGTATGCAGCTAGTAGAGAGGAAGGGAGGGAGGCAAGTAAAGGTGTTAAGACATACTTTTCAAAATAAAAAGAATAATCTCTCTTTTTCTGAGCTCTTATATACACACCACTGCATCTGGCTTATAAAAGTTTTCAACAATTCCAAATGGGGGCAGGGAGAAATACACTTAACATTCTAACTTGAATGTCATTATTTGCCAGAATTACTAGTGTGCTTAAAACTAATTGGCATTTTTATAACATTTTAAAAAACTTATTCTAATGTACCTTCTGAAAAAATGATTAGCACTTCAAAATCACTCAAAGAACATTTTACATCAAAATGGTGGTTTTTATATTACTAATCTGCAGCAAACAAAAAATGCATAAAGCAATACAACCTGACAGACTCTTGCTTCCTCCTGCTTGTTAGATTGGATCCTATATGATCATCTTTGGTCAAGGTTACAGTCCACTTGGTTCTAAATATAAATCTCATCAAATATTTAACTGCTTACATTATCACTAGCATTAAGAGCATCTTAAATTTCTGCAATCAGATTTTCTTTTAAAATAAGCTTACTCTTCTATCAAAGTGTGCATTATAATTTTAAAAGTGATAATGCACAAAAGCAGTTATGGTAATGTGAAGTAGGTTGGAGACAGGCTATTGAACATATCTTTGTTACTTTAAAAAAAAAAAAAAAAAGGATGTGTTTATTTGACTACATGCACACTCATCCCTTGGGTGTTTGCTGTAGCAGGGTATTGCTGGGTTACAGGTACAGACTCTCCACCAGGGTGATCAGTGAATCTTTGCCTCCTTCACCTCAAAAGGCCTGATACAATGTGTTTCGTAATATACTGCACCGGGAACACACATGACCTAGAAGAAAAGGTCCTGAGTGTTAATCCTGTTTCTGTTAGTCTGACTAGTCTCAGAAAAGTCAATATGACTCAGACTTCCATAAAACAGAGAACATACTTATACTATGGGGCTGCTGTGATGATTACGCAGTTAGTGCAGGAGTGGGCAAAACATAGCCCAGAGCTGTAACTACAGCGGGGCAAACAGGGCTTCACCCTGGGAGCAGCTCAATAGAGCTGCTTTATTAAAGGACACCTTTCGCGCTGCTGGCCCCAAGCACTGTTAACTGCAAGGGGTACGTTCTGATCAGAATGCGCTCCAGGCGCCAGAACAGAGCATTATGGTTCTGATGTGGCCCGTGGGCTGGATCCAGCCCACCAGATATCCCCCTCCCTCACCAACCCCGCCCCAGGGCCGACTCTCTGCCACTCCCCCATCTGGCTCACCTAACCCCTCCCCACCAGCTCTTCACTGCCACATCAGCACACCTGTGAATATTACTGTCCACTTGAGCTAGTGATTCTAAGGCACTCCGAATATGTTTCAGGTACTATATAAATGCTAATTATTGCTAACAGAACTTCATTGATGGAAAATTTGAAGAAAGTCTTGTTTTTTTTTTTTGTTTTTTTTTTAACTTTTGTACGAGTTCACATAAACTGCCAATTTAGGAAAGATGAGCTTGTTGAAGGGCAGATTAAATAACACAACAGGTCCCTTAGCTCCAACTTGGATCCTGTATTACTGTTTAGGGATTAATGTTTCTCTACCACTGCAAGAAAAGAATGCTGATCCCCCACTCCCCCCCCATACATCAGCCTTATTCCTTGGAGGAAGTGGGGAAAAATATGTTCTGGAATTATAGAAATCTGCAAAAAAACAAAAAAATCACTAAAAATCCATTTTCTGTCAAGTCAGAAGAGAGAAATATGCTGCACCAGTATTTTATTTTGTTTAATATATAACCTATTTGGATACATCAGTGAAGTACAAGAATTTTCATATTAGTTACAGGACTAAGTATAAATTTTTAATTCCTGTTCCACTATCTGTTTTACACTTAAAATAATTACATTTGTTCTGTTCATCTTACTTTATAGCAAGCTAGACAGGAGTATCATAGTGACTACCCATCTTGCTGAGCATTTTGCAAATATGCAGCAATGTCAACTTGCTTAAAACAAAGATCCGTATCTTCCCAGGAGAAAGTCATTTTTGAGCTAGCAACTGTGCTGTGGAACAACTGCTCAGATTTAAAATAAGCATATATGTGATCCAAGACTACTGAAGCAAGTTAATTTAGAAATTTTCATCTTGTGTACAATTCAGGTCAAACTCATTCAAGTGACTTGACACTAAACAAGGACAGTCAATGCCACTTTGCTTTTTAAGAACAGTTTATTATAACAATATGATTTGAAGCAGACATTTAAATAACCTTTAATATGCACTATCTTCCAACTTAAGGATGGACTATCATCTTATCTTTAATGTCTTCAGATTACTAAATTTAAAGATCTATAAAGACCTTGTTGTAATTGGGTTGTTTTGTCTTTAAACCTTAATGGAAGCTTGTAAACTGTACTTTTCTTAAAAGAAATTAAACACTACAAAACCATGTAGTAAGATGGCTTACTAAAAAAAAGAATATATATGTGCCCTAAACCAGTAAGGGATAATCCTTTAACTATATTTATTCATATTCATACAAATTTGTATGTGTATTATTGGTGCAATAAGCCATAATGCTTCCCAAGGAGCCATTTTGTTCTATGTAATATACATGCATATATTTAAACCAAAATATACGTTTACCTGATACAAATGGTTCCTTCAGAACTGAGCTGTCTGATGATTTATATTTATAAATTTTTGATTTGACATATTGTAATGGCTATGGTGTGTTTAAAAAAAAAAGTTCACCGTATAGTTCTGCAGCAGGGGTCCTGAGAACAGTTATATAGATTTACCATATAGTTGTATAAAAATGCATTCAATTACACAGAAATGTCATGAGAAATTGTGTGCATGCTCAGTAATCCCCATGAACTTCCTGTTGTCTTAAACACATTAAAATGTAAGGGCCTAACCCACACCAGAACAACAATCTGCAAGATTCTCTTTAAAAACATAGCTAAAGAAAACATCCAAATCCTGTAAATCCTTGGGTTTAGTTCACCATTAAAAAAAATGAGCAGTGGCTTCTTTTTTAAAATATGCAGAACATTTTAAGCCCTGCATGTTAAGCTTTCGCCCCAGACAAACCTGTATTGCAGCACAACTCCTAAAATACTAATTGGCATGATCAGCTCTTGTAATTTTATTATAAGTCATGTGATATTTGGTGCTTTTCCTTAAAAGACTTGGAGATGAAGGAATAGGTAAATGCCAAAGGGGTAGCCCTGTTAGTGTATTTCAACAAAATAAACAAGGATTCCTGTAGCACTCTATCTCAACTTTCATTTGAAAACTAACTTAAAGTTCTAACAGTCAAGGTTGAAGAGAAAAGTTTGAAGATGTGACAACTGAATCCTAAAGATTCAAAAACCAGGAGGCAAATACAAAGAAATTCAAAATGGATCTATAGTTAGAAAAAAAAATTAAAAAAAATCAGTGCTTTGTAATCCAATCTCATGACTTTGCTGTCTTGAATCATGATTTTTGAGCACATAGGGTTGGCAATATGAGGAAGTGTTCATTCACAAACATGAAGTATAACAATGGTAAGAAAGAATCCTCAAGAATAGATGTATACTGTATGCCAAACAATGGAAGAACTGGTATGGAGGAAACTGGGGAAAAGGATTTTTTTCAGCTTTGGATACCCTAAGCCTAGCTATGACAAAAGTTTCCTTATACTATTTACCGTATTCTTCATGTAGTAACAAAGTGCACTTGAAATAGTAAGCAAGAACACACAATATTATGAAATATTGGTCTGATCCAAGTCTCACTGAATGTAGTGGGAGCCTTTCCATAGACTTTAATGAACTGTATCTGGCTCTAAAGAGGGGTGGGGATGGGAGAGAACAGCACTTTTTCTCATATTTCGGGTTCTCTTTGAGAGCAGGATCATGTGCCAAACATGAGGAAAGTAAAGGGCTTGTTCTAGTCACCTTATGCAAAACAATCATTCACTTCTTCCCCAGTAGCTTGTGAAACCTGGCTCTTATTAAAGGAAAATGAGCAAAGCTGATTCAAAGAACTGGAACAGAATGGAATAGTCGAGAATTTTTTTTGCAAGGAGTGGGGAACGGTCATGGGAGGCCGGCAGATCTGCTCTGACTTTTAACATGCACTGTCCAGCAACACTGCATTTGACATCCTAGCCCATCCCCCTTTCCCCACCCACCTGCCTTCTCTGTCTTCCATAAAAATAGAAAAGGTAGATGACTGGCAAGGCAATTAGAGACAGATTAACAGCCCTCACATGTTGCTCTCTGCAAACTGCCCAGCTTCTTTTAATTCCTCACATTCTTGGGGGGGGGGCATAGAGAAAGAAAAGGGGGGAATTGAAACTGCTCCCCCCCTTCATCTAAGCCATCTGAAAAAGTCTTTATGCAATCAAGGGGATATTATTTCAGGAGACAGGAGGGGGCAAAGGATTCACGTTGCTAAGGAGACATGTTGAAGCTGACATTCCTACATAAATTTACATTTATAGTAAAGGAGGAAAAGAAAGCTGTCCTCCAAAGTTTGTTTAAATTCCCTGGTAACGGAACCAATATGAAATTTTTAAGAGTAATTTTTGCATTATACAGTCTAAAACAAATCTTACCAAACACACTGTGGATGTATTAAATAAGTTACAGCAACCAATGAAGGAATTTCTGTAATACTGTTTTCAAGAAGGGATTAGATAGGTTCTGAGAGCTACCAAATTATTTCAGAAAGACAGGGGAAAAAAAATCCATACACTAAAAACCCAACAGTACAAAACCAGGCAAACAGCTAATGAACTCTTTTCTGTATCTTCATCAAAAATCTGAGGTCAAACACTGACCCAGATAGTTGATTTAGCAAGTCCCCCCCTACCCCCCACCCACGTGTGAGGTTTTGGTTTAACTTGTAAATGTCTCCATTGGGACTCCAGACGTTTTTGCAATGAAGCCTTAAAAAAACCCAGAAAAAACAGATTTTTTTTAAATGAGTGAAATCCAAGAGGCTGCTTGTTTGTTTCATTAACAGTCAGTTTCTGAGTATCCCAAGTAGGTTTAAATAGAAAAGGTCTCCCCCAAATTCATGAACAAAAAAGAAGAAACACCAATATACCAAAACAAGGGAAGTGGTAATATGGCAAAAGGAGCATGAAAGGAGAGAGAAGGACATACACTTGCTAAAGAGGGAAACACTAATCCAAACAAGGAGTCCTGTGGTACTTAAAAGACTAATAAATATATTTTGTGCCTGAGCTTTTGTGACAGAAAATCCCACTTTGTCCAATGCTTTGAAGAATCCAAATGGCTAAAGAGAAGCAAAAAGGATGACAGAACTCAGTGTCTTTCCATAGGACAAAATAAGATACGCACATAATGTCTTGTCTAGGCTTATCTGCAGATCACCGAGCGGGAAGCCACAACTTTACAGGCAGATCCTGCTGGGCAATTTGGGGGAGAAAAGGGCCACAACCCTTCTCCAAGAACTGTTCATTCCTTGGTGAACAAGCATCGCTGCTCAGAACAACGCAGGACCTTTCGGCATACTAAAGACAAATGCAGCCATACACTTATGGAAACTGTCCATTCTTAAAACCACACCTGCCTCCCTGAGCACAGCATAAAGGGGACGGTGGTCCATGGAAGAGTAGAGGTCTCCTCACCAGGGATTTCCCTAACATCCTCCTTCCATCCCCCTACACCTACCCCCCCAAATTTCCCCTCAGTTGTCAGCTAGTAAGGGTGTTATACCAATTTACTGTGCACCCCCAATACCTCCCACACCTCCCCCTACAGCCCACTAATTTCAAGTCCTGGGGTGAATACTGCTCCTCACAGCTGTCTTATACACCCACCCCATTGTCTATTTGCTTGGAAGCAGCGAGATAAAAAGGTACACGACTGCGAAGGACAGATGGGAAACTGGAATACAAGGCTAATAGAGGAGACAAGGGAGGCGGGAATGTGGCTAGGACTGGACATATGGGAAGCTGGGGTGCAGTTTGGTATGGAAAGGGCTAGGATTTGGAGACCATGCTGGGCCAGGCAAACCAGGCAAGGATTCCCCTAACACCCCCTGAATTTCCCAAGCTCCCCAGTTGTCAGCAAGTAACAGTGTTATAACAATTTAGTGAGTACCCCCAATACCCCTTTGACACCCCCCCCCGAATTTTCCAACAGGTCCCCAGTTGTCAGCTAGGAACAATGTTAGACCAATTTAGTGAGCATCCCCAATATGCCCTACACCCCTCAAATTTCCCAACAAGCCCCCAGTTGTCAGCTAGGAACAATGTTAGACCAATTCAGTGAGCACCCCCAATACCTCCTACACCCCCTGAATTTCCCAACACCCCCCAGTTGTCAGCTAGTAACCCTATGCCAATTTAGTGAGCACCTCCAATACCAGCTACACCCCCCTGAATTTCACAACCCCTCCTGCTCTCTCTCAGCTAGTAACTGTTAGATCAAATTAGTGAGCACCCCCTACACCCCCTGAATTTCCCAACACCCCCAGTTGTCAGCTAGTAACCCTATATCAATTTAGTGAGCACCCCCAATACCAGCTACACCCCCCTGAATTTCACAACCCCTCCTGCTCTCTCTCAGCTAGTAACAGTGTTAGATCAAATTAGTGAGCACCCCCTACGCCCCCCTGAATTTCGCAACGCCCCTCCAGTTGTCCGCTAGTAACAGTTAGACCAATTTAGTGAGCACCCCAATACCCCCTTAAATTCAAGCCCTGTGGAGTAATGAAACCAGGAGAGGGGGCAGGTTTGGGGGCTGGGCTGGGGGGGCCTGGGCTGCAGGGCTAAACGAGGTGAGGTGGGGTGCCAGGGGAGGGAGAGCTGGGCAGTATTCCCCCAGGAGCAGAAACTGGGGAGGGAGGGTGTAGAGGGCATTGGGGTGCTCACTAAATTGGTATGACACCATTAGTAGCTGACAGCTGGGGGGTGTAGTGAAATCCCCGGGGTGGCCAGGTCCCAGCTGGGTGCGGGGGGTGGCATGGGTGGGGTCGCTCTGGGCGGCAAGGCGGGGGGCCGGGAAGGGGCGGCGGGGGGTGGGCTGGGGATGCCGAAGCTCACCGCTGTTGAGGGTGGACTCGCAGAGCCAGCTCTCCAAGTTGCCGGGCTTGCGGCAGGACTCCCAGAGGGAGAGGTAATACTGGTGATCGGCCGTGACCCAGGCCGGGCTCAGCACGGCTCCCAGGTCCAGGCACAGCGCCAGGAAGATGCACACCAGCCCCACCAGCTTGAGCGGGGTCAGCACCGACACGCGCACCTCCTCCATGCCGCTGCCGGCCGAAGCCATCGGGGCCGGGAGGAGCCGCGCCGGGGAAGTGCAGCTGGGGCAGCGTCGCCCTCCCCGCTTGCAAAGCACCAGGTGCGGCTGCAGCAGCTCGCGCCAGTCCCCCGGCACCGCGCGCGCCGCCTTCTGCCCGCCCCGTCTCGCCTCGCCTCCTCCCCCGCCTGGGCAAGGGCGGGAGCTCGCGCCGGGAGCCCCTCCGCGCCACGCACGTCACTCGCCCGGGCTGCCTCCGGGGAGCGCGGGAAGGCGGGGGCAAGGCACGCGCCGAGCAGCCGCCCCTGCCTGGCGGGGAAGGAGCTGCACAGGGGCGGCCGTGGGAGGTTAAAGCGGATTCGCTTCCCCCTTTTCGGCGTCAGCCTGCGCCTGATTGGCAGCCACCGCCGCCCTCCCCCCTCGTTGCAGCAAACTTTTTTGGGAACTTTTAGCGAGAGGGCAGCCGCCCTCCTCCCCCCCTTCTCCTGTATTCTCCCCAGGACTTGAAATTGGTGGGGGGTGGAGAGGGAGGTGTAGGGGGTGCTCACTAAATTTGTATAACACTGTTACTAGCTGAGAACTGGGGTGTTGGGAAATTTGGGGGCTATTGGGGGTGCTCCCTAAATTGGTATAACACTGTTACTAGCTGATACCTGGGGCTCTTGGGAAGTTCACGGGGGTGTAAGGGGGTGTTCACTAATTTGGTCTAACACTCTTACTAGCAGTCAACTGGGGGGATGTGGGGAGATTCGGGGGGGGGGGGTGTTAGAGAAATCACTGCCTCTCTCCTCTTTTTTCTCTCCCCTGCCTTCTGGGCTGTGCCTGGCAGCACTTACAGACCTCTGCTCCCCGGGCTATTTGAACCTGAACTGTCTGGAACAGTGTTCTCCCCAGGATTTGAAATTAGGGGGGATGTAGAGGGAGGTTTGGGGGGTGTAAGGGATACTCATTAATTTGGTATAGCACTGTCAGGAGCCGACAACTGGGGGATGCTGGGAAATTCAGGGGGGAAGGGGGTGTGTTAGGGAAATCCCTGCTTCTCTCTTCTTTTTTCTCCCCCCTGCCTCCTGGGCTGTGCCTGGCAGTGCTTAGAGATCTCTGCTCCCCAGGCTATTTGAACTTGAACAGTCTGGAAATCAATTCGCAGTTTCCAAATCAACCCTGTTTTCCAGTTTATGCTGCCAAGGGTTCTTTCTTTCTTTCTTCCTTTCTTTCTTTCTCTCTTTCTTTCTACCTACCTAATTTGGCCGGATTCATTGCTTTAGCAGTCAATTCAGACACACAACTAAAGCTTTTTGGGAGTATTAAATACACAGTGTTTGTCCAGGGAAGGTTTCTACTCCGGTTAGACACTATTGAAATGAGAAAGCACAGCACCCTGCAGAGGAGATCTCTCCTTCACACCCCAACCCCACCAAGGCACCCTTTAAACTAAAGGAAATTCCCGAATCCTAACGTGGGTGGTGGGAGATGACCTCAATTTACAGCTATGATGTCAAATATTTGGGATGCATGAAAGTAGATTATTCAGTTGTTAATCTAGTAGTTAGATTTTTTTTCTAACCCTCAACTTGTTATTGTGAGAACTAATCCACCAAAGCAAGCAATGCTTAAAAATACCATGTATGGTGGATTTTTTAAAGGAATGCTGGGGGTTGGACACAGTCGGGTTCTGATTTGATGGCTCTCCTTCCCTCTTCCTCCCTTTTTTTCTACTTCTCTGGGAATACTAATATGAATGACTTTCGGGGGGGGGGGGGGGAAACCAGGGGACAGAGAAGAAAACAAGAATGAGTGAGATGGAGGAATGCCTTTGAAGCTATATCTGGAAGTCTAACAGTCCCCAACTGTGGTAGGCCTACTTCAAACACAATTATTTTGCAAAGTACATTAACAAAGAAATGAAAGAATACTTCTGGTCAAGGATTAGCAGCGAAGTGCGTCGACTGTAATTCATTCTTTTAAGGACGAAAACCTCTGCCACTTCAAAACCCCAAAAGGGGGTGTGTGTGTGTGGCTTTCAAAAACAGAAACATTAAATCTTTTTGCAAATATAGACTCTGTTTCCCATTTTCCTTTCCTTTAACTGAATCTCTGAACCCAAATTTAGTATTAAATTATGGTTGCTGTGTCTGGGTTTTGTTTCAATTTTGTTTGTTTTGCTTAATTAACACTACAGTGCTGTGAATGTCAAGGGCACATATTAGGGTCATTATTAAACATTGATACTGGTCCTATTCATATTACTTTCTAAACCAACTGACAGGAGAAAAAAGGAAATAGAGTGGGAACATTTCTGGTGGTAAACAGGGATTATTTTTTAATAAACTAATTAAAGTCAGATTTTAAAATATATATTATGATTATATAGCTTTATGTTTGAATGAATTATGAAAAATGGGTGGGTGGAAGAAAGCACTCCCAGAAAGCAATAACTGTACTGTCTAAATACTATGAACTGGCCCCTAAGTCATTGTAATTATTTTTTCCATGCATATTATATATCTTTTTTTTTCAATTTCTTTTCTAAAAGCCTCTTCCTGCTTCCTTTGAAGTCCATTAGGATTTTACTATTGACTTAATAGGTGAGAGATCAGATCCTAAATGAAAAAAAAAACCCCTCCAACTTCTTGTTTTCCTCCATTGATGGACTTTTGAGATGTTTCAGAAGAAGATCCCATAAAAGCACACTACCAAACTTTTAGTGTGTGGCAGTGGGGTCCACGCCCGCTGCTCTGCAAACTAGGTGTTTCTTTAGACAAGCCTAGAACGACAGAGGGTCATATAACTTAGACTGTGAATTTGGGGTGCAGGAATAGTATTTTCATCACAGGTGTCTACAGCGCTTAGTAATTGGAATGTGTCCCTTGATTGGTGACCTAGAGCTGTGATTGCAATACATACAACTGTCATATTTTGCCACCATTTCCAGTTTTCAAGGACATTCCTGGACTGCCTCTCTAAAATTTCCCCTGTGCCTCAGTGTAGTATTATCAATTTCAAAATGCTTCAGGTGGAAACCAAATCATGACAGTAGAATGAAATGGGTTCTTTTTAAACAGATTGTGAAGATTTTTATTTCTAAAGGTTCTATTTAGTAGAAATTTGTGTCCTTGTGAAGTACAGCTGAAGCCCATTAATCACAGCCAGTCATTAATCCCAAGGAAATACCCTGTTTTGAGTCATTTTGCTATTTTAAGATGAAGATGGAAGGGAGTGGGAAAGAGGTGTATGGATTTTATTTTTTTAATGACTGTGGCAGTTTCAATTAGTAGGTGAAAGTCATCTGTACATTAGCCAATGGCATTGCTTGAATCTCAGCATTACATTCATTTTATAATAATAATTTATTAGAAGAATATGGGAAATATAATTAGAAAATGAGAACAAGATTAAGACTTGCTAAAGAGTATACTCGGGCCAACTGATGGAAGAATCACAATTCCGTGCTTCTCCTAGGATTCCATGAGAGTGCGGTGAACATCAGCAGAATACTTCCAACACAGTGAAATTGTGTGTATTATGGGTGGAGATGGTAGTGCTATCTTTTATCAACCTTTAAAAGCTTAGGATGATTTTTTTTTTAAGTTTCAGTTAAAATGGCTCAGCTATGTCCATGAATGAGATGACAGAGAAAAAAATTGTGTTGCCCAAATTTAAAAAAAAAAAAAAAATTAATGCCTATTTCATTCAGAAGCTTTAGCACCTTCATGCTTAGAACTAGAGACTTGAAATCTGGCAAAGAGAGTCCCCCAGGTGATTTTTTGCTGATTTATTTATTTATGTATTTATTACCATTCCCATGAAAATATGGCCAACCTGTTTTGAAAAGTCTCAGTTAGGGACCAAGAAAACAATTAGATTAAGATGAGCATGGAAGGCAGTAAAAAAATACATAACGTGAACAGTAACTTTAAGATCATGATGAAGCAAGAGTTTGACTATCTTGTAAACAGAAGAGCAGGCATATGAGCTATCCTATGAATGTAGTAGATAATAGTAGTAACAAAGAAAGGAAATGTTTGTTGGGGACTGTGGAATGCACCCCTGTACTCACACCCTATGCATTATTGTAATAATCTTTGTACAAAATATGTCTTGTAAGGTATCATCTGAAAACTAATAATTCAATGGTCAATAATATCATGGTGACATGTATGTAGCAGTACTGTGTATGAAGTTATGAAATCTCCTGTATGATGTTAAAGGCACAAATTCAAATTCTTGTAGCCCTGATTAAAGCTGGTGAGACAGGCAGGTTTTAAACAAAGGAATGTGTATTTGTCTCAAATTGTATTTAAACTGTAAATGGAGCCCTCAGACAGCAAGAGGAAGAAGACGGAGAACGATGCTCGAACTTGTTACTTTGAGTTAACACAGTGTACTAATTTGACTTAACATTAAATTAAAGTAGTCCACTGTGTTAATTCGAACTAATAAACCTTAATTCAAATTTATTAAATTCAAACTAAGGGTTAATCCTAGTTTGCACTGTCCTTAATTCAAACTAACCAGCAGGTTTTACTAATTCAAACTAAGCTTTCATTAGTTCATATTAAGGAATTTCCCCATGTCTTGTTGCTCTCAACTGGAAAGAACTTCATCTAAGGGTCTTCCAGGGAAATGCATTTTGGAAACTGGCTGAACTGTGAAAATGAGAGGCAAAACCACATCATGCTCTCTCCCCCTATCCAGCTCTCTCTTTTCTCCGAAGAAGACAAAAAGGACAGCTGTTAGACTTCTTCTGGTCAAAGAGTTTAGTCAGCAATGTGTTGTAAATATGTTGTATGTCCAGCCTGTTAAATTTAGAAAGCAGTTTATCTTTATTTTTCTTGTAACCATTTCTGACTTTAATACCTCATTGCTTGCACTCACAATCTATTCTTTTTTGTTCTTCAGTCAAAATTAACCCAGTATTGTTAATTGTGTGGGTAACTCCATTTAAGGTGGCAAGTTGTATATTTTTCCTTTAAAGGGACAACAAACCTTTGTTGTCTGCACAGAGCTGCACGGAACACACATTCTAGGGGAAATGCCAGGACTGTGAGTGTGTTGTGGTCACCCTGCATGTGGTAAACAAGGCTATTGGAAGCCAGAGTGTGACCAAAGAGTGGCTGGCAGGCTGCAGATAGCCAGACTCTCAAAGTGTGACTTGCATTCTGGAAAGCTGTTTATGAGAGAGCCGGGAGAGCTACAGCTGTCAGGCATTGTGAGGTACCCAGGGTCGCAGAACAAGGGTGATACAGCCCCTCACTAGTGTGAATTCAATCCCGGGATGGCATCATAACATATATTGCACGTATTGCATTGCAAATCATGGCTAGTCCAGAATGGGAGTGATGGGCTGCACTCCTATATGTTTTGATGTCTTTGTTCTGCAGAGGCTATAGTTATGAGAAGTCTATTAGCTCCTGACATAACTTCATCTCTTATGGTCAAGTGCATTACCATGAGCCCTCACACACTAAAGAAAGAGCATTTCTTCTACTCTGATCCCTGTTGGAATTTCTCTCACAATCTTTTAAATCGTTCTCCTAAATTGTTGTCATTTGTATTTTTAACTGAGCACATTTCTTCACTCATATTTCAGGATTTCACATGTGCTTGTAAGCAGAAGCAAAAAATTATTTTTCATTTGGCTGAATTGATGCTTCTCTGTTTTTGTACATGTACATAATCTGTATTTCATTTGTTCTCTGGCTGTCCACTTGCTATTAGAGATGGAACAGCGTTTAGAGCAGGGGTCTCAA
The DNA here is from genome assembly GCA_007922195.1 of Podocnemis expansa. NCBI lineage: Eukaryota > Metazoa > Chordata > Testudines > Podocnemididae > Podocnemis > Podocnemis expansa. The sequence continues at coordinate 46,991,979 of ML681989.1, forward strand.
ACATGCGGCCCATGGGCCACATGCGGCCCCTAAAGCTATGTCCTGAGGCTCACAACAACATTATTGTTACCAATATTTGCAATATCATTGTATGAAAAGGCTTCATTGGTACAGCCCTGGGGCTAATGTACTAGTCCTCATGTGGCCCTCGTGGTGATTTGAGTTTGAGACCCCTGCTCTAGAGGCATCACGCTTATTTATTGTTTTGTTTGTTTGTTTTTATAAAAACACGTCTTCATGTCTACAAGCTTGGAGTGAGTGAAATAAAAGTTAATGAAAAAAATAATTTGAAAAAAGTACTTATATGAGGACTTACAAGTAGAGTTGTTCATGATTTTTTTAATGTAATTTTTTTTTGGTCAAACCAGAGAGATCCATCCGCCTTAGAATATATAATATCCTTTCCCAACTGAATTCTTGTTTTGCAGCCACTCTGCTTACAAGACTTGGATAGAAGCCAGAAGCATTAAAGTCCCTTACACTTCTGTATCTCAGCCTTCTCAGCTGTAAAATGAGACAAAGGACATCCTCCTACTTTTTACTGAATGGCTGGAGGATTAGGCGGCCCTTAAGTTTCTTTTTAGAACACTCTGCCTCTTGATAGTTTTCCTCTCAGTGGGTGCCTCTACACTTATTAGTTATTTCAAATTAAGGAGTCCTAATTCGAAATAATCTACTCCCCAGCGATGGAGGCATTTTATTAAGTCGAATTATGCATTTCCCTAATTCAAAATAAATTCTAATTCAGATTAATGAAACCTCCTTTTACATTGAGTTAATTCTTAATTTGAAGATAGCACTTAGAACTAACCCTAGTTTAGCTGGGGACTAGGGTTATTTTGAATTAAATGGACTTCCTTGCTGGGGACAAGGGACCCCTGTGTGACTCCCTAGCAAAACAGAGCCTCGCGTGGCTCCCTTTTTCTGTACAGCCACATGTAACACCCGTGGCTGCCTTCTCCCCAGACCTGCGGCTCCTGGCAAGAACAGAGTTGCCCTTCCTCTCTAGCACAGCTCCCTTCTGCTGGGAAGCTGGTTTCTCAGGAAATGGCAACCACGGAGAAGCCACTCCTGTGCTTCCCTGTCCAGGGGGGCCCCCCCTGGACAGGAGAGCCCTGAGAAGTGGCTGCTGCAACTCCTCAGGGACAGAGGAGCCTCCGAGGCTCCCGAGGAAGAGAGCTGCCAGTGCTCTCTTCCTTGGGGCTCCCCTCTCCTGGGAGCAGCTGGCAGCTGTCTTCCTTGGTACTCCCCATACAGAGGAGTCCCAGAGGTTCCCCTGTCCCAGGAGCACTACTGAAGACAGCCGCCAATTCTCCCTGGATAGGGGATCCCCTGGCTGGCAGGATGCTTTCACCGCTGGCCAGCAGGATCCCTCGGCAGGGCACTTTCCCCACCACAGAGTGCCTATCCCACCGACCAGTGGCACCTCAGATTCGGCTCGTCCCTGACTGTTTGCAAGCAGACAGGGCCAGAGTCAACTACCAGCCCTCACCACCTGCAGAAAGAGGTTGGGAGCTTGATTTGACCCCCAGCCCCTCCCTGCAGGCTGTGAGGCCTACGTGCCAGCTGGGAGCCCAATCTAGCTGCCAGATGCTTGCACCGAGGCCCGGCAGCTGGGAGCTTGGTCAATTTCACAGGCTTGTAGTCTAGTATAGCCCCCGCAGCCTGCAGAGAAGGGTTGGGGGCCAGATCAGGCATGCCAGTCAATAAGGAAGGCACTCCGTGAGGGATCCTGCCAGCCCTGTGGGGAAGGCACACTGCCGGCCAGGGTCTCCCCTACTCGGGAGCTCTGGCGGCTGTCTTCACTGGTGCTCCCTGGACAGGGGAGCCCTAGGGAAGAGAGCGCCAATGTCTCTCTTCCCCAGGAGACCCAGAGGCTCCCCTGTCCAGGGAGTGCTGATGCCTCTTTTCCATGGCATTCCCCAGACAGGGGAGCCCCAGCAACTGCTTCTTCAGGACTTCCTGCACAGGGAAGCCCCAGCAGCTGTTTTGCCGGGGCTCCCTTCTCCCTGTGGAGCCCCAGCAGCTCCCTTCTTGCCGGGGAGCTGCACCTGGAAGAAGGGAGTTGAGGTTCCCTGCTTGCCAGGGAGCCAGGACTCCCCTTGTCACTGGGAGCCATGGCTCCCCTAGTTGAGGACTTGCAGCTCCAAAGGAGCCATGGCTCTCCCAGTTTGAATTAGAGAGTCTAATGCAGACTCTAACTGAAATTAATACAGCCTACTTTAATTTGAACTAAGAGTTTAGTGACGACTCTCTAGTTCGAATTAATAACTTCAATTTAAAATCAAAGTAGTTATTTCAAATTAACTAATGTACAAAATAACTCTGCAAGTGTAGACATAGCCAGTGTCTTATAACATTCACCTAACAATCAGATTCACTTCATGCACACGTTGCACATTCAGAAAAAGATAGCCACGAGCCCTTCAACTCTATTTTCCCACTCCTTCCTCCTCCACTTAACAGTCATCATCTATTTTTGACAGAGTCTACAAATGGTACACTGCATCACTAGGTGCTATCCTTTTCCTTGTAAGGCTACTAATAAGCAAGCTTTCACTAACTTTTCTCAATCATATCAGAAGTGGTAAAGATAAAGAGAAATTTGCAATCATCAGTACAGTGAATAAAAATTTATAGAAAAAAATTTTTAAATCTCAAAAGAAATTCTGAATAGAATCAAATAGGAAATTTCAGTGAGTGCATTGTTTAGGGAAATTAGAACATTACAAAATGCCTTTTCATTTCTAAATGCCAGTACTTTTTAAGAGTTTTATTAATCATTGGTCTTTCTATTTTCAGGTCTGTTTTATTAATCATCGGTCTTTCTATTAAACATTACCTGAAAAATTCAAAATGGTTTGAAACCAGCAAAAAAAAAAAAAAGCTGTGTGAGGAATTTTTCCATGTAGTTAGCTTCTCAATTGATTTGTGGTGTTTACTGATGAGCAGTCTCCACTGTCCATTTGGGCATATAGCTCAAATCTCCTGCCAACTTGGTAACACCAATAAAGCAAAGATACGTTTGATCTGATAGGCCTCCTTCCCATGCCAGCCCATGTGTTGTTTTAATGGAACAGTCACATCAAAGATGTCAAAGACCAGCAGGGAAAATTAATTAATCCTGTTACTATTATTTTAAAGGCGTTAGCATCAGAGAAAGTCAGTTGGTTGGAACATGTTCCCAAACTTGTTCCCCTCCGAGCTACGTGTATGTGCTGTAGGTAAATATTATTCTACAAAAATTAGCACAGATTCTTAATGAAGCAATATAAGAAAACATGCACCAAAGATGAGACCGATGGCAGTTGTTAATTTGTGCCATTTATAAGTGAGCAGCTTTTTAAACCCTTTAAAATGGAAACATGACCTAAAGAGACCCTGGCTACTCATCTGAGACCTGACAAAGGCAGCGGGGAATGGGTGGGGGACACCATGGCCAGGACAGTGTGGGGACCAGAGAACTGCAGGGCCAGCGGTAATCGTCCCTTGGCCCTTGCCCCCAAGGACAGCCCTGAAGACAGTGCTGGCATATCTCAGAGAAGTGTGCTTAAGTGGCTAAAAGACTGGTAATCTTAGTGACTTGGGTACCCTGAGAACAGTCACAGCGAACCTTAGAAATTAAAGGATTAAGCCACTATGGTATTGCTCCAGTTGCATGTTGTTCATATGACTCCAGTGAAGTTAACCAAACTGTACTAACATAAAACCGGATTAGTGCAATGATCAATCAGGCCCAACATGGTTTTCCCCACCTGCCAAATCTAAAACTTCCAGTGTGTTATTTCACTGGGTTTTAATATTCAAGAAGAAAGAAAGAAAACTGCGCTTCTGTTTTTGTGAAAGGATTGCAGCCATGTCCACATGCTAGTTGGGAAGTGGAAAGAAGGGAAGTTCATTTCAGTTCCACACTCTTGCTTCCAGCTGAGCTTGCCAAAAGTTCTTCAGCCAAGGTTATGCAGAGCTCCAGGTCCATTGCTGAGGACACAGCAGAAAGAGGACAGGCTGGGTTTTGGGGCTAGGTAGTGCCATCCCAAATCTGCAGGGTAATACTATTCAAATAACGGCAGACAGGGGAGTACTGAAATGCAGTAATATCTGGAAGAATCCTTGCTGCACATGTGGAAGCCATTCTGCCAGAGATGGCAAGGGCCTTCAGTCAGAAGTCCTGTCTCCCTCTTCTGACTATTACAGTCCCTCAGGTGTTGGAGACTGAACTCCTGGCAATGTACATGGGGTATGTGGATGTTCAAGCCACATGCTTCCCAGTATAGAAATTAAGAGAAATTGCCGAGTGCAACTTGGAGCATTTCCTCTCCTCATCGTTAGTTATACTCAGATAGAGAAGAAAAAGGGGCCAGGCACAGTCCCTGTCTATTGAGAGAATTCAATGCACCTTTGAATATCTTTTACATTACTGTAAATTTGAAGACACAGGAACAAGAGGGAGAACTAGGGATGCTGACGCAGCCCCTGGCTTGAAGTGGTTTTCATCATATCCAGGATTTACTGTTTGTATCAGTGGCTCTCAGCAAGCCAACTATACAAGCTGTTCTGCTACCTCTGTTTTAAGTGAACCATTAGCTCACTTTTAAAGAGCCAAAATACTCAGTTAGCAAAGAATCTGAAATTAAATGACTAATATCAGTACAAACCAACTTAAAAGGGGAAATTGCTGTGTTCCAGTGCACAAATGCATCACAAGACAAATCAGTATAACTAATCTGCTAACAAAGGTATGCCACAGGATATACTAAGTTTATGGCAGTCATTGGCTGAAAGAAAAGTTATAAGACACACAGAATATATGATAGATTGAAGAAAAATCAGTATGACTAGCATGAAAATTAAAGCACATGGACAGGGGTGAGTTCTGCATTCCTTGCACATCCTGAACTTTTATTCATTTAAATAGTTCTGAGCATTCAAGGAATACAGAATCAGGCCCATAGCACAGAATGAAGAGAATGTGAAAAGATTTCTGCAGTATCATTGCATTTTTGACTTTTGACTCCAAATGACTGGTTTTTGTTTGTATTTTTTTAATCAGAGGGAATCAATAAATGTTGCCCTTAATTTCCGATCTGCTTTGGATGAACTGAGTTCCTTTATCATTTACAGGAATAATATATTTTTTAATCTTTAAAACTTTATGTTCTTATGAGATTGCACTGGAACCATAGCCCACTGTCAGAACCGGTGTTGATGGTTTTGCACTAACTCTCTAGTGTTGTGTTGACTGGAGGTGGTGTATGCAGAACAGATGTCTAACATAATCCGTTCATTTTAAAACTAACCTGGTAGGGTTATTGATCACTTGTTCGGTGCTTCAATACAAATGCACTACTTTGTTTAAAAGCTGTCTTAAGTACAAGAATGTAGTGGGTAAATAAACACCATCTTATATGGGGCCCTTAAGTATCACTAAGCAATAGATAATTGAGTTCTATTTCTGAACAGACATAAACAAAATTTAAAGGAACATTAGTCCATATTTTTAGTTACAATAAACGTCTTTATAATGCTTTGGCAGTGTAGGATGGCATCAAGGCACCTGAGGCTCTGTCGACACTTGCAGCAGCATTTAGAGTACAAATGCTATACCTTGCCCCAGCATGGGTATAAATAGCAGTGTGGATAGTAAAACACTGCTTAGATAAGTAGAGAAGAGCACGTCAGAGCTTTAGTTAATGTTAGGCAACTGCTGAAGCCTTCCCCCAGTCAGAGCCTTTCATTGCCTCATGTTAATGTTTATTAAGTCAACTTCTAATGTGTCCCTTGGCTTAAGTCAACTTTATAAAGTTGACTTAAAAGGCTCTATTGCACTAAGTCAACTTTATTAAGTCAACTTTAATGGGCATATTGCAGTAAGTTGCCTTAATAATGTCGATTTAACCCTTAAAGTTGATTTTTAAGGGCACGAGTTGTTAAGTCAAATTAAGCAAGTGCTTAAGTCGACTCAATGAACTCCAAATGTGCCTAGGGAATTGCTTAAGTTGACTTAAGCCTCTTATAAGTTGACTTAAACCCCTAGCGTAAACATACCTATGGTCTGTGAAAGCTACACATACCCTACATCCCATCACTTGTGTAGACAAGCCGTTAATAGAAAAGGGAATCATGTTCTGAGTGTTCTGTGAATGATAGTTGCTTTGGGCTTTGGGGAAAAGATTCTTAATTACCAAAGCTAGTAGGAAATAACTGAACATTTATGCCTCAGTTCATCAAGTTTTTTGAAAGGACATGCTTAAATTTAAGAACAAGCAATGCCAGGCAAGTTAGTGGACTATTTACATGCTTAAAGTTTGATATAGCCTTAAGTTACTTGATTAACTCTAAGGCATCAGAAAAGTGCAGGTTGCCCTTGCAGGAAACAATGTACAGAGTAGCAAAAAAAAAAAAAAGGTAGAACTTCAGAATTTAGCCTTATCATCACAGTGAAAATAAGCATTAATTTCAAAGCATTTTTTCCATAATTGCTGATTTACCATTCTTAAGGATGATGTAGTATCTACCATGGGGACCTAAAGTGATCCCAAGTTTTTAATTTATGAAGTCTTGTAAAGATTTGAAGTTTCATTTTTTAAAAAATAAATAACCCTTTTATATCCTATGAGGCTTGGAATGAAATCCAAGATGTCTGTGTAGTAATTATCTTAACACTTTATTGCTCTATGAACAACTTTAGGTTAATGCTGATATTTCTGCTTAGCACATAAGCATCAAATGGTGCTGTGTATGAACAAAGGTACGTGGGCATTATAAACTAGCATCTTCCTATTGACTTGGAGGGACTTCATGTCTTTGGCTCCAAAACTATGTAAATTAAAGTGTGTCATATTAAATGTATCTACTGTGTCAACTCCAACTGAAGCAAAAGATGGGGTGTTTCAAAGTATATTTGGTTTTTTTAAATTATTTTGTTTGTTTAAAAATGTCTTTCACTTTGTAACTGTAGTGATTAATTTTGCTTAAGACTCTTAAGGAGATGGCTTAGGGACAGTTCTGTGCACTGATCTGAGGGAGACATGCTATTTCCTGGTCTTTTAGCTCTACCTAGTAGGGAGACTCACTCAGACCCTTTGTGAAAGAAGGTATTGTAACAATACTTCACAGTGTGGAAGGGGGCTGTTGTTACCACTGGAAGTGGCCATGGGATATGAATGTGGTTGCTGATAGATGTCTAAGAAAGAGAAAAATAATCTTTCCATCTGACACAAGAGTTCAGTTTATCTCCTATGACTTCCACTCTAGACAACTCCACTTATGTGTTTTAATTGACTGTGTTCATTTGTGTTTGGCTGATATTATGTTTTATTTGCATTTGATGTATAAATAAAATAAGGGATTGCTTAAGAGTAGTCATTAGGGTAAATGGATACTGAATCAATCCTGTAATCATAAAGGTCTTGGTTTCCAAATTCTAGAATAGATTAGGAAATGCTGGAAGGTGAAGTTTCAGTAAAAAAACGGGAATTTCAAGGGCAAGGGGATGTTTCTTTCCAAGCAGCATGGTGTCTGTGTGAATATTCTCTCTTTCAGCAACATGAATATGTCTACATTAGGGGCTTAAGTTGACTTAAGCAGCTTCCTAGGCAGCTTGGGAGTTCATTAATTCAACTTAGCTCTTGCTTAAGTCAACTTTAAAACTCCTGCCCTTAAAGTTGACTTTATTAAGTCA
>ML681989.1:46999669-47077152 GCA_007922195.1 Podocnemis expansa
AGTCGACCTGAGCCAGGGGACACATTTAAAGTTGACTTAATAAAGTCTTTATTAAGTTGACTTTAAATGTGCCCCACCCTCTGCTTAAGTCGACTTTATAAAGTCAATTTAAACAAATGGGGCCTCACTAAGTTGACTTAATGAAGTTGACTTTAAGTAGACCTTATTAAATTGAAGTTTACTTAACTGAGCCCTGTAGTGTAGACATAGCCCATGTTAGCAAAAGTAAGTTACTCCCTCTTAAAAAGGATATGGACAATATGGCTTACTGCCAGCTGGATATACCAATGGGGGAAGTCTGAAAGTCAGGGAAGGTAACAGGAAGAACTCCGAAAGAGAAGAAAAAGATCCTTAACTGTGGGAATTGGAGGCAAAAGACATCCATCTATTAAGTCTAAAGGATGAAGAAGAACCTGAACAGAAGCTGAACAGAGAAATAAATAAAACTCCAGGGCTGTCTACAAAGTAAGAAATAAGGCAAGACTTATAGCTATCTCCCTAACATGCTAGAGACAGCAGCAAAACTTAAAGGCACAGGAACTGTTAGCATTTCAAAACAAATTGCAGCAAGAAAACCCATATTCCAAAGGTCTGCATCAGAATATTCAGTTGTAGAAACTCATATGGCTGGGTTAGCCAGATCCAAAGATTCGAAAAATTCTAGATGATTTTCAGTTTAATAGACAAGTTAGAAGAATACCAGACAAGTGCCCTAATACTGGCCTTTGTCCATGTGGCAGGTGATATTCTACCTTTGTTACTTTTCACTGAAATGGAAAAGATAGATTACACCCTGGTGTACAAGACATTTGATACCTGTTTTATAAGTAGGCATTATGTTATATTGAAAAGGAGCAAATTTAATAGGAAGTGGCAGGAATGAGAGGAAACAGCTGAAGTTTTTATAACAGCAATTCACAGTCTTGCTGAACACTGCAAATAGGGGGGCCTAAAAAAGAACTAATAAGAGACAGAACAGCTGTACACATAAGAGATGAATAAGTTGTGCAAGCATCTTCAATAAACCCAGATCTGATACTAGTGAAATCTATAACTCACGTCAGAGTGCAAAAAACCATAAAGAAACAGTACTACTATTTATATGCTGGCAGCAGGAGGCACTATATCAGATAACACTGATATAGTAAAAGATGAAACAAAATGAAAGGACCAATGGGACTAAGTGCATAACATAAGAATGATCCAGAACTAAAAAAGTTGGAGGAAAAAGTCTTTATAAAAGGGAAAGACAAAGAAATAAAAACAAATATACCTGTGGGAGATATGGCAAGAAACCCAACCACATCTAGAAGCAATGTAGAGCAAACAGGGCAATGTGTAGGACATGGCACAAAAAAAAAAGAACATCTATAATGGGCTGCAGGTCACTGAGAACTCCAGGCAGGAGTGCTATCATCAAGGATGATTACTTGTTTCTTTGACAGATAGCCTCACAAAAGAAGAAAAGCAGGGGGAGGGACTTTCACATAAACAAATCTAAGTGGTGAGTCGTTTCGAAATAACTGTTGTCCGGAATTGTTATTTTGATTCCGGCTTTTCTCCTTATTTCGAAGTGACTTTTTTGCTAATTCAAAATAAGTCACTTTGAAATAAGGCGTTATTTCTATACAAGTTGTTTCAGAACAACCATATCGAAATAACCCCCTGTGTGTGAACACAACCATAGACACTAAGGTCAGAAGGGACCAATATGATCATCTAGTCTGACCTCCCGCACACTGCAGGCCACAAAACTTCACCCACCTACTCCTACAATGAATCTCAAACCCATAACTGAGCTATTAAAGTCCTCAAATCATGATTTAAAGACTTTAATACAGAGAATCAACCAGCAAGTGAGCCATGCCCAATGCTACAAAGGAAGGCAAAAAAAACCCAGGGTCCAAGCCAATCTGCCCTGAGGGAAAATTCCTTCCTGACCCCAAATATGGCAATCAGGTAAACCCTGAGCATGAGGGCAAGTCTGCAACAGCCAGGTCAAGAAGAACTTCTCTGTAATAACTCAGAACCCACTCCATCTAATGCCCCTTCCCAGGTCACTATTATACCCATCACCAGTAGTAAAAGACAGACAATGTCCAAGCTACATTGTACAGCATATCATTCCCGCCATAAACTTATCAAGCTCAGTTTTGAACGCACCTAAGGTTTTTGCCCCCACCACTTCCCTTGGTTGACTATTCCAGAACTTTACTCCTCTGATGGTTAGGAATTTGCATCTAATTTCAAGCCTAAATTTTCTGAAGGACAGCTTGTATCCCTTTGTTCTTGTGTCCACATTGGCGCTGTATTCAAATAATTCCTTTCCCTCCCTTGTATTTATCCATCTAACGGCGTTGTTTCAAAACAAGTTAAACCTCATGCAGGGACGAAACAACGTTGTTTCGAAACGATTGTTTTGAAACAACGCCGTGCAAACATGTTGTTCTGAAACAACGGTGACTTGTTTTGAAATAAATGTTGCCTGAACCTGCTATTTCGCTTTGAGCTTTTTTCCTTAATTCGAATTAACAAACTGTTAATTCGAATTAAGTTATTTTGAAATAAGGCGTTATTTCAATACAAGTTGTTTCGAAACAACCGTATCGAAATAACCCCCTGTGTGTGAACACAGCCATAGGGAAGATTTTCCATTCCACGAATCATCCTTGTAGCCCTTCTTTCCACCTGTTCCAGTTTGACTTCATCTTTCTTAAACATGGGTGACCAGAACTGTACACAATACTCCAAGTGAGGTCGCACCAGTGCCTCGTATAATGGTACTAACACCTCCCTATCTCTACTGGAAATACCCCTTCTGATGCACCCCAGGACTGCATTAGATTTTTTCACTGCCACATCGCTTTGGCTACTCATTGTCATTCTGTGATCAACCAGTACGCCCAGGACCTTCTCCTCCCCCGTCACTTCCAGCTGATGCATTCCCAACTTATAAGAAAAATTCCTGTTTATTTGTCTCTAAGTGCATGACCTTGCACTTCCCATTGTTGAATTTCATCCTATTTCTAATGCTCCACTTTACAAGGTCATCCAAATCATTCTGCATGCTATCCTGATCTTCCTCTGTATTAGCAATACATCCCAGCTTGGTGTCGTCTGCAAACTTAATTAGCACATTCCCACTTTTTGTGACAAGGTCAGTAACAAAAAAGGTTAAATAAGATGGGTCCCAGGACTGATCCTTGGGGAACTCCACTAGTAACCTCCTTACAGCTAGACAGTTCACCTTGCAGTATGACCCTCTGTAATCTCCCTTGTAACCACTTCTTTATCCACCTTTCTATTTTCATATTAATCCCCATCTTTTCTAATTTAACTACTAATTCCCTGTGTGGAACTGTATCAAACGCCTTACTGAAATCTAAGTAAATTAGGTCCACCACATTCCCTTTATCCAAAAAATCTGTTATCCTCTCAAAAAAGGAGATCAGGTTGGTCTGGCATGATCTACCTTTGTAAAGCCATGTTGTATTTTGTCGCAGTTACCATTCTCCTCAATATCCTTAAGTACCTTCTCCTTCAAAATTTTCTCCAAGACCTTGCATACTGCTGAGGTCTAACTAACAGGTCTGTAGTTACCTGGATCCCTTTTACTCCCTTTCTTGAAAATAGGGACTACATTAGCAATTCTCCAGTCATAAGGCACAATCCCTGTGTTCACCAATACTTTAAAAATCCTTGCTAAAAGGCTGGCAGTTTCATGTGTGAGTTCCTTCAATATTCTTGGATGGAGATTATCCGGACCCCCTGATTTAGTTCCATTAAGCAGCTTAAGCTTGGCTTTCACCTCAGATATGGTAATTTCCACTTCTACATTCTCATTCCTATTAGCTGCCCAACCTCTGTCCCCAATCTCACCATCCCCTCATTAAAGACAGAGGCAAAGTACTTATTTAGATATTCAGCCATGCCTAGATTATCCCTGATCTCTAACCCATCCTCAGTGTATAATGGTCCAACTTCATCCTTCTGTGTTTTCTTTCTATTTATATGGCTGAAGAACCTTTTACTATTGGTTTTGATTCCCTTTGCAAGGTCTAACTCCGCCTGGCTTTTGGCCTTCCTCACTTGATCCCTAGATGCTCTGACCTCTAAAAGGTAGCCCTCCTTTCCTATCCCTCCCATCTTCCACTGACTATTTATAGCCAGCCAAGTTGGTGCTATTACACACCTCCTAAGAACCCCTGCCCTAGGGGGTGCCCATCAACTCGGGAACCTCCTTTCAGGCTCATTGACAGCTTCAAGTTCAGGGCTGAGTTCAAGTGGCTCAGCAGGCACAGGCAGTGCTTTCTACCATCCCAGAGTGCTGCAAAGGCCAGTGGTTTGAGGGTAGTGTCCCTGAAAGGCCATGAATGAACTGGAGCTGTTGAAATAAATGGAGGAGGCCTACCTCCACCTTCTAGACCATCCCTTATATTTACTAATCTTTGGGTGGCCGCACACACCTGCTTCGGTTCCTCTTGAGGCACACAAGGAAAAAACAGGCACACTCCATAAATACCAGAAGGTATAGTGCCCCCGTCAGCCCTTCCCGAGGTAGACTGGGGGGTGTTCTTCCAAGTACTTTCCCTGTACTGGGAGATGTGCACACCTTTCCTGTAAAATCTTAACTCTGGCTCTCACACATCTTGAGCCAGACATCTAAACCGTCCCTCTCTCTAGAAAGGGCCTGACTTCCTGTTCCCTCCTCACCAGAGCGCGCTGGTGCTCCCCCTCCACATGCTGGGGTATAGTGTCCCACTCCCCCTTATTCACCTGTTCGTGTCACTCTCTCTCTCTCTCTCTCTCTCTTTATATCGAACTATCTTCAATAAGAGGATCTAAGGTACATTTTTCTGGTTTGGTGGAGTCTTACAACCCTTCCGGCCCCATAAGGCAGGTCAACCTGGCCTTGTTCTGCCTAGTGCCAGATGGTGATGTCGATGCCCAGTTACTAGATGTAGGCATCTTGGGTTAGCTGCTTATGATTCCCATTGGGCGGGCACACCCCCCGCCCCCGTATTCAACTCCCATCAGCTGGTCAATAACTCTCTTGGTGAACATGATGAGAAGGCCCCACCATGATGGAGCCTCTGGCCTGGTACTCCCCACCTTTCCCCATCAATAAGGGGGGGAAAGGGCCACCCTAATGCCAAAAGGAAGTGGTCCCTCTTCCTCTACTACTGCAGCCCACTCTCTGGGGGAGTCGTGAGATTTGTTACCTGGAAATCAGAGATTTTGGTTCCCAGGACCCTGCCCCATTCTCCCCCAGGGCAAGGCAGCATGTCTCTAGAGGGGTTCTAAGCCCTCTTAATCAGTGCTATGGGTGCTAACGCACCCCGGATCCTAAACCCACCAATAGGACAAACCCACTATCAATTCGGGTTGTCTCTCTCTCTTTCTATTTTCACAGAGGTCCTGAAAGATTTTGGGACCACCCCTGTCCCCCTTCCCATGTTGGATGGATTCCATCCTCCATTGGCTATCAGTTTACCCGATACTGACCCAGGGATCGATTCGGTATGTTCAGCACGAGTCTGAGCCCAAAAGTCACGTTTCCCTGGGGGTCTCTGCCTACTGGGTGTCTTCTCAAGAGTTCACTTCCCAGAAGACAACCATATCACCATGGTTACCCCTCATGACAGCTCCAGGGTTTTCTCTCGGGAGTCCCATCGTGTACAAATCCCCCTTTTCCCCTCCAACCAAACAGCCTCCTTAGCTAGCAGCTGCTCTTTTGGCATATTTAAGCTCCTGCACTAGACAATTACGAGATTCTTTCAACACTTGAAGGAACCTGCTTATGGCCCTGTTCCTGGAATCCTGAGCAGTGACCTGGGATCTTGGGGGAACTAGCTGATCCTCGGTAGAGGTCATCCTCCTTCTTCCCAGTAAAACAAGTGAAACAGTGATGGAAGAGGACAGAAGAGACAGACCAGAAAGTGTCTAGAGGGGAAAGCCAGGGCTACACCTAAACAGGGTAACACACCCTCACTCCGTCCTCTCTAGAAGAGGTTTTCCTGCCTTTTCTCTTCTAGTTCTGTGGGATCTTCTGCGTTATTTACACACTACAGTAAACTTCTCTCATGTTTTCCATGCTCTGCCACTTTAAGGCGGATGCTTTTCTGTCAGACCTATGCTACTGTGGCCCTTGTGGTCCCAAATCCCGAAAGCATGCTAGGTTTCATAGGCTGCAGGGGATGGTTTCCGTGCCCCTTTGGGGGACACGAACCTACCCTTCGGACTCCATCCTTAATCATGGCAGTTTTTGCGTTCGACTTCCCTTGGCTTGGTCCCTGTGGCGAGTTGTTAGACACTGGGCCAGGGTAATAATGATAATAATAATAATGATAACAATAATAATAATAATAATATCATTTCCTTATTTCAGTGCAACACGGTAGATGCTGACAGCTCACCTCATACAATAGGGGAGTGTCACAATGCCTTGAGAAGAGCATGTTGGCCTCTGGCGATCCCCTTACAGGGCTATATGAGGCCTCAGCTACGACTAGTTTGCGTGTTTGTTATAGCCTTGACTAAGCACTCGGTTCTCATGCCAGCTCGAGTGCTCTACCAACACCTCGCATTGTAAGGCATAGCCATCTCTTATGTCGCTTCCCTGTGTCATACTCCTTTACTATAGGAAGGGAATGACCTCCCTTTCATCTTCCCTTTCTTCACTTCTTGCAACCTTTCTCCTACGGTGGGTTGCACTGAGTGCTCGAAATCCACACAGTCACCCTTGCCTCTGATCTCTCTCGCTATGTCTATGCTACAGGGCTCAGTTAAGCTGGCTTAATAAAGTCTGCTTAAAGTAGACTTTATTAAACTGGCTTAGCATGTCCACAGTCAAAATGCCAGGAGACTGCCCATGTCCACACTGGCAGCTGCTAGGTCACCATAGGAGTGGTGCATTGTGGGGACCTGGCCCACAGTGCACCACAGCAGAGGTGCTCCTCTCTTCCAGCCACTCCTTTACTACAGGAAGGGAGTGACCACACCATTCTCCATATTGTGTGTGGCAACAGGGAACCCGGGGAGGCCAGGGAGCCTGATGTAGCCCAGTGATGTGCCAGTGCAGCACTCCACGCCTTCCCTGTGTTGCCCAGACTCCTCTGGCTCTGGAACAGGTGCTGCAGGGCAACTGCCAGTGCAGGGGCAGGGTGCAGCAGTAGTTAAGATTTAAACTCCAAGAAACAGCACATAGAGGAAGGTGAAGTCAAATCACCTGTTATAATTGGGAAAAAAAATCCATAGTCAGGATTTAATCCTGCTTTCACACAATCTAATCTAAAAGAAATAGCAACCTTCTTTCTTTCTTTCCATGTGCTATTTCCCAGTGTTTGAATCTTAACAACTGCTTTGATTTGCTGTTAGACTGTGACCTGATCCTATGTCTTACACTCCCCTGCATTTATTTCTTACTATTCTGTAAATTCCCCCATCTTCAAACTGTCTGATGAAGTGGGATTTTTCTCTCATGAAAGCTCATCCAATAAGTAAATCTGTTAGTCTTAAACAGTGCCTCTGGACTCCTTGTTTGTTTTACAACAATATCAGGGGGGTCCTCTGAGAAGGGGAGACACACAGGGTTGGTCAGAGAGGGGGAGAGACAGGCAGGGTCAGGCTGAAAAGGGCAAGTGGAAGACAGGGGTTTGGGCAGAGAAGGGGGAAACACCGAGGATTGGGCTGAGAAGGGCCAGGAGGGAGACCCACAAGTTTGGGCAGAGAAGGGGGAGACACCCAGGGTTGGGCAGAGAAGGGGGAGACACTGAAGACTGGACTGAGAAGGGTAAGGTGGGGGGGACACAGGTTTGGGCAGAGAAGGGGGAAACACATGGGTTTGGGCAGAGAAGGAGCAAGAGAAGCAGGGTCAGGCTGCGAATGGGGGAGACATGCAGGGTCCGGCTGAAAACAGGGGAGACATGCAGAGTGGGTTGAGAGTGGGGGAAATGCCAGGTCAAGCTGTGATGCCCGGTCCGGCTCAGAATGGGGGTGATCAGTCAGGAAACATGGGGAGTTTGGCTGTGGTCCACACAGGTGGGAACGCTCCCAGCTGTGTTGGGCCTTCTAGCTAGCCTCCATCCCCATGTTTTCTGTGGTTGGGAGGCCAATTAAGTTAACTTAAGGCAACTTTCCCTCCACATTGCCTTAAGTCGACTTAATAAACTCAACTTAACTGTAAAGTCGACTTTATAAGCAGAAGTGATAAAGTCAACTTTACCTGATGCTAAAGTGGACTTTGTTGCCCTGCAATGTAGACAGGGCTTTGTTTAAGTCGACTTAAGGGCCCTTCTGTGCTCTACTTTCTCCGTCTAGGGAAGGGCGGTATTCTTCTCTGGCCTTCCCCTTCCTTGTCCCTTGCAGCGTCCTGTATTCGGCGCTGGTAAGCTGGGAGCTCAAACATCACCTTATTTTCTTTGCAATTATTGCTTCTGATATGTGCTAATACCATAATATCTAGCTCTCTGGCCTTAGCACATCCATGTTTAACACCTACTCGAGTCCTTCACTCGATGAAATGCGCCTTGGTCTTAGCCGTAATATGTCTTGTCTGACTCTTTATGTTAGGGTGACCTTTGGCCATTCTGCCCTCGCACATTGGCTAGCGCTCGGGCAAACTGGGTCTTCTATCCTCCACTGGGTTAGGTCTTGCCTTCTCAGGCTGACCTCGCCTGGGCCAGGATCCTCAGGTCAATACTTTAGACCTTCCAAGGACCTTACTTGTTGGGCAGCTACCCAGGGTGATGAGGGGCTGTGCTGAAGGTGGAAAAACCAACTCAGCCCACCATCCGTCAGCATGGTTAGTAGTCACCTATTACTGAATGCATCTGAGCAGCGCTCGAAGAAGAACGGTGGGCTACTCACCAGTAATCTCCTTCTTCAAGATGGGCTGCTCGGATTCCTTCACATCCCTCTCTCCATCCCCACACTCAGAGCTGGCAACTCCTAGGATGTGGGGAGGGGTTGAGTGGCAGCCACATATATAGCCACAGGGTGGTGCGGGGGATGGTGGCCACCAGCCCTCTTTTGACAGGCTAGGGCAAAAAGTTCCAACCAATTGTGCACTGTGGCACGAATACACCTATTACTGAATGAATTCGAGGAGCCCATCTTGATGGTTACTGGTGAGTAACCCACCGATTTCCCTCCTAGAAGCATGGCATCACCACTTCATTGTTCTTTTGTTCATATCACCACAGTCACACAAGTAAAAGGACACATTCCCTGTTGTGAACCTAAAGTTTTGCAAATTCTTACTGTTCCTGAGCCCTCGTTGTTGATTCTGGACCTTTAAAGGAGATGTCTAGAAACACAGTTAATCAGGAATTTCCTGTATTGACTAGCCCCTTTAGGAAGCTTGTGTGCGTTATCCACATGTGTACTGAATACTTACATGTTAATAGTCATAGTTTGGCAAATGGATTAAAAATCAAAGTTTCAAAGAGAAACCGTAGAATTGGAACTTCATATGCATACTTGACATCATTGCCTTAGGGCTAAATAGGGATTTTTCCTCATTACAACAGATGATTTTGTCTTCTTTCTACCTCACCTCCCTCCCATATGCTGTTATCCACTAGTTGAATCTAAACTGCAGTAACAGTCTGACCTGATCCTATGAATTCCCTTCATTTATTTTCCTCCTATTCCGTAAGTTCTCTATCTTCAAGCATCTGACACAGGACTTTTCTCCTACAAAACCTCATGTGATAAATAAATTTGTTAGTCTTTAAAAGTGCCACAAGACCCCTTGGCTATGTCTACACTGGAGGCTTAAGTCGACTTAAGCAGGCTTAAGTCAACTTAAGCAACTCCATGGCCACATTTGGCATTTATTAAGTCAACTTAAGCACTTGCTTTAGTCAACTTAATAACTCAGACCTTTAAAGTTGACTTTAAGGGTTAAGTCGACTTTATTAAGTCAACTTAACAAAATGTAGCCATTAAAGTCTACCTAATAAAGTTGACTTAAGGTAGGAAAGCCATTTAAGTTGACTTTAAAGTCAACTTAAACAAATGGGGTCTCTCTAAGTCAGTTTAATAAAGTCAACTTAACGTTGACTTTATTATGTTGGTTTAGCTGAGGCCCCTAGTGTAGACATAGCCCTTGTTATTTTACTTTATAAATTAGTTCCTGATATGCCTTTCTCCGATGATAGGATATGATTAGCTGGGACATAAGACTAAGATCTTCATTCTTTTAAAAAGAGCATCTATTTTCTTAGCAACATAGATATTAGTTTAGACCAAGCAGCAATCTGTTTGGCTATACTGAGTTATGCTTTTAAAACCATCCCCTCCCCTTGCTTATTTATTATGGAATGCAGTGGACCTTAAGGGACCGTCTCTTCTTAGCCCTATCTTAACTTAGAATGAATGCTGTTTTTGGTCAACAGCTCAGTACATCTGTATTTCTATGTAAAGCACCATGCACACTTGTAGTGCTAGGCAGCTAATTAATATTAATATTTCCACCCTTTTCCCCATCAGTCATCTCTGCGCTATTCCAGCAAAAAGTGTATGTTTCATTTTCAGTCTGGTAAAAATTAATGGTGATACCTGAAAGGGGTAGCTCTCATATGTACCCAGCTATAGCACTTGCTGTAAGTGCCTGTTAAACAGTATATGTCTGAAGTCAACATTTTTAATATTTACCTCCACAGTCAATGGGATTTAATATAACCATATTAATAGTTTCAGATAAATAAATTAGAAGATTTAGAAATGTGTATACATTGCAGAATCATTTTTGTATGAATACAAATATTACTTAGTGTATTAATTTAGAGAATGTAAAAGCAAATAAACTGAGAATAGCTTAGAGAAACTGAAATGTGAGAATGATGAAAAATAAATTAACTTATTTATTGGAATCTCAGTGCCCCTGTTTGAACTGTGTGTGAATAACTGATTTTTTTCATACGCTGACAGTTCTGGGAAAAAAAAAAATCTCATTGCATGTCAGGCCTAAACAATCTTCTTGGCAAGTCAAAGAGTTGGAAAACATTTCCTTTTGTGTCAAACAAAATGATTTGTTTGACCTAAAACATTTCATTACAATTTCTGATTTTTTAAAAAGAAAATACTAGTTCAGGCTATCAGGATTGTCAAACTCATTCAATGTGGGGGGCCACATTGGAAGGCTGGACACTTGTCGTGGGCCATGTGGCCTCACGCATGGATTCCTCAACCCCTTTCCCCTCCATGTTCAGAGCAAGAAAGTGTCATTTTGCAGTCCATTTGCTAATCATAACCAAAAAAAAAAAAACCTGATCCTGATCTGGCCCATGGGCCATGAGTTTGACACCCCTTATTGACCAATAAAACAGGTGGAAAGGCTGTTATCACCTATTACCCAGTGGCTTGGGTACTCATCTGGGATATGAGACAACTGGCTTCAGATTTCCTGTCTGAAGCCTAGCTCTTGTACATGTGAATTAGGACCCCAACTACCAGGCTACAGGCTATTTGGGGAGGAAGCTCTTTCAATTTCTTCTATTGAAGCCACTCGATTTTGCATGATGTACTTAAGTATTCATTGGGCCAGAGAGAGAGTGTGTGTGAAAATGATTCCATGGCCTGGTGGCTAGACCACTTGTAGAGAAATGGGGGCAGTTGTGTTACGGTGCTGCTCTAATGACTACGTATTTAATTATTGGTTCAAAGTAGAACAGCTTCAATAAGAGAGATCAAGAGACACCTACTCCAGAAAACTCCATAGTCTGGTGATTAGAGCAGTCACCGAAGATGTGGGAGGTCTGGTTTAAAGCCACTAATCTGAAGAAGGAATTTGAACCTGGGGCTTCCACATCCCATAAGAGTCTCCTATCCACTCAGGATGTTAGGCGGAGAGGATACTACCAAAACTGACATGAATTCACAGTGTGATTTGGATGACCTGAATATGCCAAAAAATTTAACTCTAGTTCTGAGTACGTGTAATGGTGGTTTGCTCCCATTCCTACTCATTTATGAAATGTTAACTAGAACTAGAATGGGAGCAATTGTGTGTCACTGAAGAGGACTGCTGTGTCTTAAATGGACAATTATTAGAATACTTTGTGGAAAGGTGTTAGTAGGCTCCCAAAAAATAGGATTAACCCCAGTCATAGTACAGCTAATTTTAAAGAGTTCTAGTATTGTTACACCACTTCAAGCTATTCCTTTTAATCAATCCTTATTACAAAGGATGTTGCTAACATTAATTTGAGCTTAATTTCAGTACAGTAATCTCTTCTGTAAGTTTGGTTTGGTGATTGATTGCATCAAAATGCTTTATCATGAAATACAGAATATTATATATCAGAAAAACAGATCCAATTGTGTTTTACATTTGTTCTTCTAATAAACAATTATGTCTCTCAAACTGAACAGTTTTAGAAGGCTCATTGCCCACATCTGGAATCCAGCAAAAAATTGGAAAACTGGGAAAAGGTACTGTTTAAAAAGGCACTATCTGTGGGAATGAAGACTCTGTTGGCATCAGCATTAGGTTCTTTTGGTTTTGGAGTTTCTTTGTGGCAATACTTACAGGCTATGTCCACGCGTAGCTCATTATTTCGAAATAAGTTATTTCGAAATGAGTTGTTTCAAAATAAAGTCCTTATTTCGAAACAAGTTAATTCAAATTAAGAAATTGTTAATTCGAATTAAGGGAAAAGCTCCAAGCGAAATAGCATGTCCAAATACAGGACTTGTTATTGCGCTTTAGGAGAGTGGCACCATGGGAGGTGTGGCAACATGGGCCACTCACTGGTCCATGTTGGCAGCCATGTTGCCAGCCAATCCTATAAAAGCAGGTCCCGACCTCACTTCCCTGTCAATTCTAGCTAATAGGACACTGCAAGACACAGACATGGACACTGCCTGGGTTCCTAGCCATCACCGTGCTGTGAATAGACTCTCTGCTCACCTGCAGAGTGTCTTCCTCCTGTGGGACACTCTGCTTGCAGACCCCGATGGTGCCCAGGCTGTGCCCCAGGCTATCATCATTCTGGGCTGCAGAGCTGACCTAGTTCCCTTCCCCCTTCTGTGCCTCATTAGGTCTGGGCCTGGGAGATCAGCACAGACTGGTGGGAGTGGGTAGTGCTCGGAACCTGGGGTGACGAATTTCCGCATGCGCAGGCACAGTTTCAACCACCTCATAGCAGAACTCACCCCTCTCCTGTGCCGAAGGGACACCAGCATGAAACCAGCTATCCCTGTCGACAAAAGAGTGGCCATCGCTCTTTGGAAGATGGCTACTGCCAAGTTGTACAGGTCTGTGGCACACCTCTTTGGCACAGGGAGGTCCACGACTGGGAATGTGCTACTACGTCACCAGGGCCATCAACAGGATCCTGCTGCCATGCCTGGTCACTCAAGGGGAGCTGCAGGACACCATTGCCGGCATGGCCACCCTGGGATTTCCCAATTGTGTGGGGATATAGGATGCAATGCACATCCCTGTGAGAACCCCAGAATACCAAGCAGCAATGTACCAGAATTGCAAGGGGTACTACTTGGTTATCCTGCAGGCCCTTGTGGACCACCGGGGCATGGTTCAAAACTGTTATGTGGGATGGCCAGGGAGGGCCCATGGTGCCAGGGTCCTCTGTAACTCTGCCCTGTACGGGGGCATGGAGGTGGGCACCTTCTTCCCCTCTATAACATCAACGTCGGGGGAGTAGAGGTGCCCCTCCTCATTGTCGCCAACGCAGCCTATCCCCTCCGCCCATCACTCATGCGCCCATACACAGGGCCCTTTGATCCCTGCCAGCAGCTTTTCAACCGCTGTGTGAACCACTGCCACCAGGTGGTCAAGCAGGCATTTAGCTGGCTGAAAGCACGCTGGAGGTGCCTCCTTACACGCCTCCACCTTGCAGAGGAGACAATCACGGAGGTCATCGGTGCATGTGTGGCCCTGCATAACTTCTGTGAGGTGCGGGGTGAGACTGTTGCTGCTGCCTGGGAAGCTGAAGCACAACTCCTTGCCGGCCACTATGAGCAACCCACACCTGTGCCCCCACGGGAGCGGGCATCACAGAGGGCTGTTACACAAGCACCACAGAAACAGCTCAGGGATCAGACAGCCTGTCTCCAGTGAGGGACTATATAGTGCTATCACCACTTTGAAATGAGGCTACTATTTAGAATTCAGAATATTGTCCAAATAATGGAATATTTTCAAAAGTATATCTCTTTGTGTTCTTTTAGTAAATTCCAGTAATCCTAGGTTGCAAATTTTGGTATTCTCTGCTGGAATTTCAATTTTGCTATATAAGAAAGCACTGTCCTTTATCTGAACACTAGAAAGAGCTTTTAAACTCTCACCCCCAGCTCAGGTGGCTTAGACATTATTGCTTACAGTTTTAATGTCTACTTCAAGTGTTTTGATTTTTTTTTCTGAACTTCACTTATTCACAGACCAAACAAGGTAATATTGGCTCTATTTTCTTCTCCACTACATTAAAAGTGTGGACTATAGTTAATTTAAAATCTGTGTGAAATCTCTTAAAGCAGCAAAATTTCCGATGATTTAAGAGGCCAGATGGTTGCTGGAAAAGCTGTTGTGATTTATCTAGACGTTTTAAAACCACTTCATTTTTTTTTCTAAGCATGTTATAGTGTGATATGATACTGAGGCTGAGAAGAAAAGCTCAGTGGCATATTGGGAACAGAACACTGGGAATCCATCAACAGAGCCAGCACTCTGCTCACTTAAACACCAATTAATTTTCTCACCCCCAAAGCCCCTAACTCAATGGTTTTCAAACCATGGTTTGGGACCCAATACTGGGTCACAGACTCTCAGGTACTGGTTCATGGCACTCTGCTGCTGCCACCAAAAGATTGCAATGTATTGCTCAAAGATGTTGCTGGGTCACAGATATAAATGATTTTTCTTAACTGCATCTTGAGAAAAAATATTTGAAAACCACTGACCTAACTAATAGATTAGAGTGGGCTGGGGAGAACTAAGGAGTTAATTAGCCTATCAACAGAGAAGTTAATATTCAGCAGGGGAAGGAAGTGCTGGTGGGACAAGCAAGCTAGCAAAGCCAGAATCAAGAAGCAGCTCTGGTTGAAGAGATCATTTCCCTGCTCTTTGATGAAAGGCAGAAGTGCAACGGATACTGTAAATGATATGGTGTATGGGTCAGTAAAAGTGATAGGAAGAGCAATATAAATAAACTACACTGTGGTATTTAAAAACTGAAAGCATCTGATAAGTCTACGTAGACAGAGCAGAAGACAGAGGAAGAACATTTTTCTCTCACCACTATAATCAACCAGTTAATTGTAAAATTCTCATATGTACTCATTTAGAATTATTTGGCACGTTCTTCAGCAGAAAAACTTCCATGTTCTGCCAATTGTACATAAAGTTTGTTGCCAGAGCTTGAACTCACAACATGATTAAGTCACTTAAAAAGTTATTGTTTCCAGGCTGGATGTTTGGAGCAACTAATCATACACAACACACATTTTGCATTTGCAGCTCAGCATTTGAACTGACGGTTAGTTGCTCAATTTGAAATTCTTCCTTTTGTGAAATGAGTTCTTAGGAAACATCCAGGCTAAAATGTTTGGTGGTTGTTTTTTGTTTGTTTGTTTTTAACATAAGTTTTATTCTTAGTGCTACTTGTTCATTATTAAAACAAACAAGGAGTTCTGTGGTACTTAAAGACTAAGAAATGTATATACTGACTGAGCTTTGTGGGAGAAAATCCCATGCTCACATTGGCCAGGCAAGTTTATAGTTGGGGGAGCTAGGCCACACCACTGCTCATCACCTATCATGCTAAACTACTACTTCTAACATATGCTTTCAAAGTGCCTGACAAAGTGGGATTTTCTCCCACAAAAGTTTGTGCAATAAATACATCTGTTAGGCTTTAAGTGCCACAGGACTCTGTTTGTTTTGCTGAACTAGACTAACATGGCTGCCCCTTTGGAACTTAAGTTTGTTAGTATACTAGTCAGAACAAAATAGATCATTTTATTAAAAAAAAAAAAAAAAAAAGACTGGGGATGGGGGGACGACACCAATGCTGTTTTGGAAGAATTCACTCAACCCTGTTGAAAAGTAAATGTAACCCTTGACTTCAGAAGATGTCAGGTACAGCAGTGATGAACTTGTTCTCTGTTCAAAGCTTTGGGCTCTGGCTAGCTAGCCAGTCTTTTTAGACTATGTCTTCACTTGGAGTTGGGGGTATATTTCCCAGCTCGCATAAGCATATTAGCTGTCATTGAACCCACACCCAAAAAATAATAATATAGCCATGATAGCATAGGCAGCAGCATGAGCTAGCTGTCTTGGGTATGTACTCACATCGGCCAGTCAGGTTTGTGTTTGGAGGAGCCAGGCCATACCACGGCTCATCACCACCTGTGTAACCTGCTAGGGTGGGCTCAAATTCATTCAACTGCCCCTCTCCAGTGCCTCACAGAGAAAACCCCCAAATGAAAGCAACTGGAGAGTCAGGATCCAGTTGTTAAAAGGACTCACAGCGAAGACTGCTCAGAGTTTCCATCCCACATTAAACTATTACTCAACAGAAACATAACAATGAACTTTATTAACTAACTAAACACACCTTATCCTAAGGAACCATAATACTTTTAAACAAAACAGTAAGAAACCCAAGAGTCCCAAAGTTCAGGTGGAGTCACCCTTGTCTCAATTGCAGTCTTTTAAGTCCTTGGGGCTTGAATGCAGAACGAAAGCAATCCTCATCCTCTCTAGCTGCAGGAATCTTCAGGCAGATGCCATGCAGTACTTTCTTCTTCCTGTGTAGCCAGCACCATGCAATCAGGTGACTGGCCATCCAACTCTCAGTTCCACTGCAGACAACTCCCCTGCAAAGCAGTCGAAAGCTGGGAGAAAACATCCTGCAGTCCACTCCTGCTCAGCTCCTTTCACTGAGTCCCTTAGCCAATGTCCTCTGCAGCTCTCTGTTTGCTCCTCTCCAGGCTTCTCTTCTCAGGCTTCTCCCTGGGCATGTAACTCCAGCAAAACAATAAAACTTGTGGAGCATGCTCAGTGTGCTCTCTTACCAGAAGTTTCTGGGCTGCAAAATCTGCCCAGCAATGTAACCCAGCCATAAGGGTCCCGAAAAGAGATTGCACCTATTTAGGCACATGGGTTACACCTGCGCTACTGCTTCTAACATGCTAACTTGGTCCTATTGAAGTGACCTGAGAAGTGGGGGGGCGCAAGCCCCCCCACTTCTAAAACCCTTCCCCCAGCCTGAGGGGAAGCGGCACAAGGCAGGGCTTCAAAAAGGTCCGGGGGACAACGAAAGAGAAAACAGGGACGGGTGTGAAGGTTACAGGTTCAAAACAAGGGTTTCGGAAGGGGATACCGAGCAGAGAACCCCGGACAGCGCCCACTGCTCCCGAAAGGTGTCCAGGGAGCCAGCGGACGCCGCCCAGAGGAACTCTGCCCGGAGACGTGCACGGACGAGGGAGCGGAAATAGGCCCCACAGTCACAGGCCCCTCCCTCTGCCAACCTCCTCTCCCGAGTTTTATATGTGGCTACCTTCGCGTAAGCCAAGAGGAGGTTGGCGAGGAGGTCCCGCGACTTGGTGGGGCCATGGATGGGGAGTGCATAGAGGTACAAATGTGGGGAAAAGTGCAGCCAGAACCTCAAAAGGAGGTTCTGGAGGAGCCGGAAAAGGGGCTGCAACCTGGCGCAGTCTAAATAGACATGCGCCAGGGTCTCCCTCGCACCGCAAAAGGGGCAGGTGTCGGGGCGCATGCTAACTTGGTGAGAGGCAGTGGGAATGTGTCTTTGAGAGCAGGGATTCACTCCACACCTCTAACTATACCTTTAGTCTTAGTGAAATCATGGCCAAGATTTTCTATGGTGACTGATGATTTGAGGGGTGAGGCATCCAGTTTTGAGTGTCTGTCATGGGACACAGAGAAAGGGGCTGATTTTCAGCAAGTGCAGAGCATTCACCCTTTGAATACCAGGGCCTTTTAAAGATGCCTTAAATTGGACACCCAAAATTACTAATCACTTTTGAAAAGAAGTTTACAGAAGTGGCTATTTTATTTTATTTTTCTTTTAGAGGGGTAGAGTCAAAAGTAATGGTCTGAAATTAGAAGTGAGAAGATTCAAGTTAGATATAAGAAATGTTTCTTACCAGACAAAGTAATTAATGAATGGGGGGAAAATACCCTGTCTACTGAAGAAGCTGAGTCATCCTCATTAGAGATGTTTAAAGCAAAGTTAGAAAAATTCTTAGTTGGATTAGTGTATTAGAAAATCATGCTCAACACAGGAGGTTGGACTGCAAGATCTGAGAAATCTTTCCAACACACTAATCAAAGACTTTGTAAGTAACACAAAGCATGACAGAAGAATGAACTCTCTTAATTATCATTTGACTAAACTACAACTACAACAGATGAAATTTAATAGACTTCACCACCTCCCATGTTGCTCATGCAGAAATTCTATCATTTTTATTTATGGGCTCAACCCTGTTTTCTCAGGATAAATTTAGTAGGCAAAGTGCTATAGTGAAGATTCCTATTACTAAAACATCATTATTTTTCCAAATGATATGATAGGATGTTTGGTAATGGACTGTCAGTACAATTGAAAATTAAAACTATAATTTGTTTTCAAAATAAAAGAGAAAATAGAGTAGTGCAGACTCACTACGTGAGCCTATCCTTACATTTAGCTTAAGATCTACAGCATAGACCCATGAACATGAGGATATCAGGAGACAAGCCGTCAGGACTGCATGTAAAACAAACTGCATGTAAACGGAACTATGGTGAAATGTCCTAAAATACTGTATCTTTGAAATAAATCCGTACACAGTGCAGTAGGTATACCTTAACGGGGGCTACCTGGCTACTGTAACTTGATTTTGTTTAGCAAAATTAAAAATACAAATGTTAATTCATAATCCAATTTTTAAAACACAAAATATGCAAAAACACACAAATATCACTAAAACATAAAAAAATTATTTAAACAAATTTGAGCATATATTTAGCACTACACCGTAGTTTTAGATACCACGTGTTAAGCTGTGTGTGTTAAATTAGTAGCTTTCGGGGACATGATGCTAGCCCATGTTAAATGGATTCATGGGTAAACTGATCACATGTAAACCTATCTATGCTGTACTACAGTAGGCTAAAAACTCTTTCGCAAGATAAAGAATATGAATTATATGAATAGTAAATGCATTGTGGAAAGATGATGATGCCATAATATTGTTAGTGACATATTGGCATAGTACAGTGATTTTTCAAAAGGCCTAAGCCCTTTTCTCAGGCCTATTTTGTGTCCATAAAATTTACCACCTCGTTTCTTGCCTGAAAATCTAAATACTTGTGCCTCTAACTGTGTGATATGCACAGACAATAAATTAGTTACAGGTGTAACAAATCAGAGCTTCATTGCAATCCCCATGTACAACTTTTTCAGGTGACAATTGTGTCTGCAAAATAGGCCCTACTTTGAAAACTTGGCCCACTGTAAGTAAATATAAATATTTATATATCTTATTTTTACAGGTAGGATTATTTTTTCAATTTTTTTTTGAAATTTAGTAACCATATTTTAGAGAAATAATTGAGCAGTGTATCTTCCATAAGGCTATATTCTTTTAAAATATACATTTGCTTACACTGGCATATTTACAGTAGTCTAGTTACATAAATTTTTTCTCAGATATTAGTACAAATATGGTCTATGAAAGCATTGTTATATCTTGTGGTAAAAGACATAAAAAGCAATGTCAAAATTTAATATAATTGTGTGAGCAGGACTAACACAAAGAAATAATAGCTAACAGCAGCACCTATGAATTCACTAAAATTTGGGATTTTACATGTCTATATGTCTTCTTTCTTACACCTTTTCTATGCAGGATTGGTGAATTTAATAGCCTTCTTCCAAAACTCATGGTCATACACCAGGCTGTCATGTGGACTGATCTTTAAGAGGGCTAGTGATATCAAGTCTATGAACTGAGTTTTTGGTCTCCTCTTCAGTCATCTTCTGTCCATGATGGGTGCAAGAACCATCTATTGATATAGCTCTCAGGTCTCCAGTGGATTTGCATGTAACTCACGTCCCTCGACTTTTCTCCAATTGGGGCAACCCTCATTATGCCTCTTACAAACTCTTTGTTTCCTATCACATAGTATCCAGCCTTTTTGATCATCTCAACATTGTCATTTCCATAGTGGAAAACATACAGATTTCCTGCTAGTGGCTGACCAAGTATCTGTTCTGGACATTAGGATGGGTCAAAGTATAGATTTATACATTCTACCTTCATTAGCATTGTTGTGTCCCAAAGAATTGAGGTCAACTCCCACCAGCTATGCCACATAGCTCTAGTATAATACCAGGCATCATTCAGCATGACATCATCATTTGCAACCAGCTAAGCTCTTTTGCCCGCCATATCCCTTACAGTGAGCTCTCTTCTCTCAGTATCATTGCCTCATTTTTACTACATTCGCTAAGTCCAGTCTGCTCAAAATTATGTTACCACTATTCATAGCTGGCTTGCAGAATCTCAAAACCTTTTACGTGTATCAATAATTCAACAGTGAATGGCATGTTTCAAAGCAGTAGCACCCTTTATATACTCTTACTTATTACAGCCATGACAACCACAAAACAAAAGTGGCTCCCCATTGCCCTAGTAATGCAGGCCAATGTTTACTGGAAATTCTCTACTCTTGCCGCTTTTAATTTTGAATGCTGTTGTAACTCTATCATACATATCCTGGCTAAGATGGGCATATCCTTCTGGCACATCTCATCATCACAATCACCACCAAAGTAGTTCTTTGCGGACCAGGAGAGGGAGCATGATCATGTACCAAGAGATCATGCTCAGTTGCAGTCTCTGTTCTTTGAACATCACCATGAGAATTCATAGCATAAATAAAGCATCAGTTAGTCTCCTGTTTGGCATGAATCCACCTGGCTCTTCCAAATTTCAACTATTTCATGCAGACACTTTTCAATAATCTTTCCTCATATTTTAATAGCATGTGACGACAGTTTAATTGGACAATAATTACTACACAGATTAATATCTCCTATGTGCTTAAAAATAGGCATCACAAAGCTTTTATCCCATTCATCCAGCATTTGTCCTTTCTTAAGAATATCATTGTACAGACTTGTAAGACACATGATGACTTCCTTTTCCAATGACTTCAGGGAACTCACTGGTACTTCATGTGGCTGAGGAGCTTTCTCCTTTGTCAGTTGCTTAAATCCTTCTGTGTCTTCTTACTACAGTAAAGATTCTATCCTGCCTGATTTGGCTTACATTTTTTTAAGTTTCTCACTTGGGTTCTCCTCATTCATAACTCTTTCAAAATAATCATGCAGAACTTTGATTGAATCACCATTCATTTGTCATGTGTCATTTCTAATGTAAATTAATTTGTTCACATCCCTCATTATTTTCTCTCTTGCCTTGATGACTGTATAGAGGATCTTTTTTTCCCCTGTCTTCTTAGATATACACCTTACCACATACCATACTTTTCGTTATTGCAACACTTCTTTTGGCCTCCTTTTTCACCTTCATGTACATCACTTCTTAAGTGACTGACCCGCCATTTTTTTAAGGCTATCTTTTCTCCCCTCTCAACAGATTCTTTAACCTGTGGACTCCACCCATTGGTGTTGTCACCATCCATGATGAAACAAAGCTGTTAGTTTGTTGCATGTCCTGAGAACATGTCTTCCAGAGCATGAGTATTCCCTTTTCTGTGAAGCAAAAGGCATACTTTTCATGTGAACCAACCCCTGCAACAAAGAACAGCATCCGAGTGCAATCTCTTTCCACCCTAACACAGAGTACAATTAGGTGCTTCACAGAATCTGAAGAAGAAAAAAAAAGTTTGAAGCCAATTACCTATGACCTAATCCTCTTTTCACATTAGGGGAGGGACAGACAGAAGGATCTTTGGTCTCATTCAGTGCACTCTTAACAAGATACTTTGTGGTGTCAACCCATAACTTTTTGTTTTGCTTTATTTTGTTTTGTCTTGTTTGTTAAGGCATTAGACACAAAATGCTATACTAAAGTAATCTCCTGGAAATTGGAAATACAAAATCTATGGTTGCAAGCACAACTAAAACCCTGTTTTTGAACATTTCCATTAGCACACTGACTTTAATTACATTATTATTACCATTAGAATAGTATCTAGAGATCCCATTCAGGGACAGGGACCTATTCTGCTAGTTACGCCTATATGAAAAGAATATTATATGGCACTTAAAACAATTTATCACACAGATATAACATAATGATAGTGAAATTTGTCTGGTCCATCTAAATGTATAGACAAGCTAGCCAGGCCCTGAATCTCACCTCAGGAAAACAGTGCTCTGCATATCTTTGTACTTATAGGGTGCCATCTGGGAGATATGCCAATATAAATTCATAATAAACAGCATTAAGTTTGTGCATTTAACCTGGATATTTTTTAATGTGCCTTTACCTTTTCATATTGAACATTCTTTTTACCAATTTTTTGAAAGGATATTTATTGTTTTATAGTGACAAGAATGAGCTATGATTCTATTTCCTATGTGACTTAAAATATATGCAGGTACAGACAAATACAGTTACATTCATTTTCCTTTAACCTTGAGGGTGCAAAGTAAGTTGGAAGTGCCAAGAGTTTCATCAGCAGATCATCAGCATGCATGAGGTCAGTCATATATACAAATATTCCAAATAAAACACCAATCTACAAGACAATTTCTAGATGCAAATAGGTTTAACTGATTGTATTGGGAGGTGCAAATTAGTTTCTCTTCATCCCTAAGCATTCTTTTAGGATTATTCTGGGACTGGATGATAAGACCGAGCAAAAAAATTATACATGTAGAAAGAAAGAGACCTTCTCTTTAGTTCTGAATCTTTAACGTGCCATAGGAAGTCAAATTAACAATTCCAGATATGTATTTTATTTATTTACAATACAGACATACACTTATTACACATATATACTTTATTATAGTTAGGTATGGATTTGTCTTTTAACACACACTTTACCAAACAATATTTATAGAACTACATTGACCATGTAACCTGCAGGACTGCAAATCAAATGGGAAAAGAAATCATCTAATATTTGAAAATGAAAATTACTTTCCAGTGACTGGTTGTGCTAATCAATCTTCCCCAAGTAAATCACCACTAAGAGATAATTACAGGATCTTTCAACACAACTGAGGAAGAAAAGGAATAAAAATAAACTCACAGTAAAGGAGCTCTCTTCAATACACATTCCAGAGTTTGCTATGCTTTTACTTCCAATGTGCTGGAAAGAAATTTGGACGATGTGCCCAAGATGTCCTCAGCATGTCAAAAAGCACTTCTTAGGTTTGTCAGGATAGAACTGGTAGAATTTTTCATTGCAAATAATGTTTCCAACAAATATAATTATTATTTCTGTTCACAAATGATCAAAACAGATTGTAATCTTCATCTGTTCATTAGTTGCAACTATTTAACAGTTACTTTGTATGAATAAATTTTAGCCTAAATTCACTTCATGTGGTTGGTTACATAAGCTGTTCCCTGACTGGATGATGTATAATTTCTAGAGAGGGGGAGTCCTTCTATTTCTACTCCTATTTCCAAAATGATAGATAAATAAAAGTTTATAAGACATTGTGAGAACTTCCAGTGTAAATGCTTGTATTGTAAATAAATACTGAACTGCCTTTACTGAACATTTTTGCTTTTTGTGAACATTCTTTTGAACAAGTACAATCTCAGCTGATGTGTGCCAGTAAGCAAATCAACAGAGTTGCAAACAAGCAAACTATACTGGCAGGCTGTATTTGCAAGATGTCACAACAGCCAGAAAAATCAGCCCCTGAATATAAAACAGATGATTCAAATGTGGTATAAGAAACTACAAAGAATAAAAAACTAGTCTGAGTGATACTGGTTGGATAAAGGAGCATACTTGAAGAACTAGCTATGTTACTCTCTTCCCCACCATGGCATGTACTATCAAAGTTGTGCAAAGTTTTAGTATCTTATTAGGTTTGTCATTTCACCTTGTAAGGGGCTGTACCAGCCCCACTCTGAACTAGAAGGGGTTAAGGACTCACTGCAGGCTGTAAAGATCATGCTCCTCTGCTTTCACTGGGCATGCTCAGAATAGGGGGGCTATAAAAGGTAGTAGCCCACCTCAGTTGGGGCAGGCTGCTGACTGGGAAAGACACAGATCATTGGCTCTCTTCTTGAAGCCGCTACAGCCAGCATCCCCAGAATCATGCCAGAATGAACCCCAGATGGACACTAAGCCACTAGATGAGCCCTGAGGAGGAACCAGGCTGGTAGGGAGCCACACTGACTGGGAACCCTCGACACTCTGGAGAATCACAGCACATCACCACCGACAAGCAAGTAGGAAGTAATCCAGGGGACTTGAAGAAACAGTGGACAAATCAAGTTACTAATCATAGTATTTCAGGAGGACTCCTGATGACAAGTGGAGTGCAACTCCTCCTTCATCCCCCTTCAGTGGGAGCTTCCTGAGCTGGTACGCAGAAGAGCAGGAAGGACCTAAGCTCCCCTGCCCCAAGAGCTGCTCCCTTATAGGTGGCACTCACTACCCCAATGGGCCATTAGGCCCTGCAGCTCCAACTAAGGGACTGCTTTATTGACTGGCCATTAGGTCATACTACCCTCAAGAAAAGGCTGGCTTCAGTGACTATGACCACCTGCTGCCTCATCCTGGAAGAAAGCCTGGCAGGATGGACTTGACCCAGTGGATTTTTCACACTTTCCCAGCATAAGTGACCCAATGCCTGTGATAGGGTGTACAAGATGGGGTGTAGCTGGTTTGAAGGTGGAAATAATGCAAAGGTAACAGCGGCTCACATCTGAAGTGGTCATTTGCAACCTGATGCAACAATACCCCTGTACTCTCATTGCTCCACTGTCTCCCAGCACATTCCTATTGCCAGTTTAAGGCCATGGACCCAGATCTGCCAAGGCAGTTATGTATCTAAGTCTCAATGCAGTGGGAATTAGGCTCCTAAATACCTTTGAGGATTTGGGCCTATTTCCTCCTCTTCAAGGCCATCAGTGAGTCAGCACCCAGATACCATATCTCTAGCTCTCACCTGTAAACATAAATATAGTCCTCTGTATCATTGCAGCCCACAGAGTCCATGACAAAGAATATATTTCTGGTGGGCATCAGGCTAATCTGTAATCAGATTATATTCAGGATGCACTGCAGGACCCTCTTGGAAAAATCCCACCATCATTAATGTAATGGGGTATGAAGTAGAGTAAAAATTTTTGTCTCCCCCAAGCAAAGTCTCTTCCTGTATGACTAGGAAGAAAGAAGAGCAAAAGACTCACAAAGCCCATTAAAGATCTTATCCCACAGATCTAATTAACCCTGAATGGTTAGAAGCTTTATTGATGAGTGTTGTTGAAAACTGTAAAATTGAGAATGTTCACAAATAATTGTTGGCTGCAGTTACACCTTTATATGAATATTTATTATTAATTATTATATTTGTAATATTATTGTATACTTGTGTCCACTACAATGAGGTGGTGGAATGTATCCTGGCTCTAAGAATTCCACGTTAAAAAAATGTAATTGGTTTTCTGGGTTTTGTGGAAAATGTTAGTATTCAGTTACAGTTTTCTGCATTTGTAGCCCAAGTCTTAACTTTATATTGGTTCACTAATCTAGTTCCCTGATCCATCATTCATGAATAAGATAGCAATAATATAATTAATATACATAATTTTACTGTTACATTAAAATAATACCCTATTCCCAGTTGTAGAATGCATGCCCCCCCATCAGCGTCTTTATTTTTCATTCTTCTGTGTTTGCATTCTGCTGTGATTCCATGTGAGGAGAAATTTCAGGTAGCCACAAGGCAACGGAAGTTACAGCAGCTTACCTCAAATACTGTAATTTGTCTTAAATAATACATTCTGCAAAGTTTAACTATATTTTTTGAATGTTTCCAGGGTGAATTGTGTACTACTACCCTGGGGTTATTTATGCTATTGCAGTTAAAGAGCAGGGACTAGTGAAACAGTGAAATATTTTTGCTTTCTCATATGAAATTGCCATTTGCACTTCTTTCTTGAATGGACTGTGGTTTGAACATGTGAGCCTGGTCTCCTGTAACATGGGAGAGGTCTCTGTCTCTCTCTTTCTCTCTCTCTTTTTCTTTTTTTCCTGCCTTTCCTTTGTGAAGTTAATCAAAACAAAGCACTCTTATTTCAAGAAGCTGCTGTCTGTGAGAGTTTAATCAAAGTTTCCACTGAAATGCTGACAGAATTATACACTTCTATTCCAATTGTCTCAAGATAGGACAGGAAAAGTACTTCCCAGTCTCCCTTCACTTTGATATTATGGAATAAGCTAAGCTTTGAGTTTAGGAGTAATGCTCAATGCTGACAAGACTTTCTCTTCCAGTGCTTGGTCCTCAGTTAACAACTGGTGCAAGAATCCCGTCATTACACTTGAATGGCAATAGTATCATAGAATCATAGAATCCTAGGGTTGGAAGGGACCTCATAGGTCATCTAGTCCAACCCCCTGCCAGAGGCAGGACCACTCCCACTAAACCATCCCAGTCATGGTTTTGTCCAGCCGGGCCTTAAACACCTCCAAAGATGGAGACTCCACCACCTCCCTTGGCAGCTCATTCCAATGCTTCACCACTCGCCTAGTAAAAAAGTTTTTTCTAATATCCAGCCTCCACCTCCCTAACTGCAACTTGAGACCATTGCTCCTTGTTCTGTCCTCTGTTACCACCGAGAACAGTCGAGCTCCATCTTCCTTAGAGCATCCCTTCAAGTAGTTGAAGGTTGCTATCAAATCCCCCCTCAATCTTCTCTTCTGCAGACTAAATAAGCCTAATGCTTTCAGTCTTTCCTCATAGGGCTCGTGCTCCAGCCCTTTAATCATTTTGGTTGCCCTCCTCTGAACTCTCTCTAGCATGTCCCTGTCCTTTTTGTAGTGGGGAGCCCAAAACTGAACACAGTATTCTAGATGTGGCCTCACCAGTGCAGAAAAGACGGGAATGATCACATCCCTTGATCTGCTGGTAATACTTCGTTTGATGCAGCCCAGTATGCCATTGGCCTTTTTGGCAGCAAGAGCACACTGCTGACTCATGTCTAGCTTCCCATCCACCATGACCCCCAGGTCCTTTTCTATACTGCTGCTACTTAACTGAATGTTTCCCAGCCTGTAGCAGTGCATGGGGTTTTTCCGTCCCACATGCAGGATTTTACACTTGTCCTTATTGAACTTCATAAGATTTCTATTGGCCCATTGTTCCAATTTATCTAGGTCTCCCTGAATCCTGTCCTTGCCCTCCAACGTGTCTACTGTTCCCCCCAGCTTGGTGTCATCCGCAAACTTACTGAGAGTGCAGTCTATTCCATCATCCAGATCGTTGATGAAAATGTTGAACAGAACCGGCCCCAGGACCGACCCCTGGGGCACACCACTTGTTACTGGTTGCCAGCTAGACATGGAACCATTGATTCCTACACGCTGAAACCGTTGATCTAGCCAGTTTTCTGTCCACCTTATAGTCCACCTATCCAACCAATATTTCCTTAATTTACCAATGAGAATGCTGTGGGAAACTGTATCAAAAGCCTTACTAAAATCAAGGTATATCACATCAACGGTTCTTCCTGCATCCAGAAAACCAGTCATCTGATCATAGAAGGAAATGAGATTGGTCAGGCATGATTTATCCTTGGTAAATCCATGCTGACTGTTCCTGATCACTTTATTTTCTTCTAAGTGTTTGAGGATGGATTCTTTAAGAATCTGCTGCATAATTTTGCCAGGGATTGAGGTGAGGCTGACTGGTCTATAATTCCCCGGATCCTCCTTTTTCCCTTTCTTGAAAATAGGCACTACAGTTGCTTTTTTCCAATCCTCTGGCACCTCCCCTGTTCTCCATGAGTTTTGAAAAATAACGGCCAGCGGTGCTGCTATCTCATCGGCCAATTCCCTCAGCACCCTTGGATGCAGTTCGTCTGGCCCCATGGACTTGTGCACATCCAGCTTCTTTAAGCAGTCCCTAACCTGACCTTCTGTCACCAAGGGCCTCTCTTCTTCTCTCCCATCTGCCATACCCATGGTAGTGGGCTGGGAGCTGACCCTGCCTGCGAAAACTGAAGCAAAAAATGCACTGAGCACTTCAGCTTTTTCTTCATCCTCTGTCACGAGGATGCCTGCCCCATTCAGCAAGGGACCTACACCATCCCTGATCCTCTTCTTGTTATTAACATACTTGTAGAACCACTTCTTGTTATCCTTTACATCCCTCGCTAGCCGCAACTCCATTTGTCCTTTGGCTTTTCTGATTTTATCCCTGCAGTCCCTAGCAATATCTTTATATGCCTCCTTGGTCATCTGACCAAGCTTCCACTTCCTGTACGCTTCCTTTTTATGTTTAAGCTCAGAGCAGAGTTCTCTGCTAAGCCATTCTGGCTGCCTCACATGTTTGTTCTTTCTCCTAACTGGAATGGCAGTTACTATATGCTTATATGTATATACTATATATTACTATATGCACCTGCCTCCATTTGAGTCTCTTTCATTGTTCATTGCATTCTGTCAAAGCTGCAGTTCAGAATGGAGGCTGGAAAAGTGCTAATTTGCCAGCTCTTTATTGCCAGCCTACAGCTTAGATTTGATTTTCCTCATCTGGCTCATATTCTCCTCCTTCAGCTACTTTTTGATATTGTTTTAAGGACATAATTACATCCTTCAAAGCCAAGAAAATTTACATTTGTACAGCTCAAAAGCCTCAGTCTCTGAAGGCACTTCTCTCGGTATAGTCTATAATTGGTCCTTTCCCATTGTGACAATCAGTTATGTACCCTTGTCAATTATCAGAGTCATCCTGCTGATATCAGCAACGAAGTCCAAAAGGCCATTAAGCCAGACATCAATGGGTACATTGAGATAAAAACTGTTAATATACGACAGATGGTTGGTGTTGACTCGTAACACACCCAGCAAACTAAATACACTTTTAAAAAATGACATGAAATAAGAATGAAGGAAATCCATTGTTGAGTTTGGCCCATCAACACTTAAGCACAACTTAGCACATCAGGAACATAACTATAGTGAAGCTGAGACGTGTTACAGATTTTAATTCCAAGACCAGCTCTATAATAAAAAAAAAAAATTAGGTTGATCCACCTATGGTGCTTGGGTGGGATGCAAAATCCAAACCTCTTGGAAATACAGTGTAGCAAACCTAACCCCTGTGTAGACAGCACTAAGCTGATAAAAGAATCCTTCCATCGATCTAGCTACTGCTCATTGGGAAGGAGGATTAACTACAGTGATGGAAGAACCAATGACATCACCACAGGTAACGGCTACACTGAAGCACCACAGCTATGCTGCTGGAGCATTTCTAGTGAAGCCTAAGTATCCAGTGGTTTGTGTTATTTTGCATCAGTCTTAAATTATTTTAATTGTTGTTTAAGCCAAGTTATTTCTGCATTTTCCTCAGTCCCTTCTGAGGTTCTCTATATCCTGCTGGTTCTACTAAACTGCTATTGTAACTCTCCCTATAAACCTCAGAATCAGCACAGCAGAGCAATGTAGGACACTTGCTCTCGGAGGGACTGAGAATGCAGACCCTGATGTACTATTTATGTCCTAAGGGTCCTTGGTGCACCAAGACCCAGATATTATTTCAACTGAGACTGTTAATCTCTGAGCCACTATCACAACCTCTGGTATATACACTACAAATACATTACATTAAATTACACCTTCAGTGATGAGGCTAATATGATGGAGCTTAATTCACAAGGTGGATTTAAGCATTGCACCTCTCCTCTACTAATGAAATTCATAACACTGATTTATGCACCCAGGTTCCCTTTAGAATGCATTGGAAAGTTAGCTGTTTAGTAAACAAATTCACGGAAGCCAGGATGTCAAGTAGAGAGCTTCTTAAGTAAGCAAGTAGGAAATGGTTGGAAGAGGAGTGTGTGTCCTAAGTCCCACTCCCTCAAAGGGACTTAGATGCCTAATTCTGAGCTGGAGGAAGGTGCCTAAGCTAGGTCAGTTGGTTGTTCACAAAAAACTGAAAAAAATTGATAAACCTCCACCACTGCCCCTCTATATTTAGCTGGGATGACAGAGGTGATAAACGACTCCAATAAAGAATTAAAGGAGAGTAATGTAGTTAATGCCAATCAACATGGGTTAATGGAAAAGATATTCTGTCAAAATAATCTGATTTTTTTGATGAGATAATACGTTTGGTTGATAAGGGCAATCATGATGATGTAATAAACTCAAACTTCTGTCAGCATTTAATTTGGTACCACTAGAACTAGGATAAAAAATTAACAAGGCACACATTAAATGAGTTAAAAGCTAGCTAAATGATTGTTCTCAAAATGTAATTGTAAATGAGACATGGTCATCAAATAGGTGTTCTTCTATTGGGTCCTGCAAGGATCAGCTCTTGATCCTATGCTATTTAGCATTTTTGTCAAGGGCAGAGAAGGAAATACAAAATCATCACCGATAAAGATTGCAGATGACACAAAGAGTGAGAGGTGTATATTTTTAATGGTGAGTGTAATTAACCATTGGAACAACTTACCAAAGATTGTGGTGGATTCTCCACCACTGGCAATTGTTGAATGAAGACTGGATGTTTTTCAGAATGATATGCTCTAGAAATTAATTTCAGGGATGTTCTATGGCCTTCATTACATAGCAGGTCTGAGCAGATGATCACGATAGTCCCTTCAAACCTGGAATCTATCAAATCTATATCCAATACCTAGAACACTCACCTAGAATGTGAGAGACTGTGTTTTGAAGCCCCACTTTTTGCCTGATTTGGAACAAGTATTTGAACCTCTGTCTTTCCCCTTTCAGGTAAGTGCCCTGACCATAAGTGTATAACATTGCTCTCTGGAACAATCTATATTTAAGTATTTCTTGCAAAATGTAACAACTTTAACAGTACAGATTGAGAGTGTTCTGCTTCAGAGTATTTAATAGTCCAATGGTTAGGGCATTCATGTGGGAGACCTGGATTTAAATCTCTCTCCTCAATTAGGCAGAGTAGGGACACAAACCTAAGCTGGCCCATCCCCATCCCCATCCCCACCGGTGAGTACCTAAATTTTTGCTGTAACAGTTTCCTAGGTACATAAGTTTCTGTCTCTGGGCATGTGCACTGCTGCCTCATTCGAGGTGTCCAAATGCCTATTTACCATCTCAGCTGCAGTCTGAGACACAAACTGGTGGAAGTTAGGCTGTCCAATGCTTGTGTTCCCTGCATAGCCCAATCCAGAAATATACCTACTGGATTAGACATCATTCAAAATCTGGCTACAGGAGGAGGTAGTGATACTTATCTTACAACCTTTAACCAGTGGTTAATGTATAATTTGATGGGTCCTGGAACCTTCCTAATCTCTGGGCCCCCTCCTATATTGTTCAGCCCCCCTTCATGCGTGTGTGGACCCAATTTTTCTAGATTCTGAATTCTGAGTCCTGGAACTCTGGCCTGTCAGATTTGTGGGCACCGGAATTGTGTTCTGGGGTGGTCCAGCTTACTTTAAACACTACCTTTAACCCAGAGGTTAAAGCATTCACCTGGGATGTAGGAATCCTAGGTACAATCACCCCCCTCTGCCTGAGAGGGAGAAAGGGTTTGAAGAAGGGTCTCTTACCTCTCAAGTGAGTGCCCTAGTAACATTGTTTTTAGATATTTTGATCTGAGGCTGCCTCAGTCTCTCCTGTGAAACGGTTCTACTTTGTATAAAAAATTAAAGTCATTGGACCAGAAAAAAAGAGACTAACTCTATAGCTTGGTGGTTAGGGCATGCCCAAGGGAAATCCAGGAACTAGTGTCCGTATTCCAAAGGCTCTTTAATTATTTATATAAATCACTACTCAGTGGGCTGTCTTTTATGAAATTCATATTTTTCACCTCTCCTCATTCAGGCTGTAGAAACCCCTAACTACATAGCTTGGGTTTGGCAGGTTCCAGTGTTGTACCAATGATTTTCTAGATACCTAACAGTTAGTCCTTGTAACACACAGCTCATGGATCTGGCTTTGAGTACTCAGCAGCTTCTAGAAAGGAGAACAGGTTATGCTCTCCTAGGGACGTAGTACTCTTGTAGTGTGCATCATCCTAAAACTGAGTGGGGTCAACAAGGACAGAATTCTAAATATGGAATTTTTCTTTGCAGTTTTGCAATATCTCCTCTCTTCAAGCACCTCTATAACACGAGGCTTCATTGAGGTTATGGTTGAAAAGATCATCAGTCACCTAACCTGTATAACACAGGGCATGGAATATTATCCAGTGATTCCTGCACTAAGTCTAGTAATTTGTGGTTGAAGTACACTGAAATTTGTTCTAATTTTTCATTGAAAAAAATTGATTGAAAGTTTTCAATCAATTTCAGTCTGTTTGACTTTATACAGTGGACAATCTTTCCTTGTGTAGGTCACCTTGCTTAATACTGCAGATCTTAGCATGCAAGTCCACTACAGAAGTCTTTATTCTCTAATAAATACTAATGAGATATGTAGGCACATATTGAGAGAAAAGGGAACAGGCTTCCTGTAGTTTAGTAATATTGTTTGTGAATTATAGCACTGGAAATCTTCTCTAACTGATGCTTTCCAAGTAAGATATTTAATACAAATAATGCAGTGTATTATTATCAGGTAGATGACTTCAATCATGGGATCCAATTTATTTTATAACTGAATGAATTATTGGCTACGTACTAAAACGCCAGGTGAGCTAAAGCACTTGAGCACTTAAGATGCTGTGAATCATGGGGAGTCTCACAACATTTAATTTTGTAGTTTACACATTGAAAGTTCTCTCTCTAGCTGGAGTTCTACCAAGACTCTTATGCTGTGTAGACAGCATTGAGTGGGACCTGTAACATGTATTCACCACCAGGCTATGTCCTTCTATAAGACAGGATTGTTGGATGTCTTGAGCCACTTTGTTTTTTGAGGCCTCATTCTGTAGTCTACCATCTTCATGGACAATTGCTGCCTTTATTAAACTGAGACCTGAAAAATTTTCAGTGAGGAAGCGTCACTTGACTTGTAATTTGTTCGGAGACTGGTGACTATATAAGGACAGAGCAGACAGCATTCGGGGCTGTAATCTCTGAGACAGACAGATCTGTATTTATCCAAGATCAAGACAGAGAAAGATAACGACTTACCTGTTCCCTTGAGATCCTGTTTGTTCCTGCTGCTTGCTCCATTGCTCTTGTGTTTTCATTGGTGCCCTGGTTCCTGGGCCACAATCCCTACATAATCCATCCCTGTGATTATCGCCTAGAACAGGGGTGGCCAAACTTATGGAACTCAAAAGCCGCACAAGTCAATTATTAAACCTTCGAGAGCCACACTGAGGCATATAGCCACATATTTTTACCTATTCCAAAATTACTAAGCTTAAAATTTATTGCACATTTTAATTTTATCTTAAAAACAGGGCAAATATTGATCCTACTAATGTCTGATTCTAATAATTACTTAAGGTTACCATGAAAACTAGGCCTATACAGTAACAACTTAGCTGTTGCTCAATGTAGAACACTGCAGGCTAGTGGCAAGTTTGGTTTTTTTAAATCTGGGCAGTAACTTGTCAATGAAACTTGTCATAAAAGCTCTCACAGATGACGATCTCTAAATATTGCACAATGTTTTGATTTAACAAATTTCATTGTGGAATACAATGCTTCACAGCAGTGAGTTGTGCTAAAAATTAAAAGTAATCTACATTCAGTTTTAAACTTTTCTCCTTTGTATTTTTGTTTCTTAGTATTCCACATCATGTTTAGGACTTGTGAAACACAATTTTAACAAAGCAGTAAGCTGCATTAGGGCCTATGAGAAAATCTAAATATGCTGTGGCTTCCCCTCTTACCATGCCGCCTCTTACCATGCCACTGCTTCTCTGCTGTCCCCAACCATTGCTCACTTCTCCCAC
This sequence comes from Podocnemis expansa, assembly GCA_007922195.1. Taxonomy (NCBI): domain Eukaryota; kingdom Metazoa; phylum Chordata; order Testudines; family Podocnemididae; genus Podocnemis; species Podocnemis expansa. Next base: position 47,033,722 of record ML681989.1, read on the forward strand.
TGTCTCCAACCATACTGCCCTTCCCTGCAATGTTCCCTCTAACTTGACGATGCAGCTTAGCAACTTTTGGATGCAGCTGAGCAAGTTCTCTCCTAGTTCCCTGCCCCGGTGCTGGGCCTCTGCTCATCAGCTCCCCAAGTGCATCCATAACTTGGTCAGCTGCATCATCACCTTAGAAGGAACATTGCATCTGTCTCCCATGATAACTCGACTGTCCTGGGAAACACCTTCCTACTTCATTCATGGCCCAATGCTTGTCTTTCAAAACAGGCTTGATTTTGTGGAATAGGATTCTGCATAAAATAATTCCAAAGGGAGGGGGGATGTTATGGAAAACAGCTCATCCCTAGTCCCAATTCCTCAGGGTCTCTGAAAAGCCTCAACTGTCCAAAGCTCCAAAGAGGTAGCTGTGTTAGTCTAGTTCAGCAAAACAAACAAGGAATCCTGCGGCACTTTTAAAGACTAACACATTTATTTATTGCATGAGCTTTCGTGGGAGAAACGTGATAAATAAATGGGTTAGTCTTTAAAAGTTCTACAAAACTCCTTGTTTAACTGTCCAGATCTCAATCTACAGGTTTCTGTACAGTTGGCAAGAAGGAATAGGATTCTTCACTGACTTATTCCTTCTCCCTCTGACATAATGGAAGACTTTTTAACCTGTTTTCCTGACTATCATACTTGTAAAGGGAGTGCATGAGGTGTCCCTAAGTTTGTAAAGTGCTGTGGAAAAGCATGGCATGCGGTATAAGGTAAATACAAAACAAACAAGTAAACAAACCAAGGAGACCAAAAGAAAATAAAAAGTACAAAGTACACAAAAATAAAGCAATGCAAAATAAAATCCACACGGAAATCTATGAAACAAAAACAACAATAATTTGTTAGTCTTTAAGTCCTTTACAGCTTATCTCCTCCCTGATCCCCTCAGTCCCTTCCCTCACTGCCTCCACTCCCTGAAGTGCCTTTCTGTTCTGAGCTCCTCCCCCTCCCGACTCCCATTGCTTCTGGCTACTGCCCAGCTGCTCCTTGCCACCCCTCCTCTGAGCTGCTGGCTGCAGAGCTACTTGACAGGGCAGAGATTTTAACTCCCCCAGCCTGAAGCAGCTCCCTGCCTGGGAGCCACATTTTTTCTTTGAAGAGCCACATGCGACTCATGAGCTGCAGTTTGGCCACGCCTGGCCTAGAAGAATGATGATGTATTTCTGTTTGGTTACTGTTTAATTGTCATCCACAGGTTTGGTTTTTTTTCTTCATAGTGAGATGTAGCCCTTTGATATAGCCCCTGAGCTGGCTGTTTTGTTAATAAAATCATATAATTATTTACAGCTTATGTTTGATTGTTTGCTGTGTGGTTTAAAGATTAAATCCTGCAATTGATTAGTCACTGATTAAGTGGTGGACCTGAAGGAGGTAGGAAGGGGTCCTTCCTAAACATTATTCTCTCCAAGCAATATTCATAGTAGTCTTAGTTCAACATTTTCTCTGAACCAAGTAAACTATTCCTAAAGAACTGTGTCCCACTACAATATGAATGCCAAATGATCTTCGCTGACTTGATGTTTGTCATCTTGGCTGACACACCAGACATGGAACTGGGGCAAATGTCCAGGGCTGAAATCAAGATGTACTAAAAAGTCAATGCTTCCCTAGCTGGGGCTGTAACAGATCAATGTTGTTTGAGGACTGGGTGCAGAAGTGGACCTGTAAAACCCACACACACTAGTGGGTTACACATTTCCTCCACATTTCTCTGACTGGGAAAGGGTTTTGCCTGTTTTCATTAACAGCTTTGAACAGGGGTCTCAAACTCAAATCACCATGAGGGCCGCATGAGGACTAGTACATTTGCCCGCAGGCCACACCACAGAAACCTTTTCATACAATGATATTGCAAATATCAGTAATGATAGCATCATTGCAGGAGGGAGGAAATAGCTTTACGGGCCACATCCACCCTGTGGCCCACGTGTTTGAGAAACCTGGCTTTGAACAACCACTGGAAGTGCAATATTGGTAGCTAGCTCTTTTATTACTGAATATAGATAAAACGGGAAGAAACCGGTGATGACTTGCTAATCCTATTGTTTCAATCTTCATGTATGGTATGTGCAGCTGTGCTCTAGTAACACTGAACATTCAATTCCTTATTCAGTGCTGTTGCATCAGTAATCAGAAGCATAGTGTAACAACGATGTTTGTTGCTATAAAGTGATGTGTAAGTGCAGTTATAGCTATACTAACTGCTGCTTCCTAAAAAATACTGTAATGTACTGGTTTACAAGGATGGGCATCATTGCCCACTACAAGAGCTTCTCATCTGTGTGCCATCACCTTATACTGCTAACATAGACTCCATCATGTGAGGGGGTAGAAACCCATGCTTTTGAAAAAAGTAGGATAGTGGTCTGTTCTTACAGCTACTGGGCTGGACTGTGACCCTTGGTTAGAGGGGAAGAGAGAGGCCCTGGATGACCCAGCACTTGCTGCTATTATTGTGAAGAGGAGAGCAGCAAGGAGAGCAGTTTCACCAGGGCTGCTACACCCCCACTTACAGGTGCACAGGGAAGCAAGTGGATGAGAATGGGGAAATGAGAACCACCTTGTCTTTATCCTCTGTCCCTGAGCACCCTGGCTGGTGCAGCTAACATTGCACAAAGGAGGAAGTAACCTGTGCCAAGAACAGGACCTGCAAATTTACTTCTACCATCCATGACACAAAGAGGGAGGTAAGGTCCTGACAGTGACTCCTGGCCCTGCACTTCCATGAAGGTTTAGGGGACTTTGTTGTAATCTAGTCCACAAAGATGTTCCAGGTATATGCAGTGTTCATTATGACAGTGTTGTGCTAGGCCAGAAATTCATTACAGCATTTTAAATTACCTAAATGCACGAGTGCCCATTATAGACTAATTAAGTGTATTCAGATTACCTGAATGCTCTCATTTCTTAGATTATGGGCAGCAAGATACGAGTCTGAAAATGAAATGGGAGCTTTTGAATTAGAGATTGATTTAGGGATTGTTTGTTTTCTTCCTATTTTAAATACTGATCCTAAAATAAGCTATGCATAGTCAGATTTCTGAGTCCAGGAATAAATAGTCCTATGGAAGTCAAAGTTGCAGGAGTCCATCTTGGTGGACTGGGGTCAAATGTCAAACTGTATTTTTGTTGGTATTTTGTTTGTTTGTAAAGATGAGTTGCATAAACGCTGAAAATCAAGATAATGTAAAAGAAATAGTATTTATTTAAAAAAACCTTAAGCACATCAATATGAAGAATACTATATCAACTGAATCATAGAATCATAGGGCTGGAAGGGACCTCATAGGTCATCTAGTCCAACCCCCTGCCAGAGGCAGGACCACTCCCACTAAACCATCCCCGTCATGGTTTTGTCCAGCCGGGCCTTAAACACCTCCAAAGATGGAGATTTCACCACCTCCCTCGGCAGCTCATTCCAAGGCTTCACCACTCTCCTAGTAAAAAAGTTTTTTCTAATATCCAGCCTCTACCTCCCTAACTGCAACTTGAGACCATTGCTCCTCATTCTGTCCTCTGTTATTACCGAGAACAGTCGAGCTCCATCTTCCTTAGAGCACCCGTTCAAATAGTTGAAGGTTGCTACCAAATCCCCCCTCAATCTTCTCTTCTGCAGACTAAATAAGCCTAATGCTTTCAGTCTTTCCTCATAGGGTTTGTGCTCCAGCCCTTTAACCATTTTGGTTGCCCTCCTCTGAACTCTCTCTAGCATGTCCCTGTCCTTTTTGTAGTGGGGAGCCCAAAACTGAACACAGTATTCTAGATGTGGCCTCACCAGTGCAGAATAGAGGGGAATGATCACATCCCTTGATCTGCTGGTAATCCTTCTTTTGATGCAGCCCAGTATGCCATTGGCCTTTTTGGCAGCAAGAGCACACTGCTGACTCATATCCAGCTTCCCATCCACCATGACCCCCAGGTCCTTTTCTACACTGCTGCTACTTAGCTGAATGTTTCCCAGCCTGTAACGGTGCATGGGGTTTTTTCGTCCCACGTGCAGGATTTTACACTTGTCCTTATTGAACCTCATAAGATTTCTATTGGCCCACTGTTCCAATTTATCTAGGTCTCCCTGAATCCTGTCCTTGCCCTCCAACGTGTCTACTGGTCCCCCCAGCTTGGTGTCATCCGCAAACTTACTGAGAGTGCAGTCTATTCCATCATCCAGATCATTGATGAAAATGTTGAACAGAACCGGCCCTAGGACCGACCCCTGGGGCACACCACTCGTGACTGGTTGCCAACTAGACACGGAACCATTGATTCCTACATGCTGAAACCGTTGATCTAGCCAGTTTTCTATCCACCTTATAGTCCACCTATCCAACCCATACTTCCTTAATTTGCCAGTGAGAATGCTGTGGGAAACTGTATCAAAAGCCTTACTAAAATCAAGGTATATCACATCAACGGTTCTTCCTGCATCCAGAAAACCAGTCATCTGATCATAGAAGGAAATGAGATTGGTCAGGCATGATTTATCCTTGGTAAATCCATGCTGACTGTTCCTGATCACTTTATTTTCTTCTAAGTGTTTGAGGATGGATTCTTTAAGAATCTGCTGCATAATTTTGCCAGGGATTGAGGTGAGGCTGACTGGTCTATAATTCCCCGGATCCTCCTTTTTCCCTTTCTTGAAAATAGGCACTACAGTTGCTTTTTTCTAATCCTCTGGCACCTCCCCCGTTCTCCATGAGTTTTGAAAGATAACAGCCAGCGATGCTGCTACCTCATCTGCCAATTCCCTTAGCACTCTTGGATGCAGTTCGTCTGGCCCCATAGACTTATGCACATCCAGCTTCTTTAAGCAGTCCCTAACCTGACCTTCTGTCACCAAGGGCCTGTCTTCTTCTCTCCCATCTGCCACACCCATGGTAGTGGGCTGGGAGCTGACCCTGCCTGCGAAAACTGAAGCAAAAAATGCACTGAGCACTTCAGCTTTTTCCTCATCCTCTGTCACAAGGATGCCTGCCCTATTTAGCAAAGGGCCTACACCATCCTTGATCCTCTTCTTGTTATTAACATACTTGTAGAACCCCTTTTTGTTATCCTTTACATCCCTCGCTAGCCACAACTCCATTTGTCCTTTGGCCTTTCTGATTTTATCCCTGCAGTCCCTAGCAATATCTTTATATGCCTCCTTGGTCATCTGACCAAGCTTCCACTTCCTGTAAGCTTCCTTTTTATGTTTAAGCTCAGAGCAGAGTTCTCTGCTAAGCCATTCTGGCTGCCTCACATGTTTGTTCTTTCTCCTAATTGGAATGGCACCTTCCTACGCCTTTAGCAGGGTTTCTTTAAAATATAACCAACTCTCTTCGACTCCTTTCCCCTTCAGATTAGCTTCCCAAGGGATCCTGCCCATCAGTTCCCTGAGGGAGCCAAAATCTGCTTTTTTGAAGTCCAGGGTTTTTGTTTTGCTTCTTTCCTTCCTTCCTTCCATCAGGATCCTGAACTCAACCATGTCATGGTCACTACTGCCTAGCTTGCCATTTACCTCTACGTCCCTGATCATTTCTTCCCTGTTTGTGAGCAGCAGGTCGAGCGGTGCAAGGTCCCTAGCTGGTTCCTCTAGCATTTGTACTAGAAAGTTGTCCCCTACACACTCTAAAAATTTCCTGGATTGCCCATGCATTGCTGTATTGGCCTCCCAGCAGATGTCAGGGTAATTGAAGTCCCCCATCAGCACCAGGGACTGTGATCTAGAAGCTTCTGCTAGTTGTCCATAGAACACCTCATCCACCTCCTGCTTCTGGTCTGGTGGTCTATAGCAGAGACCCACCACAACATCCCCCTTGTTGCTTTCCCCTCTCAATGTAAGCCACAGACTTTCTACTGGCACGCTTCCACTTCCATAATGGAGCTCTGAGCAGTCATAGAGCTCTTTTACATATAACGCTACTCCTCCCCCTCTTCTTCCCTGCCTGTCTTTCCTGAACAGTTTATACCCATCCATGGCAGAGCTCCAGTCGTGCAGACTATCCCACCACGTCTCCGTTATTCCTATAATATCACAGTTCCTTGTCTGAGCTAGTATTAACAATTCTTCTTGCTTATTTCCCAGGCTCCTCGCATTAGTGTATAGGCACCTAAGATACCCAGCTGATTGCCCTAGTTTGTCATGTTGATTTCCAATTCTATTACACAAACCTCCTTGTATTTTTTCTTGGAGTTCTCCTCCCCCAGTCTCCTCACATATTGGGGCTTCAGTAGAGCACTTAAGACATTTATTTGATCCCCCCCCCATGTTCCAACTACCTTCTCTTTTATTGCTGTTGATACAGTCCCAGCCCCCCCCCCCCCCCCAAGTTCCATCCCTTCCCCCAGATCACCCACATTTTTACTTACCTGTGGGCTTTGGTCTCCTTCCCCCGTTGAACCTAGTTTAAAGCCCTCCTCACTAGGTCAGCCAGTCTGTGCCCAAATACGTTCTTCCCCTTCCTGGACAGGTGAAGGCCATCTCTGCCTATCAATCCTCTGTCCTGAAACAGGACTCCATGGTCAAGGAAGCCAAATCCCTGCTGACCACACCATCTTCGCAGCCAGGCATTCACCTCTAGGATGCATCTGTCTCTCCTCAGGCCTCTAGCCTTGACTGGAAGGCTAGAGAACACCACCTGTGCTCCAAACTCCTTCACCCTTGCTCCCAGAGCCCTGAAGTCACCTTTGATCTGCTGAGGATCACCTCTTGCAGTATCATTGGTACCCGCATGGATAAGAAGCATGCGGTAGTAGTCTGAGGGGCGGATGATTTTAAACAATCCCTCTGTTACATCTCGGATACAGGCACCTGGCAGGCAGCATACCTCTCTAGAGGACTTGTCAGGGTGACAGATGGGTGCCTCTGTTCCTCTCATGAGTGAGTCCCCAATCACCACAACCCTAGGTTTCCTCTTAGGTGAGGTGGCTGTGTTCTGCCCAGCCTTTGGGATGGATGGCATCTCCTCTACCTCCTTCATTGTGTCCAGCACTGCATAACGGTTCCTCACCACAATGGATGGTGTGATGTGAGCAGGCGTGGAGCACTGTCTACTGCCAGAGGTGACCAGCTGCCAGTGTCCTTCCTCTGCCATAGGCATCCCATCCATTTCCAGAGCTGTGGCAGTAGCTCTTGGCATTGGGATAGGGACCTCCTCCTTGCAGGTCTCATTGTGGACACTGTCAAGGAACTTTTCCAGGGCATAGATACCCCTGAGTCGTGACACCTCCTCCTGTAACTCTCCTACTTGTTTCCGAAGAGATGCCACCAGAAGGCACCTATCACATAGGCTCAACTCCCGAGCCTGATCATCAGTGTCAGGAAAATGAAGGCCACACTCCCTGCAATTACACACCAGGGTCTGGGTGGAGATATCCATGGACAGACAGTCTGTCTGGCTACAAACAGAGGCAAGGGAAACAGCAGGGGTGCTGGCTCCAGCAGTACAGCTCCTCTTCACCATCTTGGCCTCACCAAACTCCTCCTCAGACTCCCTCGCAAACTCCCCTGTTTGCAGTCCTCTGGTCGCTTGAGCAGTGCCTTTTAAAGGCCTTCTCTGCTTAAGTCAGCCCTTGCCCCTTGTTAGTCACACAGGGGCAGGCCAATCACAAGGCTGCTAGAAGCTGCTAGAAGCTGGTGATTAAAGGTGATCAGGGAACAATGGTGCAAACAGCCCCCACCCAATCACACAAGCACAGTCCCACAACTAACAGCAATCACCTGTATGGAAAAAGACACAGCAATCACTTACCTTGGATGCACCTGGCACCAACTCCTTCCCTCGCAAACTCCCGTTTGCAGTCCTCAAATATGAATGTGATTTTGATCCAATAATGGACTGTGCTTAAAGATTTATATATATGAATTTGACTTTCATTTCCTCTGTTCTTTTCCCTCTAACCTCCTCTCTCCCACATGCCATTTCCTCCCTGTCTTCATTCATTTTCCCTTCATCTTAAATTTAACCAGATTAGAGAAGACTGACTAGTCACTGATGTAAAATGTTTAAATATATTTGTTTACTAAATATATTTATATTCTTATGAGAACTACATCAACATGAACAATAACACAAAAAGTAGTTGGAAAAGTTATTTTTTGCATGAAACCTTAATACACAATAACAATAATTGTTTTTACATCAAATCTATTATTTCTGCCAATTTTTGTTATTTGTCTTTTAGAGGTCACTGATGCTATGAATGTGATAAACCTTGTTTCATTTAAACCTTTAAGTACTAATGAAGCTTAAATATCCTATTTAAATTTTTAACAGAAAGCTTATAGTGACAGTATTATTAACACTAAATATAGAAAGTAATTAATAGCTTAATCAAGTTCACTCAAATGCAGACTTTCAGATGTCATAATAAACAATTTATCCTTCATCCAAGTTGAAGGGCTGCTATCTATTAATTTAGAGCCAAAAATGCTATCTACTTTGAACCTGCCACATGTACTTTATTATTTAACTCTAACCATTTTTTAAAAGTCCACAAAAATATCACTTATCAATAACAAAATAAAAGCCAGCAATGAACTGTATATGTCCTACAAGGTTTTACCCTGTCATGCTATAAAGTCATCAGAAGGAGGACAAGTTAATTAATGAATTTATTCCAAGTCAAGTTATTTTGCTATATTGCCTTCTGATAGTGCCCAAATGGGGATGTCAAAGAAAACAGCTAAAGTACGATTATGAAGACAGTCATTAGAGGGGTTTTTTGTTTGGTTTTTTTGGAGGGGGGAGGGGAAAAAGATATTTCTACTTAATAATTGCTAACTAGCATTGTAAAAATTACTATAGTTTTTGAGCACATAAGGATTCTACACATGGGAGAGGAAAAAATCAAACTAAATAAATAAAACTAGAGAGCTTCAGACAAAAACCTCAGATCAAAACATTGATTAAGATGCACATTTTGCTATTCATCTTTAGTTTTATAATGATGTATTTCAAAATTAGAGATCAGAAAATATCCAGACTTTGGAGTGTTCATAAGCTGTATTTATATATAAATTTTGCAGCTTGTACTCCTTCTTGTATAAAAGAGAGATTAGAGACTGGGCTATAAATTCCATAATGCATGGCCAAACTTGTGTTGTCAAAGGTTGTTGAGACTAATGAATATGTTCTAAAGTGAAGTAACTTGCAGACATAAATTAAACTGAAAATGTAATAAGGTTATTCTGCCATATCTCAGAATTCTGTGAACATAGATTAGAATTCAGTTCAATAGTTAAAACAGCACAAATGGCTTCTTTGGTAACAGGATTAAAAAAATATTGACAGTTACTTGCTATAACAAGATTGATAATAATGCATTAGCTGCAACTGTCAATAACTAACTTGACCATTTCACTGAACTTGCTCACTAAAGATGTTGACAAAGGAGGTGCTTACTGAAAAAAGAAAAACAAGGAAAGAAAATGGAACCAAATCCTACCACAGAGCAGAAATGGCAACATGACAGCACGAGTGCAATAGCCCTGAATGTACTCAAAATACTTTTAAGAAGTGCAGTGCCATGTCATTTTTAAGAGCTACATCTTCCTTTTCAACTAAGAATAACTCGCTTAAAATTTCTGACTAGATATTGGAATTGAATAGGAGACCAAACTGCTTGAATCTAACAAAAAGAATAATTCATAGTTTGTCATGCTTTGGGGGAAATTGAAGAATATCAGTGTAATTTTCGCAGTTAACGCATAAGAAAATAATCTTCAGCCAGCGGTCAGCTCAAGAGTTGAGACTTCAATTCAGAACTTTCTCCAAGACTGATCTTAGACTGTGGAATAAACTCCCCCAGGAACTAAGAACCATTCACCTTTTTCCACTGTAAGTGCAAGACACATTTCTTTTACCTTGCCTTTTATAACACATACACAGCAACAGGTATAGCAAAATGAACAAACAAAACCAAGACAAGACACTTCAATGTTCATCTTTCTTCCCAGAGGAAGAAACATGAACAAAGAACAAGTGACAGATATATAGTCATATTGTTGAATGCACAATTGGAAGGAACTCAGATAAATCTGGTGTAAAAACTTCTAAAGAATAGAACAGAGCAGGCCATTTCTAACCAGCAAATCACTTAAGGATATGCTTACCTTTAAGAACCTGCAACTTCAATAAGACTTAAATGCACACAAATACTTTCCTGAATTGAGGCCTAAAACAGCCCCTGTTTCATCTCCAATGTAGTTAGCTGATTAAAGCCCTACCAAAAAAGAGGAGGAGCCATAAAGCTGATAGCTTATAGCTACACTCATTCCAAAGCCTTCTGAAAAATATTACCTCACAATTGTGTATTACCAGCCACCAAAATTATTTTTAGAAAGGCATCCACTACATTATACTTTTTCAATTAGCTGTCTGAATAAAAAGTTCATGTTTTAGTAAACTTGTTATTAACTCATGTAATGATTGGTTTAAATAGGTTATTAAAAATATAAACCACACACAACAGTTTAAAAAAATCAATAGCAGGTTTAAAGAAGGTTCAGCAAAAACAACCACAGTCTTGTGGCACCTTAAAGACTGACAAATTTGTTCAGACATAAGCTTTCATGGGCTCCAACCCATTTTGCCAGATGCAAGAAGAAGGTTCAGTGACTCAGAATCAGTTCTCTTGGTAAACTGGTTGCTTGCTGACAGTTAATGGCTGATTTTTCCCAGCTCACAAGGTGGGGCATGCTCTGCTATCTTTACAATTATCAGCTGATTGCTTGTGTTTCTTTCTTTTATATTTTAATATCAAGGTGCCATTAAACAGAGTTTGAAACCAAATTTCTGAGGTGCCAAAACCAGATTAGGGTCACTCAGTTTAAAATAATTGCAGAAAATTGTAATAGCAGAGAATGATAAATTTTTCCAAGGCAGAAACCTGTCCAAACCAAATACAAATGGAGTGAAATTTTGACAGTAATCTAAAGGTTAAACAGAATTCAATGTACCTATTTAATGCAACATTTACAAAGAGCGCAGAGCTGGGTGACATACTAATTATCTGGAGGGTTAAGGATTAGCATTTTATTTTCGTGTACTGCTTCAATAATATGCTGTTCCTTTTGCTTTTAAGTTCAGTTAACATGTAGTCTAAGAGCTATTGCATCTCCTGTCTTCCCTGTTAAAATTTTTATAAAAACTATATTTCACCAGCTATCAATGTGCCCTCTTATCTAGAAATAGATGACAGGAAGCTGAAAAAATAGGCTAGATATATTGGAACTTGTCTTCATGTTTTCCCTCATTCTTTTTAACCCCATAAAAACAAATAAAAAAAATGTACTTGTAGACATCAGGGCCCTAACTGTCAGAGGCAGTAAGTACCTGCTGCTCCCAGTATTTTCAATGGAAGTTGTAGGAGCTCTGTAGTTCTGAAAATCAGGCTTTAGATAAACAAATAAAAGATAGGAGTGTTTCCACTGCTATTTCCTGTTAGTGTGAGATCTCTGCCAATGAGGCCAGCAACAGGACTAATATGTTAAAACTGGCGTCCTTAGTGTGGTCTTACTGTTACTATTTATAAAGATTGTCTCAGAGCTGCCAGTTACAGAAATGCAGATTTGCAGAATACGTGGTAGCAACAGTTTCAGCATGACAGCACTAGCTGTGTTGTGTCAGAATATATTAAGTTACTCAAGCTTTTGAAGAAGATAATACAATCCCATTCTTTTCACTAGATGAGTAACCAGGAGTTACTGAGAAATGAGAAACATCTTCCTCTTCTAATTAATCATTCTTAAATTAAATACCCCATGAATGCATAAATAACTTTCTATCATAAATATAATTGATTATAAAAAGCCCCAAAATATTCTATGCCTATATCTCATACAAAAGCAATATGTATCAGCTTTATCTGCATGATAAAATGAACTACTAATACTTGTGTATTGTTGTGATTTGATCCAATAGTAGCCTTTTTTTTTTTTCCTGTAAGAGTTTACATTTTCATCAGGAAAAAAAAATGATAGTAAAATTGCACCAACATATAACTAATTCACACTGAATCTCAATGATCTCCTTTTAAAAATGTCTTAACAAAATATAGTTGCAGTGAATAATTTGCTCAAGGAAATGATCTTCTCATCTCTTTATCTGATCAGTTGTGCCTCATTCAGAGCAGCCTTTGGCATTTACGTTATGCAGATCACCATAGACAAGAAGCATTTGAGTCTCTAAAACCAGGCCCAGAGTAAGGCCCCTGGGGGTCCAGGGCTGGCCAGTCTTGGGACCCTTCCCCTGGGGGCAGGGCAGCACTGGGCACTGGTTGGGGCACCAGCTGCAGGGCCTCCAGTCAGTACTGTGGGGGGAGGGTGGCCAGCATTGGGTGTCTGGGACCCTGAGGCCAGAGACCACCATCCATGGCACTCTCACAGTACCTCTGAGCTGGCTAGTGTTGTCCCAGCAAATCCAGGGTGCTGCAGGATGGGGCTGGCTGGTGCATGGTGCAGCCTCTGGCAATGGCTCTCCAGGGACAGGAGTGCTGTCAGATCAGGGCCCCTGGGTACCAGCCAGGCCAGCCTGAGCTAAGGAGACCTGGAGCACCTCCCTCGGAGGCCACACCACATGAGAACCAACTCATACCTGGAGCAAAGCTGCCACCTGCCGGCCCACCCCACCCCCTGGGGCAGACCAGCCAGCCTGGGGGCAGGGCAGGAGTGCTGCAGACCATGGCCTCTGGCCCCAGACCTCCCCCTCAACCTGCACCACCCAGGCCCCTCCCAGCACCCCAGGCCTCACCAGTGCTGTGCAGGCTGAGTGGAGCCAGATCTTTGCAGGGTGAAGGGGACCCAAGGCCCCTCTTTAGCCTGGGGCCTGGGATTCCAGTCCCTAAAGCCCCTGCCTTGATCCAACCCTGTCTGAGACATGCAAATAGAAATATTTTGCAAATGTGAGAGCTCCCCAGCAGAAATTGTGAACTGTAACATCCTACTTGGAACATGTGATCTGATTTTCCTTTACAATAGCGTTAAGTCAGATGTGACTTCACTGCAGTCAGTGGAGCCACAGAGCTATCAAACTGCTATAGGTGAGAGAGGACTCAAACCTAACATCTCCACATCACTTTTGAGTGTGATCACTTCTGATCTCACAATTTTAATAGAGTTGGGCTGAGTGGAATAGTCTAAGACAAACCCAGGTTCTCCAGGAATTAGTGTTCAGGTTTGAGTGGGTACTATTTTTTGCTCTGATTTAGTTTTCAGCACGGTTTTGGTGGAGACTTTGTAGTAATAAGTAGTCAATTTTCACCATGTCATAGGACTGACAATGGGCTAGTCCAAGCTAAGGCTGGTATTATATTATAATAATAATAATAATAATAATAATAATAATAATAATAATAATAATAATAATAATTAATAATTAATAATATATTTGAGAGATAGGTTGGGGAGGAGAGGGAGAGAGTTTGAATAGTGACTTGTTTGCATATAACAGAATTATTCAAGAATGTCAAGACTCTGGAAGACTATAAAGAACTCCGGAGGGGACTACTATCAAGGCTTAGCAAATGGAGACCACAACAGCAGGTAATAATCAATGTTTTCAAATGCAAGATAATGAACACTGATAGGAATAATCTGAACTATGTGTAGACACTGCTATGTCCTAAATTAAATCTTTACCTTGAAATTGCTGGGATCTCCTCAGTATAGCAAGGAACAGAGTACCACACCCAATTCTATTTCAACATCTTACTTCAGGGGTTGACTTATTGTTCAAGACATTAAACTTATGAAGACCAACACAAAAAGTGGTCCAAACAGATGTCAATTATAAAAGATGTCATAGAACTTTACTCAAATAATTCCAAGTGTATCTTGAAAACATCCAATTTTGATTTTAAAATTGTCAGTAGTGGAGAATCCTCTTGGTAAATAATTCCAATGTTTAACTGTTCTCATGGTTACAAATTTACACCTCATATCCGCTCCAAATTTCTTGGCCTTTACCTTTCCCCTTGCTTCTCTCAACCCCCTAAAATAGTATCCATCCTTCCCTTAAATACTCAGGTGAGTCATGTGACAGTCAGATAGGCCAATAGTCACCAAAGAATTTAGATACTTAACCCCAGGTTTAGGTGCTCAAATCCCATTTTTAGGCACTTCAGTGATCCCCAAAACCTAGTCATCTAACTCAACAGCTGCCTAAATTCAATTAGAGCCTACATTTTTTTCAGTAAAAGCTTCCTAAGTGCCTATGTATTGGCTGCTGGGCACGTGAACTGCAGCCTCTCTAGGTGTCTGGACACCTAACATCCCGCATAAACTTGGGAGGAATCCAAGAACAGGAGAGAGCAATGTGGAAAAGCCAAACCAAAGCCACTGAGCCCTGTATCTCTCTTTACCTTGTCAGATCTGAACAATTCTATGAATTGCAAAATTTGGAAGAGTTTTATTTCAGAACCTTTGATTTCAGATTTGAGTTCTTTGCTTCAGCTTAATGTTTCGTTCTGTAACTACAGTTGGGTTCTGGGCTTTCTTCAAGCTTTTTGCTGTAGGGTTGTTTACTTGTATGAGATGCTAAATATATTTAAGGGCTTAAAATTTGCATTTTAAGAGTCCCAGGATTACTTAAAATATAAAACAAATGAAAATTTATTTGTGAATATTGGCCTTTGAAGGGAGGAAATTTTCCTATACAAAATATTTTGCCTATACTAAATATGCTAGAAGGTAATTTGCCTTAAAAAAAAATCCTTCTATTCACTGACTCCTTGAATTTCCATCTGCCTGCCTAGGTTTTGTAGCTTTGGTGTTCAGTGCCCACAGACATAAAGATAACATTCTTTCAGCCTCCATACATGTTATGTCAAGTTGAATCATGTCAGATGTGAAGTGATTTAATCTGATAGGACACAGTGTACAGCCCAATACTGTGCGCTGCATTACAAACTGAGAAGAAAAATCAAAGGGACACAGAACCACACTCACTGGTGATTTGGTTACTCAAATATATTGACAATACCAGGCTGTATTATGCCAGTGACTTTTAAGCAGGACTCTCTAAAACCTGTTTAAAAATGAATGGCATGGTAAGGATCCCTGCCTTAAGTAGATAAAGATATTTTCACCTTTGTGGCCATATCTCCTTCCTTATTTCAATGCCAAAACACCCTCCCCTAACCCTCCAGAAAAAAACAAAGAAACCAGGTTAAATTTCTAATTAAGCAAGCATGATGTGATATTAGAGTAGTTTATTAGTACACCTTCACTGTGGTCCAGTACGGCAAAGTATTAAAGAATGGATTTTTCCAGCATTATGAGCAGTGTATGGTATTGTAATTACATTGATTGAAATGGGATTATTAGTTCGATGAGTACTGTCCAACATTTGTAAGAGGAAGAAGCTGACCATAAATCAGTTGAAATGACACATCTAGTGTGGTGTTACATCACTGTGGATTAGTTATTTCTAGCTGGTATTTTGCCACCCTTACTGGGAAAGAAACAGCTTGAAGTCCATCACCAGCACATCAAACAGTGTCTTTCATGACAGATGTCCCTTCAGGTAGTAAATACCCAAATGCAGATCTTGCAATCAGTTGGCAGATTCCTAGAAGTGGGAACCCCTCTGTTCATTCTTTATTTGAAATGTTAAAATGCATAGTGACAGCTGTGGACATTTAATTTCCTAATTCCCTCTCCCTACTATGGACTCATCAGCCCCTTCCATTCCTGAGTCAAAAAGGACACAGAATATCTTTCCAAAAGCTGTATTTTTACTTGGTTTACCTGTAAATGCTCAGATGCTAAAACAGTACAGCTTTAATACCAAGAATAAAATACTCAGTTTCTCATCACTGTGTGCATTGTCACCTCACTCAGTGAGAAATCTAGATTAGTAATGTTTCCATCCACTTGCCAAATTAGGAATGGATGGCTTTCTGGGTGAAGCGAGGTTAACAGAGTTGTAGATGGGATGTCCCCTGCCACCTTAATATGATTATTCATATGTGCTAGTTATATAAATGTAAATATATTCCCTCACACATGGGTGCCCAGAGACCTCCAAATTAAGGCTGCAATCCAGCTCCAGTGATGAAATGATCATTGATGTCCACGGGAACGGGTTAACTCCTTGGAAAGGGGGAGAGGGGAAATTGTATTGATGAAACAATGGTACAGTTATGTTATTTTACCACAATCTGAATTAACTAGCATGAAAACGATAAGTATCTTTATACCTCATTTTTTTCTGTTTTCAGTTATTAGAAGTTAATTGAAGGGAATAAAAGACAGTATAGGTCATAAAGTTTCAATGTTTATTTTCAAAATTAACTTCTTAAAAACAAGTGGTTTGTAGTAAATATACTTCAAAAGAGTATTTTGGTGAGTGCCCCTAATTTTTCCAGTATTTCCCTTTCCCCCAAATTTATGTGTATTCAGCCATTTTCCCTCCACCTCAAGATGAAGTGCTAATTGTGTTGATGCTGACACCTTTTTCTGTCAGAGGAGGTCATTAGAGAGTATCATTATTATTGAAATTAGTGTTAGCATCTAGGTACACCACTCAAGGACCAGGCTTCATTATGCTAGACAGAAAAAGACAACAGTACTTGCCCTCAGAGAACTTACACAGTCTGAGTGTCAGACAGGACAGGTGGACAAAACAGATCAATAGGGCAGAGATTGATGGGCAGAAGAATGAGGTAACAAAATCAGAGTTCAGTGGAAACTGACATCTCAGTATGCTATGTGCCTAAACAAGGTTTGTTCTTTCCACAGGAACTGAGCATTATATTGTGCATTGCTTCCAGCTCAGGAATTCAGCTACTCAACTTGGATTCTGTCTCCAACAGGACAGTGTTCAACCTCTAGATTTCCATATCTGGCAACAGTTACTATTTCTATATCCAAATAGATCTGCACAACACACCTTACAGTCCTATGTGACTGTCCCCTAGAGCAGTGGTTCCCAACATTTTTCAGGCTGGGGACCCCTTTTTAACAAAACAAAATTTTGTGCCCCCCGGCTTTTTATGTAATCTGGCTCGCACGGGCAGACTCCGGCCTGTATCACTCTGGTGGTGCCACTGGGACAGCTGGTAAGCAGCACTGTCGCCACCATGGCCCACATTGCTAGGGAGATGAGCCACAGCCGCTATGGCCCCCTGCCCTTGCCGGGGAGCCACCGCAGTCCCAACCCCCTGCCAGGATCCAGCCATGGGAGGGGAAAGGCAGCCCTGGTGGGGAGCATCGAGGCTGTAGCTGGATTCTAGCCCCAGTAGGGAGAGGCTCTGAGGACCCCCTGCAACATGTCCGTGGACCCCTAGGGGTCCCCAGACCACAGGTTGGGAACCACTGCCCTAGAGGACCTGGCTGCTGTACTATTGCTAGCTGTATTTTCTCCCTGGACTGGCATCTTGCTTCAGTGGGAGTATTCAAGCGCTTGAAGTTCAACCCATGCCCAAGTATTTGCAGAACTGAAGCCTTAGAGTGGAAGTAAGGTTCGAGTACTGGACCAGAAGACAAGAAGTACTGACTTTAATCGTGATGCTGACACACTTTCCAGCTTTGGTCAATTTACAGCCTAATTCTAAAGAGGTCTTAGTATTTTGAGGTCTATGTTGAAACACTATAGCTGCCTTTGAAAGGTTTGGCATTAGCCTCAGTTTCCTTCCTTTGCTAAATGAAGATAATACTTAGTTGCCATACCATGGCATTGCAAGGATCAGTTTTGTTTTTTTTATGAATGGTAAAGCTGTTTGAAATTTAGGATTGCCTGGGTGTTGGTCATCTGTTGGAATTACTTTGCCCTTTAATTTTTGCCTTAAATTTAATTCCATGGTATTTTTGTGATGAGGTTCTGTATGAGTTTCTGTAGGTCATTTCACGGTTTGAAAAAATAAAAAAAATCACACATAGACAGGAGGGCTCCCTGAGTTCATATCCTGTACAGTATGTATCTTACATAAGTAGGCCATGTGGATTTTTGTAACCTGCTGCCTCCCGGCATGAGACGTGTTCATCTTTTATTTGTTTATATAGATGGTCAGGAGAAGGAGGGGCAGGAATCACAGGAGGAAGTCATATTCTTCTGCTTTCTCAGACAGTGTTTGCTACTCATCCCACTGGAAAAAAAGTGCTCCATTTTTTCACACTTGTTTTCTGCTCACTCTACTCTGGGGAAAAATAGTCTCAGATTTTTCAGATGCAGCTATATTATGAATGGCTTGAAGTCAGATACTATAATATTACTTGGAGCAAATTCAGGGAAATAGACAACCAGGGAACAGGGCTAGAAGATGGGAAGAGTTGGCCCTAGATTTAAAAATAAAATGGGTGTTGAGTAGTTTTATACTTGGATTATATTTTTTCATTTTTAATAGAGAGATAAATGAGCTTTTGTTCTAAACATAGAACCTGCATTAATAAATAAAGAAATACTCATATTTAGGGGTCACTGAAGCTTCATCCCAAGCTCTCAGTTGTCTATATCCCTGGCATGCATTTAAAGAGATAACAAGAAAATAAAAGGTAACAAATTGTATCAATATCCAATATTTTGATTGCATAGGGAGTAAGGAGAATTGGCTGAGGCTTTGATATATTCCCCTAGTGTACTGAAGATGAGACTAATTTCAAATTCACAGCCTAGCTCTGTTGCACTGAAATGGACCTTTCCAGACATGCTCATGTGCTGAAATAAACATTATTTACAGCTGTCAGTTATGATAAATCTGCACCTCATTTAGAAATACAAATCTATTGTCTGCTTGGTTACATACAAAACTTGTGTTTACTTACACTGCAGGAACCACACACTTCTAATTTATTGTGTTGGTTTATAGACCCCATCAAGTCTAATTTAATGGACTGATTTATAAACATTAAAGAAAAGTTGCAATTGATTAATGTTAATCTGGTGTCAGATTTAAGCATCCTACCTAAGTACATGGCAGTAGTCCATTGGTTGGTTTACTAGTGCTAATGTTAATTAACTCTCATTGTCTGATCAGAAAGTATCTTCTTTCCTGACCATTAAGTTCTGATGTACCTTTCTGATGTGTAACTATGTCCCATCATTTATTACCAGAGAGTTCTGATTTATTAATCCTGTGAGTTAAAATTTATAACAAATTTAAAAAGCTCTGAACTCATTGTAAAAAAAAGTTGACTTTTATGAGTGAAAAATAAACCCCATGAGCACAGTGTTTTGCAAATTGCTGTCGAATTGAAAAGGAGCTATTTTGGAGTGTTTGTCAGCAAAGTTTACCTTTTTAGCCTTTCCTTATTTTTGCATAAAAAGTGGCTGGACTTTAAGCACTTGCAAATGACTTGTAGAGACATTTCAGCAGAATTTTATGAACATTTGCTTCCCACTATTTGACCTGATTGAACTGAGGAAACCACAGTGTTGAGCCCCTTGTTGACTTTTGAGGATCTGATTTGGTTTCCATATGGTTTATTTTCCATGTGTAATTCTCCACCCACTGGGAATCACTGATGTGTATTTAGATTTGGAGTGCAGCTTGGAAAGTGCAAGACACTTGTAGGACAGTTTATTAATTATATATCTGCTGGCATTATTTCTCTGAAACTACTAAACGATTTACCATATTTATCAGTTCTGTGCTATCACCTACTGTGTACTGAATTACTGCCCACTGGGAGAGGCACTCACTGGCATGAGTCTCCTGAAAAGGGTTGGGAAGCCTTGGACAGGAATTAGCCTAACAATAATAATCCTCCAGGGCTCCTTATATGCTACAAAGTGATTTTATGAGTCTCACAAATGTCTACAATATTTAGCTGATCCTTGTTTAATTTTATCGATTATACCTCTTTTTTTCATCATTTGGCAGTTACTGGATTGGTTTCCCACTATGTAGAAAGGCTTTGTTTTACTTTTGAACTAAGCCACAGGTCAGAAGCAGGGAGAAGGGTTGCATAACTGTCTACTCTATTAGGACCTACTCCTAGGCCCACTGGAGTCAATGGAAAAATTCTCATTGATTTTAATGATTTTAGCATTTGAACCTTGAAGAACTAGCAGGAAATTTAGAAAAAGCATGCAATAATTATTGCAAATCTATAGTGTGTTAAACAGGAATGCTACAGAAACTATGACCAAGGATTTTATTTTGCTTTTCTTAACTACATTAAATTATTCTGGGGGAACTCCTTCCATCATGGTACATTCTATGCAATTCATCTCTAATATCTGAGGCCCAGCTACACCAAGGAACTTAGGCAGAAAAAATCACAGCAATATCGCTGTGATCTATGAAACTCAAGTTAGCATCTAGGCTTCCTACACAATAAATAGAGAGAAATAAAACAAACAAGGAGTCCTGTGGCATTTAAAGACCAACAAATTTATTTATTGCATGAGCTTTTGGGGGGGGGGGGGTTGGGAATCCCACTTTATCAGATGCTTTGAAGATGGGGGAACTTACAGAATGGGGGAAAATAAATGCAGGGCAGTGTAAGTCATGGGACCAGGTCACACTGTAATAGCAAATAAAAACAGTTTTAAAGATTCAAACACTGGGGAACAGCATACAGAGGAAGATGAGGTCAAATTTTCTCCCACGAAAGCTCATACAATAAATAAATGTCTTAGTCTTTAAGTGCCACAGGACTCGTTGTTTGTTTTAAGGAACTAGACAAACAGGGCTGCCCCTTTGGAACTAGAGAAAAACAGATGGCTAAGAATGTGATCCACCAAATCCTCAGGGGAAAAAAGTAGCGAGATTGTTATAAGTTTGTTTCCAAAGAGTGAGAGTTATAAGAGAGGCAACAATTATTAAAGGATCTGTTAGCGAGGAGACCTGAATCTCTATCTACTGAAGGCATACAGAATTTCAATAGAAGTACACAGTTCAAGCAAGGAACATACAGTGTTCATTTACTCTAAATAGCCAATTATCAAAAGCTCATTTGCCTGTCATATGCTTTTCTATATATTTTTTTGTCCTTCATTGCTGCTTAACATGGCACTCGTGTGAAGAAATAGAACTTTTCTCCTTGATCCTTTTCATGCCAGGTTGATCTAGTTAATGCCTTGAGCCACTGTGTGTGACACAATACTCACTTTTATTCCAAACTGTGACATTGCTGATGGAAATCAGAAAAAGAGCAGCTGATGGGTTACAAAGGAGAATGTTTCTCTCTCTGAATGTGCAACATGATAACAAGCAGGCATACAAAAATGAAAGAGAAAAAAATGTCATAGTTGAAGGAGGGTTTTATTTTGGTAAAATTTAAATTTGAAAGTGAGCTTTCTTTTTTAGATTTAGGACTTTTTCCTGCAATAACAGCTCTGGGCTCAGGAGGAGTAGATTAGGACAAGGAGCAAAGGACAGAGGTTTGAAGATTGGGACTAAAGGTCAGCTATGGAGGAGTGGGGAGAGGGAGACTGGTAATTCAGAGAGAGAGAGAGAGAGAGAGAGCAAGATTTGGTCTTGATAGGTAGGTGACTGGTGACAAGGAACTGGGAGAAGATTAGGTGGAGGTACAAATTCTGCCAGGAGTCTGGAAGGTAAGACTAGAGTTGGCTGTGCAATGAGACTGGGGCTGGGATTAGAAGCCTAAGGAGTAGAGGTTGTAACTGGCTAGATGAGGAGAATGAGAATGAGACTAGCGCAAGGAATTAGAGGTAGAAAAGAGAGGATGTGGATAGACTGCTGGTTGGGAACAGGGCAAAAATGGTCAAGTCTGAGGGGAAAATGAGCATGAGAGTCTATACTCATCAAAGCATACTCCCCTCCAGAGCCTGGAATGAAACCCAAACTTTGAGTCCATCCATTTCTCTGCAGTCAGCAGTACATATGAAAATGGCTCAGTGAATCTCATTCCTTTCACTTCTCGTCCAAAGAGGACAACCTACTACAGCTATCAGTTATTGCATTAGCTCATGGGGCACGTCAGTATGTGGGATCCAGAAGTTCTGACACCAGTGATATCTCATGCAAGTATCAATATGATGCCACATGATGCAATTATTTTTTCATTTTGATTTTTTAAAAACCTATGAACATACATGCTATGTCATGACCTGTCTTACCTATTTGCTCCCTGCCATAAGTTCATATGCATTATGGTAGCTTTTAATTACATGATCACATACTATGTTTTCCAGAGGAACCATATGCCCTTTATTGGGCTAACTCTGCCATGGGGATGAATTGGGGTTGTAGAGTGAAGGAAACATGTATGTAAGGTGCTGACTTTATTTGTTGCAGAATTTGGAACATGCATACGATGAGCTCTATTGGTGCAGGTAGGTCTAAGCCTGCCCAAAACTGAAGGACCATATGTAGTCCAGGCTCTGGGTGAGTCATTTGGACAATTAATGGATGGTGGGGGTGGGGGTTGGGGGGAAGGAAACGGAGTGAGATCAGAGGTGAGGAATCAGGGATCCCGAGGGGCACATTGAGCAAAGAACCCCTGACAACACCCACCTTTCCTCAATGCTGGACACTGCCCAGAGGAACTCTGCCTGTAGGTGTAATTGGATAAGGGACCACATATAGTCTCCCACCCTGCGATCACAAAGCACCTGCCCTCCCTCCTACCATCCATCTTTCTCTTTCTGGAGTAATGGATGGCCATCTTTCCCAGGAGGAGGTTGATAAGGAGGTCCTGCGACTGCATGAGGCCACAGATGAAGTGTGCAAGGATCAGGAGGTGCACACATAAGTACAGCCAGAACTTCAGTAAGAAGTTTACTGCAGGTGCCAAAAGAGAGGCTGTAATCTGACATATATTACATAGACATGTGCTAGTGTCTCCTTGTTGTCACAGGAGTGACAGGTGTTGGGGGAGTACACAGCCCACACCATGAAGTAGCTGCCAATTGATATTTCCAGCAGTTGATGGGACCCGAGTAGAGTACAGATTGCCCCTCTGCATCTCCTTACCCTCCTTCAGTGACAGCATCTCTCATCCTTGGTGTTAGGGTGGTACATGAAGCACAAATACAGATGTTTCTTGGGCATGGTCTTGAGATGGATCAGCTGGATTTCCCTCAGCTGATCTAGGTGGGAAGCTGGGAGTGGCTCAGGAAGCTTAATGGGACATCAAAGTTATGTCAAGTTCTGGAAGGCCAGAGATGTGTAGTGGTCACAGAAGATCATCTCACAATACCTGCTCAAGGAAATTGAAAGAAGTAGGAGGCGAGGCTGACCTCACTTCCTGGAACACATGATGGGGGATACCTGTGGTAGACAAGCTCACATGCTGACTGAGCACTATGGGGTGCACCCAGTCCCTCCTGCCACAGTCTCAGGGGTTTCTAATTCTTGTGGTGCCAACCAGGACTAACCTCCAGAACACCAAGTGAGAAGCCACCACACACACAGATAAAAGAGCTGTCAGTCTCATCAGTGTCTTTGGAGGCAGTAGAGAAAGGTGCATACTAGCATGCTCCATTTGAAAGCAAATAGTGAATAAAGTAGGGGATTGCAGAAAGGAAAAGGATAGTCTCACATCTCTGGTTGCTCAATGATGTCCTGAAGTACCAGATTCTAGTCTTGCCTCTACCACAGTATTCCTGTGTAGCACTGAGCAAGTGATTTAAACCAAGAATTTCACAGGCAAGCACTAATTGTGTGTTCTTCATTTTCTAAATGCCCAACTTGAACATGTGGGGTGTGTTTACACAGCAGTCTTATTTTGAAACAACAGAGGTTGTTTCGAAATAAGAAATGCCATGTTCACACGACATACCATTGTTTCGAAACAACGGGTTCCGTTGTTTCGAAACAACTTAAACCCCATTTGGTGATGAAACAACGTTGTTTCGAAACGATTGTTTCGAAACAATTCCGTCAGAACATGTTATTTTGAAACAACGGTGACGTGTTTCAAAATAACTGTTGTCCGAACATGCTATTTTGCTTTGAGCTTTTTTCCTTAATTTGAATTAACATTTTCTTAATTTGAATTAACTTATTTTGAAATAACACCTTATTTCGACGCAAATTGTTTCAAAACAACTTGTATTGAAATAACCCCCTGTGTGTGAACATAGCCGTGGTGTTTGACTTCTACAAGTCAATGGCAACTGTGTCTAAATATATAAAGTGCTATTGTAATACTCAGTGCTTGAAAAATTAGGTCCAAGGTGTCTCAGATTTGGCACCCAACATTAATGAACACTTTTGGCCTTAACCTCTCAGTCACTCAGTTTCCTACCTATATAATGGAGATAACAATTCTTTTCCTCACAGAAGTATTGTAAAAACAATTTAATATGGCTGAAGCATTCAGATAATCTAGTAAAAAGACTAATAGAAAAGTCCCTAAGGATACTAACAGTTCTGCATTCAGGGCAAAGTGTGAATAAGTCATGGAGCTACACAGTGCACAGTGAGGAGAAAACAAAATATTGAATAGTTGCTCATTGAATGAGCATCATCCATTTTGTGCAGTGAATGATTCAGGGATCAAGAAGTGGAAAAACATAGCGTGTGAATATGTTATGGGATCCTCTATATCATAATGCATACACACACAAGGGAGCTGAATCAAGGTTGCACAGACAACCATAATTCTGGTATTTCCTGACTTCTGAAGAGCTTGACTTTACAAGCTCAATATCATTGTTTTGTGTGTGTAATCATTTAAGTTGGCATGGCTTTTCATTCTAGAATTTAAGATTAAGAAGAAGTCTGCAACCTACAACCAAGATTTCAGTAAATCTCAACTGCATCAAAGACATAATTTACTCCAAAATAGGATTGTAGAACATTATAGTATGAGATATGTCATTAACATTTTGGTAATAAAAGTGAGCAACAGATTAAACTGGTTTTCTCCAAGACTCTCTTCTTTGCCCCATTCCAGATTTTTTTTTAATATGCAAATATCATGTATGAAAGTCCTTTTTTTTCCCTTTTATTAATGCTTGTGTATCCAAAGAAATGCTTTCTGCCTGCGCAGCCTAATTCATTTTAGTCTTCTTTAGCTTCAGTTTTGGCTGTCAACTCCATGGTGACAAAATCCTCTCAAAGTCCTAAGTATGTAAGCCTACCAGCTAAACTGCCCCTCTTCTCCAATGCTAAGGGACCCTTCAGTTCCTTTGTTAACTCTTTGAAAATGATGAGTAAAGATTTACAGTCCCTGCAGGGCCAATGAAAAGGAAACCATCCAAATGCCATCACATAGTTCTGAAGTAACCCTCTCCAGCAACTGCCAAATGAAGGAATGTGCTAAAGGCAGTGAATACTCAGCACAAGAAATTTCACAACCCATTAGCAATGCTACATCAAAATAATAATGAACAAAAACCACACTGGCTTAAATCCCCTAGGTTTGCTGGCAGGAGCACAAGCAAGAATTCAATGTCATATTATGCACAAATACTATTTTAGATTAAATAGGTGCCCCATCTAACACTGGAAAGAATAGAGACCACACACAAAAACAGCATAAAATCATTGACTGAATCACCTTTAGGGGACACAACTGACTAACTGTTCAGAGTTCTCTTACTATCCCTTAAGGTATTAGAGACAGAGGCTAAATATATAAAAATTTTATAAGGGGTGTGTGCAAGTAAGCCCGCCACTTTAGCCAGCCTAATTTTCACATTAGGCTTTCTTGAGACATCATTAGACTAGCATGAAACTGATTTTAAACCCTTTCAGTCCAGAACAAAAATGCAGATATGGGAAATCTGACACTTTCCACCAAACTTCTTACTGGAATGTAACCTTTCTCTTGTTCAACATTGCTGGTGACAAGTCCATCAACAACAACCTCATTTTTAAACTCTCCAGATATTTAGAGAAGAGGAGGAAAAAGGAGGGGAGGGGGAATGAAGGGTGGTAAGTCACTATTAAACCATGGTAAACAATATACAGCATGCAATTTGTAAGACTATTTCAGCACTTTTTATCTGTGAACAGGTCTAAGTTTTATTAACTCATTTGTTATCCAGACTGTATCAGCAAATGCTTTATGCAAACATATTTGACTGTTGGTCGATTGCAAACTGCTCATTGCAATTATTGCTGGAGTATTCACTGTGCATAATCTGCTGTTCCCACTAGTCACCCAGCTCACATGATACAGTTTCTGCTGCCTGACTGTATAAACAAAGCTTCAGTAAGCAGAAGGAGGGGTTCATTAAGTCATCTGCGACACAAACACATTCCCGTAAGTGGTCTTAGTGGACGGGCAGTGTGGACAGCTGCCCAGGGCCCTGCAGGGGGAGGGACCCCACACCGCTCCAGGGGAAGCTGGCCTGGGGCTGGCAGGGGTCCACGGCAGGCTGCTGGGGTTTCTCCAGCAGGGCCAGGGAGACCAGCAGTGGCTGATGGTGGGACTGGGGAGCCCAGCGGTGGCCCACAAAAGCCTGCAGCGGAGCTGGTGGCAGAGTCAGGGGGCCCTCAGTGGTGGTCCATGATGGGGCCAGGGAGCCCAGGGTGGTGGCCCATGGTGTAGCTGGGGGCAACCATGGAAGCCAGAAAGCCCCATGAGAGGGCCTATGGGGGGACTAGGGAACCTGGCTGCAGGGCAGGCAGCAGTGCCAGTAGCAGCCCCTGGCAGGTCCAGGAAACCCAGTGGCAGCCCATGGTGGGGCCAGCAGTGAGGCTGAGGGAGCTGGTAGTGCCCCACAATGCCCAGCAGCAGGGCTGGTGGCAGCAGGGGGGGGGGCTGTGAGGCCAGTGAGTGGAGGGGAACCTGGCAGTGAAGCTGGAAGACCCCCTCAAGGCTAGCAGGTTCCTGTGAAGGGGCAGGGACCCCGGGTAGCTGGCAGAGTCCTGGCGAGGGGGGCAAAAGTCAAGGATGGGGCCCCTGTATGATGTGGGGGCGCATCCTTGACTTTTGCATCAGGTTCTGGAATCATTAAGACTACCTCTGTACATTCCATTGGCATGAGAGATTTCTGATAATTTCTCATTGCAATCAATATTCACACATATCTGTATCACTCCTTCATTCCACAGAGAGAGGGGAAGAAAGCAGGAAAAGATCACTCATAGTAAACATAACTAAATTAAGTGTAAGGCAGGCTTAGGAGCTGTGCCTAACAGCTCCTGAGGGGAGGTATCTAATCTGCATGGGTTTGGTGTTTGCATAAGCACAAAGAACACATCAGCATATCCAAACTATGGATGCAGAGCAATATGGGTAATGGTATTTGAGTTTATTTGATCACAAATATGTCACAATATCTGTAAGTCTACTGAGAGGAAATATGAAATACTATCTTGTAAATTGCTACTCTCTGTTTGTTTCAAATCTGTCTGGGTTAGTTAAGGGGTAAAAGCCACCCTTAGTTTTAAAAAAAAAATTGTAAGAGAGGCTACTGCACGTTTCAGCCTGAAAGTTGAAAGACAGGGGTGGGGGTTTGAAATTAATTTGCCTCTTCTTCTATTGCTTCCCATGTCTAATAGCTGTGGCTAGGTTTCTTCTGAGGGCTTTGTCATTCAAACTGAGGTAGCTGTTTGCACCTACTCAAAGTTAAGAGCTGGCATTACTAGAGAGAGAAGCAAACTCTCTACTAACATCACTAGAGATAGAGAAAATCCTCTCTGAGCTAAAATCAATGAAGAGGAGTCAGTGGATGGTGAGAGCAACCACTGGTGAGCTGGGCAGGGCTGGTGGATGGCAAGAGTAGTGAACTGGGTGGTGTGAGTGACTGGTGGGCAGAGCTAGTGGACAGTGAGAGTGGCCAGCAGCGATCTGGGTGGTGTGAGTGACTGGGGGGGTAGAGTTGGTGGACAATGGGCGGAGCCAAGGGATGGTGCTGTTGGATGGAATGAGTGGCCAGCAGATTGCACCGGTGGACCGTTGACATGAAAGACACTCCCTACATACCCTAGGGTTGGTTGGGAGCCTAGTTAGCACTGATTCTCCAGATCAGTTCTGGTTTTGCCGTTAAGTCTTGTATGTTCTGTTATATGGTGTGGGTTGTTGGGAACTTTGCTCTGTACTGATTTGCTAGATCAGTGCTGATCTCTGTTATTTGGCCTTTTACATTACATTTTACTACTATTAAAAGTCGGTTTGTTACACTTAGACTAGGGCTTGAGAGTGGGGAAGCCTTACTCCTTGGGGTTCCCAGGGAACAGTGTAGGATTTCCCAGAAATCTGGTTGGGGTTCAAGCCAGTTGGTGGCTCTACATTATTTGGAAACCCCTAGGTATAGAATCTGACCCTTGCTCTGCCAGCCTGCCCTGGCAGAAGGGTTACATAAGGATTGTCAAGTTCCAAAGGGGTAGCCATGTCAGTCTAGTTCAGCAAAACAAACAAGGAGTCCTGTGGCACTTCTAAAGACTAACACAGTTATCAGTCTCATGACCTTTCATGGAAGAAAATCCCACTTTGCCAGATGCTTGAAGATGGAGAACTTACATAATGGGAGGAAAATAAATGCAGGGAATTGTAAATCATAGGATCAAGTTAGACTGTTTCAGCAAATCAAAGCAGTTGTTTAGATTCAAACAGGGATGTTGGCTTGTTTTCTTATTACAATAGGTGAGTTTGACTTCTCCCTACTTCCCGTTCTTCTAACATGTTCCACACTGTTTGAATCTAAATAACTGCTTTGATTTGCTGGAAGCTCAAGGTTTACAATGTCTCTATCCTGCTTAACTCCAAAGGGAAAGGTTGTGCTCTCTTCACAGGAGTTGGGTGGAGGGGAGCCAGGGCCCTCTCTCTCAACTGGACTCCTACCTAGATCCCTACAAGCAGAAATGATATCAAACACCCAGGAATGCTTCTGGACTGCCTCTTTGGCACACTTCTTAACATTTAGCCTTCTAGTCCATGAGATGTACAAAACCTCACAAACACACAGAAGACTGAGTGTAGTATTCCTCAGTCCTAGGAAAACGCTAGTCCTTCCTCCAAGGCCAGGGCTTGCTACAACTTACAAACTCCCCCCCACCTCCACCTCCCAAACACAGCTAGGAAATGCTGCTGTATCCTTACTCAGAAGTTCTCAAGATATAATGGGAAGATAGGTATATTACCCACCTCTTAAAAGGGAACCAGAAATTTTAGCACCTCCTCCAGCTAGAGAAGACTCTAGAGGAGTAGTGAGGCAGGGAGACTTGGATCCCAAACTGGCTCCATGTGGGGTTTATACACCCATTCAAACTCCCCATTGGGAAGATATTTTATAATTGAAGGCCTTAGCATCTCAGACTACTGGTTTGTTTTTTTGTTTTTTTTAAACAAGCTTATAAATATAACAAATTGTACAAATACACTAGGTTGTTTCTTTCTTTCTTTCTTTTTTTTAAATACATAACTCCATCTAATACGTTAATACCTGACTGGAAAAAGGACGGAGTTAGTTGGAAAAGAAAAAAGATATGGTGAAGAGATCACTAGATTGACACAAAGTTGGCATATACTTCCTTCAGTGTATTCTTGGTCACATTAAGCATTCTCTGGCTTTTCAGCAGCTCGGTTCTGCAAGGTGTCTCCATGCTCTCCTCCCATTGAAGTCAGAGTCAAAGTTTACAGGATGGGACCCTAACTGAGGAACCAATTCCGTATTTCTCAATGGATACTAATATATTTTATGACCTTTTATATAGCTGTATCCATTAGACTGAAGTTATATTGATGTCCCCACATTTTCTGTCAATCCCTAAGATATTCTTTTCTACCCTAACATTAAAATAAATCCATTTACCTGTTCAAGTGGAATCTCTTTAGTACTTGAAAAATATGCTTGTATGCACACTATGTATTATTCATATACAATCCTGCTGGAATTTATATACTGTATGAAAAATGGTCTCATTCAGCTTTTCATTTGCTGCCCAGACAGAACTGATAGTGCCCGCCAGAGCTATATGAGACTGTCTTAAATCACAGTTTCAGAATCTCCCTGAACACAGGGTCAGATTACCAAAGGAGCTAAACGAGTTTAAGCCCAGAGCCCTGCCCAAGAGGCGGGTCCTGGGCCACAGTCCCTAAACTACCTAAGATAATTCAGTGCTTATCTGCCCCACTCAGCAGTACCAGGGCAGGAGCACTGAGTCCTCCTGTTCTGCTGGCACCCTGCAGAGTGGAGGGGCAGGGTCCTAGAGCCACAGGCCAGGCTCTGAGATCCCTCCCCTCCCTGGGCTGTGGGTCAGCCCCTGGGGGCAAGGCTGAACAGGCCAGCACCTGCTTGCTCCTCCCAGAAGTGAGGCTGGCTGGCACAGCCTCTACTCCGGCCCAAAGCAGCTCTCCAGGGCCGATGTGGTGGCTGCAGCATGGCCACAGGGCCATGTGCTGCCCCCCCACCCCCGCCCAGCAGACTGACTGGAGTGGGGCTGGGAGTGCCCTCTAGCCCCAGGGCCCTGCCCAGTGATGGGGGCAGGGACCCACCCCCACAGTGGGGTCCCAGGCATGGGGGGCGGGGGCAGCCCAGGGCCCTTGGGCCAGTGAATCCAGCCTTGCCTGAACATTTCCTGTTTCATGTTTGAGAACTAAAATAACCTGAGCATGCAGGTTGTATTTCTTAGACTTACTATAGGCCTTATGTAAGGGCTAGGACAGCCACTGTGTATGCCAGGAGCAACACTGCACCAGAAGAAGACCCAGGCCTCATGCCACTGGGACCAATTTGTTGCCTAGGTCTGATCTGGTCTCAGGGCCCTGGGCCAGGCCTGGATGGAGCTCCTGCCACCTCCAGCCAGCAGCCCAGCCCTGGATGCCCTGCCGGGGACAGGGACAGGTAAGGCAGCCGCCACCATGGGTGACCAGGGAGGAGTAAGACAGCCGCTGCCATGGATGTCCCAGCCCTGGAGCCCCAGCTTGGGCTGGGGCCAGAAAGGGCTTCTGCCACCATGGGGCACTTGTGCTGGGACTTAGAATATGTGGCCCCTGTGTCTGGTGCCAGTAATGCCACTGGCATATGCCAAAGATATTGTCTTGGACGCTAAGAAAAGGTGGCCTGGACCCACTAAGTACAGGGATTCCCTCCACCCCCATTTTCCCCACCCTGATCAATTAACTCTTCAAAACTAAACCTGAAATTTGAAAGACAAGTTGTGCTCTTCTCCCTCTGACACTAGTAAAAGAAATAGTGCCACTGGAATTTTGTTCATATTTTCACATGGTTTGAAGTCTTTAATAACAGTCATAGGTTAGAGGTTTATTGCAGGAGTGGGTGGGTGAGGTTCTGTGGACTACACTGTGCAGGAGATCAGACAAGATGATCATTTAGTTCCCTTTGACCTTAGAGTCTATGAGCTGGAAGACAATACTGATCCATAATCCATGACTGTTTTGGGTCTGAAGGCTGAACAGGGATAAGGAATTGTGAGACTTGCCTTTGTTCCTTAAAATTAACAGACATGATTAGGGAGGAAAGAAAAAACATACTAAAGCAAATCCAGTAGGTAAGTGAGTGCCATTTCTGTCTGACAGTGTGTGTAGGGCTTTTGGAAGTCCAGAGGAAAACTCTCTTAGGCCAGAAACATATTACTTATCTTTAATGACCATACGTATACACAAAGGCAAGGAGTCTACCTGCAGAGCTTAACGACAATGGTTTTCAACCGATGTACTGTAACACACTGGGATGCCATGAGAACGCTCCAAGTGAAATTTTGCACAAAGGTAGTGAAAAATCAGTGTAAAACAAACATTGTTTAATCTTAAACAATATTCTATCCAACCATAATTGCAACTCATAAAACTCATGAAAATTAAGCATCAAATTAAAAGTGAAGGATCATTCATTTGATTCTAAACACAGGGGGCCAAAGAGTAAAATTGAGAAGACAGTTTTTTGGGTTTTTTTGGTGGATTTGAAATGTTAATGCATTTGATCCTTCTTTAGCTTGCCTTTCTTCTAGGATCATAACAATAGTAAATGTAAGTAAATGTGACATTTATGAGTAATCAATTCAGCTGAGAAAAGTGGCTGTGCCCTGGAATTGTTTGTCTCATTGAAGTGTGCCATGTTACTGAAAAGGCTGGGAACCACTGAACTAGGCACAGATGATAATCATCTCCCATTTCAGCATTTCTCTTCATGAAGAATTCAGAAAATGAGTGAGTTAACTAAGCCAACTTGACATAGATAGGCTTAAATTTGCAGCTAACATATTCATTATTACATTAAGGTCTTATACTTAATTTGTAGTAGATTGTTAAAACATTTTTACTACTTCCTGCTTCTTTACAAGTATCTGTTTCACAGATTGTCTGGTATGTAGGATAATGGGAATAATACATTTATTCTGCAGACAAATCCTACTGCCATTGAAGTCAATTGAAAAACTACCTTTAACTTAAATGGTAAAGGAACAGGGCCTGAATGGAACTGATAATTTATTATACTACAGAAATACTCCTTATATCATGATCTCACTGTTTTGCACCATGACTAATATCTAATGAGCTTTGCTGAGTTCTGTGAATTAGTGAATATACATGATTAAAAATCAAGCACACTGTATCACAAAAAGAATTTCTGTATTGTACAGTCATGCTTCATGAATATTCAGCAAGCAAAACTTAAGCATGCAACTCACCAGCTGGTGTATTCCCTGATTGCTAAGCATGGCAGATAGGCACTCTTCAGTTAGTTCTGCCAGCTGATAGCAATTCTCTCCCTGCAGGGGCCTGCTGCTTCTTTAGCTGGGACCAAGTTGCACCCTTTCCAGGGTACCAAGAGTTCAACAAGTAATAGTCCATCAAGGTAACACTGAACCTGCAGTCTTACTCCATACTCACAAATTCTTACCCCTTGCTACAGGGAGATTTCTGCATCATCTTCCCGAGTGGGCAGGTAGGGGAACCCAGTCTTATCATTTCTTGCTAACCAGCTGTTCTCCAGGAAGGAATCTTTCTTTACTGTCCCTTCCATCTCTCAATAGGCCATTCCGTGTCTCAGCACGAGTCTTCCTGCTCCCTGCAGGCCCCTCTCCACCAGTGACCAGAACTTCGGATGGACTCATTTCCTGTTACCTCTTGGGCTCACTGACACATACGTATCTTTCTTCAGGGAGGCTTTGTCTGCCACCAGTCTAGCTCAGCTCCCTGATGCAAACCAGGTTTCTCCTGTTGAAAGAGTGGTAGAAATCTGTTCTCTGCCACTTGAGCTGGGTTCAGTCCTTTTTAAGTCCTCTTTACAGAAGTGACACCTACTTTACATGCAGCTGAGTGAGACTGACAGAGCCTAAAGGCTCCCTTTGTCCCTTTCTGGCCCAGCATGAGGTTGGTACACCTCCATCACAGCACAATATACCACCTCAAGTGGCACAACTGTAATAAAATAAAAGTAGTTTCTTTTTGTACAACCACAGTTATAGCAAAATCTCTACAAAATCTTACTAGTAGACATGGTTTTCTACTATAACAAATGATTATTGCTGCTAGATATTTTCTTTTACCATTGCTTATGTTTAACAGCAACTTCCCTTCCCAAAGCATTTGAAAATGGGCAAATGCTTCACTTTGAAAGATATTATTTTCTGGTTTCTTAACCCACATTTCTTTGTTTTCTTGATGTTCACAAATGCAGCACACTTCATTGGGACAGAGGGTACAAGAGTAGCTACTCACAGGCTGCTGACAGTGCATACATGACAGTCATTATTGGAGTTTGTCATCTGGCAACAAGACTACCTCTTTCCTCTTCTTTCCAGGGTTAAGAAAATGATCAAGAACGACCTGTAAAAATGGACAAAGTGCAAAATTGTCTACTGTTTTGGACAACTGTGGTCCAATTGATAGAGCATGAGGCTGTGAGACAGAGATAGAATTAGAACCTATATCTCCTGCCACTGATTCACTGTGGGTCCTTGACGAGTCACATAACTACATCTGTGTCCTTCCCTATAAAATGAAGATAGCTGTGCCTATAGAACCTCCCTTTGGAAATCACATAAAAACCTATGAATGAAAAACTCTACTAGTGCTGATTGATTTGGATAAACTCAAAAATCATTTTTAACACTGGATCTCCTCTTAGACTCACTCCCATGCAACATTAATGAGTCACTAAATGGGGATGAGTGAACTGGTTTTCAAAAGATATAAGGATGATGCTGAATCTTCACTCTTTCCATTCTAAACTTATTATTTGTGGGAGAGAGATTAATAAATCATCAACACCTCCTCCTAGCATACCAGTAATAAGTCTTTGAGGGAAATGACAAAGCTATTCATTTCTCCAGACATATCCTCCAGTAGCAAATGTTCAGGGTATACCCTATTCACCCTAGGCCTTCCTCTTACATGCAATAGAGCTCCAGTGCTTTTGAAATGCTAAATGCTGGTGATGTTTTTAAATCATGGGCATTCCAGAGTATAAGTATGCATAGGTCAGTATGAGGCACCTATAGTACCCCCATGCGTCAAGGGCCCTCACCTTCAGCTAGCTATCTACCTCATTCCTGGTTCTCCATGGCTCAGTTCTCTGGTCAAATCACTAAGTTTAGTTCTCTTCCAGGGAAAGAAAAGATCCACCTGAAAGTCCAAATCATATACCCAAACTAGAAGTTCTTCTGCTTCTCTCAGAACCATTACATTCATCTGCTTCATAACCCTTTCCCTTGGACTCTACGGAGCTTTATTAACTTGCTTTTTCCTGTGCAATCTTATATTACTGCTACCCTTCCTCAGGGACCCTGGCAGTGTCTCTTAAGGACCTTCCTATCACTGGATTTCCTCTCAACCTACCCTGCTGCCTGTGAGTTTCTCCTGTTCTAGGCCCTAACTCAAGGCTCCCTCAACCTGACTGCCTCAGCTATTTTTCTCCCCCAGCTGTCTTCAAGTAGTGTTTGCACTGCTTCACCCCACAGGTTGTGATTAATCCCCCTGATACCCATTTGGGGCCACTAAATTAGCACTGATGTTGCCCACTGATTAGCAAAGCTGAGAGATAGCAGCTAAATCATGGGTACGACTGAGCCCAGCCCGCATCAGAGAGCCAGACAACCCATGGTAGGAAGTTCTAAAACCTTAGAAAGGGTGGTGGGTGCAGTAATAGGAGAGAAGAGATGGTCTAGTGTTTTCACCTTTGATTTATTATTCTTTGACTCATATGGCTTGGGATTCCACTACCGATTTTCTGCTATCACAGTGTAAGAAATGGGTCATCTGGCCACTCCATAGCCAAACATATAAGGTAACAGAGGAAGAGCTGATTGGGTAGACTTCCCAAACAGATACCATTCAAGAGGATGTGGAGTGGGAGGCTTTAATGTAATGAAGAAATTACCTTGAGGAACATAAAGCTGCAGCAGAGTGAGTTAGTAGGGAGGGGCTAGGCTGCAGTGTTGGGGTCCCAAATGGTTCTGAGTTTCTCTTGGGTAACCACAGGCAGTATGATCAATTTGACCAGGTCTCTCATCTCAGGTTCATCCCAGAGAGCCTCCATGTCTCTGAGAAATGATGCGCAAGGTTGTCTGAATTCCTGCCTCTGGCTCCTGTTTATATACACATAGGCTGGCTTCCCTCAGTGCCATAATGCACTTGCCTTTTGGGTGGAGCAGCTCTTTATAAAGCGATCCCTTGCCCAGCTGTGATGCACATAGCTGTAGAGTATTTTCATGTTTGGTACAAACATCTGCATTAAGGTTGTAAACTGAAGCAAATAAATTAGGAGAGATGCAACCTTAACCTAGCTCTAAATTCAAAATCCTTGGCGTTAGTTCCACCGGTGCACAGCAACTCAAATAAGTTACTCCACATTTACATTATGTAGTAAATATTTCTACTCTTTCATGCTATTTGTCTAAAGAACAACACATATCTATGAAGCTATGTTAATCATCATTGTAGGAAATTTCACTACAATAAATCATGCAAATCCTTTAAAGTGTGATATTTTCAACTTTAATTTTATGTTATATTTATGTCACTAGAATAATATATTTGCTATAATCATAACAGTTCATTATTTTTGAACTGGTAAGTCAATAGATTCAAAGAACCCATCTGCTCAGCTATTCCTGGCATTTCAATTAAGATCTCACATCACATTTTTTCCAGTACCCATTAAAGATCATCATGAATGATATTTTTTTGCTAGAACCACCTGAATGATTTCAATCAACTTTAGTTTTAAAGTCCAATACTATTTTGCCCTAGAGCCCTGCACACATACTTGAGATGTGGTGAATATATTATGCATAGATTTTATTGAGCAGTACAGTGGCAAACATAGGAGAGGAAGCTGAAAGGCAAATAAATCATGTGGTAAGCATACAACTGCCTCATTGATCTGACAGGCTTCTATTTACAGAGGCCTAGAAAGAAGCAGGTAGCCTTGAGATTTCTTCGCTAGAAATCATATTCAAGGAGGAGAATCATACTTCCCTTATGCCTTCACAAGACTTATTTTGTACATACAGTCATTGACCCAGACTCCCTTAGAAATTGATAGTAGACTGCAAGATAGTCATGGACTAGTCCATTGGCTTGTGCCTGTCTGAACTACTGTCAGCAATGGATTGACCAGTGGATCCTGTCTACATGGGACCACTTCCCCACATAAGTTCATCAGTGCTACCCCAAGGAAGTGCTGCTATTCTTGGCTCCTCTCCTGTGGGCAGCTGAGCTCACCCATTATTCCAACTAAAATCACTATGCCTTGAAAGCATGCAGGGTCCAACATGAGTTTCATTCCTGGGGTCTTAAGCAGATGCTTAAATTGAAATCTGCTTAAGTGTTTTGTAGGACTGGACTGCTACTGATTGAAACAAATCACACTGTTGTTCTCTGATGATGTTCCAGTTCATTTTATCAGACTGGAACTACACATTGGAGAGACTGTTTTTGACCACTTCCACTTTTATGCGTCTTTGTCTTATTTCCGTATCATGGGTTGATCACCTGGGCAAGTCAGCAACAGTTTCCTAAAGAAACATTAATTTATACCATGCAGAATTCCTATTAATTCTGCATTAAAAAAGCCCACTATGATAAATGTCGCAGCGACAAAATAATAATGACTTGCCATTTATTGCTGATAACTCTTTAGGTGCTTTATCACTATGAATTATTTTGTGTTCATTGTCATTGCACTAATCATTATTAATTTATTTGATGTCCACGTGGATGTCATATACAATCTCATGAGACTTCCATTATAACTCAGCATTAATTAAACATATCATTAAGAAGAGTATCTTAGCCTCATGAAATCATTTAGCATTCACCAGAACAATATTGATCGTAATGAATCAATCTGATATTAATGTGAATGTCCTATGTACTTCTGCAGAAATTTCATTACTATTCAGTAAAGATGTGGTATTTTAAAATGGTTACCAGAGGGGCATGATGTAAATCTCTGTGTTCACTATATTTTGATATGATACATTCAGACATTGCTAGAAACAGCACAGGAGCATTTGGCACTTTTTTCAGAATTGAATTGGAAAAATATCTGCTGCCAAACAATCCCCATAGATTACTACCTGCAATCACACGCTCATGCTATTCTAGAAGGACCCGTTTCTGAGAGTGGGAGCGAGGTGAAGGTCAAGAAAAGGTTACTATGGAAGATTACACACAATAGGCCAGGTTAATTGGCTGGGTCAAACGGCAAAGGCCCATTTAAATCCATTTTATACCTGTTAAGGATTTAGTTCAGAGTTTCTTGGTTACTATAG
Source organism: Podocnemis expansa (assembly GCA_007922195.1). Taxonomy (NCBI): domain Eukaryota; kingdom Metazoa; phylum Chordata; order Testudines; family Podocnemididae; genus Podocnemis; species Podocnemis expansa. The sequence goes on from ML681989.1 coordinate 47,071,288, forward strand.
CTATGTCATGACTGCTGAGATGGTAAAATGTTAGCAATATCTTTATAAATTTCTGACAAGCGTACCCACATTTAAGAGTTCTGCCTCCTTTCTAATATGTATGTGCTAAACTTTCTGTGTGTTTACACCATTTGTAAAGGTCTTTGGCGGTTCTCCTGGCCACAGTTGCTTTGTAAGGCAGCTTTGTACTTACAAACAGAGCTACAAAAACACTGCCTGTTGCCATTTCATAGAATCATAGGGTTGGAAGGGACCTCATAAAGTCATCTAGTCCAACCCCCTTCCAAAAAAAGCAGGACCACTCGCACTAAATTATCCCAGCCAGAGTTTTGTCCAGCCAGGCCTTAAACATCTCTAAAGATGAAGATTCCATCTCCTCCCTAGGTAGCCCATTCCAATGCTTCACCACTCACCTAGTAAGAAAGTTTTTCCTACTAACCAGCCTTGACCTCCCCAGCTGCAACTTGAAACCATTGCTCTTTGTTCTGTTCTCTGTTACTACTGACAACAGCCGAGTTCCACCCTCCTTGGAGCATCCCTTCAAGTAGTTGAAGGTTGCTGTCAAATCCCCCCTGCGTCTTCTCTTCTGCAGGCTAAATAAGCCTAGTTCCTTCAGTCTTCCTTCATAGATCTAGTGCTCCAGCCCCTTGATCGTATTTGTTGCCCTCTGCTGGACTCTTTCTAATTTGTCCACATCCTTTTTGTAGTGGAGAGCCCAAAACTGGACACAGTACTCCAGATGCAGCCTCACCAGTGCTGAATAGAGGGGAATGATCACATCCCTCAATCTGCTGACGACATTTCTTCTGATGCAGCCCAGTATGCCATTGGCCTTCCTGGCAGCAAGAGCACACTGATGACTCATATTCAGCTTCACATGCACCACAACCCCCAGGTCCTTTTCTACAGTGCTGCTACTTAGCTAATTGCTCCCCAGCCTGTAGCAGTGCAGGGGGTTTTTCTGTCCCAAGTGCAGGAATTTGCACTTGTCCTTGTTGAAACTCATGAGATTTCTATTGGCCCACTGCTCCAATTTGTCAAGGTTTCCCTGAATCCTGTCCCTGCCCTCCAGTGTGTCTACCATTCCCCCCAGCTTGGTGTCACCCGCAAACTTCCTGAGTGTGCAGTCTATCCCATCATCCAGATCATTAATGAGAATGTTGAACAGAACTGGCCCTAGGACCGACCCCTGGAGCACAACACTCATTACTGGTTGCCAACTAGACATGGAGCCATTGATTCCACCATGCTGAAACCGTTGATCTAGCCAGTTCTCTATCCACCTTACAGTCCACACATCCAAACCATACTTCCTTAACTTTCAGTCTGCCTGCACTGGCACAGGTAACTGTGCTCTCATATTCAATGCTGAGAGTTTTAAAATAAACCTAAATCATAAATAAATCAGGCAAAGGACATGAAAGGATTAGCTCTTTGCTTACTGCCTGTGTAATGTTAAGTCAAATAAAATATTGACAGCTGATGCTTTATTAAAAGTTATTAAATATTCACGATTAAGTAAATGTACACAAAGGCACCCTCAATAACACACAACCAGGGTACCAAAACTCATTCCTACATAACCATGATGTTCCATCCCACTTGCTCTCTCTGGCTATGTCTACCACTGAAGGCTTAAGTTGACTTAACCTGGATGAAGTCAACTTAAGCAACTCCCTGGCCTCACCTGGCATTTATTAAGTCGACTTAAGCTGTTGCTTAAGTTGACTTAATAACTCTGTCTTATAAAGTCAGCTTTATTAAGTTGACTTAATGCAATGTGCCCACTTAAGTCAACTTTAGCCAGGGTAGCCAGTTAAGTCAACTTAATAAAGTTGACTTAAAAAAATGGGGACCCACTTAAAGTTAACTTTATTAAGTCTACTTCAAAAGGGTCTGGTGGCTTAAGTCACCTTAAAAAATAGGGGCTCTCTAAGTTGACCATGTTAAGTTGACTTAACTGAACCCTCTACTGGAGTTATAGCCTCTGATACTAAGCCCCCTTTAACCACTGCCATAAAACTTATTTCTTCCTTTCTTTTTTACTCCTGGTATCCTCAGTCTTCAGCTCTCCTTTGTGCTTCTCCATTATTTAGTAATTTCTCTCCATAGACCTTCCTTTTTCTCCTTCTCTGGGTTCCACATCCCATAGGAGTCTTTCCTTCTTCCTGAAGATGCCATCTCTCTTTTTATCTGCACTTCTTGATTTTCCTCTTGAACTTCTTTGTCCCTCTTTCATTTCCCCTCAAGGTGTCTTCTCTCTATTTGCGCTGTAGCTTCCTTCCGCTTTCCAAGGAACGTAACTTCCTTCTTATTTCTGAGGGGAGCTGCCACTTTTGAGAATAGGAGTGAGACTAACAGCCTCTGTTCTCTCTCATCCTACTCTGGAGCTGTTGAGAAATTGGGTTTCCTCTCATTCCTGTGGATGAGTTCCCTTTCCATCAGTCCTCAGCTGCCACCACAACTACTGAGATTGTGAAGGATCAGGTCATCCCAATTTACTGCAACTGAGACAGCCATTATACTGTGAGGGCACCACTATTGGATATAAATCATGCTGGCATCTCAATCTAAGAGGAATCAAAATAGTAATTAAAAGCACTCACCACAGCTCTGTCTCCCAAGACAGCCAGAAATGTGTTGGGAGTAGGGGTGGGCAACAAAATGAGAGAACATATGGCCACAGATTTCACAGGCCTCAAACAGCCAGACCTGAGCAACAAAAGTGGGGACTGTGACCAACCATCACTTATTAAGCTTCCAAACCTACACTTCAAAATGCAAAACAGTAACTTTTACTGTTTATATTACACTATTACACAGATGTCTATTCTACAGTAGGCATCCTCTTGTGCTATGAGCTACTAAATACTCCTGGCCCCAAAGGATGTATAATCCAAGTAGCCAAGATGGACCAATAGAAGCATGGGAAACAGAGGCACAGACATGCTGTGTCTTGTCCAAGTTCACACAGCAGGTCAGAGTCAGAACCAGGAAAAAGAATGCAGCTTTCCTAATTCTCAATCCAATATGCTACCGCTGGACTGCAGTACCTCCACAATAAAAATGCCTCTGATTATTCTGCTTCTTAATAGATGCAGCACAAATCTGGAGCTTCCTGGGAATTGGCTTGGTGAGGACAAAAGGCCATCTTTGAGAATTAGAGAAGGGAATTATGCACTAAGCCACCACCTGCTAAAGTCTCACACTGGAGGTAGGAGAAATATGGGTTTGCACTTTTTCTCCTTCCAACTGGATCAGACAATTCAACTAAATAATTGTGTCTGTAAAGAGTGAAAACAGTGCCTGCTGTTGACTCTCGTGACTATATGGAATTGGTCTTGCCGATCAGAAGCACACAAGACATACCATGTGAGTTGTCCCCTGTGACATTTTCCAGCATACCAGGCTTCCACGCGATAAACAGAAGGCTGATTAAATTCACAGATACAGAGAAATGGCAAAAAAGGTCATACAAAGCATCTGTGGACACTGAAGTCAGAGAATGTTTAAAGAAACCACTGCTGGTTATAAGGATGCAGGTTCATTTGGATAAATTTACAGCATGGGTCAAAGTTTACACAGCTGTGCTTTACAGCACTAAAAATGAGAGGTGGTCCAAGTCAGAAAATCTGGTCATGGATATGGATCCAGATTTTGAACACCCTGAAGTTCACAGGTGTTTGGATTCAGGAATTTTGTTCAAGTAACTATAAAAAAAATAGCTTCTTTGCAAATTTTGGGGTTTAATTATTAAAACCTTCAAAATGTGAAGATGTTTGGATCACAGGGTGGGGGGCATCTCTACTCAAAACATTGAACATCAATACTGGAAAATGGGAAGCTAAAATAATATGTATTAAGTGTATTGAATACCAACCATCAGGAAACATATATAGCAGGGATGCATCACTGACATCAAGATGTAGGAATTGCTATTCCTCTCTCATTCCAGTCTTTATCATACAAAAATCTGGGAACCAGTCTCATAATGCATTTACTGAGTGTGCAAAAGAACATGAGGTCTATATAGGAATTTTCAAAGAAACAGGTCATGACAAAAAAAATCTGAGATTGTATTTTGTTTCTTAACAGGACAAGGGTAGGATTAGCAAAGCTAATCTAACAGTATCTGTCTCTGTTCTAAGTGAATCTCACTTTGTAGCGAACAGAGTGAAGTGTGCTGCCTAGGAATTTGGGATCACAACATGTAGAAAGGGTGTTCTCAGTAATTTTCAAGCGTATTGTGTGGTAGGGGAGGGAGGTCATTTTCAAATCTGATAGTCCATCAAATGCTACTTAAAAGTATCCTTGCATGCATTGATCTGTCATTTATTTATCTAGCAAGCATATGGAATGAACCAAGCTGTTGAGACAAGCAGTACAGCAGCTCATTAATGATGAAATGATTGTTTACATGCTCTCTACAAGATTCCACTAAGCCTTGGAACATACCACATGTCTACTCATCTTTCTCCCCATCCCCTGCTTTCCTAACATACCATCATCCTTTGAGCAGTACTGCAGTGTCAGCAATGGTTTTGAACACTTATTCAGATGCTGGAATTCCATCTGGGCAGGCTTTTTTATATTGGCGCCTCTCATGAGATGTTATAAGCAAGAAAAGAACAGCTGAAGTGGCTTGAGGTAATTTCATCCATGCTTAAGAAATCATGGACAAATGAAGATATTTACAATAAACATGTATATTAATGAATACATAAATTGTATGCATAAAATGTGACACAAGCAAAAAAAAATCCCCATTTTTGATTACACATACTAAAGGGATGAACCCAGAAGAGAGCAGTTATCTTTTATAATCTTGTTATTGAGCTTTTCCGACACATTTTAGTTTGGCAGCATTCAATGCTAAGCATATTTTCTGACTCAGATACCGAACAAACATCCAAAGAAGCTGCTACTGACGGGCCCCAAGTTCAGATCTGGTATTTGGAATATTCAAAGCACATATGTAAAACCAAGCTGAATGACATTGCTGACTTTGTTGCCTTGGTAGATTGGCTACCACTTTATTATTATTTGCATAGCACATTCTCAGAAATACAGTGAACCTATGCATTATCAACATCCATTTCTGTTTCCTGCATGTAGAAACAACTGACCCCAGACAATAAGATCTTTGGTTCCTTCATGCTATGTTGGCTTAGAAAGAAAGTGACACCCAACAAGCATTTACGGTATATTTAGGGAGGAGGAGAGATGGGAAGGGAATCAGAGGCCAAGAGAGACAATAAAGAAGTAGAAAGAAATAAATGATGACAATGACAGACAGATATGGAAGGAAAAAGATAGACGAGGAGAGGGGAAAAAATGAGAAGGACGAAGGAAGTGATCTAGACAAGAGAGGTATAGTAAGAAGAAAAACTAACACAGTCTTTAGTTTCATCCTGCAAGATGTGGCTTACTGGAAATGCTGTATGAACAGGGCAGTCCGTAGGGGGGAGCAGGGCCCAGGGCGAATGAGTTTGTGCGCCCCCCCCCATTTTAAACTTTGCACCGCAATGTTCCCTCTAAGCCAATGGTTTCCAACCTGTGGTCCAGGGACCCCCAGAGGTCCACAGACACTTTGCAGGGGGTCTGCGGAGCCTCTCCCTACCAGGGGCCAGAATCCAGCTACAGCCCTGATGCTCCCTGCCAGGGCTGCCTTTCCCTTTCTGTGGCAGTATCCTGGCAGGGAGATGGAGCCACAGCAGCTCCCCAGTAGAGGCAAGGGCAGGGGACCACAGCTGCCATGGCTCAACTCCCCAGTGGCGCAGGCAATGGTGGTGGCAGCGCTGCTCACCAGCTGTCCCACTGGTGCGGGCCAGAGTCTGCCCATGCAGGACAGATTACATAATCAGC